>CM048924.1:19575502-20216611 GCA_026686955.1 Epinephelus cyanopodus
TGTTCAAGTGAAAGTCCCACAGTTTTTTTGCTGAAAGCCCTGGTGACATTTTTTTTTTTTTACCAAATATAGGATGCCAAATGATCAATGTACATATCTGTAACAGCTAATATGTAACAAAAACATGCTTCATGTATTATTTGTATTAAAGTAATTATACAGTCGTCAGTGCAACAGATTTTGCTGTCCTCTGCTCTGATTGGCTGAGTCACCTTCAAAGGCTTTGTCACTGATAAAGAAAAGACACACCTGTGACCACAGAGCAGTTCATATCTTGTGTTTGACATGACTGCAACATGGCAGCAGCGAAGCATAACAGCAAGTAATATCATTTAAAGTATCATTTATGAGCCAAAGATTCTGAATTTGTAACAAGTTCCACTTTTTAGTTTTAGATAATGAAGTAGTAGAGCCGAATGTCAAATATCAATAAAGCTTTTTTTTAATAGAAAATGTGAATAGAATAAGGATGGTCCCATGAAATATATATATTTCTTTGATAAGCCATCATTGTAATCATGGATATGCCATTCCTGGATATGGCATTTCTAGTGATGTAGTGATTGTAGGTATGAAGCAGGCTCATAATGCTGACATGCTGAGTCATTTATCATGAGTCATCAAACACGCCCTCTTACTGTACACAGCCCAGTCTGTTTCCCAGCCTGTGAGACACTGGCTGTTTCTGAAAATGATCAGTCAGCTCCAGCTTTGCTCTCGAGCCTGTTAGATTATATAGAAAGCCATTTACCATATACTGTGTGTATACATATCTCTGAAGATGAGTCAAAATGCCATATTTTACTTATCAAAGTGCTGATTTTAGATGCTGAATTAATCTCTAAATAAAATTTGATCAATAAACATCCAAAACGGATATCTGCAGTTCTGACCACCTGTAATGTGAATCCCAAATATCTCCATTTAACTGGTAACTTAAAGAAACTCAGATTCACGATACTGTGTCTCCAGGTATTCAGGGCCGGCTTAAGGTATAGGTGATATAGGCGCCACATTGTGTGGTGGGAGCTGGGGAAAAAATGAAAATAAAATAAAAAATAATAACAAAAATTCACCAGTGGGCGCCCATCCTATTCTTTTCCAGAGGTAACAAATGAACAAATACAGAAAAAAAGGAAAGTCCAATATAGAGGTATGTCGTCTGTCTTATGTTATCTTTAAAATGCCGTTCTGTGTGAAACATCGTTAGATGTTTCATTTGTTGCAGCTAGCTAGCTAAGTAGCAATAAAGCTAATGCTACATAATGATGCTACGATAGCTGCTGGACTCAGATAATGTTACAGATTGAAGGATATGAGACTGAATGGCAAGCCAGTAGCTAACTATCTGGATAACTGCTCCTTCTTGACAAATATCAGTGATAATGGCTAACACAAACTTATCCACAAAAACAGATTTCTGCACTGGCTTGCACCAGAGATGTGAGCGGCACTTGGCATCGTAGCACATTGTACTAAACTCGATAACTCAATCTCGCCTAGGGCACCAAAATGGCTAGGACCGGCCCTGCCAGGTAAATTCTGATTGTAACATGTCTTTGAGGTGAGAGATGGGGTACACCCAGGACAGGTTGCCAGACTATCACAGGGCTGTTTTCCCCCACCCCGGGGTTTGAATCCCGGGCTGGAACCAGGAACCCTCTTGCTGTGAGGGGACAATGCTAACCACTTTTCCTCTGTATTGTACCTCATGTATTTATCTTTATTTAAAATCCATCTGATGAAGTTATTTTATTTTTCTCATCATGTGTGCTTCTTGGTGTCATTTTTTTCTTTTGTATTTCTCTAAATTATGTTGGCTTAGGTTTCTATCTTCTTTGTTTGTTTGTTTGCTTGGTTGGTTAGTTAAATTTTTCTGTTGTTTCATGAAGTTAAAGTCTTGTGTTAAAGCATCTGGCTTCTTGACCTCTCCTAAAACATTCATTTTTTTAATATGTGGATTTTATGTAGTCTTATGTGTGAGCAAATATAACAAATAATAATAATAGCCATAAAATAATAATTATTTATACTGTCTTGAGTTATCACTAGTCAAATCTAAAATCAAGAAAATTTGCTTTGAAAATGTTTAATGGCAATGCTGCAGGTCATCTAACTACTTTTCAATTCCCACATTTTCTTTAATATATTTAATCTAATGTCCCTATTAACAGTATGTTTTATTTACTGACAGCATTTGCAGTTTAAAGTATGAAATAACACCTCTTACTGTTTATATTCTAAATATAATAAATATATCACATTTCCTGCTCAATCTGTTGTAAACAAAAGACGTAAAAGACATAACTCACACCTGCGCAGATAGGATGCAGTGATCAGAAAACGGGTTACTGGTATTATTCATGTATACAGGGATATGAATAAGCGGGTTTCTCTGTGTTCCATGTAAACATCATATCCCGGATATGCTCAAAGCCTCAAAACTGGGATACTAAAGACCTTGTAAACACAATCAATGTCACAGCTCACTGAGAAGTTGCAGTGATAGATGACAGTGCATTCAGGTGACTGATGACCAGTCGATTAGTAATAAAAGGAATATTAATTGTTTAAATGAATAAAATAATCATATAACCAATAAGACAGGGCAATAGTATTAAATAACAATACAATGTCATTTTACCATCAACGGCATTTTGTTTTATCACCATGATAACGGATATATGTGTATGAGGGTCAAAGTTCAGGGTGGAATGTTAGGAGGAAGTTGTATAATTGTGTGCATACTGCATGCAATAGTACATACCTTTGAGGGCAGCAGCAGTACCTACTAAAAGTAAAAAGTATGCAATTCAGAACGCACCCAATATCTTCTACGTAGGAGAAAAACCTTGCCACAAGAAGAAATAAAATCACCTTGCCTCTCCAGGCTTCCGTAGTGATGACAAATGGAGCTGGTTTAAAAATTAAAAGGTGTTAAACCTGCTGTAAAACACATCAACTCTGACTCACCATATTTGCATGTGCCATTAAATAAGAATACAATATTACAGATTATAGCACATGTTCAGGAAAATTACCAAAAAAAAACTGTTTTTACACCAAAAATATATTATATACTGAAAAATAACATTTATTTTGTCACATGTAAATGATTATTAGGTACATTTATTTATATGATGGTTTACAGAACAAAAGTAACACATCATTTATTTGTAGATGGAGAGAGGCTGTAAGTTCACAAGATATATAACACATTTATTTATGGATGTTTTCTGCGATCTTGTGCTTTGCAGTAAAGTCTATAATTTGATCCCATTTGATATCTCTGTTTATCTTATCATACATATTTGCTGACTTTGGAGCTGAAGTCTACAAAATGGTCTCCTTTCATCCTCATAATGATGTCAGTTGTCTTACTTAGTAAACAGGAATCACATGTACAGTGAATATTTTAACAGTTTGGGGCAAAAAAGAGAGAGACAGGCGGTTAAAAGCTTCCTTGGTTTATCAAATAAAAAACTGTGTACATTGTATTTTATATCATATATTTATTTATAAAGTGCTTAATAGGCATAGATAGTTTATAGTATGTAATCGTATATTGTCATATGAGTTATTTTGTATGTTGTTGGTGGTGGAGTATTCCTTCAGCACGGTGACAGCTGTTATTTACATAATGTATACAAGTCCCAGGTTGGTGAGCCCACTTCCTACCCATGGCGGAGATGGGAGTGTGGTTCTGCTGAAATCACGACAGCGAGCAGGTGACGCCAGCATCTTCAGAGTGGTAACAGTTGTGCACATCCCAGGAAATATGGGAGCAATCCAGCAGGGAAGTCTCCTCACCGCTGCACTTGAGATTGTCCAGCAGGATTGTTCCTGTGCCGGGCCCGAAGTAAGCTTCTCCCCGAGCAGCCGTGGCCACTCCGCAGCCCACCTGGGCACACACGACCTGAGCGTCAGGGAGGTCCCAGGCATCATCGCAGACTGTGCCCCATGCAGACTCTAAGTATATCTCCACCCGGCCCTCACACTGGTGCTCGCCACCAACCAGCCTTATTGCCCCTGCAAAAACAACAAAGAATCACATAGATTCAGCATCTGAACTGTTTTTCTTGTAAAGTAAAGGAAATGGGTTGATGTTGTGCTGGTTGAAGATATATTGACCTACCTTCAGAGGGTTGTGGGGTGGCAGTGGTGGTGGAGGCAGGTATAGTTTCTGTTACTCTAAAGTCTCGTCCATATCCAATGTAGTATTCAAAAGCTACAGGAAGTGGAGGAAAGCAGAGAAAACATTCATTATTATGGGTACTGAGCGTACGCAGGAAATATCAAGTCACAAAAGCAAAAGCAAGGCTCTGAACAATTCATCTGAAAAATGATCATTTGCATATGAAGAAAACTATGTTTTTCTTGCATGCCTCTCCAATGAATGGAGTATCCAAAAAAGCAAACATTTTTCATGAATTAAGGAAAACGGAGACGGCGTTAAACAACAGCAAAATTATATAAAAACATCTTTTCACAAACTGTCACACACAACCCAAGTCTTATTTATCAAGCTGTATGCTCAGTATATCCCAAACCAACCCAGTCTCACTGCCAAGTTGTCGAAATGTGGTGCTTGGGCAGTGACTTGCGGCATCAGACACCAACAAAAAAAGCCGTCCTTTAATGTTTGCATAATTTGCAGCTGGTTACCATTATAGTTTAACAGTGCACAGCGGTGTCAGAGGGAAATACGGCAGGACAAGTACGAAAGTTAAGGTGGCGAAAGCCCGGCTAGTATGGCTGGGAGGGGCGGTGGATGGGTCCAACAAACCCTTACCTTCACCCGGGACAGCAGTGTTCGCACACTATAAAAGTCTAAAGCCAAACCCTGTTCTTTTTTCCTAAACCCAACCACATGCTTTTGTTGCCTAAACCCAGCGATGTGTGTTAGTTGGATTAAACATCAATTTGCATTGTTGTACTAACGTTGTGCGTTTCCTGTGAAAACAGAAATCTTTTTGAAAACAGACAATGTATGTAACAGGAAGAACTCAAACCCAACCCAAACACATGCATTTTCACTTAAATGTTGAAATATTAAACCCTTCCAAATAAAAGTAGCACGCCCTGAGCATACCTGAGCTCTGCGTGAGCACAGTCTGTGCATGCGATAGATGAGACTTGCATTATACTGCACGAGTTGTGTGAGAGGATATTTTGATGTAGTTTTAAAAGCGGACCCTGTTCACTTCGATTCACGTAGAACATTAGCCTTTTTTGGACTCTCTGTTCACAGTGGAGTCATGCAAGAAAGACAAAGCTCTCTTCGAGGTAACACGCTGTGAGTGGGCTAATTATTTTACGAATGGTCATTTTGCAGGTGAAATATACCTTTAAGGCCACAATACAGGAGACACTGTGCAGTGCAATTTGACAATATAAATATAAATCGTCATGTCCCCTTTACTCTAATTACCTGCTGAAGGCAGAATTACTCTACAACTGATTTAAAACCGCTGCTTTTTGGAAGCATGGATGTGCTATTTAAGTAAAGAGGAGTCTGTATGTGCTTTTGATGTAGCCCTGAAGAAGTGAAATTTGGCCTGCAGGCATGCAGTGACACTGATGTGCCTTGACTCATCCACTGTATTTTTTATGCTCTCTGGGCTGTCTCCTCCTCAGAGTACTACAGTCATACATTGCAAGTGGACAGCTCAGCAGGGCGAGCACAGATCACCGGATGAAAAGGGAAGTACAAGCTTTCACTGGAATCGATGATTCAAGATAGAGGGTTGTGATACGGACACTTCCTGTTGAGTGTTGTACAGCTGTGTCTAATGGGGTTGGTTTAACCCCCCACATGGTGTTCGAGAGATGCAGGTCTTACATGCACATTTAACTCCAGCGTCCTCATGATGGCCACAGTTGTGCTGACCCCAACCCAGGTGGAAGCACTCAGACAGCTCCGGTTCATTGCCGCTACATTCCACATTGTCCAGAAGGATCGGGCCAGGACCGTAGCCGTAGTAGGCCTGACTCTTGGCCCCGATAGCTGGGCCACAGCCTAGCTGCCTGCACACCACGTTGGCATTGAGCATGTCCCAGTCATCATCACACACCGTCCCCCAAACATTTTTGTAGAGGACCTCTACACGACCCTCGCAGGTGTTGTTATTCAGAGGATTCATCAAACGAATGGCTGGTTTGCCTGCACAGGAATAAATTGACAGGTACATCAATGCAGTGTGTTATCTGAAACGTGAATAAAAGGCTATAAATTAAAACCTACTGTATTTGTGTTTAAAGTTTAGTATTGTTACCTTTTGTCTGGACAGTTGTGGTAACAGTTGTTGTAGTGTGAGACATGGTGACTGGAACCTTCTCTGTTGCTGGAGGGAAGATGTAGTGCATGATAAGATTACTCTCAGTACACCAGAAACGACCTGTTCATGATGATCATGGTGACATTAATCTGTTACACCCTTTCACCAGTATACTTCACGGCACTGTGATGCGACACACTTAAAGGCAATGAGTGAGAAATGGCTCCCCCTGTTGGCCATTTGGCAAAAGTGCACATTTCATTTTCAAAGGGAGAAAAATCAAGGAAAACATTTTGGACATGCTGATGCAAAAGAGTGAAAATCAATGTGTGCTTGCAAATAAGCATCTACTGTGTATAATGTTTGCATACCTTCAGTGTTATATACTGTAGAGAACATTTTCAGGCCTTCTGTTACCACAGCAGGTACAGTGGTGGATCCTGAAGTGGGTAGAAATGGATATGAAATACTTTGTATATATACAGAAATACCAAAAATACCTTCTAATACCACTACTACATTATTGTCATTATAAACTCCTCTCATACTCCTTATTTAATTTCCCCTGAAAATCAGTAAATTAGATTTAATCTTGTTTTATCTATACCTGAACATTACTAACTGACTTATTGTCTATGGAGCCATAGGAGTGCCATAACAAAATCTATAAAAGAATAGCAAAATAAATGTGAAAATATAAACAGGAATAGATGATATAATAAAGAACATACAAAAAAAATGTGAAAATAAATAAATAAAATAACATCAATTTAATAATATAAATAACAAAAATGAATGAATTAATTATAAGCATTTTCATTTAATCTCACACGTCTCTCTTCACTTATTTCTGTATTAATTTATTATTATTTATTATTTACTATTATTTAATAGCTCACATTCAAAAAAGCCAAAGCAGAAAAGAAAAAGCAATAGGAAAAAAATTGGAAAAATAAAGAGCAAAAAAAATTCTTCTTATTCTTCTTATATTAACAAGAAGTAAAGAAACAATAGATTAAAACAATAAAAACAAGCAAAATAGATTATTTTCTAATATAATAATAAAAATGATAATAATATAATATCTATGTATTGTAAAAAAAAATGCAAATAAATGCAGAAATAAAGGAATAAATACATTTAAAAAATAAATGAATATGCTTAGAAATATTCTATATATATATATATATATATATATATATATATATATATATTTCTCCATTTATTTTTGCACTTATTTATTCCACATGTATTGTCTTATTCTTTTACAGATTTATTCTTTTTCCAGGCATTCCTATTGCTCCATTTTCTCTACACATGACAATGTCTCCACCACTATTATATCTACTGCCACTTGTATTTCTTATTAGCGAAGGTACAACCACTACTTTTCCCACATCTGCCAAACATGTCAAACTGTGACGCTCTAGCTACTCCTGCAGTGTCACTCAGGGACAGCATGTGCACTTATACTTGTTACACACAATGTCTTTTCAAAATAAACTTAAGTTTACGCAGGGAATTTGTTAATGCAAACTTGTGTTAATGCATATTCTATGACTCAGAGCAGCGTACCAGTACAGGTGACCCCAGCATCCTCATGATGGCCACAGTTGTGTTTGCCCCAGCCCAGGCTCTTGCATTTAGTCAAGTCATGTTCAGTGCCGTAGCAGTTGACATTGTCCAGGAGAATCCGACCAGTTCCATAGCCAAAGTAAGAGTTGGTGTGTGCATAGGCAGCGCTGCCGCAGCCCATCTGTTGGCACACCACATGGGCATTGTCAAGGTCCCAGTCATCATCACACACCGTCCCCCACTTTCCCAGGTAGTAGATCTCTACCCGGCCCTGGCAGGCGTCCTTTCCATTCATCAGACGGATGGTGCCATCTCCTAAACCAAGACAGAAAGAGGGGGATTTATTGCAACATCATTTTCTGCAAAACAGTTTTAGACTCTGTTGGTTTTTATTAGAATCTATAATAATGTCAAATTTAATACGTGCTGTGATAACTGCTAGGATTTGTGTGTGTCTGCTTGTGTTGAAGTTAGTGGCATGTGTTTTGAACATGAGCAGAAATCTTGCCAGGGTTTTTTTTTTTTAATTAATTAAAATAGATTCATTTATTATTGACACCCAGTAGATACCACATGCACATTTAAAGCTGCGGTAGGCGGTTTTATTTAGGTGTCGTTGGCCAAAAATCCCATCATAACCTTTCAGTATATTGTGATTCAAGTGGAATGCCTATCCCAGCTGACACTGGGCGAGAGGCAGGGTATGCCCTCGATAGATCACCAGACTATCACAGGGCTGACACATGAGCCCTTTTTAGACAGGAACTGTGCAAATTTGCAGGAAAGCCCATTCAGTCTTTTTTCAGCATTGGCAGTATAAAAACAAAATTGCCGCCTACCTTTTGTTTATACAGAATGTGCCTTTATTGGGGCAATGGGGGGTATGAAGCATGAAGCATAGCCCACATCATAAATTGCTGCAAAACGCACTAAAAATGCAGAAAATTAAGTGTTGCTCAAAATTTCTGAGGACGAATCCCCAGACCTCCTGCTTAACATGTGGCCACCCCAATGCTGAATCGAAACCCACACCCTTGGACAGAGGTAATTATTAACAGACACTGATACAGGGAAAGGAGACGGGTGTGGGCCTTCACAATACATACTGTGACTCCTGAAGTTAAGGTGAGCATCTCATATACCACTAAGCACAGATGTTGCCATTTAGCAGACAAAAAGAAAAACGCCTTAAAAAAGAGACAAAAGACTCTCTCATGTGTCCATCATTTAAAAATGTGCTTCATCTGAGAGGAAGCCATGAATCTGGCTTCACTGCATTCCCACTGGGTCTCATGAAGGACACCAGAGAATTAGCTGACGTCACTAGTTAACAGAATTGGATTCAGGTCTGTCATGATCCTCACGGGACTTAAGGGAAAGAAACAGCCATAACAAAGGCAAAGCCAGCAAACAATACAGACGGCCTGGAATTCAAGATGCCTTTGAGGTGTGTTGTAGTTTCCCAAAAGATACTTTCCACCCAGCTGAAAAGCCTTTGCTGTTGTGTAAAATGTGATGACAGTTTTGCAAAACTAAAACGCCTCCAAGTCAATTATAAACCTGTTTTTCTAAATAAACCTGACTGTGATTATTCCATGAGGATCCCTGCATTTGGAACCACGAAATGAAAAAATAAGCCATCAGTCATTATTTAATGAAACCTGCCCTTGCAGTTTGAAGTAACATCTGGCATGCCACCTGTCTGCTACATTTCATCCTGGAGCATAAAAAATCATCTAATCAAATACAGAGAAAAGCTGGTCTGAAGTTTAATTCCTCTGAATATGTAACATATTTTATCCTCTACAGTCAAGAGGGTTTTAGTTGTATTTGAATTTCATCAGCTGTGTCCACTGAAGGTTAATGTCACATACAGGTGTGGTTTGTGCTTTTCAGGGTCAAATGCCGAGACCTGTAATAAGTGATTTGTTTGGCCACTTGGGGGCAGTGAGAACAAGCCGTGAACAAAGCACTGTCAACCTTTTTAGGACGCTATGGCCAACGTGTTAGCAAACTGATGTCTGATAACACATCCAGCAGACACTGAGCAACATTAGCTTTCAGTTTGAAACATGTTTCTAGGCCACCTGCAGAAAGAAGTACTACATGGACTAAACTCCTGGTTATCACATAAATAGAATAATGTACATTAAAAATACATTTGTTCATTTAAATGAGCTTTTCTTCTTCTATCTGCCGGTATTCAAAATAAGGAACTACAATTACATTGAGTCCGTTTTCAGGAACTGGCATGATTTGTGACATTACTTTATATGTTTCATGTTGTTAATCTGTTGTCACACTTATGACTGGTTATTATGTTTATATGTAGAACATTAGCTAGCTGAATCTGGGTCACTCACAGAGCTAAGGCTAATTAGCTTGAAATGTTTCATCCTGTTAGGTCTGTTGTCCAATATGAACCAGTCCATCTGTAAGGATTATTATCTGAGTGCCTGGCTAATATGTTTTCCTCGCAGTTAAACATGTCACTATTCTTATATGATGCAAAAAATATGAAAAATACATTCAAAGGTTTTTCTGTGAATTCATCACTGCACAAGCAACCTCTTATACATAGGCTACAGGGAGTTATGTGATCCATTGTCATGTGAGAAATACTACTAGCACAGCTTTAAATTTCTACAGGAAAGAAGTTTCAACAATGAAACATGACTAGTTTGTAACTGTAGTATGTCTTTTTGTGTAAACTAACTTTATAAGAGCTTTGCAATTCAGATTGCAAAGGAATGATGAGATACGGGTATTTTAAATGCAGTTTGATAATAACAAAAATCCTTTCAGCCACTGAGTTATCCAACTTGTTCTCACTCCCAGATTGTCAAATACTGACACTTTGTCACGACCCTCAGTGTCTGAAAGTGACACACAGGGTACCCTTTAGGGCAGGTGTTTCCCAACTGGTGGATTGTGGTCCAAAAGTGGGTCGCGAGTGACTTGTAAAGTTAAAAAAAACACACTTTTATTAAGTACAGTGAATTTCTGCCACAGAACCTTTATTTTGAGGTGCTGATTAGTCCCGTAGAGCGAGCGTCTCATGGACAGCTACTTGCTTAACGTCTTGACAAGATCGTGGTTAGGTTTAGACAGGTATCTGACAAACTGGGAATGACAATGTGCTGAGTTATCGATGTCTAAAGTCAAGATAACTGTCTAGCCTGCATAATTGGAGGGTGTAGGTTTTGAACCCTATAAAGTCCCTTTTCCATTGCACAAAAACCTGCTAACACCCGCTAACATCTGGCTTTGTGATGTAATGGGAAAAGAATTCACACCCAGGTCAAATGACTCCACAGTAGTCACAGGTATTTATCAGCTCTGGCTTTCATTGGCAGTGACGGAAACACAGCACCCAGATGAACATGCTAATTTTGGCCCCTTAACGGGCGAGATCACCACAAAATGCCGTCTGTCTCCGCCCAAGCTGCGCTCAAACATCGATCTAAATTAGTCTGCACCAAATTTAAAAAACAGGCCGAATAAGTAAGAGATATATATCACAGGCCTTCATGCTGCTTTCTACTGTTATCTGTTTTCTGGCCTGTCCTTGACGTTGGACATGACACACCAAAATAATAAATAAAATACTGATAGTGCAGCTTTAAATTTCTACGGGAAAGAATTTTCAACAATGAAACACGACGAGTTTATAATTGTAGTCATTTTCAAGTTTAAGGATTATTGTTTCACTGTCTGGGGTTGTATTTCTACACATCTTATTTAGAGAAGTATTCATTTTTTTTTAGCATTTTCTGAATTTTAGCCATTTGCCTTAATGCTAAAAACAGGACAGATCCATCCACTGATGTCTCAGGTTGGCAGAGCACCAGTCTCATTTAGATAAAAGCAGAGAGCACTTACGTAAACCGGAGCTCTCGTGGGGCGGTGTGGTGCGATCCTCAGACCCTCTCTCTCCCACCACTGCTGGTTCTAACAGCAAAATGGAAAAGAAGCAGAAACTTAAAGTGACTTTGCCCTCTTTTCTTTTCTGATGATTCACCACAACCTCAGCCAAATTATAGCTGAATTAAAAGCCTTTACCTTTGCAGGTAACACCCACGTCCTCATAGTGGTAACAATTATGGATGCCCCAGTCCAGACTACGGCAGCTGCTGAGGTCTGTTTCACTCCCTCTGCAGTCCACATTATCCAGCAGGATTAACCCGGTGCCTTGTCCAAACTGAGAGCTGCTGTGCACCGCCACAGCCACTCCGCAGTCCAGCTGCCGACACACCACGTTGGCGTCCACCATGTCCCAGTCGTCGTCGCACACTGTGCCCCATGAGATATTGTGGTACACCTCGACTCTCCCTTCACACCTGTGACGTCCATTCACCAGTTTTACTTTGGAGAGATAAGCAGACAACATCAGTCACAACTTGTCTCTGTCACATTCATTTTTAAACTTTGTCTTTGAGTGAGAAGAGGATATTCAGGTTGTTTGGTTACGATTGTGCCACCTCACTGAAAAATCTGAGGCCCATAAAAGCTCTACTGTTGGAGGGACATTTTAACGACACAGTTCTATTTGGAGAAAGAAAAATAGATGAGACTAGCATGGCTCTCATGTAATGACAGTTAATAGCAAGAAAAGTCTAATCCTACCAAGTTAAGGCACACAATGAGCCACATGACTCCTTGGAAGTGAGCGAGGTGGGTGCAGGAGGGTGGGAGGTTACATAGCAAATAAGTGGGGATTAGGGAAATGGAGAGCTGGGAAAGTGACCTTGTTTAAAAAGCCCCAGGCACTGATCTACCTTCTGTACTCTCTGTCACTGACACACAGCCAGCCCACTGATAGGTTTTCATAACGTGGCCTGAATGCAGACATGTTTTTCTGGGTGTCTGAGGCAGGTGTGGAGGTGGCTGTCGGGCTCATGCTTACCTTGGTGCTGCGTCCTCGAGGGGGTTTGCACACCATTGGCTGGAACAGGAGGGAGGAGGGGATATGGGAGAAAGAGAGAGAGGAAGATGGTCAAATTATTTGTTGAAAGGAGGCTCTTGGCCTTCCATAGTTACTGTACTCTATATCTACTATATCTATTTTCCTGTAACACGAGACACAGACTGAAACTACAACAGGAGGCCTGTTCAGATCATACAGTGCACAGGCTACAGCACAAATATGTTAGCCTATTCCTTTATTTTGGGTTTTTAGTCATGCTAGCGGCATGGGAAGGTAGAAAAAGTCAGCAACTATTGAATGGACTGCTATTAAATTTTATGCAGACTTTGATGACGAATACATTTAGTGATAACCTTACTCTTCATCCAGCACATTGTGTTCTCATCCCAGGTCATCACATACCAATGGTTTCACACGACCCTCAGCGTGTAATGCTGATACCAAGGGCACCCTTTGGTGTCTGTATGAGATGCAGCCTTTAACATGTGTATGTAACACACAGCTGCCTCCTGGGTGAAACTCAGAAAATAAATACATAATGTAAATACTTCACAAGTATGTAATTTAAGTATGATGGATGTATGTTACATACTGTAATGTCACGTTTAAACAGTAATGACTTTTGGTTACAAACAGAGTCTGTATATGTCTGACCCATCCACCTCCCCTATGTAGACTTCCTCGCTCTTTATGTGACGTCATTGGCTTAGTGTGTCAAATATTGACGCAAATGGCTTTACACTGGAATTAGCTTAAAGCCTGGTGTGTCTCCTAAAGACACCAGAGGGTGCACTAGGCCTCGATATCAAAAGCCAAGGGGTGTGACAAAGCATCGGGATCTGACAACGCAAGCCAGTCTCACTCTGAAGTTGTCGGAATCCAGCTCTTAGGCAGTGACTTGCGGCGTCAGACACTGACCCAAAAAGCCGTCCTTTAATGTTGTTTGTTGTTTGAGTGCCCTGCTACCCTCAGGTCAAAATTTAAATTTGTCCGATACTTTATTTTGAGAGCTAATGGCCATAAAACTAATAACACTGCCATCAGCTGCACTGAAATTTTTGTTGCACCTTAATTAGTATAACGTGCTAAACTAACATAATGAACATAATGAACATTATACCTGGTAAACAAATGCATATTAAGCATGTTATTGTGAGCTTATGTTGGTGTTAACATTTAGCTACCAGTATGGCTGTCAACCCTCAATCTCGTCATTTTTGGGGCAAATGATATGAACTTTTATCTTTGAGTGGGGAAGCATAACATCTAATCAATGTAAGTGATGTTTTGCCGAGCCAAATTAATCAGGCCGTCAGAAGTGCGCCAGGCTTTGAAGCCAATTTTCGTAGTGGCCAAACTGTGGAATTAGCCTACAACTTCCAGGTCCATCACGTGATGCCACCGGGCCCAAAAGACTTTCTTCTATACTTATATTGTGAAAGAGACTTTTGTATATCAATGGGTACATTTCTTTGTGCGTCACAACCCCCGTGAAATAAATAACTTCACAATCAAAATTTGAACGAAAGTCTAGAGGAGCTGCAAGATTAAGTCGTCTTAGCCTCACTAAAGTAGGCGTATTCTAAGCTCAGTCTCTAGTGTTGCCTGCTCTATGGGCCCAGTGATGCAGAAGCAGCACCAAAGGATAATTTTATAAGCTGCAGTCGAACCTTTTTGACTTCATGTGCCACTGAGCAACTTTCATAGGAATGACGGGCCCTGCCTTCAATGCTGTATCCAGTTCTCTTTATACATCCATGAAAATAATCAGTTAAAACAGCCAATTTATAGCCACTGCTCACATAATAGAGCAGGTTACTGAAAAATGAAAATCACATGGTTGGTTTGATTTAGAATCTGTTTATTTGCTTTTAACCTTACATTGTTTTATTTGAATGAACACATTATAGTTTGGCTGTTTGGGGAGGTCCCTTCCTGGTGGAGCAAAAGGCGAGGCTGAAGGCTAAGGACTCTTAAATCCTGGAGCCAACACAATGGACCAAAGCATGTGCTGCTATGTTATAGGGGAATTTGGGTTCAGTTATTTTTGCTTTATATTTAGTTGTAGTTGCCGCCCATTTTGGTTACCCCTTGGGGATTATTTGGTTTGGCCAAGCCACTATGTATGCTCCCTCGGGTCATTTTGACAGGTCAGTTTGTTCAGTTAACACCTTGTTTAGTTATTATATTGTGTATTTTTTTTTTTTTTTTTTGGGGGGGGATTTTTCATGTATTTTTTGGGTAAATAAGAACCCAAAATTTTGTCAACAACTCCTGTGTCCTTGTTGCCTCACTGCCTGGTCCCTAACAGCACTATTTCTATAGTTTACAACATATAGAACACTTGACTTTTTACTTTAAATGATGGTCATTGGCGCTTTAATATAATAATAATAATAATAATAATAATAATAATATATATTGTATACTATTAATACGAAAGAGAGTACATTCACAAAAAGTTGCAGCCCAAAGTGCCTATAAAAAAAGATCGGATTAAGATAAAAAATTAACCATTAAAAAAAAAAGAAAGAATGCAATTAAACATTAACAATACACCAAATTAAAAAGATAGGTTTTAATGTCTTTATTAAGAAAAATTAAAGGGAATTTGTTGCTCTAAGATCCAAGGGGAGAGACTTCCACAGTTTAGGGTCATAGAAACAGAAAGCTGCTTCATATACACCCCTTTCTCACATTCTTTTGTACATAATAATCCTGTCTATTCTTTACCTTTATTTGTTCCGCCTCGTTGTCCTTGTTCTTAGCTGTCATGCCTATTACGTACAGTACGGAGTATGGAGTCATATTCCTTCTATGTGTTCACATACTTGGCTGATAAAGGCTGATCTTGATACGGATATGCAAAACACAGAGGGCTCGTGTTTCCAAGAGGTGTGTTAAGACACACACTGGAAGATGTTTCAGGATACGTACATATAGAGGACAATCTAACGTCTGAAGACTAATATCTCAGGTTTCAACATCTCACAATGACAGCAGGGGGGATTTTCTACCCCTCACACCCAATGTAGGTCAATTCACAGGCTTGTCTCATTGGTTTGTGGCAGTGAAATATATACAGAGTGTACATACATACCGAAACTACCTGTTCAGTGACACATGTAGGTTACATTTTCGGTTTATATTCCATGGAGATGTAGCTGTTATTCTAAGTTGGATCAGAAAAGTAAAATTAAATAGTGCTTACCATCTACAGCCCGTCTGTTTATTTTCATGTCTCCTGAAATTTGAACACACACGCAAAAAGAAAATGTTAGTGAGGCACACATTTGGATATATTTTGGCTCTGTGAAGAGACAAAAGCAACAAGCTGATGTCAGCACATTTGAATTAATTGCTCTCTCTTGATAGTTGTCGATCCATAACAGCCAGTGAGTGGAATTGATCCTGGCTGGCTCCCTTCAAAATAACTTCAGGGCTTTTAGCCTGCTATCACTGGTAAACATGGGGCGGACAGCAACTGTGGACACAAAAGCACTCATCTGCAGGGAGTTCACTTACAGGAACACTGGCTTCTAGTATTCTGTTCTGTTTCAGCAGTACTAACCTTTTTCCCTTTTTTTGGAACAGCTGTCAAAGTACGAGTTTAGTCTCTGGGCTGGAGTGGACAGCAGAATATCGATGATTTAAAAACTACTGATGCAAGGGTCATCGTGTTTAAGAGTATAAAAAGCAAAGACATGGTGGTTTCTTGAATGTTAGAGTAGTAGACAGCAGCGTTAGATAAGGCACTGGGAGTCAGTTTCAGTCTTTACACAGCCAACCTCTGCTCCTGGGCCAGTGTATTAAAAACTTTAATAAGCTGGTTTATCCCACACACACTTAAAAAAGCTTGTGTTTGAACTCTAAGTTGACTGAATTGGAGAAGACAAGTTGAGGTAATTTGGTAATGATTCAACGTGTCTTCTCAAATTCAGTCAGCTTAAAAATTTAAGGCAGCCTGGACACTGCCTTTTTTAACTTTAACAAAGAATGCACCACAAATACAAATGAAAAATACAAGGCCTTTAGTTTAAAGAGATAGTTCACCCCAGAATCAAAAATAACATTTCCCCCCTTACCCCCTTGGTGTGAGGTGCAGAGTGTTGGAGATATATGGAGATGTCTGCCTTCTTTCTAATATAATGAAATTAGATAGCACTCGGCTTGTGGTGCTCAAAGTGCCAAAAGAAAATTAAAAAAATCAGACACTCAGCTGCAACGTCTCTCTCCAGAAATCATGATGTTGTGAGCAGTTTCATGCAGGGACTATTTTCTTTGCTATTAAACTACACCCACGAAACATATCACTGCGCAGAAGGTTCGTGCTCTGGACAGTGCGAGATGTAAAAATTAATGGCATTCTCCTCAGCTGAGCTGTAACATTAGCGAGCTCGGTGGTGCCAGGTGAGTGCACTCTTCTTTCTGTGCAGTGACACAGTTGGCGGATGTTGCTCAGTAGAAAGAAAATAGTTCCTACATGAAACTGCTCACGACAAGGTCTGTGGATTATCTTGAGTAACTTGGTCATTTCTGGAAATAATTATTTTGATGCTTTGAGCACCACAAGCTGAGTCTTTATATCCAACACTCAGCAACTCACACCAAAACAGCCTAGACTGATAAACAGCACTACAGAGACAAAAAAAAAATCTTTATTTTGTTGTGAACTGTCCCTTTAACAATGACAATGCACCACAGATATTGAAAAACTGTCCTTTAGCCATTAAAAGAAATATTACATGATGTTATTGCTGCTTAAGTGCAAACAAAAATACACCTTTTGTTCCTGATCACATGGAACATTCAGCAGTCAGACAGCTTGGAGCTAATGGCCTTGACCCCAACCCTGACCCTCAGCAGAAGCGCTGTCAAGTGGTGGCCAGGGGGGGCCATGGCCACACTGATACAATAGCTGAGCCCCCACTGGCGCCCCTTTGCGAAAATAAGAGAAATAAATTAGAAGCCTCTGTGTGGTGTTTTCAAACTTAAGTAGGCTTGTTCCTAATAAATGTTTTGTTCCATATAATCAATATACACCTTCGAATCAAAGCTGTATTTGTCTTTTTAAGGAAAAGGAACACCAGCCTATTGAAGCATGTAAATACAGATACATAACACATTAAAACAGGATTGCTATGGAACTCAAAATGTTAATTGTACTGGTATAAATCCATGCACATCAGATATTTGGTAACTTTAGAGTAGAAGATTAAACAAAAGTTCATCAGTATGAGATTCATTCATTCTCATATTGATATAGTTCTTTTTTTTTAACTCAGCAATATACCACAACAGCATGATAGAATTCGGTGTGGGGTGTCTGGGGGTGCAGCCGACCCCCACTAACGCACTCACCGAGTCGCAGCAGCACACTGACGGCCACCAAGACGAGTGATCCCAGCAGCGACACCAGGAGCCAGATGGCCGGGTTCCAGCACCTACACGCGCTCTCCACCACACGCTGGCCTCGCATGGCTGCCTGACTGACCATCCACCTGCAACACACACATTCACACACCGTCAGTCTCTCTCACCAGACTCCCAAAAGTCCTGCACTGTGCTTAAACGCACCTCTAAATGAAGTAGGCACTTTTCTACTACTACAAAACAATCACTGCTTTCTGTCCTGGTTCAGAGAAGCCTAATTATAGTATTGGATTGTTTTCTCTGGTGGAGCCTGCGGCTGTTGTTACTGTGCTGTAGTAAGTATTGATGGTCGTCTGAGTTCAGGCTCGGAAAATGTGTAGCTCAAAGAGAAATCGTTTGCAGAGCTCATGTGGTGCACATCACTTCCCATGGACAAAAGAGAGCTGTAAGGAAGCTCTTGTGGCATACAAACACCAAACCAGGAGCCCCAGTTTACCAGATCTGGGCATGTGCCACCGAATTGTGCTGCTTTTGCCAATAATACAGCCGGAGCAGGGAGTAGAGTTTCGTTGCTGTTTTGTAAGCACAAAATGGCTGCCATGTACCCACCTGTAAGCAGGTAACAGAGGCCGCAACATGACGGGTGACGTCGGCCACATTGATGATTTAAGCTGAGGAAGTTTGATTTCCTCCCACAGTCAACAGCTGGGGAGGGATAATGTTACAGACAGAGGCAGACACCTGTGTCATGGCTTTGGATAATCAAGGGGATTTTCCTTCGGACAGAGAATATTGGGATTCACTGACAGTCACTCAATAATCAGAGTTAGATAGTGCTGCAGCGAGACACTGAATAGCCTACATTCTTCTTAAGTGAGAAACTGGGATGAATGATTTTCGACTAATACTGCAAGGGGATTCAGGAAAACGCTATAGTGAGATGATGCTGTGGTGTGAGCATATAACCGACAAAATAAAAACGTAAAGAGTCAAATTTTTACGCCCATTTTCAAAAACATAGATGTTGTTTCTAAGACAGTCCAAAAAGAATTAGTAAACATGTACAACTCTCTCCCAAATCCCAAAACTAGAGTGCTAAAACTCAAATTTCAGATATCATCAAGCATAAAGTCTGGAGCTGCTCCACCGACAATGAATTGGGAAAGTTCTAGATGACACTGAGAGCACCCAGGGGAATGTTCTGAGTATATGGGTACACATACTACTATAGAAACAGGCTCATCTGGGTATAAATAGAACAAATGAATATTCTGTGGATCCAAAAAATCAGGCTGCCATTCAGCTCCAGACTTCATACATAACAACATCACAGGTTTGAGGCTGGGAGA
Source organism: Epinephelus cyanopodus (assembly GCA_026686955.1). NCBI lineage: Eukaryota > Metazoa > Chordata > Actinopteri > Perciformes > Serranidae > Epinephelus > Epinephelus cyanopodus. The sequence goes on from CM048924.1 coordinate 19,595,005, forward strand.
GTGGCTCATGTTCCATCCCACTTACCAGCATAAATAAACACATTTGGTGTATAATATACTGTACAAAACACCTAAAGTTCGTGCCTAAAAAGCTGCTGGAAAAAGTGACAAATTGCTAAAAACCACCCATGTTTGGTGCCTGAAAATCTACTGGAAAAACAGTGACTGGTTGCTACAAAACACCCATGGCTCAAGCCACTGAAAACAGCGATGAGACGCTACAAAGCACCCACGTCTGGTGTGTAAAAAGCTGCTGGAAATCATAGCGACAGGTTGCTACAAAACACCAATGCGTGGTGCCTTAAAAGCTGCTGTAAAAAGAGTGACGGGTTGCTACAAAACACCAACATTTGGTGCCTACAAAAACGGTGAAAACACAGCGATGTTTGGTGTCTTTTTGTCTGTTGGTGTGGAGCAGTCCAATCTAAAGTCAGCTCATATACCACGTCACTTTAGAAACCTTGATATGATACATTTAAAACATGCAAATGTAACCTTTTCATAGTTTGCAGAAATGGACAATGCCAACATTTGTGGCGACTCAGCTGCATGTTTGCAAACAGCATTTGGAATATCCTAGGCCAGGGAAGTAATGTATTGAAATTCACAATCCAGGCAGTGTTCCTCTTTATCATACTTGCAGTCAAAAGCAATACAATAAAGTGGGAATATGGAAGCACAAAATCCAAATTTCCCCTAATTTTTTTTAGAGCAAACATCCCAGAAATGAATTGAATAGTGTTATAATAAGTGTGTTGTCACCAGGAGACCACAGTGTGTGGCTTGGCCTTGGGTTGTTTGTCTCTTCGCTCATGCAGAATTCCCCCTGACCTTACACTGGAATGTGTATTAGGGGATGATGAGGGGAGAATTTGATATTGGCCCCTCGAGATAGTGGACATTCCGAGCCCAGGGGGCACAAAAAGACATTTCTGCTTTCTGTGGTCCCCATCGTCAGGCATAAACGCTGCTTCCTGCAATCTGTCACTAGAACCCTCCAAAACGCTTAGGCACCTGATGACACTGCAGGGGCGCCTCTCGTCTCCTTGGAGTGCAGGTTGCAGGGGCAGAAAGAGGAGGGGGTGTTAAAATCCTGAGCCACTGCACTGTATACACAGTTATCTTCAGCTTGTGGGGGTACATTTAAAGCACAACTTTTTTGGGGGTCATTACTGACAAGAAAACACTTAACAGCAGCCACAGAAACAACTCTGCACTGTGCAGGCCTAAACCAGATCCAGTCCATTTTCACTGGACTGCACTGTGTGAAAAGATGCAGCGCACAAGGCCAGAGGCCCTCAGAGAGACCCTGTGCCTCCAATTGGGAGGTGGGGAGTTTAACACCAACACAGCACTCAAGAACCACGGCTGTCTCATATGCAGACTGTACCAACAAACCATTCGAAACTCTGGGACAAATGGCTCAGTTATGAGGGATGAAAAATAATCTAGTCCCCAATGTTGTGTTTTTCAATACTCCATTCATAGTAGGATGTAGCGCAGATCCGCTGGGGAATAATGTTGCCTTTTGTGTCGGCTCTGCTTCCCCTCCCTTCTCACTTCCCCGTGCTGAGAAATAGCTGAAAGATCTCAGCCCCACAAAAATACCCCTTAATGTCTGAGATAAACCACAGAATGATACTGTCAGTTAAACAGAGAATCAGTGTCAGCATGTACATCTGACCATAGAATTTATAAGCAATATCCTTTTTGTTGTCAAGTTTTAATTAGTTTTTTGGAAAAGTGTGACAAAAAATGACAAAGGAAACTTATCTTTTCTCAAAACAGAATTATCCTTCTACATAAATAGATAGAATTGAATTTAATAATTTAAAGAATCTAAACATGTTTGACACTGAATGCTCCTAATTCAAATATCAGCCTTGCAAAAAAACATCTTAATTAAACCCTCTAACCTTTCACATTATGATATATAAATGAATGAATAAATGAAAGTGCATTTATAGTAAAAACACACAAAAAACAGCTTAAATGACAGAGAAAAGCTAGATTTAAAGTTGCCCACTCATATGTCATGGAACCAGGTTTGAAATAACCATGATAATCGAATAAAGCAAATTAATTTAAAAAATACATACCTGTTGTGAAAGTATTTATCTTCACCCACAATAATAAAAAATAAAATAAAAATAGGTTTCCTTCCCCCACACAAGTACAGAAAAGTGTCCTCAGAGCTCAAATGGCAGGCGGCTTAATTCCACACAGAAAACACACCAAGAAATGGAGGCAGGAAAGTCAGGAGTATCCAGCGCTACTCGTTTAAGGTCTTTCATCTCCTTAGCCCTGCTTGACTATAAGTACCTGGCGTCAGTGACAGAGGTTACATAAAAAAATAAATACCAGAGCATTGTATGTTAATATTCTTAACACCCAGTACCTGTCTATGTTTAAAAAAAAAAGCAGGAGGGGCAACAACAACAAAAAAAGACAAAGACAATGAAAGCTAACCCTTCACTGGTACCTCTGCATCTCCAGTTTCAGGTAGCGCTCACAGAAGGTGCGGTCCTGCTCATCTCTGGACACAGAGGGAGACAAGGCTGTGGCTCAGGTCCTGTGTGTGTGTGTGTGTGTGTGTGTGTGTGTGTGTGTGTGTGTGTGTGTGTGTGTGTGTGTAGGACTCTCCCACACAGAAGAAGAGCAAAAGAACGGTGTGATTATGAGGCAGTGAAAGTTATAAATCAGAAAGTTGTACACAGGAGTTCCTAGAGAGTTTTGAAGGTTTTAAAAATCTCCTCACAGAGAGGTGATGACTGACAAATAATCCTGGATCCACCTCGTGCATGGATGAAAAGACGAGGCAAACTGAGCATGAACATCTTGGCCAAGGCTTAATGATGCAATCTTTGTCAGAAGACATAAAATTATCGTCAGAATGCTGCAATCGACCTTTAAAAGTTCACTCGCCTCAAAAATGTTTCATCACCTTAATGAGCAATTAAGTCGCTTAAAGACTGTTGTACTCTTCATGTGTCACCAACATGATCCTGACCTCAGCAGGCCCATCCCCTGAAAGAAACATCACTCCACAAACTCCTTATTTCCCTGATTTCCTGCACTCCATCTAATTTGTTTCACAAAAAGTCTCTCCCTCAAGCCATGAAGACGTTTAATATGTCTCAGTGTTGTTTCTATTTCACACATACAAAATATTCTGTAGTTCTTTCAATTGTCTCCTCACAAGGAAAAGCCAGAGGCCTCTCTGGATTGTGCTGCAATTACCTCCAAACACTAATCCTTCCTGAGCCGTGGAGAAACGTGCAGGCTGTCCGTGGCCATTGACAAGGACCAATTCATGGCTCCTTCCTGGGGTGTCACCTGAATCAGTGGTTGAGCCAAAACACAGGGATTCTGTTACACAAAGCTAATCTGAACCTCCAGGATAGGATTGAGAAAATACAACACCACACAGCCAAAGTGCAGCAAGCCAACCAAAGAACATGTTGGCATTGCATGTTTCTGCAAACCACAAATATGTGATTTTAAGGTTTTATACATATCATCATAGGCGTTTCTAGCCCATTTTTGAGGGTGCTGAAGCACCCCTAAAATTTGAGAGAATTTTTTTTTTTTTTTTGTTACTGTATGTCCTTTTTTAACAAGTTAGAAAAGTGTCAAAACCATTCAATACTTGATTGAAACGTAATATTTTAACAAACAAAAATACAACAGCACCCAAATGATCTATCTATCTACAATGATGTTGTAAGTTGGATCAATGTATCAGTTTATATCACTTATTAGATATAAAACGCATTGTTCGGTTATTTGCCTTTTGGTTGACAGTACAAAGAGAGAGAGAGGATTTTATTTATTAGTATTCTTATTAGTATTTTTTCATATTTATGTAATTTTTCATCTAGTTGAATACAATCTATTTGTGTATGATTGTCAATTGTCAAAGAGGGAGAGATGAAAAAGGGGAAGGAGAGAAGAGATTGCAAGATCAGGAAGAACCAGGTAAGAAAACAAACAGAGAATAGTGAAGGAGCTGCTGTATCAAAATAAGTTATCCTCCCCCAGAAAGTAGGGTTATGGTATGTTTCTTTTATGATTCCAATCCATTCCTCTTTTGCTGTGGCTCAGCATTTAAATAACCTTCATCAGATTTGATGGTTTAGTCACAGACTTTCCCAAAAAGTGTTCTGTTTTTCTTTCACAAATGTGGGAGTGAAATTGCATTAAAATGTACAAAACAGTGAACATTATCTTGCCTGGCCGTGCAGCTCTCTGGGTGCTCAGCACCCCTAAACCTCTGATCCTAGAATCGCCCCTGACATATCATTGATGTTTCTGAGGTGATGTAGTATATGTACTGACTTAATCAGTGGGAGGAGGAGGGGATTGACAACAAGGCAAAACGCCTGCCATGCTTCGGACCACTGTTCAAGACCAATAAACAACAAAACTGGTTGTGTTTCCAGTGGCTTTTCAGACCCCAAAGTGGGAGGTCTTTTTTAGAGACCTGTTGTGTCTACACCGGGAGTAGTGACCAAGACATTGTTCGATTTCCTGCCAGAAAGTGCCACGAAGAATAGCTGTTTTTTTACTGAGACATTGTTGCATTTCCTGCCGGAATAGTGCAATGAAAAGCAATTGATATTTACCAAGACATCGCTATGTTTCCTGCTGAGATTGTGCCACCAAAACTTGTTTCGCGGATACAAAAGGCCAAAATGAGTTTCCGCTGGGCTCAGCCTAAGAGATAGGGTCAGGAGCTTGGACATCCAGAGCGAGCTCGGAGTCAAAAGGCGTCAGTTGAGGTGGTTCGGACATCTGATCAGGATCCTCCTGGGCACGTCCCGGAGGTGTTACAGGAATGTCCCACTGGTAGGAGGCCCTGGGGCCATGGATGGATGGATGGATGGAGGAAAAACATTAACATAGTATTAAATATCTTCAATGTAATATTTTTTATACTGCCTATGTGTGCATAGCTTTGATTTTCATCTTCCTATAAGTTCATACAAACCAAACACTTGATTGTGATCGTATAGTTTCTGGGATACAGCCATTTTCTTATCATACTGTATTTAGGCTTTGGACACATGACAGAACTATATTTCCCTAAAATATAATGAAATATATTGAGAAAACAGTAGTCCCATGTGCCCAAAGACTAAATATAGTATGATAAGGCAAAGAGTTCACTCTTCAGCCAAACAGTTTGACTGATTTTCTAAATTTCTTCAGATTTGTACTTAGGCAAACCCAGAAAACATTTACACCAAGGGAAATTCAAAACTTTAGTTGCGGGCACAAGAGATATTTGATAAAATATCAGCTATAGTAAACCTTACAATTAGTTCTATACCTGGAAAATACAGGGTTTCATGCACAATTTGAGAAAACTGCACATTGCAGTAACCAACAGCAAATAATGTTAAACCTGTTACCAAACAGTTGTTTATTCAGATTTCAGTCAGAGTTGTTTGTGGCCACCTGATGAATACAGGACCATTATCCACTCTCTGTTTTTGGTCTCTACCAGTGTCATTTCAAGAAAATCCCACATTATAAATGTCCCGTAATATAGCCCATTTACTGTCGTATTCGTTAGCTGTTTACTGTGAAGGAAGAGGAACCAGTCCCTTGATTCTCGTTAATACCAGACAGAACACTACATGTGAGATAAAAAGATTCAGTGCATTATAACCTGCCCCAAAGGAACCAGTAAATTATTATCTGCCCCCAAGGTGCCAATAGAGTAAATGTAGGCTACAGTTTACACCAGGGAAGAGAAAGATAGTGTTTCTTTTCCTCTATGACTGGCATTGACCCACTAACCATGTTAATGATTGTGACATTTCAGAAAACCATTCTTTATCATCTACTTCGCTGTCTAAGTGACTCCTCCTCTCCCAGTTTGTGACAGCATGTGTTGGAGGGTTCACGTGTTACTGGCTGCATCCATATTATATAACATATTACAATGATTCCCAATTGTGCTGAGACATACATTGGTGGGGAGATAATCAGTAGTGAATAGCTACAGTACAGGCGGACCTGTCTGATCTATGGCTGTGACTGTGAGTTAAAACACCTCCTGTCTGTTTAGGTGCCTCCTCTTTCTTTGTCAGAAAGATGACTGTAATATTTCATCACTTTGTACTGGTAATGTTGGAGCGGGGGTGGGTTTCTGAAAGGGCGGTAAGAAAGTCAATAAAAAAAAAAACCCTCAAAATGACTACAAAGAAACACAATAGACACAAAGAGACACAAAACGCTACAAAGAGACACACAATGGCCACAAAGACATGCAAAATTACTACAAAGAGATGCAAAAAACTTCAAAGAAACAATAAAAGTCTAATGAAACACAAAGCGATCATAAAAAGATTTGAAATTACAGAAAGACGCAAAATGACAACTAAAAGACTCAAAACAACAACAAAGAGACGCAATTTTGACAATTTTGGGACAATATTTTTGACATATTCGTTCTGTACAACTGGAAGTCTAGTCTGCCACGCCATATCGATGGTGCAACAGGTGCAGCACACCAGGGCCCAGAATATGTTAGGTGTCCGTGTAGGAAGGCAGGTTTTTTGCTGCTTGTAGAAATAAGGCTGCAGTGGTTTGAGTCCAGGGCAGGCTGTTAGATTAGGGCTGATAAATTTGACCCTTCTGCCGCTGTACGTAGTGCTGATCAAAGGCTGGCGTGCAGGATGGGAGGGACACAACTCTGTTCAGTGTGATGTATTTTGGCCTTACTTTGCCAGGAAGAGAGCAGGCAGTAGTTAACGGACCACATCTGTAGCAACTTGCCCTCAGCCAATGCAAACACGGGGTCTGATCCGTGACTGCCGTGACTCCCTGTCGGATCAGCAAATATTCTGCTGCTGCTGTTACGCAACATCGACCAAGCGCTGCCACTTGCAGCATATGTGTGGGGGCCAATCATAATTATGTTACCCTCCTGAAGAGATGGCAAATGACTGCCATCAAGAGAAGAGAGGCCTTTTACATATCTGTGCCCAGTGGCTCATTGTCCTATAACCCCTTGTGTTGCAGTCTGAATGTTGAGGGACTGGATTATGCCACCTTAAAGAACACACACAATGAGTTTAAACCCAAATTTAACCAGTGCTCTGTGCACCTCATTAACCTGTTTGAATCTGATATATTTATTGCCAATAAGTACAATGAGCCTAGATGACTGTGCTGCTCTACGCTACAGTTAATAGGGCTGAGATGAAAAGAGGAACAAAGCTACCACAAACAAAAGGCCTTAAGGAAGAAAAGGCTCAGACCAGTCTCCTCATCTCCCAGTTGGATTTCTGCGCAGAGACACACACAATGTGAGCAAACGGGACATTCTCAGAGGGGAATAGTTGTCTGGAATAGATGTCTTGACAGTGTGTTGATGATTTGGCGAGGTCAGCTATTGTACATGTTCTTGGAGTCTGGTTTACACAACTCCAACAGTGCGGACGTAGCAAGTCCATAGTTAGATCATCTTGGCATATATGTCATGGGTTATCTAAAAGCCTTTGTCCCGTAGTTATCGGGGTCTTGAATTTGAACTTGACACAAATAGTGCAGCATGACATCCTATTACCTTTGTCTTGGACAATCATCTTAAGTGGGTCAAGAAGACAGGTAGTGTTCTGTGTCGCAGGTGGTGAAAACTATGACACAGTTCACGAATATCATGCACACGTCAAGACAACAATTTAAGCTCTGTTTTGTATTTATTGTCCTTAATTCCTACTTAGAAATGAATGACAACAGTGGATTGTGTTTTTTTCTGTACAATAAAATCTGGGCTCAAAAAAAAAAACTTGATCTGACATGTTTGTTTTAGAGATTTAAGTGACAAATGCAGCTGGTGCATTACATAATATGGAGGGTATTGTGAATTATGGGTATATCTGACCAGCATACATTTGTCATGAAGCTTTGTGCTGTGTGTCTTGTGTGTTCTCTTTTTACATAACTGTGTATTGTGTCTATTCTCAGCCCTGTTTGCACTATGCTGTTTCTCTGCTTTGGCCTGCCACAGGACTGATGTGAGTTACTTTAAAGCCACAATCTGGTACAGTGCATTAAATGGTGAGTTTCAAACATGGGCCCTTTTTTAAATAAATAAATCTATGAATGATTTAATTACTGTAACGAAACACCAGTGTTGTGTGAGATTATCGTGTGAAGCCTTATTAGCCATACAGATAGTGCAATAAAGTGGCCATGCACAACAGGATGCACACAGATGAGTCATTATAAAAAGGAGACTCAAATATCTTGAATATAAAAGATCGTAAGACAACACTTCACCTGCCTCTGGGTACTCCACATGTGTGAATAGAAACAAATAGCAGATAAATCACATATTTAAGTGGTCACAAAAGACACTTTGTTCAACTAAAACTACAGACAAAAAGAAAAGAAGAACCGTAAATGAATACAAAAATAATGAATACATACGTTTATGGTGTCAGTGTCTTTAATTTTGTGAAAATAAAACTCCTTAGTGACTTTTATGTTTTTATTGGGGAGGAATGTAATTGTTTGTCAAATTTAATGTATCTATTCATTTTTTATTTGATCGGGACAATGAAATTCAACACAGTTCCAGGACAGAGTATGGGACTGATGTGTTGCACAGAGAGTTTATAGCTGTTGCTAATTTTCAACTCTTGTCCCTAGTCGGGCTTTTACATGTAGACCTGAAATGTCATTTAAAAAAAAAAAACAACAATCTAAAATATCACACAACAGCAATACACTATAAACATGGAAGGCACAATAAAATACATAAACCGCAATCCACACACTACAGTACATATGCCACAGCACACAATACATCTACTACAGTAGACATACGACTATACACCAAAACACTTACACTAATACCCCTTAAAGTTTGAGTACATCTAGCTGAGAGTGGGTACAGTTCTGGTTTGCTTTTAACCAGCACAAAGTGGGGACACTCGCTAGCATTAGGCAAAGGGGATCCAAATAAACTAAACTAGGCTAAGCTAAGCTAAGCTAAGCTAAGCTAAGCTAAGCTAAACTAAACTAAACTAAGCTAAGCTAAACTAAGCTAAGTTAAGCTAAGATAAGATAAGCTAAACTAAATTAAACTAAACTAAGCTAAGCTAAACTAAACTAAACTAAGCTAAGCTAAACTAAATTAAACTAAACTAAGCTAAGCTAAGCTAAGTTAAACTAAACTAAACTAAACTAAGTCAAGATAAGATACGCTAAACTAAATTAAACTAAGCTAAGCTAAGCTAAACTAAACTAAACTAAACTAAACTAAGCTAAACTAAACTAAACTAAACAAAATTAAACTAAACTAAATACAGTTGGCAGGTGTAATTTGGTCAACAGAAAATAGTTCCTACATGAAACTGGTCACAACAAGGTCTGTGGATTATCTTGAGTAACCAGGTCATGATTTCTGGAAAGAGACATTGCTGTGGAGTTTTTCAAATGTATATTTTTGGCACGTTGGGCACCACAAGCTGAGTGACATCTAGTTCCATTATATCTAAGGAAAGGCATCATCTCTGTGGCCGATACCTCCACCACTCAGCAACTCACACCAAAACAATCAAGACTGATAAACAGCACCACAGGTAAGAGGAGACATGTATATTTTTTAATTTTGGGGTGAACTGTCCCTTTAATGATAAAAAGAATACACAGTGTACCGAGACATAGACTCAAAGATGTGCTTTAATGTAATGCACATAAACAGATGTGAAAACGTTAATGTAGTGTAGTGTAGTGTGACAGATGGCGTCAGCATACTGAGATGTGTCCAAATATGCAGGAGCCATATGTGCCAGAACATACTGTATATGGAAATATATATGGGCCGACAGAAATATGCTCACATCATGTGCATGGCCTCAGATCAAAACTGCAGAAGCAGGTCAGATGCAGGAAGTGTGCAAACAAAAATGTGTATTAAAGGTTTTTTGTTGTCAGGGCTCCCAAAGTGTTGTGCACGTGGGCTGAAGCATGTGCATAGTGTATAGGTATGTTTATGTACACACCTATTTGTGTGAATTTATGCATGTGTTTGGTTTTATCTCCTTGTTTGACCACTTTACTATTTATAGATACCATATTGTTTTCACTCTTGCTTCATTTATCCATTTTAATTGTCTTTTAAAGCACTTTGTAACATCTTTCTTTGAAAAGGGCTATGTATTCTTATTATTAAGAGCAGCTACATATACAGATCCTCGCCAAGACAGATGCACAGTGAAGTAAAGAGCAGCCAAGACCACAGACAGTTATCTGTTTGCAGCGAGACCTTCAGGAGTATCACTACTGTAGATGTGTATTAAATGATTAAGGGAATGCAGCAGCACGCTTTGGGATTTTTGCCGAGCATTTTCTCTCCGTCTCTCTGTGTTTCTGCCTCTTCCCAGCAGCCTGCCACACGTGAGCAGACAGAGATGGAAATGAGAGAGGGAGCGGCCCAAGGACACCCTGATAACACACAGTGGTATGTTGAATCTCCCTCTCATCTCTGCCTGTCCATCTCCGTCTCTTTCACTCTCACAATGAACACAGAGCATCAGAAATGCTCTCGACACTCACTTGTGTTAGCTCATTAGCATGTTACAATAACACAAGCTACTAGATGAACATAAATATGGACTAAAATGTCCAATTCTGTGCTTGTACAGATGCCACCCAGTGGTCAGACACAGTACGCTTCGCCTCTGATGGATTTTGGCAACATGATATTGAAAAGGTATGTACATACCTCTGAGGATTTATACATTTCAATATCACTGCCTTTGCCAAATAATGAAATCCCAGGAAGCTTTTTATCAAGAGGGCAGGGATCATATTAAACAGTGCCTTCCTGTTCATTATATCCTCACGTGAAGATAAAAACTGGGACCTCAAGATTGTAGCAATAGCAGTCACGTATTGGATTAAAGGCAGCACATAACTACCAAACTAATAAACTGTTGCAATAAAATACTACTGTGACCAGGATGTAAGCATGAGAGCAGAAAGGATTCAATGGTAAAAGGGAAGGTTAGATGGCACCTGTTTCTCAGTCATCTGATCAGGTAACACAAGGTGATGAGACACCACTCAGGGTTATTAAAGCAAACAAGGTGTCATGGTGATATGTGCACGCTTTACTACCACATACAGACTTGTACCACCTCAGACCATGCTGCTGTCCCTCACCTGGCCACTGGTCGTCCCTGCTGAGTGTTCCTTGCACACATACAATAATCAGACATTCCTTAATTCTGTTTCCTGTCTGGCTGCTATAGTTTTTTTAACGTCCTGTGTGCCTGCCAGTTGTCTCTACAAGCTTTGATCTAGTACTAGTCTAGTATTTTAAGCCAAGCCTGTTGTGTTCTGTATCTGCTGCTTTCCTCTTCCTCCTGTTATCCAAAACTGTGTCACAAGGGATGTTTTGTCAATGCTTTATGCACACACACATATTATTCCCTCATTAAACACTGTGCAGACACCTGACACTGAGTAAGAAAATGATATTATAGGCAAGAGATGACGCATGTAAACAACAGCAATGATGTTTTTCTAGAACACTGGTGTCAGATTCATTTTAGCTCATGGGCCACGTGCAGCCCAATTTGATCTCAAGTGGGCCAGAGCAGTGAAACCCTGTACAATAACCTGTAAATGACAACATCTCCAATTTTCCCCTCAATTTTAGTGTAAATAAATAAATTAGCAAACATATTGAAAACATTTGTCCATTAATGTGCAATCTATTTACAAAAAAAGGTGACAAACAGCTTGAGATAACTAAAGAAATATGAATACAATTTGCACAATATTCCTTGAAAAAAAAACCCAACAATTTTCTGTGTCCACTTTTCTCCTTTTTGATATAGACATTTAGCCAATGCCTGACGGTGCTTGTTGCACAGTAAGGATGTGGGGTCTTTAATGGCTTATGAAACACAGGACCTGGTACTTTTATTCTGAAAGTGCCATCCCCACTGGACAAAAAGGAATAGCAGTGCATTTCATTAAAGAATTGGCATAAATGACTTCTTTGTTTTTTGCACTTTGCAAATTTAATCAGTGGGCCTGATTCAACCCATTGGTGACCCAGTTTTGGCCTGCGGGTGATGTGTATGACACCCTTGTTTTGGAAGATACCACTGTCATGAAATCTAATTCGTTCTCCCAGACAACAAAATTATACTGGACTCATAAAATTGGATTCTTTTCCAGAAAAGGGAAATATACAGGAGGGCTATGTAAACCCTCAGAACTCTTACATGACAAGAAAGATTAAATAACACAGGTTGTGTGTGGCAGTCATCCCCTGATTTGACCATCAGGTAGTGTCTTATTATTCAAGGATCAAGAGCAATGCAAATTTATTGTTAAAAAAAGAACAGAATAGACAATACTTTATTGTCAGTGTTTTGTATGCAAAAAGCAGAAATTTGTCTTCGGTTAGCATGTGCAAAATTTACTATTAAAAGGGTAAACACACTGACATAAAAACACAACACACAATAGAAACTACATTACTGTAAAAGGAGTAGGCTGCTAGGTACTCGATGATGAGGACTGAATTAAGGATATAAAAATAGATTCAAAGTGCTGTGTGCTGAGGTAGCGAGCTGTTTTCAAAAAGTGGCTGTCCTTACTGATAAAGACATTTTCTGACAACAGGGACAAAGATTTTCTGCAGATGTTTTCCTTTGCACATGGGACTCTGTACCTTTGCTCTGATGGCAGGAGCTGACGCTGGTGATTGAGGGAAAGACTGCTGTCTCCTGTCACAATGGCAAAGCAGTCCAGTGGCAAAGTGTCTGTCTGCAGCCTGCACATATACTGCCACTGCAGTACTCAAACCAGGATGCAATAATCACCTGTTTTTATGATAGATAATATTGATAATAATAATAAAAAGATCTAATACAATGATTCCTCTGATTAGGTTATTAAAATCTGGGCAGATTTACACTTTAACAGCACTGCACTGGCAGCCTGTGGCCACTGGTGGTCACCCATCTCACACAAGTTGGTTGGACTCAATGACTGTGTTGCCTTCAGGGAGTGTCGGCAACACTGCAATTTGAAAAAAAAAAAAAAAAAAAAAAAAGCATATTTAAACAACTCAAATCTGTAAACGCAGCCGTGAAAAGTGTTCTGTATTATATAATTATAATTAGGGTTTGTAGGAATACATAGGAAGACACCTGACTATCTGCCGAATGACAGGCATTTAAATGCACGATAAGTATTATAATATAACTTTTAATGATGGGTCCAAGTGAAGGCAGCACCGTTACTGGACGGGTCACCACAACAACGCTAAAAACACATTATGTATCTATTTTTTCTTTTATTTGTGTATTTAAGTTTTTATTTATTATTGACAGACTGGTTTTGTTGACTGAATATGAAACCGTATTTCACGTTCACCAGATTCTGCCTTTACTTTGAAGTCACACGCTCTTACCGTAATACCTAGTGTATACACGACGTACCGTAAAACACTGTGGGGGCTAGCGTGACCGCAGCCTGGACACAGACTGTGAGTGACACTGCTGCCTCACAGATAAACAAACCATCTCTCGCATGGCTCTGTGGACCTTTAACCACTAACGTGACCAGTCTCAGTGTTGTTAGACGGCTTATTTTTATGCCGACAAAAGCACCTTAGTTGGACTCCATTGATGAAAAGTTGAAATATAAGAGTTAAATCCGCTGAGAGGTGAGTTTGACATAAGTTGTGGCTAGAAAACTTAACGTTAAGCTAACACTTGCTAACAAGACGTAACTAGTAGCTAACGTTAGTACTTGTAACTTGTAACCTCTCCAATATACTACAGACTGTTATCTACGTTATTACATATCGTTACTTACATTGGCAGAACTTACTTGACCATGTAACAGCTAGCTAAGTGAAGCTAATTAATTAGCCATTGACCGAAGTCCCCATCCTCTGTAATATGAGACGCAAGTAATGCTAATTTAAGCTAGTGGTGGGTATAATTGGCCACCGCAATAATAGCTAACGGTGCATTGCTGTTTGAGCATTTCTGTGGAAGCTCAGCACTTCACTTGTTGCATCCTCAGCTGACTGTTAAGCTCCATTAATCGCATCTCGTGTTGTTTTGTTTTTATGCTGTCACCTGTTTCAAGGCTGTTAGTTCTGCCATCCATCTGCATGATATGCACATTATATGCGAGGTTTAGACAGCACAAAAACAGGTACACATGATCATAATTTGCTCAGGGTTAAGGCATCTGTAATGAACTGTTTAGTGTATCCATATATAGACTATCAAAGTATGCTTTTCTTGGCTGGGCTTCACACAGATTAAGCAGCAGTTGCCACAGATTTATTTGCTCCTCAGTGCATACAGAGGATTTCCAGAGTCAAGTCATGTCTCCGCTCATAACAAAAACATCAAAACATTTCATTAGTCATTGTGCATGCTTACCTGTTCAGAGTGCTGCTTTCTTTCTAACATTGAAGACCAACATTGAATATATCACCTGTGCTTTCATGTTGTATTTCTTGTTGCTACCTTCATCTAAAACATTTAAAAACACCTGACCATCTCTTCAATTTTTCTCACATCCCCCACTGTCTCATCCTCCCAGTGACCTGCTGTGATAATTGCATGCTGCATGTCTGATAACCACCCACCACCCACCTGCACTTCCTCTCAGTTCTGATGCATGGCCCCCTTCGTTAGAAATGAATGCCTCGCACCGTTCCTTGCATGTTGTGCTGTGAGCGTGGCATCATGAGGGAAGACAGTGATAACCGTCTGGCGCTGTCATCCAAGAAACCATGCCAGGGCCAGACGGACTATGGGCAAGAGCTGCAGAGGCTGCGGGCTGATTGGGAAGCAGAGAAGAGGCGAACACAGCGGGCCCGTGGCCACCTTTCTGTGGAGCTGAGGCACCTGCGGGAAGAAGCGGAGAGGGAACAGCAGAGGGCTGTGAGGGAGCAGGCGGCCAGGCGAGAGTGCCAAAAGGACAGGCACTCTGACAGATACCGCCGTCTGCTCGCTAAGGAGGTGAAAACTGAAGACAGTGGACGCAAAAGTGAGTCCAGAGAAAAAGAGACTTTTTGTTTGTGCAGTGGAGAAACGTATACAAAGCTTGAGCAGTTGCTGCTGACGCTGTATGAGAAGATAGATGGTGAGCAGGCAGTCTATAAATTGCATCACAGGCAGGAATTGGACCTAGAAAAGGCCGTCTTCCTCTGCCACCTGCTAGAGGCCCATGGAAGACTGTTGCGGGGGAAGCAGGGAGCAGGACAACCCAGCTACACTTTGAAAAGCCTCTCAAGAAAGCCAGCTCAGGAAGACGGCAGTAACTCCTATCAGACAAGGTCTTGCCTGACATACTCCAGGACCTTGCTACAGAGATCCCAGAGTGCCTCCCACTCATCTCAGAAGAAAACCAAACAAGATCGGGGTAAGCAGCCTCTAAGGAGGGCCAACAGTGCAGCTGACCCCTGCACCACGGCCACAGTCGTGGACACCTGTTTGAGCGGCTCTCTGAAAATTTGTCACCCTCACAACACTCCCCATGCAGGCTGGGACGACCAGTGCCCCTACTGTGCTGAGTCCTCTGGGTCAGACAAGTCATCGTCCTCCAAATGCATGGACAGAAACATGGAGGTAAGCTAATTCATATTTCCAAATTCCACACATGGTTCCTAAATTAAATTAGTGTGTATGGAAAGTATTGCTGGCATTTCCTCTTACATCTTTAACTCAAAAACTGCACCATGTGTGCACCATGGATGTATTACTTGGTCTGGATGCCAGACCCAAGATGGCGCTTCAATGAGAATTGCTTGCATGGTGCATGTACACTGAATACGTGCAGTAGTGTTTCTCTCACTGGACCCTACACACTCAGCCCACAGACTTTACAGATGACGTCACTGTTTTTTTAAAAAAAAGGCTTTTCTTGGCTGGAGATATGGAGATATTTTACAAAAATGAAACCTCCATGGATCAAAAATTCATAAGAGAAAGAGTTGTACTGACCTTGATCTCAGTTTGAGGTATCCAGTTTACAGTCGTTTGTGTTGGGGCACAGGGAATGTCATCACTTTAATACCCCAAATGGCCACTGGAAAAAATGTCTACAAGGCTGAGCAGCTTGATTTCACAGCAGTTTTTCAAAAAAACCCTTTTTTTATTTTTATTTTTTTTATAATTCAGTAAAATTATAAGACAACTTTTTACAACCTGTTGACTTCCAATAGATCAACCTCTGTCATGGTGATTTGATTTGTCTATTGTCAACATGTTTCAGCCATTCTACTTCAGCATTGTATGTGATATAAAACCGTCTACCCCTGCTGTTGTGCAGAACAGAATGAAATTACCTTGCACTGTCTTTAGCAGTAATTTTTGTTGGTGAGTGTGAGCCTTTAGTGTTGCACAGTCAAGGCCAACAAGGCAGTGAGTTTGGTGTAATGAGGGGACTGCTATGATTGGCGAAACTCACAGCAAACTATGTTGAGTTGGTCAAATTTGTGGAGAAGTTGCGGTGATTAGGCAAAAATTTAACATTAATTGTAGCGGTTGCAACATGCTGGCAGGGCTGGCACTTACATACGATGTGTTGGTAGCAGTCTCGGAATATGGAGGTGTAATGTCTTTACTTTTGTTTGGGCGTCTTGCTTCATACTCATATGGACCCTTAGGGATTTGTGGCAACAGAATTATTTTGAATTTAATTTTTGGTAGGGCTGTCGCCAATACCATTTTTTGGGCATCTAAGCTTCAGTGAGAAATATCCGCAATTAATCAAAGCTTGGTTGGGGGTGACAATGACACCATTGTACAAACCTAAAATGATGTGACAATTAGCCGTTTTGTTAGCATGCGGGTCACAAATTGGCCAAGATAACTAAAAAAAGAAAGAAAAAAAACTGTACTGGACAGCTGTTACTTACAGTTTTCAGGAGAGCTTGTCGTAGATTTGTAACATACCCATTTTCT
Organism: Epinephelus cyanopodus; assembly: GCA_026686955.1. Lineage (NCBI taxonomy): Eukaryota > Metazoa > Chordata > Actinopteri > Perciformes > Serranidae > Epinephelus > Epinephelus cyanopodus. Next base: position 19,611,981 of record CM048924.1, read on the forward strand.
TTGGCATATTTGTCACTCTGGGGGGTCATCTTTGCAAACTTTCAAACTATTCCAGATGCTTGCCCAGCTTGACTCTGAAAGCCTGTTACATGTGGTCAAACTGCGGGGGACCGATGTCAGATGAGAGCAGGTCAGAGTCATGAAACTAACTATTGTATATTTCCCTGCTTAAATGTTTTTGTCTGAGAATAACTAAAGATAATTAATAGTGACTCATAATGAATCCATATTAAAGCTATATATATATATACATATATATTAGTATTGATTTAACAAAGGATGCATGACAGAACTTCAATGCACATTAATGTCCAGGAGTTGTTATGAACACCGAGTCCTCATAGTATGTAAAGCAACTGAAGCATAAACCATTTAGGCCGTCATAGACACCTCTCTGCTTTCTTATTAGTTGTTTTTGCATATCAAACAGCGTCGGTCAAGTGAAGACAGTATGTAGCTGTCAAATAATTCCCTCCTGTTTGAAACAGCTTAGTGTGTGGTGTAGAATACATGTAAATGTTGTCAGAGAGGGAGAAGTGTGCAGGACGCGAGCAGAGAGGAGGGGTATGGGCGGATCTGTTCGTGCCTCTTGCTTGAGTGGCAGAAGTGGGTCAGTGTGCTTCTGTCTCTTAAATTTTGGATTGAAATTTTCATAGAGAGGAAATTGAATAATTAATCAAAGCTCCGACTGTGTCTAAACAGCACTGCCCACTTGCCAAGGCTCATATTTCTTGCATGGTCCTGCTGAGGCATCACCCTTGTTAAGTCGATATTTCAGAATTGTTCAAGAGGGAGTTCCTTTTACAACAATAATGGACTTGTACCTGTTTCTATTATTCATGTGCGTTTTGAATTGTCTTCAGAAGGAGTGTAAAATGCATCAACTGTAATTCAGGTCTTTTTTATAACACAAACATGCCAAATTTTTTATTGCAGTCAGTCTGCCACTTTTTTGTTTCCTAAATAACCTGTATGTGCTGTGAAAATGTGTGTTTTTGAAGGTTAAATGGGAAACTTGTGCGTATGCAATTCAGCAAGACAAATAAGCTTAACAACACAAAGCCATTCAAAGAAGAACTGTAATGATAAGTTGATTAATCGCATAGTTGATCGACAGAGAATTAAAAGTATACTGTGCATGAATTGTCGGCTTTGCAAACAGTGTCGCAGGCTGAGTGAAAGCCAGTTCGCTTGCCATTTTGCCTCGCTTTATTTACGTATTTTCAGCGCTGTGTCTGCAATTTTTGGAGCTTTCTCTTGGTAGCGTGCTGCTTACAGTCTGGCACCTGGTTGGTTCCTTTTTCTAAAGTACTGGCCTCACGTTAGCGCTGTGCACAGTAGGGATGGGCGATATGGCCCTAAAATACCATCACAATGTTTCAGGATATTTTTGCGATAACAATATTCTTAACAATGTGACAAATTAATGAAAAAAAATATTTCATTATTGTTCAAGAACATAGAATTGCAACAAAACAAGTGATATAGTTTTATAGTTTGCCTTCAAATATTCAGTAAAAACTAACCAAATATTATCTCTCATTTCTTTAATTTGTGAACAACAGTAACTCAGAGTGAGATTCACATTCTGTATACAATATTAATAGTTCGACAACATAAACTCTACCACAAATTACGCATTTAAACAGCTCCCAAACACAAAAGAATGTACTGTAGGATCTTTAAATATGATAATCAACAGGAGATTTCCTTCTCCTTTAGCAAAATCCATTTTTTTCCCCAACCTAGACCTTTACGCTCTGCCATTTGTGCTATGATAACTAGTGAACATTCACATATACATAGTCTTATGCAAGCCCAGAGCGTCACATAGATTTACGTTACCAAAGGTTTATTACAAATTTACTTGACAACATGAGTCATGATTGAGAGGGATACGTTTTGTTACGAATCTATAAATTGTTAGTCGGCAGCTTTTTTGAGAATCAAATAATGGTTTTAGTAGTTTTCTAAGCAAAAAAATTGCTGTTTTTATGCTTCCTAAATGTAAGAATTTGATGCTTTTCTTTGCCACATATGATGATAAACTAAATAGTTTTGGCTTTTTGGAACACAGACCCAGAAAACTTAAAGTGTGGCGGCAAATATGGATACTTGTGAAATATGATTCCACAAAGCAGGCAGTAAAGAAACGACAAGTTGCTCTGTGCATCAGGATTTCTTCTTTCTTCTATCAGTGTTAATCCTGTTGCTGTATCTGATCAGAGTGATGATACTGTAACAACATCCATCAAAAGTTTGCTGTCGAGCTTTTTGCTAAATTCCAAATGATATTTCTGAGTGGCTCTTTTTCCCTCCCTCTCCTAATGTAATGGAGAACATGTGGTTTGAGATGTATTTGTCCAGCAGCCAGCTCTTCAGTCTAATGACAGGCGGACAGGGAGGCTTTGTCAAAATATGTCAGTGTGACAGAATGTCGATACCACTGAGCCATGATGTGCTTGGCTGCAGCTGATTCTGTGCAGAGCATTTTGCTGTTTGACACACATTACTGGATGCTTTTTCTTTCTTTTATGCTCACTGAGATTTTTTCTGTTTTCTGTATTTCTGCTTTGTACAACATGTGATAAGTCCACTTGCTGCTGGCAGCGGTCATTTTGTGCACCTCCACCATGCAGTTAGCACCTCTGTTCTCAATCAGACTAAATTCCTATTATGAAAGGAGCTGAAGCGGAGTAGAAATAGTGTTCAGAGGAGTTCACGTCAGCCTGGAGGCGAGTGAAGCCATGGTCCTGTGGGCACGCTGTAATTAATGAGGGAATAGATTGAAGCTGTGAAAGGGCAAAGTAAGAGGCTCATTTCTGTGGCATGGGCGTCATCTGTCTGGTCGACACTCTTCATTTATTTCAACCTCTCTGTCTATGAAAATCAGCCACTTTTTTGTGATACTGAGTTAACATACTGCAGATACATATGTATCAGTTAGGGCAGTGGTTCCCAACTGGTGGGTCCTGGTCCAAAAGTGGGTCACAGGTCCATTCTGGAATGGACTGCAAAGACTCACAAATGTGTCAAGATTGTAAAAAATACACTTTATTTTTTTAATACAGCCATGGTCATTGTGATCAGCATATCTGTGTGATGCTGTCAGATGTGTGTGTTAGCATGTTGGATGTGTTTTCCATTCATAGACCCTACAACAGCGGCGCAACGCCGACACACCGTCCTCGTCTTATACACAACCGTCTCCCTTTGTAGCTGACTGGGAACCTGCAGGCAGCATTTCCTCACTTGTTATACTCTCACATGGACTGCACTTGCATAGTGCTTTTCTAGTCTTCCGACCGCTCAGAGTGCTATAACACCACGTCCCTTTCACCCATTCACACACTGGTGGCTGAGGCTACCATACAAGGTGCCACAGCTCTAGTATCAGCACATTTAAATAGGGATGACAGACAGACAGTTAAGGGAAATCAGATATCACTTTTATCTTCAGTCAGCCATTGTAAATGTGACAGTATTACTGTTTACTGCACTGGCATCGCACCAGAAAAATGCCAGTTGAAAAAGATTAAGGTAAAATGTCTTTTTTTTTTTTTTTTTTTGCTTTGCTGCACCAAGCTGTGTGTTTTCTAAGAGTGACCTTTAAAGGTAGACTGCTGCCTTTTATCACAGCAGCCACACTCCAAAGCTTCAGCAAGCTTTGTGTCTGCAGCAAAGCAAAATGTTAAAGTGCATTTTGACCTTAGTAATACCTGACATGAATACAATTTTACCTTTTGTGACATGTAACTAAGAATGGGCAATGTTAGTAAAATCCTAGAACATGGTATATGTATGGTATACATGTATTTCCAGCAAAAAAATCTGTATCACTGTATTTAGGTAAGTTTACACAATATACTAAAATATATACCGGCTGACAAATCCCTATTGCCTCACGGTCTGCATCATCCTAGAGTGTCAATAATAATAATCCTAAAAATACTCTCAGATGGCGAGCAGTTGCCACCTTCCTTTTTTTCTGATATAAATACAACAGCAGCTATTCCACTGCAAAGAAACAGGGCTGCTGCCACTCTTGTGAACACGACTCTCTATTTTCCGCCTGAGTTGATGGTGGTTGAACTCTTTTCAGCTTGCCACTAAAGATGCACTGATCCAATATGCCAGATCAATATCTGCACCAATACTGAACTTGTTAAATGGCTTTGTATAGACCATAACATGACAATCCACATTAAAGACAGTTTCTTTGTCAGTGTTATTATAAAACTCAGTGTCTCCGCTACCAGTTGCACAGCAGGCAGCCGGTTCAGCTTTTAGTGCCGCAGCAATCTCTGGCCTCATGTTAGCTTATATGAAAGTGATCCCACAGAATGACAACCAAAGAATCATCATCGAGAAAAACAATGCAGGAACTAAATGAAATGGTATTTGAGTTCCCTGCGCTGTGCACCTCTTCACCAGCAGTAAATATACATATCAAACTACAGAAACAGTTGAATTAGTTGACAGCTAAACATGCTCTTTTCGTCATGTCATATTGCTAACCATTTCCTCTGCTTTAATCTGCAACCTGCTCTATTTAGCTACTTTATGATGAGATTGGAGGAGGTGGATAGCAGCAGCCTGTAGTGTGAGGTATAGGTTGTTGGTAGGATCAGAGGTAGCTGGTAGCTGTTCTGCAACTGTCACAGTAATCTAAAAATGGTTTACCCAGATAAAAGTGACTCCTCCATGTCTAAACCATGTCTGACATTATGGAAAACATGCTCCTTGTTTTACTAATTTTAAATCCCATGCTGTGCTGCATGGCTGTTGAAATGTCACTAGTATCACATGATACACATAGACCAGACCGACATCACGTCATCGCCAAGGCTGTGGCCCCATTTTGGGGTAAAGAAACACGCTGTCACAGCAGGAGAGACACAGGAAAATGCTGAAAAGCTGTTGTGGCAGGTTATCCAGGGCTTTCACACTGAAATTAGAGGCACATAAGATGAGAATATCCACTGTGGTAATAGTGGTGATTGAATCAAATATACATATTCATTTTATCACCAGATATTGTCTGTACTGTAGATGTATTGGTGTCCAAATAAGCAGTATCCAGCCAGTTTGTTGGTCATGACGATGATCAACCTTAATTTATAATAATCTTTACCTATAAAGCGCATTTCAAAACTGAGTTACTAAGTGCTTTAAATGTCAGTAATTAAAACAAAGAAGACATGAAACAACAACTCATCAAAGAACCCTTAAGTACAGTATAATGAACTTAAAACTCAAGTAAAATTAGGAAAGGCTCTGCGTTAAAAGTACGTTTTAAGGAGGGACTTAAAAGAGATCACTGACTCAGCCATTCGATTTCATCAAGCCTCAGGGCCCTCAACTGAGCCTCTGGAACAGACAAAAGACCTCTGCCGGAGGACCTCAAAGTACGTCCCGGTGTGTACGGTGCTTAGAGGTCGGAGATATAGCTGGGAGAAAGACTGTGAAGAGCCTTAAAAGTGATCAGTAAACCTTAAAATCTGTTCTAAAACATACTGGGAGCCAGTGTAAATTGGCTTGATGTGATGCGATTACGTCAAGCCTGTCAGCTGAATTCTGTACATCCTGGAGTTGTTTTTATTCTATAATTTCTATAAAACATTTGTATAACAAGAAACAAATGCATAAAACATGTCAAAATTATAATACAACCACACGTCATATTGCATTGACAACTATATGGTCTTAGGTTTTCTATCCCCAAAAAGGGTGGCCAAAAAAGCAAAGTGCACATACAGTATGTGTCATTCTGGTCTGTTGGCATGTGCGACAGGGATGTCTAACAGGCAAGTATATTTAGCAGATTACTTTCCTCCAAATAACTGGGAAGTGGATGTTTAATAATATACGCCTACCCATTTCGAACTACTTAAATAATGTCATGGAAATGGGCTAAAATATTGTAGAAAAGTTTTGAAAAGTCATCGTTAAAACTGTGTGGGAACCCTAATCCCCCTCACACTGAGGCCGCTGCTTGTTAAGGGGATTTATTAAGCTGCTTTGTTCATTTAATAGACAGTTACGTGGAGCACTTGATTGTACCTCCTATAGTAAAGAGGAGGGCAGTGAGGTTAAATGAGTTGTTAACTGGCACTGAGTTGTGACAGAGTTAATCTTTACGACATCAGACCTGCAGCTTTACATGTTTTTTCAGTGTCCGTGTCCGAGGCTAAATTACTAACACATGAGTAGCGTTCATTACCCTGTCAGACATCTTATTTATTTCTCTAGGGGACAACTGCAGTAAAACATTAGAATTAGTCTGGACACACTTGTTCCTCTGCCTGCCTCCTGCAGCCTCCCTATGTTGCAGTGTGTGCTGCCTATTGATTGTTCAAGAGGCAGCCAACATCATTCCAGCGTCATCTCCATGGAAACGAGCCCTAGTCGCGGTAATGATTGGGCCCCGTCTCGGAGCCTGCCTTTTTGTGATAGGACGGTAGAGCAGTCCTCCCTGCCCCCTCCTCTCAGCGACACTCGCCGTCTTACACACACACATTTTTCCCTTCGTCCTCTTTCTTCACCTTTATGGCGCTGTAACCAAGATGGGATTAACCACCCTGTCGAGTCTTCTCGCATCTGGATGAAATGCTTTTTGACACGGTGGCATCAGTGAGGATAGACTCACAGCTGGAGAGTCAACATGACACCCACATCTCATCGATACTGAGAGAACAGAGACCGGAGTGGAGACCTGTTAGTTAGATCGTTCTCTTGTTTTTCCTCCATCGCACGTCTCTTGTTGTTTGCTATTTCAGTTGGGCCTGCATGTGTTGTTTCGGCGTCACGTAGGTTAAGTGGAGTGCTGTGTCTTTTCCTTTTTCTGGAGAAGTACTTATGACAAACCCCCCTCAGACGACTGAGCGGTAAGGCATGAAGAAACAGGCTATGTCAGTGTTGTGAGCAGGACTACATGATAAACCACAGAATGCTCAAGAATGCTACCAGGAGGATGACATTCGTTGAATCGCCTTCAGAAGCCGAGGCTGAAAATATGTAAGATCCCTTTGGAGCTGATTGTCCTCATTTTGGAAAACGTCATAGTGCAGAGAGGGAGGTACTTTGCAACTCCTGGTTTATCTGTGACTGGTTTTGTCCTGGATATGGCACACAGACTCCTACTGTAACAGATTTTATGAAAGGAACCGTCCCCTCAAACTCTCGCTTTACAGGGATTTAGACATTGGAGGCTGTAGTTACCGATAAGATGGCAATGACAGCCTTTTGCTTGGTTTCTCACACTTCACCTCAGCTGTGAATATACACTCCTGCTGGTTTGAAAGAGGACAGTAACATCTTTATCATTGTGAAGTTAACCTGCCACAGCTGATCCGTGTACTTCTCCTCCAGCAAATGAAAAGCCTGCGATGGCTCGGTCTTGGCTGGGCACCTCGTTTAGCCATATTGATCCCATCTGCGCTGTTTGACTTTGACAGAAAGTGATGTATGACCTGTGCACTCGGCCTGAGCAGCCCGAGCCTGCACCGGCACACACGGAGATGGAGAGCCGGGAGGTGGCTGAAGCTCTGGGGCAGCAACAGCAGGAGTTGAGGGGTTCAGAAGAGCAGGATAATAAACAAATCTTGGACAAGGCAGTCCCAACCACGGCTAATGCCACTTCAACATCACTCTTAGGAAAAAGGCACCACTCACTTTATGCAAACCTCAATGGTTTTGAAGTGGAAGGCATACGCAAGGTAAGTGTGGAACATTTGTACCGTTGTTAATGGTTGACCTAAAAATGATTATATATATACGAGAGATGTCCCACAAATGATAGAGACTAACAGTGTATTATAGGATTACCAGTCTTCTTTAAAGGTATACTATGCAGGAATTTTCAGTAACTGAAACAACCAGTATCGCCAGCAAAAGTGAAAGTGAAAGCCAGCCCTGGATTCACCCTCATTTTGGAGCCAGTTTTGTCTGCTTGGTGTTTTAACCCTATATACGCTGTAGAACATATGTAAATGGCTTTTCATAAAGCAGAAGAATTTTAATTGAAGTTCATTTTAAATACAGGATTGTATAGAGTGAGGTAGAAATCTGTGGGCCCAAATGCTATATTTGCTGTTGTTTAAGTGGTTTACTCATATGACCTATGGTTTGAAAGCTACACTCCTTGCAGTCCGATTTATGCAGACCATTTTAAGATACAACCACAGCTCAGACAAAACACAAACAAATAAAATGTAACTCACCTATGAAGCATTATTGTAATCCACAGATCGATATTATGCAAACAAAAATGCTGGGCATGCACTTCATACACTCCCAAAGGTCCAGACAATCTTATTCCAATGAAATATTTAGCTCAATTGAAAGATATCCTCAAACTACCATTGCATTGTTCTCCTGTTTGCATGTAAATATGCAGACTCTTTGCTGTCAGAATGGTAGTAAACTCCTGACCTTTTGATTGACACCTCACTTGAGCCAATAGGAGCCTCCAATACTGCTGCTATGGCCTCAGGAGCCAACAAGGGCCTGTGCTGAAACAAAGGCCCTCTTTCACTCAATAGCCACCCCTTTCTATGCATTCACATCACGCAATGATGATGCCATGTAATATTTATGTTCTGCTCGAAAATATTGACAAAAATACCAGATCAGAAAATTTATTGACAGGCGAATCAATCGAACAGAGAAAAAACAAAGCTCCCATTGGTAAAGGCCTTTATACTGTCACATCTTAGAACGAGTAGTTGGATTAGATTTGTGTTGGATTACAGTGGTGTTACACTGAACTTGTATGTGCTGCACATGTCCTTGACACTTAATCTGGAACGGCGCTGCTGCTGTAGTAGAAATAGAGGGTTGGCAGGTATCATGCTGACCTGTTGTGACCTTGTCCCTGATTTCACACTGCTGCATATCCTGTTAGCACAGAAGATCCTCTTAATGGTTGCCAATTGAAAATCAATAGGAAACCCATCAGATTTCCATGTATCTGATGGATGCCCATATAAGGCCCATTTGTACTGTAGGAACTGCAGCCTTTTAAAGGAAGTCATTGTGTTTTGACCTCAGGGACCAGGCTTTTAATTAAGCTGTTGGAACATTATTTTGCCCCACAAAGAGTCCCTGATTGGAAGGTAGTACTTTTCTTTAAGTACAGGAACTTTGCAAGTGGGGAATATTTTTCATTGATCAAGTACTCAAGGCATACCATGCTATTAAAATTGATGGTTATCGTATCATTTACTTTTGCTTATTTACAGTATTGAAGGAAAATGCTACTAGATGGAGAATCTCAACTTGATTTTACATTTTACACAAACTTTCATTAAAATCAAAATGTTTTAAGTTTCAGTTATAGTAATGAAACAATTGTTTAACCAGAGATAACCCCTTTGGTTTCATACCTTTCGGACATTTTGACTTATAATTATCATTTTGACTTATTATTGTAATACCGTGAAACTGCGATATTTTCTATGACGGTTACCATACGGTGAAAAGCTCATACTGTTGAAACCCTAAATGCTGGTGTCTTTTCCTACACTGACTCAGCGACCCCATTTCCAAAGCAGTAAATCATGATCACCCGCAGAAGGACCTCATCCAAGCTCACTGTTGTTGCAGTGCTACACAAATAGTGATGCCTGTGTCTTGCTTTATATGGCGCCAACATTATTGCATAGTCATGAGCATAAACAATGTACAAAACAGCCGTTGCTTTTTCTTACATTACTGGTCTAATTTGCCTAACCTTTGTGGGTCTTTAAGGAAATGTGGAGGAAACATTTTAAAAGTAGTTCCTTGGATTAAAAGTCCCAGAAACTTTTTTTTTGAAACATCCATACAACTAACAAAATAGAGCTTTTCAATGTACCAATAACAAATGTCCAGTATACTGTTTGTATTGAAACCATTTGGTGTAGTTGATTGTGATTGGTCAAAGTGATCTCAACACAGTTAGCAGATACAGTATAAAGCTTGCAGGTAGTTCTTAGTATAATGTCTCCACCTTTGACTGTGAAGAGCAGCACTGAGCAACTGAATTTTCACTCAGAAATACCTTTTTTGAAGCCTACACTAAATGGCTTGGAAAAGTAACTCCAGCTAAAAGTTGACAACATTTTTTCCGCTGTATTTTCCCCTCTACTAGTACTATTGTGTTTTCCGCCACTAATTCCTTAATAAAACCTCAGTCCTTTTTTCCTTTGTCGACGGTTTGAATGAATCCTTAGTTGAGGCAGAATTTCATCATTTAACCAAGGTAGTAATCTGCGTGCAACATTGCCTGCTGTCTTCCCCACCCCCGCCACTTTATTACCCAATCACCACAATCACAGCATAGTAAAAAAAAAAACTCTAATGAACTGTCAACACACACACCATGGGAGAAGATGAGAAGAAATGGTGCATTAGAAATGATTATTTGGCCATTTTAGACCAGTGGGGGTTTGGCAGGGGGGCTGTCACTCTCAGATTATTGTTCATAATTACACCATTATTTGCAGGAGGGTACCTTGATTGTGCTTTTGTTTTCTCATCACCAGTTCCACCCATTATTGATGACTGTGTGCGGTGTGTGTGTATGTGTGTTTGTTCGGAAAGATGCATTTTTATTATAAGAACATACTGAATCTGTGAGCAGAGCAGGAGGTATCGTACAGCAGGAGGAAAGTGGGTGAAACTGTAGCTGGAAATGGCATCATGTTCAGAATACTCCCACATGAATTACAGGTTATAAATGGAAAATATAGAAAGATGTCTGGTTTTACTGTGTAGGTTGATGTTAATCATCAGATCTCCTCAATCCAGCATGGCTCAGCTCAAGTTTTTCATTGTATTTTACTCCACATAAAACTGTTTAAGGACTGTTTTGGTTTTGTGGATTCACTAAACTTTTGTTGGGAACGTACATATATCATTATTGTTTCTTACAATATCGAATGAACATCTTTATCATGCATTTAATGTGTTAGACACAAGCTTGGACAAGATGGTAATAAAGCTTTCAAGATGAGTATATCTTTAAATCAAGGATCATTCAAGAAGTGAGTATTTTTAATCCTGAAATTTATAAATACTTTTATTCTAAAACTTTTGTAAGAGAGGTTGGTTGTGAGAGACGTCAGTTATGTGCATGGGTTTTTGCCAGGGGTGTAACGATGTGTGCATTCATCACCAACAGTTTGGTACAGGACGTTTGGTACAGTATGCTTCATCCTCGGTTTGGTATGCCCAAACAGTTACTATCAAAATAGCCTGTTTATGTCTACTTCTCGCATGCACGGGACAGAACTACTAGAGCATGAGCTTTATCGATGGTTTGGACAGTGCAAGAGCTGTTGCCAGTGTGTTAGCCAGCTAGCACGGTTAGCCAGGTTACAGTAAGTCTCAGTTATGCTTTCTGCACCTATGGTCACACAGACACGAGCTGACGTGGAATTGTGACAAGAAAACATTTGGATCTTTCTTCCTCTTCTTTCTACTCATGGCAAACTAATATTCTTCCAAACTCCAGGGGGCAGGGTATTAGAAACAGCATTGTTCTTCATCCGTGTAGTTAAAAAATGTCAGATGTGTAAATAACCTGCTGCACTGGGCCCCTGTCAAGGGCGTGTCTGATGGTGTGACATCACTGTCTGACCGTGCAGATATTCACAACCATTAACAGGATTTAACCCTGTTTGAGTCATTGTGATCACATGTGAACTCTTAGTCATATTAGTCCTTAACCCACCCGGCCATTGTGTGTATCATTAGGGTTTTTTTATTTTATTTACAATGACATCACCAGAATGTGTCAGTTAGCAGAATGAGACAAAAGACTTGAAGACACAGCATTCAGGCAGCCTCCTACTGCAGATTCAGACTGTGCCAAAGTAATAGCTAGTACTATAGAGTGTTAATTGTTGTGGATATGCGACCGTACTCAGACATAGAAAACACTGAATTAATTGGTAAAAGTGCTTGAGCCTGGCTACAATGTGCCAACATGTTAGTACATCCACACTATTACCTTAAAATCCATGAGGACACTGGAGGGCTTATTTTAGACTTATTTGAAGTTTTGGTGCAGTGGTACAATAACATCTTTGATGTCTGCTTAAAACAATGGGTCTGTCTGTGTGTGTGTGTGTGTGTGTGGTGGTGGTGAGAGTGGGGGAGTGGGGCTTGTGTGTGTAGGGGTGTGTGGGGTCGTTAGTGTATGTATGTGTGTGGCTTGTGGTAAGAAAGCTGAAGAAGAAGACTCACTCTCCTGTGCGCCGGTCATTGTTTACAGTCTCATAAACAGCTTGAGACGTGAGAATGGAGTTAGAGTTGAGAGACGGCTAATCTCTATAAACAGATACCTGCATATGAATGCAGATGCAGATTTTTTTTTTTTATAAAAGCTAAATAGTCGTCAGCCGATAACCTCTGAGTTCTTAGATTTGTACAGTGTGTTCTTGTCCTGTTGCCCACAGATTGAGCATTCATATGCAGATATCTGTTTATATGGATTAGCTGTGGCTGATGTGTTTGATTGCCAAGAAACTTAGAGAGTCAGATTTGAATAGTGAATCAAGATGATGTTTATGTACAAATGTATTTACTTGCCTGGCATGACTGCTCCAGTGGCTGCAGTTGCATCTGTCATCTACAATGGACCCATTATAGAAAACCTATATTAGTTTGTCAGTGCAAATTACACAAAGCAGTCGAGACTCAAGCACTCTGAAGGCTAATGAGTTTGTTGACTGTGTGGTCTTCTGTGATCCCACCTCCTAAACACCTGTCTGGATACCATATGGCTGCCTCTCTAATAACTGATGGGTTTAACACACCATGAGCTCCAAATGGAGCTACAAAGAGTAACTCAGTAACTCCACTGAAGACAGTTATTTTTCCCGACTGACCCTTTATTAAGCTGTGATCTCTCTCTGTGATTGTGAAGCTCAGGCCAATCTTGCACAGTCCTTTTGTTCAGTGTTTTTCCAGTAGAAAGACCTTTGCCCTGTCTTTTTTAAAGTGTACTTCTAACTCACAGCACAACAGTGGTGCTGTATTAATGTCAAATATGTATTTACTTTCTCTGCAGGAGTCTTGGTACCTTTGCCACACACAGTCTGACTCTAGCCCCGGCTCAATCTGTCACTGTAAACAGGCTGTTTGACTTTGAACACTGAAGCTACTCTTTTTTTATACTAGGGGTGCTTCTGTTTACATAAGGAATACCTTTACCATAGTTAATCCAGTTAGCGAGGGCACTTCCTGCCTTGTAATATAACCCAAACGTAAGCACAATTGTCACTCACTCTGGTGTCAGCTGTGGTTCCATAGCCTGTAAATAATAGACTTTGTTACCCTGTCAACACGTCACTTACCCTGCTGCGGATATAATGACATAACTGATGCTCTGCAAAAACTGTGGACAGCTATTTTAGCCTACTCAAAACAGTTCATGTACATTCACATTTGTCAGGTATTTCTCAGTAATCAAAGTCAGTGTTGGCACTGATTAAATGCAGGTTGGGTGTTATAGTAGACTGTGACGCACTGGAGCCAGCCCTACAGGTCACCACCGACCCACTTTGTACCTACGGGAGAACTGAAAGTGGAGCAGTGTGTCTGTATGTAAGTCCTGATTTAAACACAATGAAGTGCTCAGTCTACCACCTACTGTACCACCACATCAAAATCTGTTCTCAAATTGAAGTTATTTTAAATATTTCAACAGTTAGCCAACTTCTCAAAAATATTTATAGGTTACTGTTCTAAATTCCACTGCACAGTTCTTATTTAAAAAGAAAATATGTCATTTTTAAAGCTTGTTTGCATGTGACTTCCATTATTTCCTTTTCCAAAACAGTGGAGAGAATATCAGGAGCAAATGCCAGGAGATTAGTTTTCATTGACACTTGAGGGCAAAACAGTATCACCGATCTGTTTTAGCCGAACATTCTCTGGTCTGGCTCAACTAAAAACACAAAAACACAGAATCCATCGGCACATTAGTGTGTTTAATTACCGAGCCTCTATTTAACCAGTAGCCTAGTGTGACTCAGTGGATGTAGACTGTGGGTAACAATCTGTTATTGGCCGGCATTCTCGTCTCCTTCCTTTGTCTGTAAGTTACTTTTTGCAAGGGCACCGTAGTTGCATAGTGGACATAGCACTGCCTGAGACGATTCTAGTTGTTTTAGAGACATAATAACAGACCCCTCGTTTATCGACTGATTGTGGTGTGTGATGCTCGATTACAGAATGAATATTTGGGAAACACTGGAATGAGCATTTGCCTGGCAGAGGTTCTCGTTGGCATGACAGGCCTGCACAATTCTAGGAAAACACTTAATTTCAAAGAGGATGTGTTCATGCTATTTGGTCTCTGAATCTTTAATGAGTCACCCACTTGCAGCTCTGTTTCTGATGAGTACATGATGATAAGCCTGGCATCCACTGTGTTAGACATGAATATGGTTGATTAAAGGATTCATTAAAACAATTTTTTCTTTAGTCATGATTGTTCTGGTTGTTTTAATATTAGTAGTGTTGATGAGAGTTGAACTTCAACTTGTGGGAAGTTCAAGTTGTAGTGTGTTTGCAAGATAATGTTCCCACACATGTTTCTGTGAGGTTTTGGCAGTTGTCTTTCTCTTCTCTAGTATTCTGTTAGAATACAGTTTTTTCATGCATAGCACTGTGCACAGTATTTTACAGGTCATACATGGTGGAAAGAAGGGCGCTTGGATTTTGTTTCACATTCTTATAAATTGCATTAGGTGCATTGTAGTTGAAAGTAGGGCTGCAAGTCATGATTATTAGTGTCACAATCAATTCACCTGTTGATTGTTTTCTTGATAAGCGTTTAGTCTATAATATATTAAAAAATTGGGAAAAGTTTCCGTTCGTGTTTCTAAGTCCAAGGGGAAATCTTTAGATTTTTCTGTCCAACCCAAATATATTCAGTTTATAATGATATAAAACACGTAAAACAGCAGACCTCACGTTGTAGAGACTACCGCCAGATAATTTGGGCATTTTTTTTCTTAAAAAATCACTCAAAACTGTTTCGTTTTGATTAATTGTTTAAACAATTAATCGATTGTCAAAATAGTTGCAGATTAATTTTCTGTCAATCAACTAATCGATTAAATGACTAATCATTGCAGCTCTTGTTAAAGGCTCACAAGGTTTATCCAGATAATATCAACATCTGTGGACTCACGATACAATATTATCACGATACTTAGGTCATGATACGATATTATTGCAGTATGCTGAGTATTGCAAAATAATATATAAAGCAATTAATTTTATTATTCCAATACCAAAAGTTGTATTAAAATGTATATTTGCAGAAATTAATAATGTATATAATAGGAGATCGATACTTGGCATCCGTGTATTGCCAATAATATTGCAATACTATGCTGTATCAATTTACCCCCCACCACCTCTAGTAAGATTTATTCCTGTTGCTGATTCTGTATCACTCCTTTTTGCCACAAGGTCCTACTTGTTTGTGTGTGTGCACATGTGAGTATGTTTTATTGGCCAGCCATGTTATTACTTGTAAATAATTAATAGAGCAGTGAGAGGGGATTCTCTGGAGTATTGATCTCTCACTATCTCAGCCCAAACATTGTTGTCTGTCTGTCTGGATGTAGCGAGGTGCAGACTCTCCTGGGGGACAGGGGTCACACACTGTGTTCGCTGTTGCGTTCACTGGCAACTGTGGAGTCAGGACTGTGGGATATAATTTCCACACCATATACTGCACTGTCTATGGGATTTATGTCCTGTTGATCAGCGGACCCTGAGACATATACTCCAGCGAATTGCTAACAGATGCAGAGATTTGCAGATTGAAATGTCAGGATGATTTAAAGGCTGTTATAATGGGCTGTAAAAATGAAAATGTAGGCTACATTCACAATGATTTTTGCAGTATTAGAAATGCTCTTTACTAGGGGTGTTACTGTATCCAAAATGTGGGGTCATGGTATGTTTCAGTACAGCAGGGAAAACAACCCAAAAAAATTAAACAGGGGCTCATTGGTCATAATTCTTATTGTTACAGGCACAACAGACTGTCTCAAATGCAAACGTGAAGGCATGTTGTAGTGGGGCTCAAGCATTTTTGACCATATGGTTCTATTAATTATTTTCTACGATTGAGTTAGATCAAATGTACGCAGCGATAAATACTTCATAGTGTTAGTTATTGCTTTGGTACGGTCTGAATCTGCAGGGTCTGAATCTGCAGGGAGGCTGCCTGAACGCTGCGGGGAGAAGGGTTTGCCTTCCAGTCTGTTTTTGTCTCGTTCTAATTGAGACATTCATGTGATGCCATCGTACATGAAACGCCAGCAGGTTGGGGGCAGGGACATCTTTTACATGCCTTTCATTTGGCAGGAGGCAGAAAATACATATTATGCTATGTCACAGTCTTTATTATGAACACTATTTGCTTCTCTCCCTAAATGGGTTCTGTTAGAGTGCCCGTTTATTGTTTCCTATTTTCCTGTCATCCTGTTAATACGCTCATAAACCTAAATTATGACATCTAATTCATTATGAGAACAATGAAAGATTTTAAAAAGGTGGGAAATAGTTAGGGTTACAATTCTTCACCTGTTTTGTACATGCAGTGTTTGTCTTTTCATAGGCTTTAGCTCAGACGTGACACCCCACAGAGGGCGTCTGGCTCTCCCTCTCACGTTTACATTCACCCACCCGCTTCCATATTTGGTCCTGCTCCCAAACTGCTGGCGAGATTAAACCCATGATTACCTGTGCTCCCCCTCACAACGGGAGATGCTTTCTGCCTGGAGGAAGGAAAGGGAGACTCATTTTGTTGACCCACTGAATGTCAACAAAGGTCACTTAGACCTTTCATTACTGAAGTGCCTCTGCCAGATGCACATGTATTGAATGTGACTTGTAAAGGTTTGCTGTGGATCACTGTAATAGTGTCTAGACATTTGAATGGTGCACGATTGTAGTCAGAGACTCATTTACTGTACCATTGGCTGTCCAAGACTGTGCGTGTGCTTTATTAATGTCTCTGTCATCTGGGAATTACCTTCCAAGCCTGGTCCATCCCATGTTCTTCTGGACATATTTAATATACGGTAGCTGCTTCATGGGAGAGCCAACTTCTAAATCATGATATCACATCTTTATAGAGAGATACACTGTGTTTTTAAGGTTGACATATTTCCTTTATTTCGATTCTTGCCTTTAAAAGAGATGCTACCTTACTTGATGTATTGAAGTGTAATGTAGTTTAAAGTGTTAACTCCTGGTGTCAGTGACAGTTGGATCAATATTTTGAAACATTGCCAACATAGAGAACAAGCATTCAATCCCTCAACCAGCTGTGAACTCCTGAGTAGGTCATAATTAAAAGTCTGAACATGAGTGATCACATTAAAGTAAGTTTATAAGAAACATGTTGGCAGTACTGCTGAAATAGGAACGGGAATTCCCAGTGTCCGCTAAGAATTTGCCTCTATGCTGGAAACATCCGGGGGAATTTTCCAGCTCTTTATCAGTGAGCTTGTGGTGACGAGATGCTGGCTGAGGAAAACTGCAGTGATGACTGTGACAGACTAAGAGGAGTGATTTTTTGGCAACATTAAGAAGGTCCTTCAGGGGCCGGTTGGATGCATTTTTTCCCAATTAATTTTATGCACTTCCATTTCAAGCTAAGTGCATTGTAGTTTGTGGAGGTTGGTCCAATCTGTGAAATGGTGCGTCCATATTTGACATTTGCTCACTTTGATTTTTACCAAAGCTTCAGTTATTGATAAGAAGACTGTTTCTTTTAATTTGTTCAGTAGCAATCTGGCTCCTGTCTGATTTATTTGGTTCACCTCCACCACTCACCAGCCAGCTGGGGGATGTGCATGGGCGCCGAGTTATTAATATAAGCTCTCTCGGCTCTTGTATAGTAATAAATACATGAATAAACCACTGTAATTCTTGCCACAATCATATAAACACAAGCAGACTGCACTGATGTACCTTTCAGTGTCTCTGAATGAATTGGTTACCCACCCAGCAGTTACAGCTCATTTGGCTGCTGAATTAGAATCTATCTATCTATCTTTGAGTCAGAAGTTTAACCCCACCTACACTTTTGATCCACTACACAAATTCTTAATACTTAAACGCCAATTTAAGTGTCTCTTGGCCATGTTCAGACTGCCAGCTGAATCTGTTTTGTGGCAAATACAGATTGTGTCCAGATTGATTTTAGAAAGTCTGGACACCAAAGCTACAGCTACATGAAATCCAGTTTTTGCAAATCAGATTCAAACCACATTTGGAGGTTCATTTGAATTGCGGTTACAGTCGGTTTTCCACAGATTGCACTTAAGTCCGGATGCTCTGGCTGCTCTTATCAGATATTGAAGTGTCTTTTGCGTCACTTGCAAAGCAACACAAAACAACGTCAAATCCAGAGTGACAGAAGCGCCGAGCAAAACTGCTGCTAGCAGAGGCTGTGAACAGTAGCCGAAATAAATTGTCTGTGATTGTGTCAAGGGCTAAATGATGGACCTCCATTTCTAATACTTCCATGTTGGAAAGCCACGTCATTAATGTAGCTACGTAGCTACTGATGTGTGAGTTGTTACCACGGCAACCCACAAAGATAGCTTAAATATTGTTTGAAAGTTTGTGTTCTGGGAGAGATCAATATTTACATTGTGAGTCAAGGGGTAACTTAATATTACATTGTGGGGCGTAAACAAAGCAGTGCTGTGTATAGGAGGATTATTAAAGCCAAATATTTCCCCTTTTCTCTTTTAAGATGTTAACACAGATTTACTACTTCTTTGCCTGTTGTGCGAGGCCACAAATTAAATTGTTGCTATGTGATAGCAGAAGGGTCATATGCATATGCAATTTTCTTTGACATGATTAAGGGTTATATTCCTTTGAAGCAGACGGGGTTGAACCTGTGGAGGGTCGGGGGGAAACAAATCATCTCCACTACATTCTGTCTCCCCGCTTTCCATTTTCTGCTGACACGGCACTAAATGGAATAATCCGGCGACCCCTCCTTCTGTTCATCTTTTGACTTTTAAAAAGACCAGATGTTCTCTGCATGTCTGATGCCTTATTAAGCCCTCGGAGGCTCAGGGGATTGTGACATTTTTATTTGTGGACGGTGAGATGATGAGGCAGCCGTGCTGGTATGGATTTTAATTACTGTGTCGGTACTGCAGTGTTGTAGTGGCTGAGTAAGGAAGTCTTCAAGCCATAATGGGCACAAGATCGTCTGAAGGCTGGCGGGAGGAGTTATCATAATTAATATTACATTGCAGATGCTAAGACATAGTTAGCATGGCGTCCATGTTGATTTCTTAACTCGGATTAAGTATAAAATCGCTACTACGCAGATGAATTAACCAATTGCTACATGAGAATATATTGTGACATGAGTGTAATTGTTGGGAAACCTGGCCCTGTCTGTAAACTACAAAGTTAATGCCAAATAAAGGTTATGCTCTGAAATATGCACATCTCATATTCTAAGGGAAAAGGCACTAACAAGCATTTCCAGACAGTGCATTTTATTTTTGCACAACCTCACCCAGAGGACGTCTGTATGAGTTGGTGGAGGTAGATTGCTGGACGCCTGGGGGGAGTGAGGGGGTGTCTCGTGTTGGTTCTTTGTTCTCTAACGCGGTGAGAGAGACCCCCTAATCTGTCACCGTCAGGTACCCCGGGGGGATGAGTCGTGATAAATACAGGAGGGGATTCGAGAGGACACTTAAGAGGGCTTCTTCATGACTTATATATGAGTGTAGGGAGAAAGCCGCTGTTAATAAAATACCTCAGGCCACAAACAGCGTTGTGGTTCTGTTCATATGTAGTTTTTTAAAGAGATATTTCTCTGCTTTGTTTGAGAGCAGTGTAGATTGTAGCCTCCCTTTTCTAACCATAAGAAAGTTTTGCAGTGCCACAGACCTCATAGCCTAGTTTTTGTGCTATGAATAAAGGTGGACATTGCTACATAGTAATTAGAATAAAACACAGGCGTAGTATGGAGTACGAGTATTGGAGACAAACATTCCTAAGAAGTCTTTGCACTGGCAAATTCATGTGCACAGATAAACAGTGGAGTGTTGAATCACAAGATATGTACATGGTAAAAGGGTAAAGCCAACCCAGTTGCTAAAGAAAAAGCAACGTGATGGCTTTGTATGTTTTTGCAACCACTGATATGTTACATTTGTATGTTTCATATATAGCAGATATGTTTCTTAAATTCAATATTATGTCATGACAACACTGGTTATATGGGGTTAGGTTTCGGAACAAAAACACCTTAGTCACAGTTAGGAAAATATTATGTTTTGGCTTAAATACCCAGTTTTGATGCCACAAACACAGCTGGAAATGACGCAACAACTCATGAAAAAAATCTGGTTTCGTTGCCAAGTAAAATGGCTGGAAATACCTCAGCATCACCTTAAAAATACCCAGTTTTGTCGCCATTAACACAGCTCAAAATATCCCGACATCTCGTTAAAAATACCCGTCTCAAATATGGTTGGGATGTCCCAGCATCTTGTTAAAAATGCCAGTTTTTCCGCCATAATTTTCTTCCACTAGAAATGTCCCAGCGTGTTAAGAATACCTGGTTTCGTCACTACAAACACGACTGGAAATGTCCCAGCGTCTTGTTTACAAATACTTGGTTATGTCACCACACACGGTTGGAAATGCCACAGATACAGCTATAAATGTCCCGGCATCTCGTCAAAAAATACCTGGTTTTGTTGCCATAAACATGGCTGGGAATGTCCCAACGTCTCATCAAAATTGGTCTGCTGCTTGACCTCCTGCTTGCCAGCCATCTCACCTTGGTGTCATGCCATCCACCATCCCCTCTGCGATAAGAAACTCATATACATGTAATTTGAACTATGTCATGTATCAAGCGTACAAATGTAACAGATCAGTGGTTTGCAGAAACATAACGTGGTGACTTGGCTGGTAGAACAAGAAAAAACTTTAAAGTATTTTCTATTGAAGAAGATCAAAAACAGATTCATTCTTGAACTTTTTTCATGTCTGTGAGAGCGGAGCAGTTCAGGAAACCTCATTAGAAAAGCACTGATGTTACAGTGGGAGACCGAGATAAAGAGAGACATTGATTTGGCTCTCTCTGTAACGCTTCACTGATATTGTGAGGTCCATTAGTGTCCACTTGAGTGGTTGGGCGGCCACTGCCTGTCTTTACTGGTTACAGTTTTACTGTTTCTCGCCTCCGCTGCTGATTAAAGCTATGTTCAGGAGTCAGTTCTCTGACCATGTACAGTTGGAGTGTTTGGTCTGTGGAAGAAGGCCTTTCCCCTTCCATTATTACTGGGAGCGGACGAGGCATGGATTAATTAAGGCACATTTCCAGTTTCAGCCTCCTTCTTGCCAGTCCTCTGAGCGACACTGCTGAATCAAACTCAGCAGCAAGCACTTTCAGCTTGTGCATTTATAAAAATTAATCTGTAGTTTTCGGACAGTCCGGGGTAAAAAAGCTGACTCCAGAAGCTCTTGCAGTAATTATATTTGAAGTACTTAAAAAAATCTAAATTCTTATGCAGAAGTAGTATCAGTACAGACACGCTTTACAGTAAAAATAATAATTATAATATTGCAAAAACTTCCCTTAATGCTTCAACACTGTGTCTTTGAGTATGCCAACACCAAACTCACTGAGTTACAACAGTGTTATATAACTGCTGTGTGGTATCCTTTTTTCCATCCAGACCTTGCCAAAAGTAGATTTGTGCTGTGTTTGTGGGAAAAGTAGTAGAGCACTGGAAAAAAAATAAAGGTTTAAATGACACCCCAATCTTGAAATGGTACAATTAGTGGTATATTGATGTATTGCTCTAGTAGTAGACCCTTGGATCGCATAGGATGCAGTTATATTAAACACAACATGGCTTCAGTGATCCTGCTTTAATACTGCCACTTCAAATATCGTGTCCTGCAAAGAGTTAACAATGGCAGAACATGTGTGTGTGTGTGTGTGTGTGTGTGTGTGTGCGCCCACATGCATGTCTGTGTCTTTGTCTTGCAGTATCCTCAGAGGCTTATCATGGGGGGATTTCTAGCTGTCAGCTGAAAATGCTGATGTTGGTGTTTCTGTGAAACCAGACTGTAGACATTTCCATATGCCTTACAAAAGCCCGCCGCGCGGATTCCAGACAAAAGGATAATCTGGTTGTGGGACCTTATGAATATGTAAGAACAAATCTGCAAACATTTAGTGATCTATTCAGATCTTTGTTGTCAGATAACTAATGTTCCCTGTTGTATTAGAAAATCTAAGAGAAATGTAACATTTGCCCTCCTAATTGTGCTTACATTTATTGTCAGCATTTCCTGCATTTGTATTTTTCCGATTATCTTTTTGCCAAATACATAAGATTTATGTCTAATATTGCAGTGTTTTTACATTTTCATCTAACTGGAAAAAAACACCCCATATGTTAATTTTAAAGGGACAAATAACCTCTTTTTTTTCCTCTTACCTGTAGTGCCATTTATCAGTCCAGATGGTTTTGATGTGTTTTAATGTCTGCCTTCTCTCTAATATAAAAGAACTAGATGGCACTCAGCTTGTGGTGTTTAAAGCAAAAACCCAACAGCAATGTCTCTTTCCCGACCTGGTTACTCAAGATAATCCACAGACCTTGTTATGAGCAGGTAATGTAGGATTTATTTTCTGCCTACTGAGCTGCACCCACTACCCATGTCACCACACACAAGTGTGTGGGGCGGCATTAACTCACTCCATAGGGACTGGGGTTGGGGGGTCGCCGGTCAAGTCCCCGTCCAAACCAAATATGGAGTATGGACTGGTAGCTGGAGAGGTACCAGTTCGCCTCCTGGGCTCTGTAGAGGTGCCCTTGAGCAAGGCGCAATCACATAAAACACAGTGGAAGTAGGAGATTCCTTGTGGGTCAGGAGAAATCAAACACAAGACTGTACAGTAGCCCTGAAAGCTCAATGCACTGCAACTTAAGGAAACACAAAACTCAAGCAAATGGAGAAAACATCTTAACCAGTTTCACAGCACATGTGCAAAAAAAAAAAAATCCGCAAAGTGAGAAAACAAATATGGAAATACAGCAAAACACAACGGAAAACAGCATAAGTTTCAGGGGACACAAAAAGTCCTTTCTTCTAACGGTCTGGTTGCATGATTCAGACTTTATTTCAGACACTCCAACTTTAGTTTATTTCTGTTAAACTAATTAAACCATTTTAACTCATTTTCATTGTGTTCTGTGTGGCCTGCAGCCACTCTGTGTTTGGTTGTTTTCTCACTATGCAGCATTTATTTTTCCCCATGCTTCTGAAGTGTTGCCAAACTGATGACGTTTTCTGCATTTGCATGTGTTTTGTCTCTTTCCATGAGTCTTCTCGCAGTGTGTTAAGCTCCCAGGGCCGCCACAAGAATGTCTGAAAAACTTGATGCAAAGCACGGTGAAGCTGGTATTCAAAATACAACTCTGTGAAGCTTTAAACACGCTTTGCTTTAATTTAGCAGTTAACACATGAGCACTGTTCTGAGTTCTTTATATAGCACTAAACAGAGATTATTTTTTGCTTGAGTGATTTCCTAGTTTGACTCAGTAGCTCTGTTTATATATTTTATTTTATCTGAATTTTCTTTTCAACCTCAAATAATGATATTCTCTATTGATATAAGTTCCAATTAAGACTTATCACACAGCAAGAGTTTAATCATAATAAATTGTTTTCCGTCTGCTGTTTTCCTTTAATCGATCCATGGTGTCGGTGTTGCTCCTCTGCTTCAGAGTTCGCAGCAAAATGCCAAAGCGAGGGGATGAATTCCAGAAAACCCGAAGCCATTTTCATCTAGACCCTCAGAGGCATATAAAACCTGACCCAGATAATCAAGAGGCAATTTAGCCTGTTCTCTTTACAAAGCTCAGTCTTCTCAGTGTCAGCTTGTTATAAGAAATTGAAGTAATACATGTAGATAATTCGTAATGAGTCACTTGGGAAGTTTATCTTTAGTGTGAGTTTTTGTTTTAGTGCTTAAAGGGCGGGTTCATCTGAATTCTTTTTCTATGTTTTTCAAATGGAAATGCCTGCTGACATAGGTTAGAGAGCTGATGATAATCATACAGCTGGAAGGTTTAGTTTGGATATTTTGAAGTGGAGTTGCATGAAGTACTTATTCATAAACTTGCCCTCTGTCAGCCCTTCCTGACAGCTGTTATATCACTCTCTTTAAGCTCCAGACTCCTTTGATGAAAACAGTATTTTACCTCTCACAACACAGGAGTTGCTCGTCTATGTACTTCGACCAAAATTCGAATATCCACATTTAAATACCTGAGGAACAGTACTGGGGAGCCACAGAATGATGCAAAAACCTCAAAAAATATTGATCCCGCCCTTTAACTCAAGTTGTTTCCATTGACCTTTGAAACTTAACGTTATAATAAATGGGATTCAAGTGACTCTGCAATGCTCCAGATGTATTTGATAACAAGGACAGTAACATATGTTGGTGCTGGAACCACCTGCTGTGTTGCCACATTGTGACAGCCATGAGACAGTAGAGTTTGTCCTTCAGTGGATGTACTTAGCATCGTCCCTCTCACAAGTAGAACCTGCAACATTAGACGATTTTTCTCTCAGGAAGTCCCCAGGACCAGAAACACTTAATGTTGGGATCACTTATCTGGGTAATTGTCTTTCACATATCAACCCCTCCTGTACAGAAAAGGTGTCAGTGTCACGATAGGTGAAGATGTTAATGTGAAAGGGGCGTCTCTCTGAAAAGATTTAAATCTGAATCTAAAAGTATAGCAGTCTTTGTAAGAATGTGAAAAGCCCAGAGAGATTCAGCTCCTCCTTTTAGGTCGGGGAGGAATCAGAGAATGATATTATGATGAAAAGCTGACCCTGACGTGAGAGTTTTTCGCACAGCGCTAAATATCTCACAGAGGAGCAATCAGTAGAGGCTTATCCACCCCGCTTTTATCAGCTGCAGCAGCACAAGAGCTCTCACAGCAAAATCAGTCTAACAGGACGAAGATAGAAACGGCCAGTTTTGGCTTACTGTGCAGTTCAGTCGGGCATAATTACCTCTTAGTTGGAATTTGAGATGAATTCCTACTTAATAAGTTATGGATGCAAACAAAAACTGTTTTCCCATTTTCGCATTCAAGTAAAGTAACCAGCTTTCCCACACAATGCTATACAATGATGACAAATGCTGAAGGAAGTATGGTACATGATAATGTGTTCCAGGCCCTGCAGGCTGTAAACAGTACGATTATAGGAAGCATTTGCAGTGCAGTGTGTGTTATCTGTTTGTATCCAAGACAATTGCAGTCAGATTCAAACAGAAAACAGGGAGATGGCTTCATTAGGCCCCTCTGCCCCGCCCAAGGCTCAGGCTCTCCGACAGACGTTTGCGTAGAGACCCCTGCCCTCCTGCTACTGAGTTGCATCTGCCTTGCTTACCGAGCCAGGCCCATAAGAAAGCAGCTCTGCTGTGAGAGAGGGGAGCTGGCTGAATGCTAATACACTGGCCTTGAGTGGACCTCACCACCTGCAGCCCTTTTCTGTGGCAGCAAGAGAAGCAAAGGCAGGGCGTGTTTTAGTCTGTAAGAAGCCAGCATTACCTCATGCCCAAAGAAAAGCCTCCGGTGTATTTTAGTGTGATTCCCAGGGAACAATTACAAGACATGGACCAACTCCAAGATCATTAGAATCAGAATGGAGGCAGGCAGAGGCAGGCGGAGGCTGAGTTCACTCTGGCTGGCCTTCCTCTGAGGTGATTGATTGGGCTTTAGCATCGCCGTCCTGAGAGGGACACTGGGACATTGGGACCAGCTCCACTAACTGATGGCAAAATAACTCTCAAGGACACAAAAGTTCATCTGGGAGCTGACGCCAACTCTCTCTCTCTCAGCCGTTAAAGAATCTTTGCTCTGAGGCTGGGCGATGTAGCTGAAAAATTAATCATGATAAAATGTTTCATCTTAGTCTATATCAAGAATTATTGATAATTTTAATAACCTATTTTTGATATTTACTAGGGGAAAAAAGATTTCATTGAGATATTGATTGAGGCACATAGGTAATGATTTTGTTGTGCTGAGAAGCTTTCGGGAGCCAGACTTTTTAACCATGCTGAGTAGTAGCCTATCATTAGCAGTGTAGTGCATGACTGTGTGGGTTATAGGTGCGGACATTGTCTGGTTCATGATTTGGCCATATACAATAGGCTGTCTTGTCGTTTCTTGAATTTGTTTGACAATTTCAGCTTCAGCCTTTACCAACATAAATTCCTAAATCTCTACAGTTAGACATTTTCATTGCCGTTTTGTGTAAATGACCCTTCCTCTTCACCCTCAGGTGTTTGTTTTCCTGTGGGTTCACACAAGCTGCATGACGAGGCATGCCCACTTGATCGCTGTGAATTCTCAGGACAAATACCTGCTCTATTCACACATGGGATCAATCAGACATTTGACTTTGTTGTAGGAGGCTAGCAGAGTAAGTCCTGCCTGATTTCGGACATTTACGTTCTCACATCTTTTTGAGATGTCACGTACAGTAGCAGATGGAGGTCGTGACTGATAACATGCTGTGTATTCCAAAGGGTGGAAGTTGTTAAGGTGATAAGTTTGTGGTTCTCCTGCTCTTGGTCGGTACGTTTTTCCTGCACATAACACAACAAAAAACGAATTTAAGCTACAACTATTTCTGCTAGTTGTAGTGTTTGAGCATCTCTTCAGTGACATTTGGTGGTGTTTTGTGTCCTTTTGCCAGTGACTTTGTGTGGCGGACTTAAATAATAGCATCCTGTGGTGTGTCACCCCTAATTTTGCTGTGACACTTCTGCACTTCCCCACTCCTAACTGCGCTGCAATATGAAATTACCCAGAGACAGAGCAACCCTTTTTAATATACTTATTACATCCAGTTTTTTGTGCTTTTCTACCTCTTGTGTAATAATGTAGGACTTGCTGTACTTGAGTGATTACTTCAGTTCTTTCTGAATGGATGAAACAAAATAAGAAATCCAGAAAGAATGAAATAGCACTGAAGTGAACCATTTGTGCTGCTGCTTCATGTGAAAAGTAGAGATGCACTGATTTATCATCCGAACATCGTAATCGAATATTTGCCTCTTGAGTGCCATCAGCCTGTCATCAGTTGAGCACAGGCTATAAAGCGGGGCCCAAGACTTAACAGCATCCTGTTGTATCAGGCATTAGAAAATGTGTTTGGGACGAACAGAGTTCTTCCCAAGGATGCCGTCGGGACAAAATGATGCAGTAAACTCACTATTGACACATCAGAGGACCTGACAGTGTTACATTGTGAACAACAAATCTGCATTGACATCGGTAAAAGGAGAGCTAGTTAATGTTAGATCTCTGCAGCAGGTGGCCGCAACTAGCTGCTGACGAAGATTGCATTGAGTTACATTGAGATGTATTAAAGTTCTTTTCAGTAAAAATGAGTATTGGGTGAAGGTAAACTACAGCCTTCTTATGATGTGTTCAAATGTAATCTTGTAAAATGTAAATTTTGGCAAGAAATTTTAATAGAGGTGTTTGATGGAGAAATTTGTTTTCACAGCATTATAAAATAGATATTAAAAAGAGGTATGTATGAGTTATTATATATAGTAAAAGGCTTCTGAAGCTGTTATTTCATTAAGTTGTTCTTTATAATGAAGATTTCTTTGTTTCCCTCACAAAAAAGGGGGAATAAATAATGACAAAAACAAAATAAACAACAACAAAACCCATCAGTATTGGCTGTTGCCCCAGAATTTCACTATTGATGCATCCCTAGTTGAAAGCTTTGCATTCTTA
The DNA here is from genome assembly GCA_026686955.1 of Epinephelus cyanopodus. NCBI lineage: Eukaryota > Metazoa > Chordata > Actinopteri > Perciformes > Serranidae > Epinephelus > Epinephelus cyanopodus. Next base: position 19,639,844 of record CM048924.1, read on the forward strand.
CTGAAACCTTCTTGTTCCCTTTATTTTCACCCTCTGTTGTTCCTTATTTTTTGTTACTGTTTTCATTTTGAACACGGTCCTATTTATTGATTTTACCTGCTTGAATTTGTATTTAACTTTTTCCTGCTATTGTGTGCTACTTTTCTCAAACGGATCTGCTTCTGTCATGCGACAAGCCAAATCTCCCATGCAGGACAAAAAGACTGAACTCAAGTGAACTTGAAAACTACTGAAAGGCCTTTATTGTCAAGCACCCTACAAGAAGTACTGACGCAAGCACTGACGGTGGCCACATGCTTGAGGTTCGGTAGTGTTATCAGATCTGTCTAAAAGTAGACACAGTGGACTGAGTAGATGATGAGATGCAGGCAGCAGTTGATGATAATCACACCTTAAACTGTATAGTTCTTAAATCCTGTGTCATTCCCTCTGATTATGGCTCATTACAGCACAACATGCTGCAGGTGTCCCAGCTGTATTCTGTATCATGTGGAAAATATTCATTTTTCTTCTTACAGTATTCATATTAAATGTTGTAAAGAACTGATGCTTAAATATAGTGTAATCTCGTTGTCGGTTGCTAGTTAGATTAAGTAACTAATAAGTAGGAGTAAATAGTTTTCTGTTTATGCTTTAAATGTTTGCACATCATTATAGTGGATACACTGAAACTTAACATGTCAGCAACACTTTGGTAAATGTGTGGTTAGGTTTAGGTGCAAAAAACACTTGGTTATAATTAGGAAAAGATTATGTTTTGGCTTAAAATACCAGGTTTTAGTGGCACTTTAATGGCCAGAAATGCAGCGATATCTTGGTAGACAAACAACAGCCTTTTGTGGCACTATGCCGCCAGTAAAAACAGCAGTGGGTTGCTAAAAAACACCAACGTTTGGTGGCCAAAAAGCAGCTGCAAAAACAGTGATGGGTTGCTTAAACACAACCAGTTTTGTTGTTTGTTGCTCCTTAACAGTGGTCTGCAGCTTGGCAGGCATCTCACCTAGGTGCCCTCCCATCCACCTCTCCCTCCACCTCCAGATGACAAAGTCAGCTTATACACTACGTCACTTTAGAAACGTTGATATGATAAGTATGAGACATGCAAATGTGATGTATTCATGGTTTGCAGAAATGTACAATGACAACATTTTCTTCTGCCGACTGGGCTGCCCTAACATTAAGGCACAAGAGATAAATCAAACCAAGACAGTCGAATAAGCACCGTCGCCTGAAAAACCCATGTATCATCAACAAAGCAAATGGCCTGGTCATGAAGTGCTGTTCATAGGTTTTTACCAGCTTTACACTTTTGTGTGCAGCTTTGCTATGTGCCCTAATACATCATCTTAAGAGGATGAGGAGATGCTCTCACACACCCTGCCATAGGGTTAGTGTGTTTGCCTCTGTCTTTCTGACCGCAGAAGAAAGAGTGCACAGAAAATGGATTGCTAGATTTTTTTTTAAAATAGCACCCTTTATGTTTTGACCTTTTTTTTTTTTCAGTCATCATCGCAGTGACAAACACATTGCATTTCCTGAGACTTCCTCATAATAAATGCCTCCCTGTGTTTGAATGCTTGAATGTAATTAGATTAAATGGCTATGGCATATAGAATGTGACAATTAATTTAAGTCTTAAGGCTATAACTTGAGTTTAAAGTGAGTGAAAAGCTTCAGTAGTTGCCCTGATCATATATTTGAGTCATGCTTAACCAGAATCATGAGATGACACTTTATCCCACAGTTTCTCAGCTGATGCCAAGAAGTGTCTAAAGAGAACGTTCGAGTTGAAAGAGAGTGTACTTGCTGAGTCACTGCCTTTATTGATTAGAAATGTCGTCCATGAAGCATCTTTTTTGCCTGCAGTGACAAATAGTGATCACTGCTTTGCTTTGTCTGCAAGCTAATCACAACTTATTTAGACAATATTGGAAATTTACTAAAACGAGCACTTAATTTGAGCACTTAAAGGATTCTGCAGCCTTGATATGGAGGTTTAGGCCGATCGTTTCTTTTCCTGTGCTACTATTTCTGCAGTGTATGGTGTTTATTTTTGTGTGTGCATAATTTCCCTCAGCAGATCATGTGTTAATGATTTCAGTGAAAATATTGTGTCTGCTCATCTGCATGGTCTCAAAAAACATATGGTCTTCCTGGCACTAGTTTGTAACCCACTAACTAGATATTCAGACAGGATGTCTAGCGTTACCATCACAATAGTCCTGGAAGATGAACACTCCGGAGCCTCAGCTGCCGGTTTAGTAAACAGCTGGTCATTAGTGTCGACTTAAATAACAGGTACAGTAGCATTAAAAAGCCTCCAGGGAGCCGCCAGATTCCCCATCATCTGCAGTTACCAAGACGACGTAATCTCACAAGGTGATGGTCGCGTGATTTTATACTGCATCATGTCATCTGAATGTGTAATATACTGTTAGTCTTTGTGCTGTTAGACATGTGTCGTTGTTTTAAAGGGGTATTTAAGGTTAGTAATGAGATCCTGAGAGTGTTTGAGAGACAGGTTTACTGGTGTTTCACATGTGGAGCCATCTGTGTGCTTTCTCGTGCTGAGAGATGCGTCAAGGCCCTTTCCCTCATCTGTCTGTGGATGCTGCAGTAGTAGCTGTGGTTAGGCACATGCAGACCAGTTGACCACAGGTAATTTGAGGCAGTTTCACCTTTTTTTTGTTGTTGAATGTGCTCCACTCTGAGGACAAACCCTCCCCTCACCTCCAGCTTATCTGTTCACCCTGTCTGTCCATCTGCTCTCACTGCAGCCGTTACATTTATGTGTGCCAGGTCTGCTCTCAGCCTGTCCCTCTGAGCCTCAGGGCTCATTTAGAGCAACGCTGTCACAGAGGCAGGGTGCCATCGTTTCCATTCAAATAAAAGAGCAATCTGAGGTTGCAACCACTTATAGGTTTCCTCCACATGGACAACAAACACCGATGACAGTTTCAATCTGTTTGCGACATCTACTGCTGCTTGTTCACAAGATAACAAGCTAATTCGTGCAACATGCAAGACTATTACACGATATAAAACTGCTCTGAAATTTCAAACATGTATTCCTTGCAGCATATGACACCTGACTTTGGGAAATAGCTGATGCCTTTCTCAGTTCTTAATTTCTACCAAACACAAAACAGACCTGAAGCGTGAGACAAATTCATATTAACATGCTAATGTTTCTGTCATGTAGTCATCCCAAGAGCAACAGTAAAGTTGACGTGAATTAAGGCAGGACTATTCAGCTATATTGGTCAGGGGGCATATCTTTATAAAGCTAAGGGCCCCGTGGGCCTGACATTTCCCCTTATTCTCCTTATGTATGTTCAGTTAAAACTTTTATTTTATAACATTGCTAAAGTAGCCTGCGAGTACTCACCTCATAGATGGCACATTGTGATGATGTCAGAGATTTTTTTATTCGAATTTATTTGTTAACAGAACTGACTGGTGGGCCGGAGTTGCCCATTCAGAAGTCTAGTAGTCCTGACGCAATGTTTAGCACACAGCTAAAACAGCACTGAAGTGGCTTTGGGACAGTTCACTTTACGTTCCCGAGAGGAACAGCCAAAGCCCGGACTTAGGACCGAAACAGAAATCTATGAATAGACCTGAAGATCACAGCTAATTGGTATTCCTGTCAGAGTTGAAAGAGCCTGAGAGCATCTGCAAGGAAGAGCATGTCATTATAGGGTGCAGGGTGTAGATTGATTACAAGAAATAATCTGAAGTTAAACACATAAAATTGCAAAATCAAAGTGTGTGAATACTTTGTGAATTGTGAATGTCTCTCCAAAGCTGCTGAGTTGGTTTGGTATAATAGCTGCCCAGTGGCAGTTGTAGGCTGATTGAGTTGGTCTAATGAAAAGGCTTTTCACTGAGCTGTCATCTGTCAGCCACCATTAGATTGCAGTATGTAAACATCAGCTGACAGCAGAGGGAGGCTTTTCTGGAGCTCAGAGACCGAGCAAGATTTTAGCAATGCTAGAGAAATGAAACCTGATACACAGACGCATTCATACTCTTCATTTTGTGGTGTTTAATAAAAACAAAATAAAAAACAACAGTTTGTAAACTCTGCGTTTGCCTGTGTTGTGCTTGTTTCTCCAGAATGGCACTGACTACGGGTTCCTGGTGCGTCAGAACTCTGAACTGTTGCAAGCCCTCGATGAGCTGGAGAAGACTTGTACCACACTGAGGGAGGAGAATGGCTTGCTGGTAAGACTAAAAATAAACAGACAGTCTGTAGTCTTGACTGAAGGCTTCCTCGAAAGTAGGGCAGGTGCACAGAAACAGCGAATGAAACAGTTCAAATATGCTTTGTTTCAGTTTGGCGCTTCCACATGCTCCATTTCCTTTCTTTCATTGTCCTTTATTCAGTTTATAAATAGATAATCATTTTGTCTATGTGTTGCCTTTCCCCCTCGTCTTTGACTGGTAACAAAAGCAGATACACAACTAGAAGGTGTGGTACTGACACTCAAACTATTAATAAGCCGTTCTGAAAAGCTGTTTTCGTGTCTCTCGTGTTTGGCATTGCTGTGTTTGCATTTGCTGCAGGCATTGTCTGATGATGGTATTTGTTTCCCATGTGTTCAGCGGAAGAGCAGCGCCCCAGAGACGGAGGAGAAGGTCAGGCGGCTGAGGAGAAAGAACACAGAGCTGGCTGTTCTCGCTAAAAGGCTGGAAGAGAGGGCTCGAAAACTGCAGGAGGCCAACCTCAGAGTGGTAAACTGCACACATTAAAACACCTCTAACAGTTTCACAGCAGCGTGTTTGCCCTCACTGCGACCCCAATGCTGGGGAGTGACTCATTGTCAAGCACCACCGTCCAAATCACCACATCACCGTAGTTCAGCATGTAATGAATGGGAGCCTTGTTGAAAACGTCCCCTATTGAATAATTTAATGCATCACCAGAATGGCTACAAGAACTCAGTTTTCAGTGGCAAGTCTCTCGGGATGTTATGTCTCTAGAATAATAAAAAAAAGATTATATAAAGCAAACTAAAGATCACACACACAGAGGTCAAGGATGAAAAACATTTTAACTGCTCATGAATCATTTCTTGAATGCAATATTTAAAACCTTTGCTGATGCCACTTCCTCCTGACGGACTCCGTTGATTACTGTCTTGCTTTACAACAAAGCTTTGCCTGTTAGGTGTCATCTGCACTGCTACATACACTTAAATATCCACTTCTTTTTTCAAATCAAGTATGATAGTATACATATAAAGTATCTTTCCATATCTCACAAATTAGTGGTGAAATGAGATGTACGATGATTGAAGACGAATCGATGCACTCTGATGACCAATCGGTTGACCAATCAATTGATATTTGACTCCATGGCACACTTTGAATGACAGCTGCCTCAATTGCATGATGAAGGAGAAATGCATTAAAAAATATACAGTATATGGAAGATAATACAGAAACAAATGAGTCTGGGGATATAAATAGGGGAGAATGCAAAGAGAAATAATACATATATAAATAAATAAATGATCACATGAACAAATACATTAAAATAAATAAAAACATTAAAAAAAGCAAACTTGATAAATTAATTTAAAGGTCCAGTGTGTAGGATTTAGGGGGCTTTACTGGCAGACATGGTACATAATATAATAAATACCAAGCTTATAGAATGTTTGCTTGACACCTGTTCACCCTTTTGCACCCTGATGAACTTAATTCAAAAGCATCTGTTCCTGCTCCACGCAGGAGTGCCTGAAGTTCATTTTTACTTCCCATATATTATGTATGTTCCCTTCAGTGTATAATCACCTGAAAATAACAATCACTGTGTTTTCGTTACCTTAGAATGAGCCGTTTAAATCGACATACTTAGCAGGTCCTCGTCCCTGTAGTCCGCCATCATGTTTCAACTGTAGCCCAGAATGGACAAACTACACACTGGCTCTAGGTAGGGCCATTCGTGTTTTCGCTTCAGCCACCATACTTAGCACCCCCCTCCACGATGAGATGAGCAGCCTTAGAAAAACAGATTTTTTTAGCCTCAAACTGTTATTCAGTGTTTTTACCAGTTTAAATCACCGGGTCCGTTTCTTTAGGAGAAGAAGCAGAGACCTTTGCTGATAATTTGGCTCCCGATAAAAACCTCTGAACACTTAAGGATCATTCGTCCAGTCATTTACTGTATTTATTTACTATTCTGGCAGATAAATGTAGTCTCTTAAAAAAATACGCAAACACCATAATAAAATCAAGTCATAACAGTTGTATCATGCACGTGCAGGTATCATTCTCTGAAGTCAGCAGTAGTATTATTTTAACAGAGGAGGGATCCTGACAGTGAAGGGGCCTCCAGTCTCTCCTGGAGAGCAGCGGTGAGGAGTACAGTTGTCAGGCAAACAATGACAAGATGGAATGACCATCTCTCTTTGTCCCAGCTGCTACGCTCTCTGGCTGCTGAGTATTCTGTGTGCACCTGTTCACCAGTCTGAGGAAGAGAGACCAGTCCCCTCCCCCCTCACCTCCTGCTGCTCACTGAAGGGCACAGCAGTGTAGTTCAAGAAAAAGTTTGGAGACTTCTAAGAGCTGTGCCCTATTTATTAACTGAGTTAGTTTGCTGTTTTATTCGGTATTACGCATTCCGTTAATGATGCATTCCTCACAAACAATAAAAGCTCAGAGTAGCTGGACACTGGTATTTGACTGCCTTACTGGTTCTGTTTATAATGCTGTCTGATGTATAATTTTTAGCTGTTGTTTACTGATCTTCATCTAAAACCACTGTGTTCAACAGAACAGTGCTTTGCTCTCCTTGTACCACCTGCCAAAACAGCAGCCATCCCTGCATACCACCATGAGACTTAAAGGGACAGTTCACCCCAAAATAAAAAATACACATTTTCCCTCTTACCTGTAGCGCTGTTTATGATTCTAGATTGTTTTGCTGTGAGTTGCTGATATCGGCCGTAGAGCTGTCTGCCTTCACTCCAGTTTAATAGAACTAGATGGCACTTGGCTTGTGGTGCTCAAAGCACCAAAAAATAATACATTTGAAAATGTCTCCTTCTGGAAATCGTGACCCAGTTACTCAAGGTAATCCACAGACCTTGTTGTGAGCAGTTTCATGTAGGAACTATTTTCTTGTTCTGCTTTTATTATTAGTCTACTTCTACTCCTGGTTCAAACCCGGGGTGGGGGAGCCCTTCTGTGCGGAGTTTGCATGTTCTCCACGTCATTGTGGGTTTTCTCCAGGTACTCCGGCTTCCTCCCACAGTTCAAAGACATGCAGGTTAATTGGTGACTCTAAATTGGCTGTAGGTGTGAATGTGAGTGTGAATAGTTGTCTTTCTACCCTGCCTCTCACATAATGTCAGCTGGGATAGGCTCCACATCTCACTCTGTCACAAGCACGTGCCTCTTGAGTAGATGCAAGCTTCCTTCTGCGCAGTGATACAGTTGGTGGGTGTAGTTCGGTAGAAAGAAAATAGCTCCTACATGCAACTGCTCACAACAAGAGATCTGCGGATTATCTTGAGTATCTGGATCATGGTTTTGGGAAAGAGACACTGCTGTTGAGTTTATCAAACATATTTTTTGGCACTTTGAGAACCACAAGCCAATTGCCATCTAGTTCCATTATATTGAAGAGACGGCAGACATCTCTTGGGCTGATATCTCCAGCACTCCACAATTTACACCAAAACAATGTAGACTGATAAATCACACTACAGATAAGAGGAAGAATATGTATTTTTGATTTGGGGGGTGAACTGTCTCTTTAATGTTTAGAGTTTGGTTCATGTAAAAGTTTTTGCCATTTATTTCCTCAGTTTCAATGTATTAACTTTCTTCCTCTATGAAATCCGTTCTGCTGATTAATACACATTTCCTTCTTGCTCTTGTTCAGGTGAATTCCCCGTCACTGATGAGACCCGGGTCAGTGGAACAGTACAAAAGGGCATTTGCCCGCCAGCGAGCTCGTGACCTCGCCCAGCACGCTGATGCACTGCTGTCTAAGGACAAAGAAATCGCTGCCTTACAGCAAGAATGCAGAGAGCTGGAGGCACGGCTGGGCACCACTAAGGTATTTACAGCACAACTGCTCAGTGACTAGTTTGAACTCAAGACTGAACCACTGATCTTCCAAGTTTTTACCCCAGTGTTCCTTCTCATCCTCCCTGCCACACGCTCATAATACCACAAGCTCGCTCTCTGCTGGACAACACGGTACTACTCATCCCCACTGTATCCTAAGCCAGCATTACAAAGCTCTGCGTCACTGCTGATGACTCGATGACAGTGCAGGAATAGGCTGCCTTTCAACGTGCCTGTGTTTAATTACTGCTTCAGTGACTTAAGAGCTCATTTACTTGATTGTGAACATCTGTTGGGGTTAATAATGATGGGTCTTACAGGGTGAGCTGTCTATTGATCTAGTGAGGGTGTCTGTGCTGGATCCCGTGTTCAACCTCAGCACTTTCTCACCATTAGATGATAAGAGTGATGGAGAGAGAGGTTGGAGTGGCCTTCTCAACTTGACCGTGAAAATTTGAGAGCGTCTGAATGAGATGACTTTGATGCTCTTTGAAGTCCATGACCCAGAATCAGTTTTACTGCATGTTTTCGTTTTTAGCTGGGAAGTGTCCCCTCTGACTGTTATATTTAGAGGTGCTGTTAGTCATAGGGATTTATAAACACAATTTTTGAAGTGTTTTCAAGACAAGTCTCGGTTGCAAGTTTTAGATCGTAGTGCAAATGATTATATGTACGCGGTTGATTGAGGCTATAGGTCTTTGGATCAGTTTAGCAGAAGATGATTTGAAAATGTTGAACTAGCAATAGTGTTTTAAATTGATGATGTCGCTGTAATATGACTGTCTTTGATAAATGTGCATGTGTCTGTGCAGGGCTCCCCTGTTCCATCTGGCAGAGTGGAATTTGAGAGGCTTCTCAGGGAGTCTCAGAGGGAGGTGCTGCGGCTCCAGAGGCAGCTGTCGGTCACATCATCCAGACAGCAGCACGACCACAGTTCCGTCCCCGTTGGCCTGGGGAAGTGTGGGGAAATTCAAGAGGTGGAGGAGGAGGAAGAGGGGGATGAGAAGGTAAAGGCATCCCCTCATGTCAGAATTCAACTCCACACTGACCCCTGTTGGTTTAAGAGAACCTGAAACTGATGACATCAGATCAACTGTACAACATTTCAAGTCAAACATGAAGCAGTACTTCAGTGTCTAAGTTTCAATGCCTATTTGGGGACAAGTAAATATTCATTGGTAAATACCTACATGGAGTGATATGGTGATGATAGAAGTGATACTAAAAATCAAGCAAAAAATACTTAAAATATAATGTAATAATAATAATAAGAAGAAGATGGAGAAATGTAAAATATTTATTAATATTAACACTATTTCTTTTTTATAGAGATAAAATGAAATATACAGAGATGATAATAGTAATACAAAAGTTTAACTGAAAAAATGTCAAATAAAATAGAATTATGACAATAATGTTAAAACATTGAATTAAATTTGAAAATAAAATAAAGAGAAATTAAAAAATTAGAAAGATGCTAAAAGTGATACAACAAAAAAGAATTAATTAATTAATAATAACTTAACAATAATAAAATGATGCTGATGATGACTACCATTAACAATAATTATGATAATAATAATAATTATTATTATTTCAATAATGACAATGATCATTTAAAATCGTACACGAATACATATTAATGAATAAATATTTAAATAAGAAAATTTAAATGAAACAGCGGCAGATACAAAACAATTGCTTAAAAACAAATAGATAAATAAATAACAAAATAACTAAAAATGCAACATACAGTTGCATTTTTAGAATGGATAGGAGAGAAATTCAAGAATTCAATGCTGTTTTTTTTTTTCTTAAAGGAAAGGTTTAGGTGTGAAATAGAGACCCTGAGTAAACATTTCCTAAAACATGAAATACTCATATACTCTGGTCACCCATCAGAGACAATGTATCAATATATATATATATATATATATATATATATATATATATATATTCACATTGTCTCGTCTCTGATGGGTGACCAGAGTGTATATATATATATATATATATATATATATATATATATATATATATATATATGTATATTCATATTTATGTAATACATATGACTAAGCACATTCTGTCTCGGTCTCTGTGTAATGTAGGGTTTGTTACTAAAACAACAATGCTGCATATCAGATCATGTTTTTACAGCTGGGAGCATCGATAGTGCTACAGTATTAGATGATATGTTGTTTGGGAAAGTCAAAATCCAGCCCACTGAATTTTTTTTTTTTATTATTATTATTATTTTTAAATCTAGTGTATGTTTACGTTGGCATGGATGCCGTTTTGCGGTGTTATATAATGGCTTGTCGTTGGACTCAAAACTAATCTGCCACAAGCCATAATGAGATGATTCCCTGCCTTGAACTTGGGCCTGATCAAAGATACCGAAGTCACACACCCTGATCCTCTCCTCGTTTAATACTGATCTTCTCTCTGTTCAGTTCTTAGAAGCAGCTCTTCAACGGTGAAGTGATGCACACACATTTTTCAGTCACTGGACAAAAAGGAGAAAATGCACATGTAGAATCATGAATATATGAACAGATTACATAATGCCAAAAGGATATTATTTAGAGCTGTGAAATTTAGTTAGTGTGTCCTTTCAGAGGTCCATTTACAGTGTATCAGTGTCCGTTTGCATCACATACAGACATGCATCTTATGGATGTTTTAGTAAAATTCTCCACTGCCTGTGAAGTAGAGTAAATTCTCTGCCTGTGAAGCTCAGATGAGAATGCCGATTGTGGTAATCTCTCGTTTGTGGGACGCACACACGCACTCCCAGTGGCACGCGCACACCCAGAAAGGGGCCATGTTGTGTGAACTCTAATCCCCTCTAACAACAGAATGGTACAGTCCAGTAATCCGCTCTCTGTTGCTGTGGCAGCGGTGAGAGGGTTTTGGGTGGTAGGTAAGACTCCAGCCGCACTAAAGACTTTTCTATCTCGCCCTGCTCTGGATAACTAGCAGGCCAAGGGAAGCCTTGACGTTGCCACAGATCACACGAAAGGGGTAGGTCATCTTTTGAGTTTTGTCATGTCTGCGTGTCGGTGTCAGTAGTTCTCCTCGGCCAACCTCATATGTGTCTTGGATGTGAGGCTGAAGCCGTGCAGAACTCAAAGTTGACACTGAAAACTAATCAGTGTCATGACGAATTGGGGGTGTGAGAGAATTGACTCGAGGTTGCAAGCGTTGCGTTTGTGTTAGATATTTAAATCAGCTTATTCTTTAAGATTATTAGTATGTTAGTATAACTATGTGACTCGCAGCTAAGGGGATTTTTCTTTTAGGTCTCATAGCTGTTGTTTTTTAATATTCATTTCAGTAAATCCAGTGCTAAATCCCACCCGCATCTGTGATGGACTGCCACTTTCTTACAAATTAGAAAGACGGGACGTGCATGAGGCCTAGTCAAGGGCAGCCTGTCACAAACCTGGTTTTATAACTGTCATATTTCAGAGCTTCCAGATGTAGATTTTAGACGGGCCGACTTAGTGACAGGGTGGTAGAGCGTTTGATTGGTGGACATCGATATGCTCCGTATTAAAAAAGAAAATCAACGGCCAGGCCAATCCATTAAGGTGCTTTTAAAAGAAGTGATCCAGTTACCCGTTTCAGTAGTCTGCAGGGATTACACCAATGTGCTTATGGCATTCAGGGCCTGCTGAATGGGATCTGACCCTGCTTTAGTACGCATGGGCCCAAGGTGTACTTGATCCTTTAGTATACATGGACCACATCAGTGTGAAGTGTACACAGTGGCACCTCACCGTGTGAAGCATGGTGCAAGCAGAGGTGAGCCTCTAAGCTCGGAGCTCATCTGAAAAAAAAAACCACATTCAGAGGCGCCTGCTGTGGCCTGAACATAAGGACAGACTTTAGACATGGCTGCATCCTCTGTCAGGCCACTTATTGAGAATGATGTATGTGGTTCCTTACACCTCCAGCAGGATTTGAGTATTTATCTATCTATTCATCACTTGAGCCGAGGAGTTTATGTTTTCGGTTCGTTTCGGTTTGTCAGCAGGTTCATGGAAAAACTTTTGGCCTTACTGTCATGAACATGGACACTGAATTATTTTTCACTTCTGTTAACATTGCAAGATGGTGCATTTGGCCTTGACAGAGGTCTGCACTCTTTGCATGCCCCTCTAGTTTGATTTAGAATGATCAGAATTATGTTTTTGTGCATGCGTTGTTAAATTATTTATGTCAGTTTTGTCACACACCCTCAGTCACAGTCACTTTTAAAGGGGAGCTACACCCATTTTTCAAAATTCACATGTTATTCCCACGGTCTAAGACAGTCCAAAAATGTTAGTAAACATGAACAACTCTCTCCCAAATCCAAAAAACAAGAGTGCTAAAACTTAAATTTCAGATGTCATAAAGCATAAAGTCTGGAGCTGCTCTCAAGATGATGAATTGGAAAGAAGTTGTAGCTGTTGGTGAGAGCACCTGGGGAAATTTTCTGAATATAACATGTTCTGGTATGAACAACTGATGACACTACAATAGAATAAAAAACAATATTGTGTGGGTCCACAAAATCAGCCTCCCATTCATTATCTGTGGAGCAGCTCCAGACTTTGACATCACAAGTTAGGGTTCTCTTTTTCTGGTGTCGGCTTTGAGAGAGAGTAGCTCATGTCATGACGTAAACGTTTCAATTCAAGCTCAGATCACCTTGTCGCGTTGAAGTGGAAATTGTTTTTTGCTTTAACTTACCATTATGAAGTAAATAAAGATTGTGCAGTGTAATAGTTTTAGAAAAATGACACCATCTGTGTTTAGATTGGACGCCTATAAGACTCACTTTAACGTGCAATTCTTTCTGCCAAGATACGATACGTACGATCTCCTGGGAAAATGAATCCTCCATTTAAGAAAGTGTGTCAACCTTTGTGCAACCAAAACAAGAAAAGGATAGCGCATTTGTGTTCCCTGATAGGTATCAATAGCTGTCCTTAGTTACCACAGAGTTCTGGCGTAAGTTCTTCGCAGTTACTGTCCCTAGTAGTCGAAATGGCAGATGGTGAAAGAAAAAGAGTCCCGCTGACAGAAAATGGAAAGCAATCTATGTCAGTTTTGTCACTTTTAGTATTTTTACTGTGACTGAGGAGCCAACCATCACATTTTGGAAAATCGGAAGAAACATTCTGATTTAAAAATGTCTACTGTGTAGGATTTAGCGGCATTGTTGGCAGCGGTGAGGTCGCAGATTGAAACCAACTGAAACAGCAAGCACATGCCAAGCATGTAGGGGATCTACAGCCGAAATGAAAATGCAAATGGCACTTTTTAGAGCCAGTGTTTAGTTTGTCTGTCCTGGGCTATTGTAGAAACAATGGAGGAGTATGTAGATGTCAGCAGCTCACTCTAAGGCAACAACACAAGACTTATATTTTCAGGTCATTATAAACTAATGAAAAGGTAGTTGTGAATTTTCTATTCCATTTCTGCCGATATGTCCCCTTAAATCTCACACAGTGGACATCTTAAAGAAGTCTAGATCATCTTGTCATATTAAACATGCACATTAGGACCTGCTGTCCTGTCTGTCATAACACAAGCAAATCAGAAGTCAAACCAAAGCATCAGGTACAGAATGAAGGACATGAGCAAAACACTGAATCAAGCTGGAGCTGCTCTTCAAGCCCAAATGTTTGTAAATGATTTTTACATTAAACTCAGTGCTTGAATGCATATGCACATAAACTGGTAAAGCTCTTATGCTCCTCTCATAATTTCATACATTTTCTAAGATAAAGGTACATACATGTGCCACTTTTTCACATTCATCTATTTAAATAAAAAAATGTCCCTCTGGTTTTAGCATTTTAACTCCTGATTTGCTTTTAATTTGTAGAATATTAGTGGTTGTTAGCTGTAATTGATGATATATTAATTAAAGTGTCAGATTTTCGCTCAGAGCTGCAGCCAGCTTTTGTTCCCGACAGCTCATTCTCAGTGGTAATTTAATTTGACTCCAGTTGCTTCAGGAACAAAGTGTGTTTAAATGTTTTGTGATATGTTTTTTTAAAAAAAATCTCAGCACGTTGCATTAATCACACTTTAAATTTGATGTAATTTCATAATTAATTGCTGGAACTGATATGTTAGATTTGAAGCTCATGCTAACTGTAGCATTTTTTAGTTAAACAGTTTACTTCCTGACTGACTGTTTAGCTGATAATTGCTCTTTAATTAAAGACCAATTGTGACACAATAAATAAGCAAATTAATGTTCTTGGGGGCTTTATGAGACAGTTCAAGAGCAGAGAACAGCTATACATGTATTTTATATGAGACCTCAAAAACAAACATTTAAAAAATGTAAAGGAAACCCTATTTTAGAAATGACTGCTGTTTGAATCCAATCCTTAAGGTCCCCTTATAACAGGGCATGTTTTATTATAACTGCCCAGATGTTTTTCTGTCTGCAAAATAAAGCAGCTTTATATAAATGCAACTATTTCTAATAATTTCTTATAGATTTTAAAACCCAGTTTGACTGTTTGTGACCAGTTGAGACCAACACAAGCATAAAATGCAAACACAGGAATAAATATATAAATATTTTTCAATTGAAACAAGTAGTTGAAGGTAATAGATGGTTCCGCTGTTTGGTGGTTATTGAAACAATTCTGTCCTTCACTGGTTGTGAAGCTCTGAAGGATGATTTTGCCCTTTTTTTTTTTTTGCTCAATAAGTTTTTATATTTATCTTGTTGAATAAGAATCAGCGCTGCTAAATCAAAACCACCTGAACACATGCTTATATGCACATTTTCGCTAGAAAGGGACGTCACTACTGCCCTGACATAACATGCCATATGGAACCCCTAATTAATGAATATATATATGTTCTTAATTTTTGTACCCGATAAACGCCTGATCATTCAGCTCATATATTTTAGCATGCAACATGCAATAACACTTAATAAAAAAGTGCTACTATGCCAATAGTGATAACAAAATGTACCAAGAGCTTTAAAGTCTTGATTCTGTTTCTAAATATGTGATAGTTTTGCTGCTGTATGTGGGACTCGGAAAGATGTCACATTGCATTTGCTCCAAAACGTAGAGTCAGAGTCAGATCTTTTCAACATTCAGCACCTGTCAGGTCACACTGAGTTTGGTCAGGTTAGTGTGTTGGCACATAAACCTTTGAAATGATTCATAAAAGCCCAGTAAGCCTCGGTCTAATGCTCTCTATGACCGTCCCTTTATTCCTCGTAGCATTGTATAAATGAGGCATTATGTAATATTCCTCCTCTATGCTCATTCGTCGAGACCATGTCGGAATTATATCACGCTGGTCGCCTGAACCCTGATTACATTTGCTTTGAAGTCATCATCGTGAGCTCCCACATTCCCTTTGCTCTTTTAAGGGATTTCACCTGTAGGCTGATGTCACTACGCTCACAGTGTGGCTGAGGTTAAAGTTCACATTCTCCTTAAAGTCACCTGTGGCAGAAGCTTAATGGGGTTCACCTGATTCCAAGAAGAGCTGCAAAAGTAGTGGAATAATAGTGAAAAAAAATGGTGATTGTTTGAATTTGCACAGGGATCTTTGGCCTGTGTCACTCCCACCTTGCCTGGCACATGGCTGCCAGATTAAAACAGCAAACTCCACACACTTAAGCTAACCCACTCAATGAGTATGAAGTGCGACAAGCTAATTAGCAATCACAAGAGGACAGGCTGCTTTAAACAGCACTGAGCTAACACAAAGATGGGCATTGCTCCAGCATGCTGGGATCACCTGGCACCTCTGGGACCTTTAATGACCACCGAAAAGAATCAGGGAGAGAGAAATCAGCAATTTAAAGCTCTCATTCCTGCACTGTTTTTGTACAGGGGCCAATGGAATTAGTGCCTCCTGCTGGCCTTTCGTCACCACTACTAACACCATCTGGTCCCCTTTCCAAAAGATAAACCAGGGACAGCCTCGCTTAACTTCACAGACATGACACTGATATGGTGCTAAACGGTCACAACAGGTCATCAGCCCCATACTGAGAGCTTTCGTATCCGCCATGATGTTTGAATGTACATCCCTGAGAAAACAAACCTCCCTGACGCAAGCTGCAGACAGATATTTAATAGTGTTGAGACAGAAAACTTTTGTAGTTTTCATGCTATAAGTAGTAGTTAGATGTAGGGCAGAATTAAAGGATGCTGCGAATGTTTATCTTTGTATGTGTAATGTTAAATAATACCAATGAGAATCAGCTCCCGTCTTTGTGAAGTGAAGAGTTGGCCTCCATAAAAGCCACCCTGTCAGTGACAGTTTTGTGGTCTCTAAAAATAACAATGACCCAGTCAATTCTTTTCATGTTTCAGTTTCTTCACTGGAGCTACAATGGGACTGCAACTCTCTTTCAACCTGCCAAATATCTCTGCTCATGATAGATTGAATGTTTTAAGGGTGAATCAGTTGGTAGTTTTCAGCTTTTTCCATTGTAACTGCATCCACTGTGTGAAGGAGCAACAGTCTTATTATATGAAATGTGATATGTAAAACAAACTCGTCTTTAAAAATTACTTTAAAAAATAACCTATGGTTCCAGGATATCCCTCAGTGACCAAGTGTGTTGATGATTGTCTTTGCGGGAAGGGTCGTACAGACAGACTTAGTAGTAGGGCTGCGTGATATGAGGGAAATATGCAGTAAAGTTGTTCAGTAGGGGTGGGGAAAAATTATTTCTTAGTTGCATCGTGATGTGGATTATTCAGCAGTGTTTCACAAATTTAAATAATTGATTATCTAAATGTTTAAAAACAAGATATTGACAGAATGAAAGAGGCGGAAATCAGGGCAACACCTGGACAGTCCACAGTCCAGAGCCTATCTTGTAATTTATCTTCACAAAATGAAGCTGCTGCAAGTGTGTTTTAATTTAATGTCTAAATAATTACATTTGAGAGGCAAATGTGAAGAATTTTGTTCATACTTTCTATACCATCACCCAGAGACTGATGTTAACGGAGCGGAGCAGCAATCAGCAGTAACGTTAACAAACGACCAGCTGACCAACACACGCTGCAGCATTAAACAACTTAAAACGCCTCTGAAGAAAAGAGCTTTTTGCTCAGTCGGTTTCACCACAAAAACCCTGCACCCGGCCTGCTCAGTGTCTTGACTTCCCCGGAGCTAATGGGCGGGAGAGAGGCTGCTCTCCACTGCTGGAGACGTTAATAACAAACAGCAGAGTGCTTTGCATCCCCCTCATTTTGTTATGACCATACAGGCGGAAGACTGTAAGGTGTTTCCAAATTAATTCATTCATCAATGCAGTTGACTTTTTAAGTTAAAATGGCTGCGGATCATATATCTTAATATACACTTATGTTTCATAATGTATTTCAGTGTAAAAAGGACACCAATGAATGGTTGAGTATGTCTGTAACCTTAGTGTGAAACCAACAGTAGATGCACTGTATACTATTTCGGGTAAAATATGACAGTATGCCGGCAAAGGTATTCCAGTGATCAAGATGAATTAATAATCATGTTATAATCACATCTTAATCGAATTTTGAGGTGCTTAGAAATCCCATCCCTTTTGTCACAATATATCACAATAACAATGTTATTGGCTGTGAACAAACAGATATTATAGTGTAGTCAGTTCTGCCTTTTGTTGCTTTCAGTTTTCTGCTACAATTGATACATATGAGTCTTTGTATTCTGATAGAGAAATGTGTAAAATGTGCCTGAAGTCTAGAGTGATGTGGCGTTTAGTGACTGCTGATGTGAAGGAAAGGAGAGTGTAAAGGAGCGATCCCCTTTGCGGCACGTGGCCGAGCGCCTTTCATCCTGTTATTGGGTCATGGCTTTGGCTGCACTAGCACAGTTTGAGCGTAAGTAGGTTTGCTCTAAAATTAGATACTGATTCCCGACTCTTAACCCTTGACCAATGTCAGCCTGCCCCCCACCTGGATCCACATCAGACAAATCATACAGTTCATCAAAATTACTATCTAAGAGAAGGCTGCTTTTCTTGTGAGACATTTAAGTCATCGCAGCCAACCTAATTAGGAAGAACAGGCGTTGTGCTAATGTGTTGTAGTCGTGCTGCAGGCTGCAGGGATTCCCCCCTGGATTATTCTTTGATTGTAGTTGGACCACAGGGAAGGGGGCTTGCTGCTAATCCCTCACCCACAGTGGGGGGTGTAATGTGAAGTGTTTCTGTGCAGTATAACATCCATACAGGAACAGGAGCTTTTGAGTACAGAACCTCAGATCTTGACGTTTCAAGATCACCTCAACACAATGAGCCTGATGCGCACTTTTATAACTTGCAGGCTAGACTATTGTCTCATTTCCGGTCCGCAGAGGAATACAGTAAATCAGCTACAATTAATTCAAATGTTGTTGCATGTATGCTAACTAAGGCTAACAGGAGAGCACACATTAGAATCAGAATCATTATTTATTGCCAAGTAGATTTTCACATACCTGGAATTTGCTTTGATATATTGGTGCATAACATCAACATAGTAAAAGAGGATGAAATAATTAAAAAAAAAAAAAAGGATAGGATAAAGTTAAAGTTAAACATATATCTACCATATATCTGAATTAAAATGAAAGAGCTGTGCAGGTTTTAGATGCAGTAGTTTGCTCAAAGATGTGCAATATTGTCCACAGAATGTGCAGAAATTCATAGTACAAAGTATAAAAAGAATATGCAATATTCATATCACACCTATTTTAAAATCTTTACCGTTTACGAACGTATTGATTTTTAAATTATTTTATTAGTTTATCAGGCACTACATGAGCATATACATCAGACTACCTCTCAGAAATGCCTTTAGTTTATGAAAAGTTCTGTAATGCATTAAGAAACCCTGCCTTTAATCCTTTTGATCTTGTCATTGTCTTGAGGGAATGTCTCCGTCCTTTGAGGAGAGAAGACAGCCTTTGCTAGCTGAAGGAATGACATTTCATTCAGTGTTTATTTTCCTCGTCTGTACATCTTTTGTGTGGATTAGGCTACATTGATTTCAAACTCTTATGTGCTTTTTGTTCCCGGAGCTTTTCTCGCACTTTGCAGTGACATGGTGAGTGTGGTTGTCGCTGAAATGAAAACGAGCATTCAGAAATTTGGTGAACATAAATAAACAGTCACATACTGTGTTTATGCGGTCAGTTACGGCATGTCGTGTTTTGCCATGGGCGGGGCTCACACGTGGGAGCTTTGCAAGTGAAAACACCTGTGTGACTGCTGACTTTGAGAGGATGGGATCCTCGATGTAGCTCAATATAGCTGATTCAGATCCATTAAAAAATGCCTCGATCTGCCCTAATACTGATGTTTGAGATCAGATCGGGACATCCCTAGCATCGACTGTGCAGCATATACATACACACGCACCCTTTCCCTTAGTACCCTGTACCCTCTCTGAGATGTCTAAGATGCACCTCTAATGTGAGAAAATCTATGTCTGGCTAGTTTTGCTTTGGATGTTACGAACCCTGGCAATCATATTTTTAGGCAGCAGTCTCTGTCATGAGTTGAAGCCATGCTGCAGGTTTTTCCAGTTGCATAGAATAAATCTGGCCACTACAATAAAACCAGTTAATATGTTATAACCACTCATGCTACTGTTCTTAACATCCTAAGTTTCGTCAGCCTCTTGTAAAGCACTTTAAAGTGCATTGATTTGTTTGAAAGGTGCTGTATAAATGAAGTTTGACTGACTGATTGTAAATATGGAGTGACTGACTGAGTGATTGTCTCTGTCCCTGTCAGGTTGTAGGAGAGACCCCGTGTGTGGTATTAGATGAAGCTCCATCCAGGTGTGAGAAGACTCCCGGAGAGGAGGAGGAGTCGGGGCTCCAAGTAACGCCCCAACCGGGCCTTAGCCCGACCCCCTCCCATCAGGAGGACCACACAGAGGAGCAGCACCTACAGTTTCTGGTGAGAGAATCTGATGCTACACTCTGCTTATATTCCAGAATGATATTGTCTTGGAGCGCAACATGCAAACTCCATTAGTGGTGCGCTTTGTCGGGGCTCACATGCTACATATGGATTGGGGGGTTTTTCCATCTAAATTTGATTATAAATCCAGTCTAATATTGTTCTCTTGAAAGCATTTTTTTTGTTAATGGGAGTCCTAAATTCCTCTTGGCAGAAATAATAATAACTGTGTATTGTGCATGTATCTAGCTCTCCACTTTGTGTTTTCATGTGAAACTGGAGCTTGAATTCAGTGCTGTGACTGAGCTGACGGCCGCTGAAGGAAAAACTACGGTCAGATTTGTTATGTAATGCTGGGATTATTTTGATCTTGTCCCCTGGAAACAGAAGGGAAGCACATTGCCCTTGCTGCTTCTACAAGTGGGTCTCATTTTCCCTCTCAGCATCATGCTGATTTTCTTTATCAGGATGGGAAATGGAGGGTCCGCACATTAACTGATGATATCATTAGTATCAGTATAAGGCTTCATGTCTCCTCACCTTTCACTGAGCTGTGTACATACAGTTATTTCCATAACTGTGATTTGTGTCAGAAGTATTTTGAAAAGCTGATGGTGCAGTTTTCTGAGAAGAAGCCATAATTATTGTGCAGATGTTCTGCTGTGTTTTCTAAGAAGTGATGTGCTGTTTTTGAATTCTCCAAAATGGGTCTTTACACACAGCTTTCTCATTTCACCAAAGTCCTAATTAAATCTGCATAAATATGAAGGGAATGAGCAAGTGTATAATTTAAGTTAGCCAGTGTGATGCTTCAAAACTGAACAGTACTCAGACTGGCTGCGTGAGGAGTAACTTTATTTATCTGAGCTTCATCTTTGGTGAAACTAGCTTAAATGTAGCTTGAATGTTTGTTTGTTTTTTGTTTCAAGATTTTTTGGCTTTTTATGCCTTTATTAGATGGGACAGACCAAGCATGAAAGGGGGAGATGGGGAGGATGACTTGCAGCAAAGGGCTGCACACTGGAATCAAACTTGCAGCCACTGCGGCAAGGACAGTTCCTTTGTACATGGGTGCTTGCTCTACCCTCTGAACTACTGGGCACCTTTTGTCTTTGGTGTTTTGAAAGAATCTAAATCTTAGACCATAGACTGTCTTTCAGAAGCATGACTGAGGCATGGAGGAACAGTGGGATCTGAAGGCCTTTGCTAACTGAGTCCTTTTTTCGAAGTTGTAGTACATCTAAATAAGAATCTGACCTCACATTGTGTCAGTCACGTTTGCACACTGACTCTGACATTCACTGTTCAGAACAGGTTTAATTTGCTGCATTTTTTCACATCCGCCAAAAGGCCTTAGAAAGTTTTTTGACCAAGAAGCAGTGAAGAAAATGTGGCGTAACCTGCAGGACGCATACATCTGCAACAAGAAACCTTTCAACAGGTAAGATAGTGAAATTCATGTGGATGATGACGAGGAGGAGAATGTGATACAGGATGAAGACTGCACACAGACAGAGAGGGAGGACAGCCAGGAGGGCAACCCCAGAGGAGAGACGGGAGCAAATATGTCTTTACATTTTGTTTTGTATCGGACTCAGTGTGCAAGATTTCTAAGTGTAATGTTTTTTGTTTGTTTGTTTGTTTTTTTGGATGCTGGATTTAAAAAATGCATGCAAAAAAAGCTGACTCTGTGCAAAGGCCTTTAGACAGTGGGGTATCCTAGAAGAGCTGAATGAGTAACAGGTGTAGAAAAAGCACCTCAGCTGAGTAAACACTGAGTAAAACCCCCGGAGAGATGACTTTAACCCAGAAAGCATGCAGGTGATATTTTTAGTAACGCGAGCAACGTCGCTCAGCCCACCACTTTAGTCCAGATGATTAGATGAGTCCAATTATCCCGGCCAAAATAATTCTCACAATATTATCCTGATAATCATCAAAATATGCTTAAAACTCCTGAAGTGGCACTTAAACATACTGGAATCAATTTACCTTACAGTATTAAATGCTAGGTTCACACCAGACCACATTTCTGTCTGTTCTGACAGTCACTATGTCAGATTACGTGATTGTGGAGTCATAAAACTGTGCCCTGACATGGCTGACAGACATGACAGACTACATGATGGTCCACATTCATCATCCCCTGCCGTTTTTCACGACGTGTGTGATGTCATCGGGTTAATCTTGTCTGATTTGAAATGGCTTTGTATCTTTGGATATGAAATATGCCGATGACTGATAAAGATCTTTTGTGGTTTTTTGAGGTTAGTGTGTATGCTGTCTCTTTGGGTGCTGATTCAATCAGTACAGTTCATTTGATAACTCAGAGGACTACTTTTGTTCATTTCAGGGGACTTTTATTCGTATTTCCACATTTATTAATTTCAGGAAGCTTTTTATGTCCATCTGCTACATTCATGTTAATGAGGCGTGGTTATCGCACAGATTCAAACCAAAGCAACAATGAATCACAATCAAACTGAAATTCATTAATATATTTATTGCACCATCTATTTATGTCAGGATGTATTTCTTAGTCATATTTGTATCATCATTTATTTGATATCGAGCTAAATGGCATTTAATACTGTTGTGGCTGATGACGGGTGCCTGCTTAACCGTGGCCCATAAATTGCCACATTACCTGCTTTAGACTGCAGCAATAAAAGTAAGTAGTAAAATGACTCCATATGTGTGGGAGGAGATACACGTTAGTCCATACCATCCTCTGGCCATCAGAATGATTTAGATCATGAGGAACTGGATGATCAGTGGTGATGTCGCTCCCTTTTCTGGTGTCCCCGATGGGACCTTATGTTGGCAGAAATATGTATGGTAGTGAACAGTGAGAGACAAATAATTTTTTGATCCCAGTTTAATCATGCCATGAATTATGCAGTGACAATCGTATTTTGATGTTTGTCATTTCAAGAGATGTTTTAATAAGTCAGACACAGTTTGTTGGTGGTTTGTCCATTTGTTTTTTGTGTGAACTGCTAACTGAACTACATCTCTCTTCTTGCACAATATACATCACCGACGTTATTATTGCCGCTAGCCGGGCACGTTTCGCTTCGTCCCTCCAGAACGAGGCAAAAAGTAATAAGTGAATTGAAATCACTACAAGAGAAGTGAAAGAACAAGCAAGACCAGGTGCTTGTGTGAGAACGTCTATATGGAGTACACAGGCATCAAGAGAGCGCTCCATGACATGTAGAATGTGACTTTTAGGTGTGAAGTCTTTCTAATTATGTATTTTCAGAGTTGTATACTTCAGAAGTTTGACAGCAATCTGTGACTTACACAACTATATTTTGAATTGGCAGATATCATGTGTGTAATTCATGGAACAATTTAAACAGGATAAAATAATTATTTGTCTCTCGGGGTTCATACCACCCATAGTTTTTTCTGAAATAAGGTCCCATCATGGTTGTTCTGTTTCTGGGAGAAAAGTCTGAAAAACACAAGTTAAGTTGGACTCGCATCAAATAAAAAGTTAAGTTAGAAGCATTGATTGTGAAACAGCTGACAGTACATTTAGTTCCAATCAGTGTCACCATCACGGTAGTTTAGCTTCACAGCCCTAATTTGCCTATAAAAACACAACATTGTTGCTTGATACACATTATTCAGGCCTTTGATACATAATCAAGCAAATCAGACCACAGATTGCAGTTTAATTATCATTATTGTCTTGCCTTGTCATCACTAGTGCAGTATCTCTTCCAGTCAGCTGCTGGTGGTCTGTAATTAGCCTGCCTGTCCTGTAGCTTCCCCCCACACGGTCACAGCAGTAATACTTGATTGAGGTCCTGTGGCTGAAATAAGCTGATTTCTCCGATGCTGGTCCTGCATGTAAGCTGCATTTAGAATAATTAAAGGATGCTAAGCTTCGCAATACCTCATTGCTATGGGGTCAGAGGTCAATACGGAAACTAAAGCCAGTGCATTCTGCATAGTAAAATGTAAATGCAAATCAGTGATATTATATTCCATGTTGTTTTTACTGGTTTTGCTCTTATATGCTGCTCTTTGTTTGAAAGGTTGCCCTGTTTTAAACAATGCCAAATCTAAACTCAGTGTTACATTTCAAAATAAAGGTTCAGTGTAACTGTATTTGTGTTGTTCTCACTGTTGGTTTAGGAAAGCGAGCTGAGCAAGAAGAGAAAAGAATGTGAAAACCTTGAGCATGAAGTAAAGAAGCGGCAGAAGAGATGTCTGGATTTGGTGAGCAGTGTTTCCTTCTCCTCGCATGCTCTCTGGCGGAGCTCCAGTCTGGTTTTAGCATTACCGTAGGATGACTTGAACGGCATGGACTTCCTCAGCTTTATCTGAACTTTGTCGTGTGGTTTGATGACAGGAGAGCCAGCTTGAGGATGAGCGAGGCAAAAATGAGCAACTAAAGGAGGAGGCAGATCTCCTCAGGAGGAAGGCACAGCTGCTCGACCAGGTCAGTTTCAACATGTGTTAAACTTTTTTTTGTCACAATAAAAGTGGCTCTCGATTTCAAAGTTGTGGCATTCAGAGCTGTCTGTTGGGAAAGTTTACTCACCAATTCACACCAATTCAAGACTGTCAGACTGACGAATGGGAACAACTAAATTTTGGTCCAGTACTGAGCGGGCGGAAACAGGCTGCAATGTAACACACCTTTAGTGAGCATCCACTAAAAATGCTTGTTTCTGCCACTGACAGGCTCAGATTATTATTCAAGTGTTTGAAAACATTATGGAAAGGATCCCGACAGAGATAGACGTTTTTGTGAAAGAGTGAGATCCTTTTTTTGAAACCAGAAACAGCCCAGTAATCACGACGACCAAACCCACCAGGCTCCAATTAAATAAACAGTAATTTTACCAACATGAAACACACTTTATTTAGAGTCAACAGAAACAAAATAAAACTCACAGAAACAACAACTCGCTCAACACTGAATCTGTTTCGAAACTTAGTCAGTTAGACACAAAAACATGGGGAAACAGGGTCCAGGGTTGAAAAATACTGACGTTACCCTTTAATGCTGAAACCTGGGGATGCAGTGACATCTCTGCTCCAAGAGAGGTGATGACCAAAACTACGAAAATGTCTGCAATAAAATTAAATCTCCGTCCTCCTGCTGTTGTTTCTCAGACTCGGGCTGAGAATGAGGAGCTGAGGGAAGATCTCTCTGAAGTGACCGCTCAACACAATTCAGTTCTCGAGGAGAACCAGAGACTCCGTGCCAAACTGGAGAACCTAGAGCAGGTCCTAAAGGTACGGCTGAGCTCAGATACTGTGAGGTATTATTTTCGCCTTCACTCCTTACCATGCTACTTTTACAAAACAGCTTTCTGATGTATTTTTCTTTTTGAACAGCATATGCGAGAGGTCGCCGAGCGAAGGCAGCAGCTGGAATTGGAACATGAGCAGGCACTGGCTATCCTTAAGTTCAAACAGGATGAAATCAAACGGTTACAGCGGGTGAGGAGCACAGCCTCTTGTACATTTCTCATATTTGACCAGTGTTTTTCTTGCTGAAATGAAACCCTCATGTCCCCCAGGCTATTTAAACCTCACGTCCAGCAGGAGGCAACCTTTGGGCACCAATAAAGCATTGTGTGTTTTCACACGCAGCTTACTGTGATGTGAATTGTATGAGCAAACAACCAATGTAACACTGACTTTAATATTGTTTTTTTTTTTCTTTTCTTTTTTTTAATCAGGCTCAGTTATACGCCAAGAGGGAGCATGAAGGAGTGGTTCAGATGCTGGAGGTGAGTTTGTGTTACACCAGCAAAAACATAACATCTATACTATGTAGTGCTTTTATTACACTCAAGAACTTAGGATGACTTACCTAAACAAAAATCAAGCGTGCCCATGTTTATTATGTCACACAAGGGAGTGATTAACTCAGCCCCAACATAAGAGAGGAGTGTTTTATGCACTAGCTGTCTGATGAGATCAACTCTAATTCATAATTAAAGGTGTTTCTTTCCTCCATGAAACCAGGCAAAAAGAGTATAAATATTTGTATTACACTCCTGCTCTTAGTAGACAGAAGCAGCACAATGAGCTCTTCGTTCTTATCTAAACACCTGGCAGAGAAGCTGTTGCAGAAGACTCATATTTTTGTAGCACTCATGGGTCTGGAAAACCGTTTGAACAGATGGCTTCGCTGCTGCAGTGTGACATTTATATTCACTCTCAGTGTGAGTGTAAAACACTTTGAATTCAAAAATGAATCCAGACAGTCGATGACAGTTGAAGCCCCCCATCTGTCTGATTGGCTGCTGATGTTGAACGATGCAAAAAAAAAAAAGTCCCCCACAGTTGATGGCTGTATGTCTGTATTTCTCACATTGTGCATTTTCCTAAATGAAGTGTGTATTTTATTTTAGGAGTTGACTCAGCTTGTGTTGCAGAGGGAGCTGGTAGAGTATAGTTGCTCCTGTTTTTTTAACAAAAAATGCTTGTTTCCTTCCTCTCGCTTCGTTTCTCACTTTCTGTCTCTATTTAAACTCAAAGCATCACAGGAGAAAGTCTCTTCCCCTCTCAGGAACCTGAGCTTTGTTCCCAAGTTGACGCACTGCCTTTTGTAATCTGTAATCTGTGTAACACATTTTATAAGATTAAGCAGAATGAATTTCTTCATTTAAAAGGCAGTTGTCGGCTGCCGAGGGCAGAGACACATTCTAGTGATACGGGATTTTCAGACTGCTGTGTTTCTTTTTTATTAATATGTTTTCTCTTTCCCAGATTCACTGTTTCACAAGCATGTGTTTTACCTTTGTATATCTTTTTTGTTCTTTGTGTTATCTCTTTGCTAACCAGAGTACACTGGACTGCATGCAGGTACTGTTAACCTATTTACCATAGTGCCACAAAACCTCCCTTATCCTCTGCAGGTAGAACCACCAAACCCCAGTTACTTTAAAAAAGTAGTGGAAAGTGAAAACAGATGACTTTTCCTCCCCCATGTTGTAACATACATGTTCCCCCATCGAATAGTGTGCCCCCCGCCTGTTAATGCATACCGCCTCCCTTGGTGGTTAGGGTTTGGGCTGAGGGTTTTGGTCAGGTTTAGGTGGAGGGGAAACATATATTGACAAGGAGACAGTCCTTGACATGACACCAGTGTTTCTAAATGGTAATATTATTGGTGCTGCTGTCGCAAAGACAACCGGATTGCTTTCTGTTTTCCTCAGAGCCTCTTTCATGATAATAGAATAAGCTAAATTCAGGCTATCATTACAGAACTTTTTGGCCAACTTATCCCTAGCCCTTTTTAAATAGGAATTGTGCATATTTGCAGGGAAGCCCAATCAGTCTTCTGTCAGCATTGGCAGTATAAAAACAAAATCGGGGAGTGGGGCAAAATGCTGCCTGCCTACTTTTGTTTATACAGAATGCGCCTTTTTCGGGGCAATGGGAGGCGTGAGCAAGTAACAAAACGTGTAGCTCAGCGTGTGATGTAAACAGTGCCATGGAGGGGAAGCCGTGGCTGGTCAGTCCTTCGGTGATTCTCTCATAAGTTAGCCCGTCCTTCACCGTTCCCGTCATTTGAAGGTTAATGGCTTCTTCGTTTGTGAGGGCAAGGAGGGCGCGCATTTCCTTGTCTCCCCAGTTGCTCATCTTTACAGTGTCTGTCAGGTTTGTGTTTCCCTCTTGCTACTAGTACTAGCTGCTCATTCCTGCTATCAGCTGTTTTCTGTTTATCCACCGCCAGTGGGTCGCACGTGCAGCGTCATCAACAGCTCCTCTCAAATCTTCAACAGCCCCTCCTGTTGCAGAAGGCCGCCTCCTTCTTTTTAAACCAAAAAGGTTCCGCCAATATGACTACCCTACGAGGCGGAAAATTGGGCACCTTGGGTCAACTCGCCAATCCGGCTCTGTGTGTCTAAACGCTTGCAGCTTGCTGGCAAAATGGCCCAACATTTTGCAGGAAATCAAGCAGTGTAAAAGGGGCTCCTGATTTACCTCCTGACAATCAGAGAAATCTGGTCTGGGACCTTGGTTGGTACCAAATTTCATCTTGTATTGTGAGAAGTGTGCAGATCCAGTGTGAAACCTCTCAAACTGTTTACAGGCTCATCAGGGCCGCTCTGATGATTTGATGCTAACATTTAGCTAGCATACTGTTGACTGAAATTAAAACTGACGCAAAATCTCACCTCCAGTTCTCACTGAAGTATAGACAACCCAAGCTGACCATTTTCTCATCGAGACCCCTTTACGTCTGCTTTTGTTTTTCTCACTGCAAAGTGTTATTAACATTAACGTTTGAGATCAGAGACAAGAACATCTCATGAAGATGCTCCTGATGTGTCTGATGCACCCTGATTTCAGTATCACTTAAGAATTTAAAACGCTTTTAATCAGAGCCTGGCTTACATTTAACTACGGCTCATTTTAGAAAAACCACTGCAAGAAAACACACTCTTTGTTTAGAATATCAAATGGACAATAGATCATGGAGGTTTGTTTCTGGTTGCTAGCATTAGCAACATGGCTAACTCTAGCAGCCAGAAGCATAAATATTTGTTTATTTTCTTCTGGCTGGTCTTGGCTTGTTTGAAGCTCCTGTTCAAAGCGAGAAACAACCATGACAAACCCAATTTAAACTAGAAACCCTGATCTCAGCGCTATGATACTGGCACAGTAAAACACCTGGTAGTATTATAAGTAGGCAACATAAAGCAAAAGACTTTACTTCCACTTTAGGTTCACAGTGTTATATGTATACTGCAATGCCAGCAGGAGTATCAGCCCTGCAGTAATTAGTCTTCCATAAATGCTTCATGTGGCCGCAGAGGCCCATTTGATACAGATGCAATTTTTCAGGTTACCGAAGTGTGTGTAAAATCAGGTCATTCACATGAGACCAGAAAACAGTGTATGTGGCACAGTTATTGCTCCCAGCTGCACCGAGCACACTTACCGTGCTCATTTGATCTGATCATACTGAGGTAAACTCTCCCTGCGTATGTACTCAACATGACACTGATTGCTGTTTGTAATTGAGCATTCATTTGAGGTTTCCAAGTGATTTCTCTCAGCGTCTTAGCGCCTCAGCTCAGTGTAGCCAGATAACGACTCGCTTTGCGTAGGTGAGAGCTAACAGGAAATGTTGTTGAGACAGTTTTGTGCAGAAGCCTCCGTCAGATCTGCCTGCCAGGAAACTCCCACCGCAACCTGAAGTGAAATCAGCCACGTATAGAAACTCAGAGGAGCTGAGACAAACCTCTGTAGTGTTCTGGCAAATAAGCCTGCAGTCTAGTGGCTTTGTTGAAGTGAATGAAGTGTAAAACAGAAGCACGTAATTTAACTTCTCATAACATATGCTGCCCCTCCAACTCTGGGTTTTACTCCTGTTTCCCATCTTGCCAGAAAACGAACTGCCTTTATTCCTTTCCCTTTTTCTTTCTGCTGAGCTTGTGATTCTCTGTCTTTTGTGTTTGATGACAAATGTTTAACAGATGTCCTCTGTCTTGCAGAAACCTAACCTCACATTGCAGTATTTCATTTTAAAATGTCTTATTTATAAGCAACAGTGTGTTTACTGTTTGTTTGCCATATTGTGGCAATCCACCTAAATAATCATAACTGTGGAAGATCAACGTTTCCACAGTAACCCAGCTAGTGGCTGTACAGGCAAAAAAGGTTTCTGCATGACTCTGATATTTTATATAAGCTGCTTTTACATACAGGGCCCTGTTTTAATCGTGCAAGCGCAACGACAGTCACAAAGTGGTGTGTGTGTGTGTGTGTGTGTGTGTGTGTGTGTGTGTGTGTGTGTGTGTGTGTGTGTGTGTGTGTGTGTGTGTGTGTGTGTCCTGCTGCCTTCAGATGGCTGCACAGATTTAATGAAGTAAAGGAGAAGCTTTTTATGAAGCAGCTGTGGATAACAGATACTGTCAGAATCACTCGATAAATGCAGATGTTCCTGCTTTATCCACATCAAATGTTGTTTTGTGATGCTGATTTAAATGCATCTACTAGTCAGAGAGTGTTTTAGAAGTTTGTTGTTGTTAGTTCAAGCACCAAAGTTGCACCTGAGTGACGCCAGAAACAGAAATCTGAATATCTGTTCTCAGAATCTTAGATACATTTTTCGATGAAATACCAACAACTGGCTTTGCGGTGACTCATTTGAAGGACCCTCCCACCTGTTTGCACATCTCCTCCTACAGTACCTGTGCATCATGCACTCTGCACTGGCTACTAAAATAACACACAGACAGATAAAGTGAATTTCAAGGTCAGAAAAAAATGCCAAACTGTCAGAGCACTGCTTGCGCTTGTCGTTGTGCTGCAAAGAAAATAGGGCCCACAGGGTCAGATCAGTCCACATGACTGATGTGTTACAACACTCAAAATCCACCTCAAAGGGGACCTGTTATGCTTTTCCAGATTTTTTGTGATAATGTTTGTTTGTGTTAATGTTATCTGTGTGAGCAGAAACGTCAGGTGTCAGATTGTTCTGATTACTCTGTTTCCAACAAGACAAGATGACGTCAGCTTGGGACAGATTTCTTTATATCGTCATCTGCTCCAGGCACGCTACTGCATGTGTTTACTTTACACATGCCCACTACATGAAGCTACATGCTAACGACAGGGAAACACGTCTTTGTTGCTGATTTTGGATCGTATTCCTGCTGGAACATATCCAGTTGTGTTAAGAAGCTTTTATTGGTGATTATTCATGGTAGAAAGTGCCGCTATTCGTGGTTCCACTCATTTCCCGGCTGCAATGATGCTGCAGAGACACTGAGATACAGAGGACCAGTACACACTGACCAATCAGAGCAGATTGGGATTTTTAAGGAGGGGGTCTTAATGAGACAGGCGCTAAAAAGGAGTGTTACAGACAGAGGGTGAATACAGGTGTTCCAGCACAAAGAGTGTGAGGAAAGTAAAGTGTTTTTTGAACATTAAAGCATGTAAATGTGTTCTAGTATAAACCCCAAAAAATAGCATGAACCTGAAAACAAGTGTAATAGGTCCCCTTTGAAACACACTACCTCTACATGTATGATTAAACAATACCAACCTGTTCAGTAAAGCTTAGCTCACTTGCATATCTAGTCAGCTGGTTTAAAACTGCTTTTTTACTGTATGGCTGTTTGTCCTGTCTGTGACGCCGTATGTGTAGTCAAAGGTACGAGAGCTGGAGGACAAATGTCGCAGCCAGAGCGAACAGTTTGGCCTGCTGTCCCAGGAGTTGGAGAAGTTTCGATTGCAGGCCTCGAAGGTGGACGTGGCCGGCTCCAGCCTCCTCACCAACCCCGGCCTCTCAGTTCTGACCAATGGGGTGGGCCTGACTACAGAGCGAGGTGAGCCACGCCGCCATGACATGCACCCGCACCCAACAGTACAACCTGTACAAAGAGATAGTATTAGCTGTTGCTCAGGATAGATGCCTGAATTATCTGTACTTTTCCTTTTGATGTTCAGTGCAACCTGGTGGCAGAAATGGATTATAATAAGTGCTTACCTGCATATAACCGCATAGTAACAAAATGAATGAGTTTGGTAAACTGGCAAATACACAGTGGTGTCAACAGCCTTGTTTTCACAAGAGATAATGTCAGGTGATCTGCCTTAATCCGTCTTGTTTTAGGATATTCTAATAGTTGCATCATTCTCAAATTCAACTGTCACAGTGTGTAACCTTAGTTAGTTTTCAGTTCCAAAGGAAATCTTATCACCAAATAGCCACTGAACCCAGGCACAAAGCATTGCCTCAGTCCTTTTATGTACAAAATGCTTTCAAGAACATCCACATTTTTTAACTGTCCCATCAGGGGTGCATCCTTTCAGCGGCTCATTATTGGCATTTTAGTTTCCTTTTAAACAGTAAGGGCACATGAAATGATGCCTGAAATGATCTTAATGTCAGTGTATGAATGTTGTGCATCAGCAATAACGAAGTGAGCATAATCTCTTACATTTCAGATTTGTGTATGTGTGTCCGTTTAGCTTGTTTTACTCGGATTGTGAAGTAGCGGCACATATTTTTAGAATATCTATTATAATGTAAACCCAGCCACAACAGCCCTAAAGGGTAAGTTCAGTATTCTTGAACCTGGCCTCTATTTTACCATGTTTTTTGTCTAAGTGACAAATGGGAATTACAGTTGTTGAAATTGGTCCCCTTGGGGTATGTTTGCACGGTCAATGTACGTCCACTGAAAGTGCTTGTTTTTGCCACTGACAGGCTCAGATTGTTATTGAGTGTGTGACAACATAATGGACAGGATCCCCACAGAGATAGAGATTTATGTTAATAAGTAAGATCATTTTGGTTTAATTAGAAACAACCCTGAAATCTGTATCACCGAACCTGCCAAACTCCATTTAAATAAACAGTAATTTTATTGTGGTAAAACAGACTTCATTCAGAGTTGACAGAAACAAAATAAAACTCACCAAAACCGTCTTGGTTTGTCTTTCCACTGTTCCAACAATCACCAGCTCTGGTTTGGTTGAAATAAACCCTTAATTCACCCAGTTAGATTGAAAACAAGTTGACTCTATACATGCTTAAATTACTGTTTATTCAGATGGACTCTGGTGGGTTTGGTGATAACGATTTCTGGGATTTCTCTGGTTAAATAAAAAGGATCTAACTTCTATCTCTGCAGGGATCCTTTCTATAATGTTGTCAGACACTTGTTAAAAATCTGAGCCTGTCAGTGGCAAAAACAAACACTTTTAATGGATGTAAATTAACAGTGTGAACAGAGTAGTAGTTACATTGCAGCTTGCTTGGCCATGTCTATCTACAGCCATCTAACTTAATACTGGATCAAATTCAGAAAATGTTCGCATCAGTCACTTGGACCCAAAAATGTGGGAAAATAGGTTGAAAATGCTGAAGTTACCCTTTAAATATAACAGCAGTGCAAATCTAGTCCAAATCTTTCCTCCTGTATGTGTCCAACCTTTGTCTTCTACACTGTTCATGTGTTTTTAGACTGCACTGGTGGCTCATGGGATATGGTGTCCCTGGGTGAAATAGCCTTCTGGAGTCTCGAGGGAGGTGACACTCTCTCCTGCCCTGAGGGTAATGATCCGCTCGGTACTCTGTCCGTCACTGTTACTCATTATATGTGTTGGGACTGTCACAAGAAGCACGGCATGTTCTAACCCGTCATCTCACCCTCACCATCACAGTCCAGCACTGCAGCGGAGCTTGTCTGTAGTCCTCAGCCCCACATGAGGGTCAGTGCTCATGGGCTGAGGTGAGAAATGAACCAGTTAAGCCCCTTAACAGTGCTGGTGTGACACAAGGTAGTGCAACCTCTGACCTCAGACAGATGGACACAGGATTTTTTTTTCCTCCACTGTTTAATCAGCCGGGTTCAACCTTGAGTGTCCTGCATGTCAACCAGTGACCTCACCCACCTTGCTGCTCGCGGATTCAGCCAGTTAAACCAGTGAGAGAGCCGGGGGGGGGGGGTCAACCATTAAAGTCATGGATTATGTATTATCGTCTTCCCCTCTCTTTCCTGTTAGATGTGGCTGCTGCACTGCGGCTCGGGGCCACCCCCCACGCTGCAGGGCTGTCCAGGGTGGAGCGCTCGCCCGTCACCAAGCATCGAGAGCTGCCCACCATCAGTGTCAGCAAGTCAGGCTCTTCCTCCAGCAAATCAGAGACCACACACCTCACCCCCAAGTCTGACACCCACCTCAGTCCGCACAAGTCAAGTCCAACACACGAGGTAACAGCTCTGAGAATCAAGGAGTCATCATATGTTACTCATTTCAGAATAAACACTTGTGTACTGATTATTTCTCAGGAGCAGTTTCATTGACCTTCACACATACTGTGACTAAATTCGTGTTTCAACATCCTTTTTTGCCATGACTAAGACAAGATGATGACTGTTGTTGCTTGACTACATGTACGAGAATGTTGTCCGATGACTAAAAAAGACTAAATATCAACAGACTGACTAAAACTCAGATAGTTCAGGTTATCGTTCACTAAGATATGACTAACATGCCCAGACTTTTAGTCAACTAAAATCTGACCAAAAACGAAAACAGGATGAGGTTGCCTAAATATGATAAAAACTAACGAGGGCATTTAAGCCCATTATAGTCCAATAAAACAAATCGCAATTTGTCTCAGAGGGCTTTACAACATACGACACCCTCCGTCTTTGGATACTCACAGTGGATAAGGAAAAACATCCCCCCAAAAAATATTTAAGTCTTTCAAAGACCGTGGAGTCTTCACTTCAGGTGGAGTACACAGAGTTGCAGCAAGACGCACCTCCAAGAAAATGAAGGCTGTGAAAAATATTTGAGTTGTTCGATAGAGACACGCAACATCAACCTGGGGGCCGGGGTCGATGTAGAAACATCAGACGCTGTCTCCAGACATATGAGAGCCACCTAGACTGAGCCACCTAGTTGATCCAGGGGGAACACTGAACTGTCGCCATGATATACACTTTGCATGTATGGCAAAGAATGGTTTTCTTTTGACCTGCTATGAATAAGTCAGGTTTAGTGTTAATTTTAATCCTTGGTTGGAAGTTTGGTGCCTTAATGTTCACCTAGGTCACATTGTTATGCAGGACTCCTGCCTGCAGCTCTTCCACTTTCTTTGTTTCTACGTGGTCAGGCAGATTGCTCATCAAGATTACCAAGACAGCCATGCACGATCACATTGATTGTGTGGACTTAATGGATTAAAAAGCCCTCCTTAACCTCCCTGTCATCTCACGCGAGGACAGAGACTGTAGCTGAATATGCCACAGCTCCCTCTGCTCATTCCACAGTGTCCACAGAGTCAGTGTCAGGTCTTGTACGATAGTAAGGTCGGTGGTCTTTTCACCTCGTCTGCACACATTTCAATAAAGCTCATATTTAGTGAGATAATCCATTCGCCACTGTGGATTATGAAGGTTATACGGTAGTAGTTGTAAGTGATTATCCTTAAAAAGGTTTTCCCAGGGAACTATAAATATACACACCCTCTTATTGTGTCGTGTGTGACAGCTATGAATGGAAGTCACAATCAGGTATCCAAGCGATTTTCTACTAACAGTGACTCACTGATATTAACTCACCTTATAACAAGAATATCGTACTCAGTATCGTCACGAGATAGATGCCTTTTTAATTCGTTTTTGCACAGCAATGAAAGCAGTTTTAGTATTACCTAAACAATCCAAACCATTTATCTTTTGTTCATGGTGTTCTCAGGTGGACACTGCCAGTGAAGTGGAGGAGCTGGATATTGATGTAGCCCCAGCTCCTTACACAGCCAGCAGAGGAGCAGCAAAGCTTCAGGTTTTTATTGCCAGATACAGGTAAGTATCAAACTTTGGCAAGGTTTAGCAAGGATAACTTCAGTATTTTTTAGACCTGAACCCTATTTTACTGTGTTTTTTCATCTAAGTGAAATATAAAGACAATCATTTTTGAAGTTGGTCCAGTATATAGAGACAACGATACGGCCACAGTGTCACTGTACATCTGCTGAAAGTGTTTCTTTTTGCCACTGACAGGCTCAAATTGTTATTCTAAATGTCTGACAATGTTATTGAAACAATCTCTGCAGAGCAAGACCTTTTTGTCAAAGAGATAGATCCTTTTTTTAACCAGAAACAGCCGCAAAAATCACCATCGCAAAACACACCAGATTCCATTTAAATACACAGTCATTTTATCATCGTATTTCAAAGTCGACAGACACAAAATTAAACTCAGAAAATTAAGAGTTCATTTTAATCAAACCAAAGTTGGTTGTTGTTGAAACAGTGGAAAAATG
The DNA here is from genome assembly GCA_026686955.1 of Epinephelus cyanopodus. Classification (NCBI taxonomy): domain Eukaryota; kingdom Metazoa; phylum Chordata; class Actinopteri; order Perciformes; family Serranidae; genus Epinephelus; species Epinephelus cyanopodus. Next base: position 19,675,657 of record CM048924.1, read on the forward strand.
AACCAAGACGATTTTTCTGAGTTAGATGTGTAAATATGCTGGCTTTATGTACACTAAAATTACTCTTTATTTAAATGGGGTCTGGTAGGTTTGGCAACGGCTATTTTTGGGCTGTTTCTGGTTAAACAAAAATGATCTTACTCTTTAACAAAAAGGTCTGTCTCTGTGAGGATCCCTTCCATAATGTTATCAGACATTTACAGTAACCATTTGAGCCCGTCAATGGCAAAAACAAACACCTTTTTCAACTAACTAAATTCTGGATGAATTAAAAAAAATTAACCATGGGAAAATAGTGTCCAGGTTGAAAAATATGGGACTTACCCTTTAATATGTGTTTAAAAAATGACTTCATGGTAAATCGATTTTCTCCAGCTATAATCCGTATGATGGCCCCAATGACAACCCTGAAGTGGAGCTTCCACTCACTGCTGGAGAATACATCTATGTGTATGGAGACATGGATGATGATGGCTTCTATGAAGGTAAATCCTGAATATTAATTGTTGCATCTACAGTTTCATATTTCTGTCTTGGCATGGTACTCAGTGTTTATTGTGACTCCTCCCAGGTGAGCTGATGGATGGACGGAGAGGGCTGGTCCCCTCTAACTTTGTGGAACGTGTATCGGATGACGATGTCATGAGCACACACCATCCAGAGACGGGGGACATGTCCCATAACTCCTTGCTAGACAGCAGCCTGCACAGTGCCAGCCACCAGCATCACCTCCACGTGGGCGTCAGCGCCTCGGAAAGGACCGAGGCGTCTGCCGCCTCCGGCCCTGCCTCAGCCCCCTCAGATTCAGCATCGGCCTTGGCTGTCCCAGCCCCCCTCACCAACGGCCTGGACTTGGATTTGGAGGAGGTGGGAGTGGACATTGTGCCTTACCCACGTAAGCTCACCCTCATCAAGCAGCTTGCCAAGAGCATCATCATCGGCTGGGACCCTCCGTTGGTGCCGGCTGGGTGGGGCAATGTGTGGAGTTATAATGTGTATGTGGACCAGGAGCTGCGGCTCAATGTGCCCTTCGGTGCCCAGACCAAAGCGGTGCTGGAGCGGCTGGACATAAACCTCAAGGCCTACCGTGTGTCAGTGCAAAGCCTGACAGAAAAGGGCCCCTCAGACCAGCTGCGCTGCAGCATGCTGGTCGGTCGGGACGTTTGTGTGGCGCCCACGCAACTGCGTGTGGAGAGGATCACCGCCACCTCTGCCAACCTGACCTGGCTGCCCAGCAACAGTAACTATGTGCACATTGTGTCCTTGAATGAGGAGGAGTGTGAGCTGGTGAAGGCTGGCTGCTGCTCGCTGTGCCTCAATAACCTCCTGCCCAGCCTGCAGTACACGGTCAAAGTGGAGGCACGGCCGCACCGCACACCATGGGAGTTACCTGTGGAGCGGCGTGAACACAGAAGCGCTACCATCACCTTCACAACACTGATGGCAGGTCAGGATTTAGTGTTTTATGTATTATCAGATGTTCTTTATCTACACTTACATCTGTGTTCTATGGCTCATGAATCAATAAGACTAATTTTCTGCATTTAAAATCTAATGTATTTATGTTGGACAAGAGAAGGTACAGAGCATGTAAGGGCGAGTGGAGCTCAAATGTTGGATCCAGAAGGTTTAATTTGGACAACTTTTTTGAGAATCTTTAACCAACTAAACTGTTGGGCAGCGATTCTTAAATTAGGACACAGAACACAGTTAGCAGAGTGTCATGTTAGCTCAGTGTGTTGTATCCTGCAGTCCAAATTAAAACCTTATATTCAGCAGTGGTGATTCTGAACCCCTCACACAAGAACATTAGTTTATTCATGAGAGCTGCTCTGACTTGCCTTTTCTTTGAGTGTATTGCTTCAAAGGAAAGGGAAATGGGTGACTTGGTTGGTCATGATAAAAGGGAAAAATAGACACAGCATATTGTTGCAACATTTGATGTGGCAATATTGTCTTGATACACAGACACCAAGTAGTGATTTTTTTAATGATATAAATCATAAATGTTGCTTCCTCAGTCCACTAGATATATTTTTGCTGCAATAAAAATGATTGCAGTGAGACGAAGAGACTGAAAGCCCCATCTTACGACATGAAAACAGATGGTGACAAAAACCCTTTTTTAACTTGCAATATTTTGCAGTGTATGTCATGGAAATACTTAGCAATTTGCAGTATGCAGTAATATTGTGTCGTGACTCATACTCACACTCACATTCACTCCCAATATCCTACACAAATCAGCTTCATACATATTTCTGAGTAGCTGCAGTGGAAATTTTATTTTTGCTTATTTTAATACAATTCAAACTAAGCTAATTGCTAAGAGGGAATTATTTTACAAGGACATTAGGACTAGGGGGATTGAAATATGTCAGACTGCAACAGAAACAGTAAAAAAAGACGTAATTACCAAAATGTCCTTTCCTCTTTTGTTTAATATTTTCCTGCCCTGGCCTCTCATATTCTCATGAATCTCATATTATTGGGATTCCATGTGAACAGGGAAGCAAAATGTGAGATCTTTTAATATTTTGATGAGAATTGAGTCACTGATGTTGAGTTTTTTTAATCCCAACCATCAATTAAAATTGTCAGTTTGTGGCGCCACTATATCACCACACTACTCCCAGTCAACAGTATTTCATTTTTCATGAATAAATCTTAAACTTAAGATGCTTATGTGTGATTAGTGTCAGTAGCTTTGAGTTGTTTTTCTCTAAATGATCCTTCAAATTTGCTTAAGTTTCATGCCCACAGTCTGGGAATTCAGGTATATGGTTTCTACATTTCTTAATGTCCCCTTAGAGTTTTAGATGGCTTCTTTTTCTCCATAGAATCATGTCCCCTTTGTGATAATAATCTCTTATCCCATGCACTGTAATTTCAGTATGAGTGAATATGAATATAAAACTTTTTTTTTTATTTTTTGCTTGCCGCTGGCTGTGGTATGATGCTTTCCATCCCTGCAGGTCCCCCTGATGCTCCTCTGGATGTCCAGCTGGAGCACGGCCCCTCCCCGGGCATCGCCCTCATCAGCTGGCTGCCAGTCACTATAGATGCTGCCGGGACCTCCAATGGAGTCCGTGTCACTGGATACACTATTTATGCTGACAAGAAAAAGGCAAGAACTTGGAGTGTTTGTTGGACTAAGCAGTGTGTTTTGGTTTAATTGCAGTATTTATCTGTTTATGTTGGCTTTTGTAAGCAGCTGTACAGTGTTGTAATGTCAGTGTAACCTAGAAATTTTAAAGGAATACTTTACTACCCAAATGATGGTTTGTATATTAATTACTAACCCCATGCTATATTTAATTTGTGAAGAAAACATTGTTTTCCTCGCATGCCTCTACGTTGAATGAATAATCCAAAAACGGAGAAATTTCTCTCAAAACAAAGACAAAAAAAGCTAATTTCTTGGGAGCAGATCGGCCGGCGTACACTTTGTGTTGCTGGCGAGTGTTGTGTTTTTATCACCATTCGCTGTGTAAGCTTAAAGTCGACTGTGTAGTCAACCCTCTGGTAATGTGGCGTTAAGTTAGCTACCTGGCTAATGTCAGTGTCGAGATATTGTTGTCATAAAAACAAAATCCATTATACATCATTAAAAAAACCCACTGCCAGCACTTTTCTGGACACAAGCCCTAAGAATGTTCTCCTGTTTTGGATTCTTCGTTCACCTATGAGGCATGAGGGAACAACGAAATTGTCTTCATGTATTCAATGTTGCATGAGGTAAGTAATTGACACAAATGGTCACTGGGCGGTATTCCTTAAAAATGTACCTGTTACTCTCCTGTCCTAGGTGCTGGAGGTGTCTTCCCCAACAGCTGGCAGTGCCCTGCTGGGCCCCTCTCAGATGCAGTCCTTGCTGGCAGCTCAGGAGCTCACTGTCCGCACCATGTCCGCCCATGGGGAGTCCTGTGATTCTTTACCAGTCAATGTGCCCTCCAAGCTGGCTGCCATCATGGCAGGTCCGGCTGTCGCCGCCCCAGTTGTGCCACCCCTACCCTGCAACCCTACGGGTTCCAGTAACCTCCCCTCTCCCCAGTCCTACGGGAACTCTGCTGCCAAAGTCTCTCCATGCTGCCCAGCCCTTTGCCACCAGACACAAACATCACTGGCCTCACAGTGGAGGCTGCTGCCAACTCCCCTCACGCTCTCCACCCCGAAGGTCTTCTCTTAACTACTTCGTATGTGAACGCTTGGGCCAACCCCTGTTCTGCTGCTGCCTTGGCTGTATGTGAGGCCACATTACCAGTTGCCTCCACCATTACTCCAGTGGTAATACTTACTCTTCCATCCTAGACCCTACATATATATATATATGAGAGCACACAACTTGTTTGTTGTCCCTCCAGTGCATGTCAGTGTTCTAAAACAACTGGGAGTTAGTTATTGCAATTTAGCCTGGTGATTTGACCCTCTTATCAACATAATCAGTAGCTGGTAGCAGTGGTAGCTCATGGAGTACATTAAGGTACCTTAAAACCCTTAGCACCTAATTACTGCATCAGCAGCAGCAGCCAGCATCTCTATGGCTCACTCAGTCAGTCAATTGGTAGGTCCCCAAAAATTTCCCCACCCTTAGTTTTCCCCTAGTTTTTGCCCTTGCCATAGAGATCAAATGTGTGAAGGTGTGTGTTTGTTTTCATGCCAGTTGGCTAAAAGAGATACATGATAAAAAAAAAGGGCCAATCGGCATTTAACTTCCTAATGGATCACGGACTTGCACAAATTTTGTGGAAAGATTGGTTGTGGGTCAAAGAACAGCTCATTAACTGTTCATGCTAATTGGCAAAAAGGGGCAAACCATGGCTGCATGTACATATGTGGTTGCAGCTTTTGCAAATCCACTCTTGTAAGGTTAAATGGGACTTAATTTTCCGTGTCATAAACTTCTTTGTCCATCACAAATTAATCTCCATAAATCAGCTCAGAATCAGCTTATAACTCCAGACCTTAGAAGTTGTCCTCAGTTTTAAAGTAATCCAGTAATAGTTGTTTGTACATCCATGGGTACACTGCAAACAGGAACTGCTGATTGATAGTTCAGAATATTAAAATGGTGCCAGTTTGCTAAATGGAAACAAGTTGTTCTCTCAGTTTTGTGTGTCTGAGGCCCACACTCTCAGACTTTAGAACCCCCTCTTCTAAAATAACCAAGTTAATTAAATAGCACTGTATTGACTATCTTTCTTATCTTCAGGTTAATGTGACCTCCCCCCCGACCGCATCACCTCAACCATCGCCTATAGCAGCACCAGCACCAGCACAATCACCGGTAACAGCAGCAGCAGCAGTGTTGGAGCAGCGCAGAGACACTGACAGCCCTGGAACGATACGTCCTTTCCCATCTCTCACAGAGTTCATCGAGGACTCCAGTGCCAAGCTCGGGACCCCTGAGCGCATCCCTACCCCACCCAAAGCCCCGATCGCAGACTTCCTTAACCCTCAGGACATTAACCTCCACCGACCCCCCAGCACCTCACCGCTGGAGTCAGAGGCAGAGGAGGAGCTAGAGAATACCCGCTTGGTGTCCATCGAAGAGTTCTTGAGACAGGACCAAGAGCCAACGTACTGCATGAAGCAGCAGGTCAGACATAGACCTTTAATTCTCTGCCTGAACCCAGTTGAGCCAAGTGGGGCTATAATTTCTCAACATTTCCCCAGGCTAAGGCCCAAAACTGCTACTGTAGCTCAAGCGCAGGCTCGGACAGAAACTGTGCAAGTTCATATAGGGTTGGGCCTGATTTTTTGGGACCCAGTCGAAGCTCTAGTCAATCCTGATTCGCTGACACTTTCTACTATCTAAAGACCATTCTGCATACTCTGTTTCCAACAGGGTTTTTTTTGTTTTTGTCTCAGCTCAGGACAGATTCTTTATATGGTCATTTGCTCCAGGCACTCTACTGCAAGTGTTTACATTGCATACACTGCTACATGTAGCTACATGCTAATGTCAGGGAAATATGTAATCTTGGTTGCTGATGTTGTTGATTTCTGCACGATTTTGGATCATATTCCTGCTAGAACATGCCCAGTTGTGTTTAAATGCTTTCTTGGTGGTTTTTCACAGTAGAAAGTGCGGCCTCACGCCGTTTCCCGGCTGCAGTGACGATGCAGCGACGCAGATATGCAGAAGTCCCAGGAATGCTAAGCAGTCAGAGCAAACAAGGCTTTTCAGATGTGGGGCTTAGGCATTGATTAGACAGAGCTCATTTTGGAGGTTGCAAAACATGAGGCCCACTGCATTACCGTTTTTTGTTGAATCCTGGGCGAGTGCGAACAGAGCACATTTTGCTACTTGCTACATACTGTTTTTTTAAATATTGTTGCTGGTCAGCTGCCATATCACCTGTCTTTAGCTTAACCATGTTGCTGTGAAGTAAGCTCATAGATCTGTACCTTAAAATCTGGCGAGCTATTCTCAAACTGTACGCTGGTCACAGGGAAACAGAACAGTTTGGGTCCATGAGATCCTCAAAAAGAGGAGGAACCACAGGGAGTTTCCACCAGGTGGTCTAGGTTCGTGTTGTCATTGCCACCACAGAAGGCTCACCCCTCAATTAATTTGATGGGACAATTGGGAAACCCACCAATGATGTTGGACACTTTTTCTGCATGCACATGCTCAGCAACACAAACGCAGCAAGCAAAACACTTAACTCTCATTGAAATCCATTACAAAACGCAGTCTGTCTGATCAGGACTGAGCATCCCAGACACAGGGTTAACTCAGGTGTTCCAGCACAGACAGTCTGAGTTACAATAAAGTGTTTTTGACCCGAAAATACAAGTATGAACCTGAAAATGAGCATAACAGATCCCCTGGTTAAGAATGTTGACGTGTTTTTTTTGCAGAGTCACATCAGAGGGCTTGTGGAGCCTCCCAGTGATTACGCAGACAACAGCCGTTCAGATCTGTCCGACATCCTGGAGGAGGAGGAGGAGGACCTTTACTCAGACCACCTGGGAGAAACACAGGCCAGGGGTTACACAGTCGCAGCTAACAGGGTAAAAGAACGATCGCACAATATATTTCGCAGCCAAACGCACCTTTTGAATGGCATATACTTCTTTCAGTTCGTCTTGTTACGTTGTCATTGGGTGTTTTTTTTTCTGTTATATATTAATCATGCTTGATTGAGATCATTTTCTTCCTCTTTCTTTTCTCTTTCCTTTGCATGGCCTCTGTTTTGTTTGCACTTCCCTTATTTTCTGTGACCAATGTGATATCATCACGCCATCACCTACACTTTCTCACTTGTGTGGTCTCGTAGTCACGCAAGTTGGAGACTCCAGACAGTGATGAGGAGGTTCTTGAGAGGATCCTCAAGTTGCCTCCTCAGGTCCAACACAACACGCAGCTGTTCAGCATCCCCGAGGTGACAGAAGAGGAAGATAGCAGTCAAGAAGAGCTTTTAACACACCGCAGTCACCCTCGGCCCAGACCCGGCCACCTTCGGCACAGAGACTCAGAACGCCTCCACCATGCCCCCCAGCATCACCCCAACCCACATCCACACCAAAACGTTCCCCCACACCATCACCACTTCAACAGGGATCCTAGATCACTAACCAAAGAGCCTTTACTCAGGCACGGATCCTCGCAGGTCAAACCTAAGACGCAGCACAGGGTGCACTACGCAGACACGGTGGACACCATCAGTTATCCTGAAGAAGAGGACTTGTGTTTGTATCCGGGTCCCACCAGCAAGCGGGTCTCAGCCCGCTGTCCTTCCCAGCTGACCCCCACCAGCAAAGCACTGCTCAGAGGGCTAGGGGACCGCCTTAGGAGGGAAGCCATGCTCAGGAGTCAGATGGCTGTCGCCGCAGCAGCCAACCCCGGTTATGGTCTTACCCCGCCAAGACCCTACCCAGTCAGCAAAACAGTACACACTGTGAGGTCACCGATTGGTCGCGGGGTGGAGATTGACGTGGAGTACGGCACGGATGACAATGAGGAGCCTGTGGAATACAGTCCGGGGGAGGTGGTGCTGGAGCAGATGAGCTCTGAGTGGTGGGTGGAGGGGGCTCAGATGGAGCACAGCAGACCTCATCACCGCCGAGGGCTGAAGGCCGATCCGCTGGTAAACATTGCCGCAGGCCAACTGCAATGGGTGTGTTGTCCCAGCCCGCCCTGCTTCCCTGTAGCTGTGTGGATCTAACCCTCTTTGTCCTTTAGTGGATGTCACCTAACTCCACCGCTTAGTCGTCAACTACGTTTTCCAACGTCATCGTCATCACTGCAGTGGACAAAGGGAGGTTAGGTAGCACATGGTGTGGCATATAAAAACAGGCAAAATGCAGGATATTATTGATCATTTATTATTTCATGTTACGCTAGCCTAACACCAAATGACTTTTCAAGCAATTTGACTATCGCAGACCAATATCCAATGTCAGAATGAAATCATGATTTGTGGCGCAGTCTTGTGATCTCAGTTGTTCGATGTAACATCTCTTCCTCACATACAGGGTGAGCAGTTTTTCAAGCAGGCATATATCTTAGCCCGTTCACTGACACACAGAGCAGGTTATGGCAAAAGGTTACTGGAAAAACTGAAAACCGAAGCAGAACAATCTTCATTTATTAGCATCGCATCCAGGTGGTGTGAGGTGTGAGGTGGTCAGAATAGCCAGCCCATCACCCAGTGGCCTCACACTTATAATCTTTGTAAGATTCTGTGTCTGCCAAAGCGTGGCTCACTCTGTCCTCCCTCCCTCTGTCTGACTGCAGTACTTCCTGTTGCATTTAAATTCTCCTCCAACCACTCAGCTTTTGTCTTTAACTAGTCAGTACTGCCTTGTCCTGAATTAGGTTACAGTAGCTGTGCTTTGGTCTGCTAACAAACACCACAGTGCAAAAAAGGAACATGTTTATGTCGAAACAGTAGAGTGCTGGAAACCTCAGGTTTTTTTGCACTTGACAAGGTTTTCATCTCTACTGAAACAATTCAAACAGATCACATGAGGAGGCATAGTTACTGAATATTGCTTTAAAAATTGAACAGTTGTAGATGCTGTTCATTTCCTCTGACCCCTAAGGTGTCCTCTCCTCTCCAGTAGAGATTGTGTTTCTGTGTTTAGATGTTTGTCTTATTGCCTTGTTTCTCTTTCTGCGTGTCGAGCAGGAGCCTGGCCAGATCCCTCCAGCTGAGGCCGGCCCATCACGGGGAGCGCAGGCCGAGCTCTCTTCTAAACCAGCGTGCTCGCAGGCCAGGCAACTCAAAGGTCAGAGACTGTTTCCTCATTTCTCTTCCTGCTTCCTCCGTCTCTTGATTTCTTTCCCTCTCTGAACTAAGCAGCCTGACGTGATGCTGACACACCTGTGCTTTCTGTTGGCAAGTCTCTCTCTCTCTCACATGATGGCAGACAGATTAGCACCTTGTGTAGGAAGGGAGGGGGTGGGGAACTGTAGCTGCAGCGAAGAAGTGGGGGAGAGCCTGCTAAGCTGAGAACCAGCTTAACTCAAAGTGGCTTGTCATGACAGGAGGAAGTGACAGACATTAAAATAGTAACCTCGATTAGCAAGCAAAGAAATGGCCTGCAGTGAGGCTCCTCCTCCTTCACATCTTCCCTCACTTCTTTCTTCCACTCAGTTGTGATGACACAAACATCACACTCATGAATAGACCTGACCTTTCTGGTAATTCGTGTGTGTGCGCACAGTTGACTACACACACACATGAATACACGTGCACACAGATAGAGGAAGGGAGCAGGGAGAAGTTCTGTCCTATATACTAGAAAATCAGTGAGGATGTGAAAGTGAGCAAGTTGTCTGCCCGTGACTCTTGCCACAGATGGGCTGATTCTCCCTAATGAGATAGAGAACACGTCTTAAAGTCTCACAATGGCTCTTCAAACATGTCGCTCGCTGTCAAATAGGCTACAGTTGTAATGCTTTTAGCCACTCTGGTGTTACACCTCACGACTGTAGCTATCAGCGCTACACGCCACATATACAGGCTGCTTTACACGATCTGTGATGTCGCACCTTTGATAATGTTCTTTTTTTTTTTTTTGCCCGAGTGTTGTCAGTGACTGTCCTCAGATTTAGATCAGAGTGTGGGTCAAACACTGTTTCCCCTGGTGCTCGCTGCAGATCATGAACGAGTGCACGTTTGTCAAACGGCTCACACAGCTTAGGATCAGTGCTTTAGCTTGATTACCTCTTTTAAGGACATGCCTGCCTGTGCTCGGCGAGCGCTGTTCATAGCAGCAGTGCAGTTGGCGGGAGGTGGGGGAGGGGTGGGGTGGCTGTGCTATTTGCAGAACTCACTGCAAGGAATGCATGGCTTGTGTGCAGAGTATGTGGAGTGCGCTAATGGACAGAATAAATTGTATTTAGATTTTATAAAGGCTAAGTTAGCTGAGCAAAAGAAAACAAATGAATTGCATTAAAAGGACAAGAGATTCAGGGCTGTGTGTTAACTTTGTTTGCACGTAGCACTGGTGCTACAGAGGTTAACACTTTGTCCACATTAGATACATCTGGTGTATGAAATTAGAGTTTTGATCCAGCCCAAAGAATCAGGCACAACTTTATATGAATGTACACCGGAGCACGAATTATGGCAGCAGTTTTGGGCTTGAGCTTGATTAAAGATCTGAATTTGTATTGTAAAAAACATACTAAGCCCTACAGCCAAGGGCTGACATGATTCCTCGCAGCACTTCTCCTTCTTCTCTTCCTTGTGTTATTTAAAAGTTTGTAGTCGGCTCTGCGTCTAAGGCACAACCAGTTCGGCAGAGCAGGCTGGGCCCTCGATGCATCATCTTCCAGTGTGCACAGTGGTCCACGGCGGTGTGGTGTGCAGATGGTAATCACTGCTCTCCAGTGCATGTTATGCACATCTCTCCAAATTCTGCCAAAGAAGTCGTCTTGCAGCCCCATCACTCTCGCTCTCGCTTCATGGCGCCTCCCCCTTTCCCTCTCGATTCAGTCCAGTGCAACTCCTGCCATTTTCTCATAAGAACTGCCAGTTTCAGTTAAATAAAAGAAAAAAAAAACACAGATTAATTTGTGAAAACCTGACCCAGTGGTATATGGAGAAGTTACAGCCCAAGTCAATCAGGCTCAGACAGAGAATCAAAGCGTGATATGAAATGTCTGTATTGTCGCAGTGCTCTGCTTTTTTATGAACAAATCTGTCGCCCGTGTGTGTGTGTGTGTTTGCAGGTGTTGATTCACCAAAGATGAAAGGAGAGAGTGACATACGGATCTTTGTGGCCCTCTTCCCGTATGATCCTGCCACTATGTCGCCTAATCCTGATGCTGCTGAGGAGGAGCTGCCCTTCACTGAAGGACAGATCATCAAAGTATGTTCCCACACAGCTCAGACACTCATGATGTTTTCATTCAAAGCATCCCTGATAATCTCACATTAACGGGAGGGCTGCAGCACATGCAAGGTTAAACATGCACCCCGTTTGTAATGAGAAACATTGCTCTAATTTAGACTTGTGTTTTAAAGCTCAGAAGACACAAAGCTAGCAATATAGGTGTGAATATACACCGTTACTCTCCTCTCTGCAGGTTTACGGAGATAAGGACGCAGACGGGTTCTACCGAGGAGAGTGTGGTGGTCATCTGGGCTACGTGCCGTGCAACATGGTGTCTGAGATCCAGGTGGAGGATGAGGAGACCCGGCAGCAGCTCCTGCAGCAGGGCTTCTTGTCCACAGCGGCCTCCATGGAGAAGATAGGTAGGTGAAACTGCCCCAAGACGACAAACAGTGTGTTCTGTGTAAATTCTAATGATGCTGGGTGCTGTTAAATGTGTTCTGTTACAGCTGGAAATGAACACATTTGGACATCCTTTACCATAGGTGTCAGTTGTAATGTTTTACTCATGATGTCACCGCTGTTCATGTTAAAGTGGTAAGTGAAAATAGCAGCACAAGTGTTACAGAAGCCAGACCCAAAATATCTATTATTTACCAAACTTTATTTTTGTAGCCATGAGATTGGTCAGCTGTGTGAAAAGAAACTTTATTAATATACTTTTGTCTGTGGTTAATAGCTTCCTTTGCATATGACATCATATATCAGCACTCTTGTCAGATGGAGGGCATGTTTTAAAGTTTGAACGGCCTCAGCGGGACGTTCAGCATTTACGTAATACAGTAAACAAGCTAATTGCACTAATGACAGATTGGAAACGGGCAACAACATTTATTTCAGACACTAGATATCAAACAAAATCCAGAGACTGTGTCGTATTAAGTATCTGTGAGCTCTAAATTCACCACCTCTAAGCAGAAAAAAGAAGATAATGTTATCTTGGAGCCTTACGGTGCAAAGCCTCTCCCCCTCTGTGCCCATGCAAAGAATTGCGTGAAAATCAAGAGCACTCACTAAGCATTTAAATTCAGGGACCAAAACTTCCCCAGAAGTACAATGTTCTGATGTTTTCTTGGAACTATTTAAAGTTCTGGTGTAATTTATAATCACGCTGCAACCTCTTCCTTTGCTCTTTGTGCCGGGGATGACCTCCTCTAAATACACTCAGACACACAAACACACATGACACAGAGCGAAGTCAGCGTGTAGCCATACCGAGAGTGAAAGTCAAGATAAGTGGAAGACTACTGCAGCTGATGAAAACTGCTTGTTACTGTGTGCAATAAAACCTTTGCCAGTAAAATGCCAATACTTAATCAACACATGGAAACATAGGGCAAGCGATATTTCAGTCTGCTCTGTCCACAGTCTCTCTTCCACCGCTGCGAACGTTATGTTTTACACAAGCACAGCACACTAGCTCGGCTAATAGTTAATTGTTACAGACGAGCAAAAACGAAAACTGTCTGTCCTCTGTATGCAGTTTAAGTGTTTGACTTAGTGTTCCACTTCTCTGAAAGACAAAGAGCCCCTCCTCTCTTTATCAGCAGCATCTACAGACAGTGATTCACAGAGGACAGGACGAAGGACTGATGCTGACTGATGTCTGATCTTCATTCTTTATTAGTCTATTTATTTTCTTTGCTCAGTACTTTGATGTCAGGAATATTAGTAATTTCACAGATTTGTTTGATTTATGGATCACATCCAGGTTCATCCAACCCTTTTATGGTGTCACTTTGCTGTTTTTCTGATGTATGCAGCATATGAATTCATCACTTCCTGCCCTCCATCTGAATTTTGCGCATCTTAATAGTCACGAAGGCGAAAGCAGTTGGCCTGTTGACCTTTTGGCTTGGCAGGAAACAAAGCTCTCATCGGATCAGACCAGATTTCAGTTGAACTAAATGAAAATAGACCCAAACTTTCCCCCTGGCTTTACTTTGCATATTTGTATGGCTTCTGGTTCACTGTGTTGCTATTAAGGAAATCAGAACCATCTATTCTCAGTCATTGACACCGTTTTCATGCAGGTGTCTAAAAAGTCTAAACTCGTCAAAGTGTTTGCCTGTGGCGAGTTGTAGCGAGCCACACAGAGAAAAAAAAAATCAAGCTGACACTTTGCTTCTGTTTCCTGCTTTCTACCCAGAGCAGTATCTGCAGATGGTTTAACCTTTTCACTTCCACTTGTTCTCACTGCTGTGTCTGCTGCTCACTGGTTGTCATTTTTAAATTGCTCTTCACTGGCTTTTCATTGTCGACTTTTGTCTGGTCTGCTTCTCTCAAAGATTGCACCTCTGTGTTTCTTTTTGGTTTCATTTGTTTTCCTTTCTAAAACTCCATAAAGGCACTCGCACACACGCACAGCTTCCGCGTCGCCCTGTTCCACCGCCGAAACCGAGACGATCCAAGAAAGGTGTGTCTCGCTGCAGATTGCGGCTTCCCACCTCCCTCCTTTATTCTCTTTTCTGGTTTGCTTCTGTCTCTTTCTCTGTAGCTTTCACTCTTTCAGTTGCTGCTTCTCACTCAGCGACCAGGGGGGATTTTTTTCTAGGTCAGATACTGTAGTAGTGAAATCAGACAGCTTCCCAGCAGTCTGGTAAAATATGAATATTTTCTGAGAATATTTTCACAGACTGTGATTAAAGCCCAGTGTTACACTTTCTTTCTGAGTGCTTATAGGCTCTTCAGAGTAACTTCATTTCCACACAGGCTAACTTCTTTATGATTTTGGCAGTAATGTTTTCACACATGGGTCATTCCATACAAACTCACCAAGAAACTCCCAGCTCATGTCATCGAATATTTTATGTTTCTCTGGCTCTGTCCACTATCAAGTGTAAGAAATGCTGGTTTATAGGGAATTATTAAACAGTAGAGTAATGAAAGATCGTCACTTTTTTAATGTATCTGCAATTAGGGGTGTAACGAAACATGTGATTCCAGTGGCAGGCCTGCGTCACCATTTCTGTCCAGGCAGGCACACCTTGCTTCTTAAACATTCAGCCAGGCAGACGATGGCGAGCACCCACAGAAAAAGGCAGTGAGGATATTTCCTGTTTGTCTCATATCAGTAGCAGGCTCTTGAGTTGAATCAGATCTAAATCTGTAGTTGCAGACTGTGTGATAGCAACTATCACTGAATATCTGTGATGACACTTCTACACTTCTACTACAGTCAAAATATATTAAGAAATAGGTTTTTCGACTCCAAAGTTATCTTAAGCAAAATCTGCGGCACTTTTCTTTACGCAGGACCAAATAACTCCCAGATGTGATGGAACAATATTAATACTGAGCAGAATCAAGCCCACAGCTGCCCCAGAATCTACCACCCCTGAGTTTTGGCATTGTGAGTCAAATAGAAGTCACAATGTTGTACCGTGTCCTGAGGGGTTCTTTGATGTTCAGTACCAGTTTCAGCCCAATCCAGTGAAAATGAGCAATGAGTAAGGCTTAGAATAAACCAGGGGTGGACTGGCAACAAAAACATCCTGGGAATTTGCTGTCAAGTGGCCCCAATTTTATGCCCCAGATTTTAACTGACACAACAAGTCTGTTGATCAATGAATCATTTATTTAAAATGCAAATGTGTATTCTGTGTGTTGTGTTTCAGTGTATTTATTCTAATTTAGTTTGTGAAAGGCATACATGAGGTTTTCCTCCGCATGTTTGTGTGTACAGAAAGCAAACATTCAAAGCTGAATTAGCATAATGATCACCTAACATCTAACTTGACTTAAAAGCTTGTTTTCCAGAATTATTTAAAATATTGCAAAAGTGTAACTATACGCTCACACTGAAGGTAAATGCATTTACATGACCCAGATCCAACTAGTATGGAGAGCTAGTGATGGACTTGGCAAAGTTAGCTGAAGGATACACATGTAACTGGACCTTGTTTTCAAAATAAGGTGTCATTGCAGGGGTCAGGATAAAAAGTATTTGGAGGAGAGCTTCACTATTTTGCAAGGTCCCACGAATCAGTGGTTCCCAACTGATGGGTCGCATGTCAGTTTTGTAAAAAACACAATTTATTTTTACGTATAGTGAATTTCCGGCAAAGAATTTTTATTTTGAAGTGCCATTTCCTGCTGTAGAGTGAGTGAAAATCAGACAGTTACTTGACAGAGACAGCAAACGAGCTCAACGACACGGCCGAACACAAGTATGACACTGAATATTTTAAACTCTGTGGACCTTGAGCTAATGATTAAGGAGAACATGACCTGGGAAAAGATTTGAATTCAGGATGAGTTGTCATGGAGTGACCCAAATGTCAAAAGGCACGTACATGAGTACTGAGTCAGTCCTGTCAGCTTTCATCGGATATTCATGTAATACATCGCAGACATCGTAGCAGAACGTCACTCACTGATTGATAAAAGTCCTTTTACCAGCGTTGTGCTCCGATGTCACGACTGCATTACATGACGAACTAAAGTTCACCCGTTGAGACATCCATCCCCTCTGATCTCCATCTTTGTGTGATGATTGAGACAAACTTTAACTGCAGGCAGGATTATTCTTTTCATATCATTCTGTGCTTATCATGTTTATGCTCTTTCCCCGTACCTCGTCTGTTGCAGTGGAGTCTGCGGCACTCTGGGAGGAGAGCGTAGACTCCTCCAGCCAAGGTTTGTAGTTTAACTCCTCTGCCTCTCACCTGCATGATCAGACGACCGTTTCAGTGCCTGCTGGAGGACAGCATGTGTTTACCTGCTATTTAACGGATCTTTTTTTTTTTTTACATTTCTTTTAATGGTTGTACTGTATTCTAGCTTCTGATAACACCAGGTTTGACCTTCATTTGTCCTTATTAGGGGCTGTTTGATCATTTGGGGTTCACTGAAGAGTGCATGTTGCTTGGTACCGAATTGAAGTACCAAATCTAATGTCATCTTCTTAAGTTCCTTATTAATCCCCAATTATAAATGTCAAGCAGCCCCTTCTCCTAACTCCTCTTTTCATCTCACAGTTCATCATTTATTCATCACCTCATTTCACTTGTCCTCATTTTTATAGCTCAAGCTGCTCCGAGCTTCTTAATGGAGACATCAACTCCCACTGCTAATCTCCCGTTGTTTATGTTCTTATTTCCATGTGTTTGACTGCAGTGGTGTGACTTTTCCTCAGCTCAGCATGATGCTGAGGGAGTCGGACGTGCAGACACGACGAGCCGCATGCTGATGTTGCAGAGACGTGTGACTCCTCATTATCAGGATGTCAGACTGAGCTGTTTGCTCCTCTCTGTTTGACAGATCCCAGCCAGACTGCCCCCGCTGCTGCAGCCGCGGGGAACCCGGCCCCAGGAGCTCGCAGGATGGTCGCCATCTTTGATTATGATCCACGAGAGAGCTCCCCCAACACTGACATAGAGGTCAGACACATGCATGTATCATATTCCAGACAGTTCACTGTATGTGTGGTGGTAGTTTTTGCTCATTATCTGCCTCGTTTTTTCTGACCGGGTTCAGGCTGAGTTGACCTTCAGCGCAGGAGACATCATACATGTGTTTGGTGACATGGATGAAGACGGCTTCTTCTACGTAAGTGTCGACATAGCTCCAGAATTAAGAGTGGTCTGTTTATAGCTGCATTTTGGTGATGAAGCAGTACTTCCTCACTTAGGATGGTTATATGAATATCAAAATAATTGTTGATTGGGGTGCGGTGGCTTAGTGGATAGAGCAGGCGTCCCATGTAGAAGGCTGTTGCCGCAGAGGCCCGGGTTCGACTCCAGCCTGTGGCCATTTCCTACATGTCACTCACCCTCTTTCTCCCCTTTTCACACTTGTCTGTCCTGTCGTTTAAAGGGCCCACCCAAAAAAAAAAAAATCTTTAAAATAATTGTTGATTAATCTTCTATTGATTGACTAATAAGAAATGATGGCTTTATAGTAGTTAAATCACAGCATTGTCGTCTATTGTTTTCCTCCAGGGAGATTTGAACGGACACACTGGCTTGGTGCCCTCCAACTTCCTGCAGGCCGTACCAGAGGACGCTCCAGCCCAGCACCACGCTGCTCAGTCTGCACCAGAACCCAAGAAGGAATCACAGGTGGCTTAGTCTTTCTGTCTCGCTGCATGTACCATTGTGTATGGAGCTGTGGGTGCCCTGCTCACCTGCACGCATACGTTATGTGTCATTTTCACAAGTCACTGACATCAAAAAGTTCTCGTCTACTTTTTATTTCCAGCGTCTGGTTGCTGTTATTTTCTGTTCTGTTTCTTTAATTCTTCCCTGTCACATTTCTTTCGCCCCACTGTTTCCTGCATGGCCTTCTGCAGAAGCAGAAGAGAAGTGTACACTTCGAGACGTGATTGTAAGTGTTTTTAGGGACTGTAGCAGCTCAGTGAGCACCACTAGTGTCTCCTGTTCACTCCCTGTTTATGTCCTCTTCCCTACACCGTAACTGTAGTTCTACACCACTCATTTACATAGAATCCTGCACCTGTGGATGGTTTTATTGGGTCAAAACACGGGTCAAAAAGTTCTCAGATCATCTTCCTCCTCCTATGTGTTTGTTCTGTTTTAAGGAATACCATTTAAGTCAATATTAAATAGATGAATAAATAGGTAAATGCCTATAAAAGAAACCCTGGAATTGATAAATAAGACAAAAGATATGGAAATAAACAGATAAATGTTTAAAGAAATCTATATAAATGAGTTAGTATAGTTCAATTAAAAAAATAAATAGATAAATAGTTTTTTTTAAAGACTAATAAAAAATGTTTATTTATTTAACTATATTGACAAACTTTTATATTTACATTTATTTTTTAAATTATTATTATTACATTACTATAATTATTATTATTATTATTATGTATTTACTGCCTGATCAAAATGTATTAAATATTTATTGTAATAAAATTATTTAGATTTTTATTATTTATATTTATATTTATTTTTATTTTTATTTATTTATGTATTTATCTAGTATTGACATAAATGGCATCCCTTACTACCCTTGTTGTTTCCCCTTGGTATTATAACTTAAAGCATAACTATGCTTTAGATATTGTTTAATATATTTGGCACGCTCATGCTCAAAGTCTCACTCTGTTCCTGAAGGGTACCTGGACGTCTTCTACAGAGACACAAGATCCCTCCACCCTAGAAGAGGCTTTGCACCCTCAAAAAGAACCTCCCGTCCCCGACCCAACAGAGCACATGGAGCTGCGACCCAAACTGGACACCACTGCAGGCCTCACGTCAGACCTGGACCCAGCTCCAGCTCCAGCTCCAGCTTTGGGTCCAGCTCCAGCTCCAGCAGCAGCGGAAACCTGCTGCTCCCGTCCGGCCCCTCTTGCAGCCGACCCCCCGACACCGACAGACTGCTCTGCACAAGGCAAGAAGAAGAAGAATGGCTTTTTCTCCAAAGGCAAGAAGCTGTTCAAAAAGCTGGGATCCAGCAAAAAAGAATAAGAGTCGGGACGTCTGACTCAGAATACTTGCATCACATTGAAAGCACTTTTTCTATCTCCACTGTTAGTCTCAGTTGGTTAGCGGCCATCAGATCTAATAACAGTAATTAAACATTTGCCTTAGAGCACTGCTAGCAGCTGTTAAATTTAGAGCACATCAGCACACCGCTTACAGCATCACACCGGCATGTAGAAGCGCATGTCGAAGTGTGCAAATATACTCTCTGAATACTACCTAATTAATCTAAGCATTTGCAAACTTTCAACTCAGTAGAAGCTTTAATGCTTGATGTTAAACAGTTATCTCTCGATGGATCGGATCTATCTGAACAGCAGATGAGACTTTAGCCCGGTTCAGACACAGCTAATGAAATATTAGCTTTAATGTTCATATTCTGGTGCCACTTTATTTATTTGAAGCAAGCGAACAGAAGCAGTGGTCTTTCTCTTCCTCTGTGTGACTGTAAAGAATGCACTATTTTAAGTATCTGTCTGCTCGTCCCTCACGTGTCTCTTGTCTCTAAGAGTATTTATACTTTGTACAGAACATGTTATTTATTTGCATAGACTCCTGCCCTCACCATCACCACATTGCATGACGTGACATCAGGGCAGGAGGTTAGTCATATGATAGGTGTAGTTTAGATTTAAATAGTTTTGGGGATTTGACGTTGAACAGCTGAGACTGTTAAATGAAGCTGAACATACTGTAAAGAATGTGAAGGTGTGTGTGTGTGTGTGTGTGTGTGTGTGTGTGTGTGTGTGTGTGTGTGTGTGGATGTGTGGATGAAGCGGTCCAGTCCACTGGTGAGACTGGGAACAGATGCCTTTCTCAGACGTTAACACAGGAACTCTTGATGTTTGTGACAACAGTCACAACTGGCCTAAATGTTGCATACTACATATTTTCTGTGTGTGTGTGTGTGTGTGTGTGTGTGTGTGTGTGTGTGTGTGTGTGTGTGTGTGTGTGTGTGTGAGAGAGACCTGCAGTGTGTGCAAAAATGTGGTAGTATCTGGGGATCAGCAGGCTGCTCTGTTAGCTGATAGGGCTGCAACTAGTGATTATTTTTAATCACTGTTGATTAATATTTGATCATTTTTTCAATTAACCAATGAATCGTCTGGTCTATAAAACATCCAGAAAAGGTTAAAAAAGCCCGTCACAGTTTCCTACAGTCCAACGTGATGTCATGAAATGTCTGATTTATCCAACCAACTGTTCAAAACCCAAATATATTTAATTTACTACCATGTAAGATGAAGAAAAACTGATTTTTTAAAAGAATTTATGATTATGTTCATTTCTTAAGATAAAAAGTTTATCAGGGATGAGGAGTGCCATGGCAGCATGCACAGACGGCATCTTGATGACCGTAGCAGCTGATTTCAGGTGTAACTGTCACATCAAGAGATCAGTGATCAGTGCGTCACACACTCATGCCTCGACAGTGATCTTGAAGATGGTGTCATCAAATGAATCGGACGCTCATTTTAGAGTTCTCCATAATTAAAATCTCCATAATTATTATCTCAAGAAATTTGTGTTGAAGTTTTGTTTTCTTCAATATTGACATAAATGTAATTGTTATCTTGAGATATAATTTTGAAAAATGAACTTGTGATTTTGAGATAACGGCAATTTAAAAAAAAAATTGCAAACACGTCCCTTCTCAGCTTCCGTAGCTATTCACATGGTTGCTGATCGATTTTCTCTTGATTTTCCAGTGGTTTTAACAGTCTGTAAGTGTGAGCAGTAAGAGTCACGTTGATGGAGGTAGGAAATCTATGGAGCAACATAAAAATGGTTTATATTAATGGATTTTGTCACTCCCTGTAAGAGAAGGGCGTGACTACAGTTCCCATGATTTTAAGGACTGTAGGAGATGTAAGCATGAAGTACAGTGTTGCCATGTGAGTGAGTTAGCAACAACTTAAGCCCCATTTCATCTTCCTGTATTTGTGTGGCACCCTACAAAGTCGGGCTATATTGGCAAGAATCTGACTATGAAACATTTCAAGAAACAGGGGTTCCAATTAAATATATTGCAGGGGTTTTCTTTTTAATGTAACTTCAGGAAAACTGACATAGTATAAAGAACACACCAGTATGTGCATAAAAAGGTTTACTTATTTTATGAAATCGGAACAGAGAGCTCTGTATTTGTATTCATTACAGTGTTTTTGAGAATCGATACAGTGGCACAAAACGTGATATTGTGATGCTGCAGAATGTTCTATTGGCACTTCCTGTTTGCAGCGTAGCCACAGATGTACAGACGTTTACCACTGAGTTAGTTTGATACTGAGAAAACTTAAAGACGTGATGGCAAGTTTGTAGTTCATTTTTCTGTCATGTCCAAGAGGACAGTTTGAAAACCTCTCCACTAACTGATTAATCGACCAACTGTTGCAGCTCTTTTTAATTACCAGTCCGCAACACTTAAAAATGTTCTAGTTTAACTTGATATCCAGATGAGAGTGAAGCAGAGTCAGTCGTGCTGGTTACATTAATAACATACAGTATTTAAGCCGTCGGGATTCATTCTGGTTTGAATGTAGCGTGTAGGAACACTAACTAGAGCTGCATTTAAAGTTTCATTCATGGCACTGGCGGTTTGTGGCGCTAATGTACTGTTACAGACTGCAATAAGATGTTTGTGTATCTTTTCTTTAGCCTCCATGTTTGAGTGTAACGACGTTCATCATGTGGTGTGTGAATATTGGGTCAGACAGGCTAAATAGTGTCTATCGATTAGTTTTTTGTGTCCACACATTTGCATCATCAAAACGTAGACTGTTTAAAGCTGAATAATACAACTTTAGCAATATTGTGTACTGCAATACTAAAAGAAAAACACAACCCCCCTGTCTTGTTTCGTGGTTTGTGGCGCTGCATCGACGTGTAGTGTTCAGTTACGGTGTGAGTGGTGTGGACCAGGCCTTAGGATTGAGCTTGTTAGTCAGTAACAACACATTCTGATTGGATCTGTTCTCTGTGCGACACGGGGCTGTTAGGTAAACTTCTCAGGTTTCTACTTGTAGTTTCTTGCCACCCGTTGACTCTGGCTGTCAAAAACTGCAGAATATGCCAAAATCTTAGGTGCTTTGCCTGTAACCATAGCGACGAGAGACCAAGCATCCAGCAGCAGCAGCAGCATGGGGACATTCAGTGGGCTGGTGTGGGTTTGTTTTAAACATCAGAGCTGACCTGATGGAGTCACACCTGATGACACAAGTCGGAGGCAATTCTTTTTTTTTAAGTTAAAGGGATTGTTTAGATTTTTTTAAAGTGAGGTTGTTTGAGGTGGTTATCCATCATCAGTGTATTTCCTACAGTAGATGGCGGTCGACGTGTCCTCACTTTGGAAAAGCAGGCAGGAGCACCGCCTCGGACGCTCAGCAGTGTACTTCTGTGGACGAGAGCAGCAGCACCTAAAAACATCAGTATCAGTTTAGGTGTATGCTAAATTTAGAATATTCGCTCCGCTTCACCTTTCTGTCAGGCAGCCCTTTCTGACAGGGAGCTGAAGCTGTTATGACACTCTCTTCAAAGCCACCAGACTCTTTTGACAGAAACCGTAATTTTACCTCACAGAACACTTTTATAATATAATGAGCGATATAACGGCTTCAGGTCCCCGTCTGATGGGCTGTATGACATCAAGGTAAAGAGGTGAAAACACTGTAAATATAGCGCACTTTAGACACAGGTGTCTAAAATACATTTCGCTGCTGCCCTCATCCACAGCAGTACACTGCTCAGCTTCTGTGTCAGTACTCCTGTCTGCTTCTCCAAACTGGGAGCGTGCCAGCTGCCATCTACTGTAGGTAATACACTGTCTATGGATCAGCACCTCGTACGACCCCACTTATAAAAATCCGAACTGTCCCCTCAATGTCATGAATGTTTCTTCAGTGTTACATAAAGGGAGCATGATGATGCCAAGAAAAAATAGACACTTTAGATGTAAAATAGCCGGGATAGAGGCAAGACTGAGGCTGTACTGTATGTTTTATTTATGTTTTTTTTTTTTTTTTTTTGTCTGTTTTTTTAAAAGGGGGTTGGATGCTCAAAAGTTGCCGAAATGTACAGCGAATATTTGTACTGATCTTGTTTTTGACGGCCTTTAATGCACAAGTATTCCTCGACCTGCTGTGTAGTGAGTAGGCGGCTCCGCTGTTGACTGAATAGACCCATGTAGGTAGTGTTTTAGCTCAGCTGATCATATTTAGCCTTACAAGAAGACCTTGTTTAGTCTTAATATGTTGTTTACAGGATGTTTATCGACTGCATGCATACCAATGTTATACCCATGTTCGGCCTTATTTATGTTACTGTCATATTTATGTTTTTCTAGGCGGACTCGTCTACAATATTGTAGATTGTCAATGCAGTGGACAGGAAGCTGTAGGAGGTGTGTGTGTATATAATGAACAGTGTTGTGGTATATTTTCATACAGCGGAGGAAATTCTTTTTTTTTTTTTTTTTTTTTTGTCTTTCCTGACCTGCATTCATTGTCTGAAAGTGGAAGATTTACCTTTTTATATATTAATGTTTTTATTACCCTTTTGGCATCTGTAAATATTTTTGTTAATATTGTTTTTCAGATTTTCTTTTTTTTTTTTTTTTTTTTGCATGCGCAGGCATTGTTGATGGAGGAATTGTAACTGAGGATGTAGTACACAGAGGACTTGAAATTGTGATCTTTCAATATGGATCTTTTTACAGGAATAAAGTATGTATATTTTCACAGAAAACACTGAGTCTGTAATGTTTGTGGTGCCCCTGGAAAACAGACATTAACACAAGGTAGGTTTGATTTGAATTTTTATTGAATATCACACAGATAATACATCATATAAACATGATTATCTTTTTTTTTTTTGCAGGACAGTTAAAGCAGATGAGTTTCTAAAATGGAGGAAAGAGTCGTGAGCTTTGCTCCGTGCCACACACCGCCCATGTGAACTGACTGGGGCAACACTCTGGGTAATGCGTGGCCTTGTGAGACAAAGCTGCTTCCTCTTTCTTCTGACTTCCTACGCAGGCTGCGCGCGCAGTCGGCCTCCGTGCTCCCTGAAGCCAACAGTACACTCATCCATAAAGTAGGAAACACTACACTGTGGCGAGGAGTTTAGTAGTGCTTTCTACTTTATGGATGACTGCACTGTACATCCTCTGCTCGTCTTCTCTCACTTCTCCGTTCTTCTGCACCTGCGCTCGTCTCTGCAGCTGCACACGCCGACCAAACCCCACCCAGACACACACACTTTTACACCAAACTGAAACCTCTCAGCTCAAACAGCCCTCGCGTTAATGGCGAACCTGAAAATGCACACTTCCTGATTTGCCATGAAACATTTGCATTCACAGTTTTACAGACAGATCTAAGTGAAGCCTGTTGGTAGCATTATTATAAAGACAAAAATCATCCAAAGGGCCCCACCCGTGTGCCTCCAACCGCCCCTTGGTGCAGTGTATTAGGCAAAAGTCAGAACTTGCCAAAAGGAAGTGCTATCTTGAGGAAGCCATTTTGGCAGGCATGAGTAAGCTTTTCTGTCTGAGCAACAGATCACATTCAAAAAGTCTTGTAAAATAAGTTTAGAAATAAACTGAAATATAAAACATCTGATAGACACACTTAAACAAAATCAATAATATTATACTAAAAAAAAGTAAAAAGATTTTTAATCCAAATTCCAAATGGACATCTGAGTTGAGGTCTGTCGTGCCAGAAGTGAAAAGAAAAGTTAATGAAGTAAAAGCTGAAACACTTTCATTATCCGACACATTAAAAGCATTTTAAATCAAATAATTCTCGCCTTAAATACACACCATGTCGTCCATAAATACTTCACCTCAACCTGCTTTTCTTTTCTCTTGTTTCAAGCGGCAGTCGTCCGGCAGCCTCACAGGTGTCTTCTGTCTGTCCGAGTGCTGGATGAAGAAGAAGAAGAAGAAGTTGTCTCCTTTTGAACCCTCCACAACCACGTGATGTAACCACAGGAAGAGGTCTAACAGTCACAGCCGCTCTCTTCTTCTCTCCTCTTCCGTCTTGACTCTCTGCCTTTTGGAGGCGCTTTTTTACAACGCTGAAGACACACGGTCACAATGACACAAACTAAAACACTCAACATTTGAGACTCTTTAAAGTACAAACACTTGGACAGCATTTTTTAAAAATAATTGTATTGTTTTATCAACTTCAAATAAAATCATTATAAGGCTTAATTTTTGCCATCTTGACCACGTCTGTTCATACCGGTGAGCAATGATGTCATTTACACTCATGTAGGCGCTCTGTAGCTTTTCGTCCACATCACGGTGCAGTGTGAAGTTGGGTAATAAGCCTGTAATGAAGTGGAGAAAGATTACAACACACTGTGAGCATATCTGTGGGTGAACGTGACCCATTTACAGTGGATTTTACACTTATACTTCACTTTAACTGTATTTTTTTAACAGCTTGACTCGTGTGTGTCGTACGCAATTTAATATACGTATAATACACCAGCACGCCTCTTAAGGTTTGTGCATGACTTCCTGCTCAGACGACAGAGAGGTGCAAGAAGGTTTGAATGAGCAAGACAGTTCCTTTGAGTTGATGGTTTCACAGATAATCTGACTTTCCTTTAGCTAGAAATAACCAGCGTGTTCTGGGTATGTTTCTGTCAGATGAGTTCATCACGATGGATTACGTGTTTTTGACCTAAGTTCAGATGATGTGAAAACAATAGAAGTTACAGGATGAGCAACAGTGATATGAACTTTAAAAAAAAAGGCATTTTTGATTTTAGTGTGATCAGAATGAAACCATCTGAGCTGAAATCAGTTGCAAAATAAATCATTAATTAGTTGACTTTGACATTAAAGGATAAGTTCACATTTTTTTCAAGTGTCTTCCTACTCACAGTCTAATATGCAGTGGTACACTGTCTAAACTCCGCTACGAATAGAAGTCCTGGATTCAAAACCTTACTGAGGTGAAAGTATGCATTCATAAAATGTTCCCTGTGAGTGTTTTCCTATCTTAACAACCCTAAATTTTTTAAAACAAAAAAGGCGGATAACTGTCTAAAACTTAAATAAGAACAAAGTGTAATAATTTGCAAATCCTTTTAAACCTTTATGTAATTGAATACAGCACAAAGACAATATATGTATTGTTCAAACTGATGAACTTTATTGTTTTTTTTAATTATATATACACTCATTTTAATTTTGATGCCTGCAACACGTTCCAAAAAAGTTGGGACGGAGGTGTGTTAGATCACCTTTTCTTTGTGACACCACTCAGTAAGCTGTGGGAACTGAGGACACTCATTATTTAAGTTTTAAAAGTAAAAATTCTTCCTCAAGATTCATTATTGGGGCCCCCAAAATCCTCAAGATATAAAGACTGTCCGTGTGTGTCTGAACACTGTGTTCACATTAGTTTCTTTATACAGGAAGCATCATGAATCCACATTACAAACAGTGTTGAATAAATTTGACTTTGTTAAGTATGGATTGAAATGTCTTAGTCAGTGTAGTTTTACTGAGTTAGTACCAATGGTCAACTTCATTTCATGTGAATAACTGCATTGGAAATATGTTTAATTAAAACAAAACTTGATGTGATGAATACTTATTTAGGAAGGGGATGAAAAACTATTCTGAAAAGCTGTGGGATAAATGTAGCACAGTAAAAAGTACAGTATGTACCTCTGAGCTGTGGTGGTGGAGAAGTATCATGAAAAGAAAGTACAAATACCTCGACTTTGAGTAAATGTACTCAGTTACTTTCCACCACTGACCCCGCCCTTTAATGTAAAATTCAGCTGCAGTTTTTTTTAAATTTTGAATTTCTTGTTCAAAAGATGACTTGTTTGCATGTGGAGCGACATTTCCGTCACTATGATTACCTCTCTGTTGGTTTTTTTAAAAGTGAAAGGCCGCAGCAGGTTTCACTTCCTTGTAAATGTAAATGTCCAACTGTAACCCTTCTCATAACGCTACCTGGGGAGGGGGTTTATTCAACTGTACTGCACTGTATGTAACGCACTGATGCTGATTTTTACAGCCATAAAACTTAATGAGTTCTGTAGAAAACCAACGTTTCTTTCTCGAGGCGAGTTCATTTTGCACTCCTCTGGTAGTTTACAGTCTAATCTAGGTCACCAAAGAAAGATAAGAATCTCTCTGAAAGAGCAGCAGCAGTAATGCACAGGCCTGCCTTTGTGCACTGTGACCGAGAACTGAATGTGCTAAAGCTCGGTTTGGTTTGTTCTTTGATCTCCAAATACCTCTTAGTGCTGCAGAGAGGCTGCTCATATTGACTTAAAGTGAAATGAAAAAAAATTTACGACACATTTTTAATCATTTCTGTTACTTTTGGTGCCTCTCATTTCTCGTATTCGTCCCTTCATCAGATTTTGAAATTGGATCTAATAAACCCTGTGTCAGTCTAGTAATGTGACCTTTAACAGAAAGGTGTGTGGGATCCATCATGTGTAGTTGTAACATGGATGTAAGCCGTGGTGGAGGAAGTAATCGGATCCTTTACCGAAAGATAGTTTGGATTCTTATGAAGTCGGGTTGTATGAGGTACGTCTCCATCGTAGTGTATTACCTACAGTAGATGTCAGTCAGCACACAACCAGTTTGGAGAAGCAGACAGGAGTACCGCCACAGAAGCTAAGCACTGTAGACCTCAGGCGTGTCGACTGACATCTACTGTAGGTGACACACTGTGTATGGATAAGTATCTCATACAACTGCACTTCAAAAGGTCTGAACTATCCCTTTAAATATAACCATTTAAGTATAAGTATTAAAATGTGACATATTGTTGGTGCTGTTGCATAAATGTATAAGTAGTTTCTGCTGAAGCTGGATGTGGTGGCGCTCGTTTTAACTCCTGTATATGTAACTAGGTAGATTAGTTCTGTGGTTCCCGACCAAGGACTTGGTCCAAAGGGTCACAAGATTAAAACAGAACAGCTATGTACAGACCAGCTATACAAAAATATAATAATTTTGTGGGGCTTTTGTGAGAAGGTCAGAGGGCATTTCACAATTCGGTGGAACTTCTAACAACTCACAGACATCAGACACGACTTTTTGGAGGAGGTCACGTGAACAAAAAAGACAATGTCTTATAGTATTACATAAGCCAATTTGTTTTAGATAATGTAAAACCTTAATGTGAAATGACATAAAAAGTGCAATCATTTCCTCTGAATTGTCAGTGGTGGAATAGAAGTGTAACGCAGCTTAGAATGAAATACCCAAAGTACAAGTACCTTGAAATTGCACAAAACTTTCCACTGCTGGATTGAAAGAGTAACTGTGGTATTTTAGAATGTGGACCCTGATGGGAACAACAATTGTTGAGCGTAAGCACAGCAGACGGCTGCAATGTAACCACTCGGGGCGTGTTTGTGTCATCAGTATACAGTACATGCTGTTTTTGGCTCCGATTGTTTCTAAGTGTCTGACATTATAGGAACATAACCTAAAGATCAACCTTTTTGTTAAAGAGCAAGATCCGTTTTTGTAAAACCAAAAACTGCCCCGCCATCACCAAACCCACCAGACTCCATATAAATAAACGGTAATTTTATCATTGTAAAACTCACCTTATTCAGACTTGACGGAAACAAAATAAAACTCACAGAAGCCATTTTGGTTCATCCTCCCACTGTTCCAAAAATCACCAACTCTGGTTTGGTTGTAATAAACTCTTAATTCTGTCAGTCAGATGTGAAAATATGCTGACTCTACACGCGCTTAAATTACTGTTTATTTGAATGGAGTCTGGTGGATTTGGTGATATTGATTTCTGGGCTTTTCTGGTTAAACAGAAAGGATCTTACTCTTTAACAAAAAGGTCTATCTCTGTCGAGATCCTTTCCATAATGTTAACACACTCTTAGATTAATAATCTGAACAAGCACTTTCAGTGGACGCACATGTCACCTGCTAGAAACAGAGAAAGGGTCCACGTTGAAAAAATACTGACATTCCCCTTAAAGCTCAGTATATGCTGGGTTCAGATTCACTCACACAGTTTCCCATTGAGGTTCAGGGAGATAGATGTGACATAGAAAGATGTGACATGGTTTGGTTACCTTTATTCCCATGACATCTATTCCTGTTTGTAGGTTAATGGCCGATATAAGAAGACGTTCTGACATCAACACCTTTGAGAGCACAGGACGAGGAAAGCAATCCTTCTACATACAGAATGTAAATGTGTTTGTGTCCACTCCACAACAAAGGCGTCATAGAAAAGACGATACGCTTATTATAGATATATTCATAACAGATGAGGAAGGTGATGTCAGCAGGTGCACCAGATAAACACCTGTGTGTCATACTGAATGTATGAGTCTTAAACAGAAGCCCACTGTGTGAGGATTCTGGGTATTCATCTGTTTTTTCATATTCAATCACTCCTGATGCCTTGGTTACAAATGAAACACGTCAGGCACATTGTTGAAAATATCCAGCATATGGTGTCTGTAAAAGCCACACATTTTTTTAGCCTCCAACCCTCCAAATCTCCTGACCCCTGCCCTGCTTTTTACTAATCCCTGCCCTCTGCAACTCACTGAGTCACCGGCCGCCACTCAAGTGCTGCCGCCTCATCTGGCAGACGACCACTAGCGTCTGTGCATGTGCCAGTGTGGGGAAGTGATCCTAACTCCTCGTGTGAAGAGCACACTAAAGCTGGGCCCCTGATAGACCTTATCTGGGCCAGCAGCCATTTCCCCTCCCCGCCTGTATGCGCAACCTCGAGCTCCTCCTGGGCCGCGGCCGGGTGTCGACACCGCTGAGCCACCCAGAAGCTTATTTCCCTCCCAGACCCGAGAGCTCCACAGAGGCCTGAGCTGTGCTAAACCGGCTTCTGCAGAGCACCAGGGGAAAGTAGATTTACCCGCGATCTGTACTCAGATCAAACTTTACTTGAGTTTATCCATTTTATTTATTTATTTGACAGCTGTAGGTACTTTTCAGCTTAAGATTTAGCATTAAAAAAGTTAACAAAACAGTGTGTAGTTGGGGCTTCTTCCATGATGTCAATTAATGGAGTCCAGGCTTGTTTTTTGTGACCTTCCTGTGCATTCATTTTTGTCAAACTGTTCGTACCCCACACACATGGCGTCCTTTTTTCAGCATAAATTCAGTCATAAGTCTGTCTCATCAATTTGTCAGTTTACTTTGGGTACTCCAGCTTCCTCCCACAGTCCAAAGACATGCAGGTTAAGTGGTGACTCTAAATTGTCTGTAGGTGTGAATGTGAGTGTGAATGGTTGTCTGTCTCTATGTGTCAGCCCTGTGAGTCCGGTGAACTGTCCAGGGTGTACCTTGCCACTCGCCCAGTGTCAGCTGGGATAGGCTGACGCGATTCCCAGCAGGATAAGCAGTTGCAGAAAATGAGTAAATTAATATTATACACATAAACACAGCAGGAAGGTGTAACCCGTCACCCATCAGTATAGGGTCTGTTAATGGCAGTAGTTTTGCACTATAATGGATTTACAAAGTGTGAAGATCTGTGAGGTAATCCACCTTATTCCTGAGGGCACTACTGTAGAAATGATTATGTGCGCAACTTCCAGTGAGATAGCGGAAGTAGCAGTAAGCTAGTTAGTCCCATAGACTGTCTGTGGTTAGCCCCAGTGGCTACTCCTGGTGGCTACCACCAGCTTTAACAGGTGGTGTGTTCCACGTTTTATTTCCCAATTGCTCTTGTAAAGAAGAATAGAGCACTGTAAACAAGCTGTTACCACTGGAAATCGCCGGTTTCGGTTCAACACTGGAAGTCACACACATAATTCCGCAAGGTATCATAGGCACTAGGAATAAGGATAAGAGTCTAGTGAATTACTTTTAAGTGAAATGTCACTTTATTGTAAATTAGAAAGATTTTATGTGGAGTTATTTCATTATCATTATCATTTCTGCCAGTAGATGCTCCTGAATCCTACACACTGGGCCTTTAATTTGGAGTTAATAGGACACTATTAACACTTGAAGTTTTTTGTTTTGTAACATAAGTAGACCATTTTAGGTCAGTATTATTAAGGGAGAACGACTGTTCTTGTGGTGCTACCGCCAACACATATTAAGATGGTTAATATTATTATTAAGATTGTTATTAATTAGGAGGTAATTGATGGAGAAGTCTTTGTGGTCCTGCAGAATAAGGCATTAAATAAGTGCTTTATAATGACTACTTAAGAGCCAATGTGCTACTAGCATACATGCTAATAAGCAGCTTGTTAATAGTGGATGTGTGTATCTTAATATACCACATCCTTAAACATGTCACGCTGCTTTCTGCTCGGTAGCTGCTCTCTAGTCTGCAAGAGACAGGAAGTTTTGTCAGCCTTATGAAACACACACGCACACGCACACACACACACACACACACACACACACACACACACACACACACACACACACACACAGCAGTTTAAGTGCATGAGGCCTTCTGTTGATAATGTCCATCCCCCCATGTACAACACATCCCCTTTACTTCCCTATCTCCACTTAATCCCTGTCAGGCAGAGCACAATGCAACACTGAGCTGAAGAAACCTCCACTTTCTTCTCCCCCGTCTTTATCAGAGGTCATTAAGGCGCCGTAAACCTCCAGTCAACACCTCATTTTCTGATCTTATACCTTCCCTTCAGCTTAAAGCCTTGACATATCCAAATAAGGTCAAAAGCCACGGTTGCGAGCACCAATGAGGCCGTGGCAGATGGGCCTGTGAGTGTGAAAGCGAAGGGCGTGCTTCTTTTTCGCTTCTTCGCTCATAGATGGTACAACACTCGCTGTGCATAAGAGAGCGCATGGGTGGAGCTGAAACTCTGCCTGCTGCGGTGGTGGTGGTGGTGGAAATCTTGCAGCACTGAGGCCAGTTCTTGGTTTTGTTTTTAGTTTGCAGCTCCCATGAAATGACTTCACCCACATGTCTGAAGAGAAAATCAGTTTTAAAAAAGTGATAAAAGCTGCACTTTACTGTGGATTTTTTGTTTTAAATAGTAGAAAACTGAACAAGAAAGTGACCTTGCGGTTGTCTTACACATGCACTCAGTTCTGCACTGAGTTTAAACCCGCATGGAGGCGTTCAGACTGACTTTGTGGTTTGCTTCTCATTTGATTATAAACCGTCTTCAACCACTGTCGGTAGATTCTCTGTTCCGCTTGTGAAGGAAAGAATGAGAAATGTTCTGCACATTTGAACAACAGGGTCATTCCTGTTAATGCAGCGACATCTCTGTCCCATTCTCATGCACGTGATATCTTAAAAATTATCCATTTCTAACTATTCTATTAACAATTGTTTCTCGGGCTCTTAGAATCCTATATGAGAGCTACAATGAACAAAATTTAAATGCACACAGGTTTAAGTTACAGAGCCAAGACTTGTACTCAGTAGGTAAATTTACGTGTTAATACGTGTTAGTGAGCGCCTCTCCTTTTCCAAGTGGCACATCAAGATGCTCATCAAACAGCATCATTACTACACAGGTGTGCTTCGGGACGGTCACAGTAAAAGCCAACTGTAAAAAAAGGTTTTGTGGGAGCTTGCCATTGGCATGCTGACTGCAGGAATGTCCACCAGAGCTGTTGCCTGTGAACTGAATTTTCATTTCACCACCATAAGCTGTCTCCAATGTTGCTTCCAGTAATTTGGCACTACATCCAACCAGCCACACAACTGCAGACCACATGTAACTACACCAGCTCAGGACCTCCACAACCAGGACTCTGAGGTCTGACAGCAGTTTGTCATAGTAACCGACTTGAGTAGGCAACTGCTCACCCTTGATGGCATCTAGCAGTTTGGAGAAGTTATATCTTTACAGATGAATCTTGGTTTACACTGTACTGGGCAAATGGCAGACAGCGTGTATGGCGTCACACAGGTGGGCAGTTTTGGTTATGGGCTGGACTATCGTCAACTATGGACAAATATTTTATTGATGGCAGTTTGAACGCACAGAGATATTGTGACACGACCCTGTGGCCCACTGTCATGACCTCATGTCGCCCCATGTTGCAAGGATCTGTACACAACTCCCGGGAGCTGAAAACATCCTGTTCTTGCATGGCCTGCGCCAGGCATGTCACCCACTGAGCACATTCGGGATGCTCTGGATCAGCGTGTACGACAGCGTGTTCCAGTTCCTGCCAATATCCAGCATCTTCACACAGCCGTGAAGAGGAGCAGGCCGACACTCCACGGTCCACAATGACTCTATGTGAAAGAGATGTGTCACACTGCGTGAGGCAAATGGTATCACACCAGATACTGGCTGATTAACTGGAGTGTCTGTGACACGAGTTTGAATCCGCCTGCAACAACTTTAAACTGTGAAAACTGGCGGCAAAAATTAAAGTGTTGTGTTTAAATTTTTGTTTATTGTAGTTTCCTAAAAACTCATTGATCAACTGTTTGTCAGAACTTTATCTGCAGATAACTGCTGAAACTTAAAAGGAGTGTTTCCACTGTCCTGACACAGTGTTAACAACCTGCTTCGAGAGGAAACGTGCTTTCGGCCCTCAAAGGGACCATGTGACAAATGTACATGTTCCACCGAGATACCTCATGAAGTCAGTGCTATTGCAGGAGGAGGCAGAATTATTCAGCATGTCACTTAGCCGCAGTATATTTGAATGTTTCATCGCAGAGATACCTTATATAAGAAGTAATGATTACATCATCATTAAAAATAGATGCATTAAAGGGTAAGGTAGGTATTTTCCAGCCTGGAACATTTTTTCGTGTTTTTGTGTCTAAGTGACTAATGGCAACTAGAGCTTTTAAAACTGGTCCAGTAATTAGCCAGAGTACTGCAGATGGCAGCAGCAAAATAGGCCCAAGAACACTCCGTCATTTTACGTCTACTAAAAGTGTGTATTTTTGCCGCTGGCAGGGTCAGATTATTTTAAATGTCTGGGAAGGATCCCTACTGAGATAGACCCCTTTGTTGAGGAGTAATATCCTTTTTGTTTAACCAGAAACAGCCCCATAATCACCATCGCCAAACCCACCAGACTTCATTCAAATAAACAGTAATTTAAGCATATTTTTACATCTGACTGGGTTAATTAAGGGTTTAATTTAACCAAACCAGAGCTGGTGATTGTTGGAACAGTAGAAAGATGAACCAAGGTGGCTTTTGTAAACTTTATTTTGAATAAAGTATATTTTATGATGATAAAATTACTGTTTTTTTTAAGTGGAGTCTGGTGGGTTTGGTGATAGCATCATCTGGGCTGTTTGTAGTTGAACAAAAGGATCTTACTCTTTAACAAAAAAGGTCTATCTCTGTAGGGATCCTTTCCATAATATTGTTAGATAAGTAAAATAGCAATATAAGCCTGTCAGTGGCAAAAACAAGCTCCTTCAGTGGACGTGAAATGATGCCTGCAGCCTGTTTTGTCACTTACACAAATCCATGGGAAAATAGGGTCCAGGTTGAAAAATAGTACCCTGACATATTAACATTTATTTATGTACTTATCTTGCTTATTATAGTAAAAACTAAATATGTTTTAGGTCACGGCAAATGTTGCACATCATTTCACGGCTTTCTCGTTTCTCTCCCTCCAAGAACCACTGTAGTAGTGTGCAGAAGAAAGTGAGAAATGTCCCTGCACACATGAAACTGGGACGACTTTCCTTTCCTACAGATAGATGCTGTTTTCACTTCATGTTATTTTACTGGATTTGAATGCCCCGCTGGGAAAATATCTGAACTTGTTTTTGTGGTGTTAAGGCACAAGGCAGAGCTTTCTTGTGTATCTGGACCCTGAGTGCTAAACAATTAACCTCAGTATTACTATTTGTCTCACTAACTGTGCCTCTGTAACTAAATATCAGCACCAGGTACCTGTGCAACGACGCCCTCATCTAATAAGTCCACAGCGAGAGTTTATTGTGCTCACTGCCACAGAGTAAAAGCATCCTCTCTGTGAGTGACCTCGATCCATCAGGTTACAGTGACACCAGACAATGCCCAGACCCTCCAGCAATAAACAGTAACACCAGCTCCAGCTGAACAGAGTACCTGATACACACGGCAGCGCAGGACGACAACCTACAAAGCTCAGGTGTCACATTATTGCACAGTGACGCAGCTGCAGCAGCAGTGACACAAACTGGAAAACACCTTACTGGAGAAACTGTTTCAGACAGAGGTGGTTGAGGGTTAGAGGACTCATGCAGCTACGCGACTAATGGTTTGACTGATAGTTCCCCCTGCTGGTAATGTTTGGTACTATGTGTAAATCCAGCCCTCAGTGGAAAGCACCATCTTGTGACCCAAATAAAAAGGTGCAAGGATGTTTCATAAAAGTGAAACGACAGAACTGTTCAGTTCCTCCTCTCTGGTGTTTCAGATCAGCTGCTAGAAATAGACTGCTGTGATTTCTCTGTGAATGCTAACATGTCATTGCTCATAATGATCATGCTGATGTTTAGCAGGAAATGTTGACCATAGTCACAGTCTTGCTTTAAGTAATATTGTAGGCTTAGTTTTATGTTTTAATAGTGGGATTTCTACACTATTTTTTACCCCTGGTGTTTATTTAATTTTATTAATTTGACTTTTTTTTTTTTTAACATTTTATTGTTTTAGTTTTTGTCATTTTTACTTTTGCAAAAAAAAATTGTAATAGAATTTTTTTTAATTTCCATTTTTTGTTTCAATATGAAGAACTTTGGGTTGTAGGTTTTAAGTTTTAATCATGAGATTTTTACATTATTTTTTTATCCCTGGTGTTCATTTTATTTTATTTACTTGACTCTTTTTTTGCATTTTATCATTTTATTTTTTGTAGTTTTTATTCTTGCAATTTTTTTATTGTTATTTTTTGTTTCAGTGTGAAGAACTTTGGGTTGCATGTTTTAATTTTTAATCATGAGATTTTGCATTATTTTTATCCCTAATGTTTATTTTATTTTATTCATTTGACTTTTATTTTTGACTTTTTTTTTGTAAAAATTCTTTTTCTTTTTTGCTTCAATGGGCAGAACTTTGGGCTGCATGTTTGTATGAAAAGTGCTATAAATAAATAGAGTTGCTAGCTTTCGCTAAGTAGCACAGGGTGTCTGCAGGTCCCTAAAAACTCTTAAAATGTCTTATAATCAATAATATAAATATTAAGCCCTGAGAGTCATTCGTCTTAATTTTGAAATTGTGAAGATTTAATTGCCACTAACATTTTATTTCTTTGTCAAAATGAGTCAGGCTCTTCTGTGTTACAGTCCATGTTTCTGATGTTACAAATCTTTTAACTTTATACTTGCACATACCTGTCAGTAAAATATAGATTAACCTGACTCACTCTAATAACCATATTCCTACATAAAGCCTACCTCTGCACTGGACCTTGTATACTAACCTTTATACTTACCTGTAACACGTAAATCAGAGAAAGATGATTTGTCTCACTGTGCTTCTTCTCCAAGAGCGGACTGATCTCTCTCCATACACCAATCTCTTGTACTGTGGAAATTAGTTTGATTAATCTGCACATGTGATTTGTACACTGTGGACCCTCGACAGGCTTGTTTTGTTTGTTATTTCTTTCTGGGAGTAGAGGGAGCTCCTTTAAGGGTCATTTTCTGATACCAACTGTATCACCTTTAGCACTGCTTTGAGCAAGTGCTTGCCTAGAAAAAGAAGACTGGATGAGACTTCCTATAAAAACAGACCTTTATTTTCTCAATCATTCAAAGAAATAAAAAATACCCACAGTTCCTCTTTCCTATAAGCACTCATGCTAATATCTCTAATCATGACAACAAACAGAAATTAACAGTTGAAGGGCAGCTCCATAAGACATCACAGACATGATCAAATTTAGTCCCACTGGTGTTTCTTGTTCCTGGAGTTCACCGCTCTGCAGTGGTGAATCAGACCGCTGGAATCAGTCAGGCTCATGTCTTCACTGCTGTGTCTCTGGATTTGTAGATCACTCCTCTGCTTTTCAGCTCTCTCACCACACCTTCAGAGAAAAACAGAAAATGGTTAGTAACATAAACAGCAGGAGAGACTTGATGCGAAAACTACAGATGAAAAATAGTCACTTGGCTAATTCTAGCTTCTTTTTTTTTTTACCATGTATATTTAATCATTTTTACTGTTCCCTCTTAAAAAAAAGTTGAAGCCAAACATAAGATTTTTAAGTGCGTGTGATTTGTGACATATTGAAGCAGTGCAGTTAGAAAAGCGGTACCTGGAGGTAATCTGCCGGTCACTGACACTGCATACACACCGGGCTTGAAGTTGCCTGGAGGACAAGAAAATATACACAAATGTTATTATTCACAAAGTTATTCAAACTGAAAATGACATGAACCAGTATTTTAAAAAGTGTTTGCACAGCGATGTGATAAAGATTGTTGTCAGGAGCATTTATGCTGACTAATTACTACATGTAAAGTACATCGGCTCCTTATTGACATCATACTAAGTAATAAACCCACAGAGAGTTATCTGCCGAGTCCCTGTCTGTCTCTCAGCTTGTTTAAAGTTCCACTGCTCCCTCATGTTCAAAAATACATTAATGTAGCTTTTAAGCAGTGTCAGAAAAACATTTTTTTTGTTTAACATGAAACAGCTTCATTCAGTGTTTTTACCCCATCTACTTTTTTTGTTCTGAAGAAGAGGAGATCTCTGAGGATAATTCAGCTCCCAGTAAAAACCTCCTGGACATGAGGGGTCTCGTTTGGAAAACAGCGCATAAGGTATGTACTAAACATGTATGGAGAACAGTCAGGCTTCCACCTCAACATCTGCATCGCAAATTTCCCAAAAATGTTTGTAAGCATGTGTCAAAGTTTCTCCCATCAAGTCTGTTTTTGTTTTTTTTTACGTGGGAAGTGGCGTACACCTCTTTTAGGCCTCGTTTTGAGCATACTTAGACTTAGATCCTCCTGTTCCTATTGGAACATTGGGCAACGAGTCCCGTCCACTTGCTCCGGTCCCTGGCGACCGTCCCTGCACCATGCCAGCTGACACCCATCTCGCTTAGGTCTTCCTTAAACATCTGTCTCCACGTCTTCTTTGGCCTCCCTCTCTTCCTCTTGCCGCCCTCAGGCACCCAGTCCATTGCCACACTCGCTGGTCTCTCTCTTGGCAGTCGAAGCACGTGTCCAGCCATTCTTCTTCTCCTGTCAGAGACCATGTAAGACAGTAGCGCCACCCCTGCCCTTCTCATCACCTCATCGTTGGTGATGTGGTCTCGCCATGAGATCTTCAAGAGGGTTCTGAGGCATCATCGGTGGAAGACATCCGACGTGTTGGTAATGCTGGCAGTCCTCATCCACATCTCACAGGCGTAGGTCGCTGTTGGAATGACCACTGACACATGCAGGTGTAGCTTGATGGCGGTAGTGATAGCTTTGGACGATCAAATGTTGCGCAGCCGCTGGAACACTCCTGCACCTTTACGAATCTTGTTCATACGTCTTTCTCCACGTCTCCTGTTCTCAGATGTTATTGCCAAAGTACGTGAAGTTCTCGATGTACTCAATGTCATACTCGCCTAGAGTGAGTGGTGGGTGGGTTGTTCTGAGCGTACGCAATGTCTATAAATGAGACCCCTAGAGTTTAAGTGAAACACGAGCACACATGGTGCTAGGCCCGTGGACCATCTGCAACAAACCAATCAGCGACAGAGACACTAATTTTCTTCACATGAAACTGCTTTATTCTGTGTTTCAACCACATTTAATCACCTTATCCGTTTGTTTGGGAGAGGAAGAGACTTCTGCAGATAATCCAGCTCCCAGTAAAAAGCTCCTGAACAATGTATACTGAAAGAAGTTTCAGCTGATTTCAATATGCAGTCCTCACTGCTAGAAGCCTGCCGTACCTGCCACTAGATCTCCCAAAATCTTACACACCGTTCCTTTAACACAGACACACATTGAAACTTACCTATCCTCTGCCATTTAGCCACCCAGCTGTCCTCGGGGCTCATCATAGCTATCACTCTGTGGACACACAGACATTGGTAAACATTAAGAAGGCAGTTCAATAGATATGACAGTTACCTGTGACAGTTTTTTTTTTTAAATAATCAATGCTTACCCGTCAAATGAGGAACTTGTGCATTCATAAACCATCTCTCTGTTTCCTTTCATCTGAAGGTACGACTCGCAGTTGTCACATCCGTCGTATTCAAACTGGTCAATGGTCTGAAAGAGAGGGTCGCCAAATGTGTGTTAGCATTTTGAGTTTAGCCAAACATACGGGGCTTGTTAGAAGACGACCAAACTGATCAAATGCCGCATTATAAACAAGTACAGAAGGGTTCAATCGGTCTTTAAGTGTTATTCGGTAAATAAGCACCAGTATGGAAGCGTTACTTAAACATTTATACGTTTTTTAAGACACAACAGAAGAAACACAGCGCAGTAACGATGCTACATGTTAGCATAGAAGCTAACTGAGCGTTTCTTCCTCGCTGTGTCGCAGTTTACCTTCACAAGAGAACAAAGAAGACAGGCCCGAAGATGGCGGAGGTCTTTAGGGACCGTTTCCAACGCCATTGTGTTAAACTCCTGCAAAGATACCGATGTTAATACTGAAATACTAAACTGCTAAATATTTTGAATGTTCCAGTCGCTGGAGAATGACGTGTCTGGCTGTGAGGACCCAGTGAAAGGACCAGCGCACAGGGGTCCTTGTTATGCGCCTGAACAAAAATGTTCAAACCTCCGTCATATAAAACAATTATTTCAGTCATAAGGATTATACTTACATTTATTTATTCACTTGTAGATAAATTGTATATCTATTTCACTTTGTCAAGAAACTTGTCTTGAGTAAACCTTGATTGTTATTTTATGACTAAGTTAGTACACAGACGTTTTATTTTATACGTATTGATAGTCAGTTTTTTATTTATTTATATAAATATGTATTTATTTAAAGGCCTACGCCATTTTTTTACAAGCTTGTGTCCATTCCATACCTTTATATGTTCAGTTTTGTTGACCTTGCTATGTCTATTTCTGTGTATGAACATGAGAGCAATGAAAAACAAACAAATAAATTCCTGACATGTGTACACTCGTGATCCTGATATGGTCATGCATGCATGGACATCAAAACTTTTTTCCTTGGGCTATGTTACGAGTTATACATGGGTTTTTATGCTGTAGTTGCATTTATGAGACGACATTAGACCCAGGTGTGTCATGCCATACACTGCCACCCACTGGCCAGGTGTTGTTAGTGCAACACAAATCTCTCAACCAAGACGGCTGATGGTGTGCAAGAAATGTGCAGCTCAAGAATATCTCGTCATTCCTTTTATAATAGGAGACCCTTTGGGTAAATTACATTTGGTAACACAGAGTAACACCTAAGGAGCAGTTGTTAAAATTTCCAATTACATTGGCCAATTATTCATCTGTCCACTAAAATGGACATCATCCATTACGGGTGTATTTCAACTACAAATAAAATTATACCCTCCTGAGACCCTTTGTACTCATATAAGGACATCACATTCTGGGTTTACTTAACCTTAGACTTAATTCTACATAACTCAGACCTGTTGTCGTCATTTGTGGACACTTTTTATTCCATCTAGCAGTAGTAAGAGCACAATACACTAATCCCTGTAAAAACAAAATGGCAGCCCTCTCAGCTGTATTAGCCTGCAGCTGATACAAAAGCAGACAACGTCCAGAACTTGTTTATTTATGATTAATAATGTTTGTTATTTTAATATGGCAAAGAATTTAACCAATTTTACAAAAGTAACAAGTTATTACACTACACATTGGGACATTATTGTTGTCCTGTTTGAGGACTTTGGGACTTAATTACTGTCACGTTTTAGGACCTTAGGACTTAATTATCATTGATAATGGTTAGTTTTTTATACTTATTGGGTCTTACTAATTCCAAATGGCTTGGAGAAATTAAAAATGCATACTAAACAAAAGTTGGGGTCTCAGGAGGATACTGCAACTTTGTTCTTTTAGAAAATATTTCATTTACAGTGACTTTTTTGGTTGTAAATCAATTGATTTCTGATATTAGAATGTATTTTACAGTTTTTGTAACAGGTACAATATTTGTACAATATACTTTTTTTTTTTTTTTTTAGAAAATGTTCATGTTCAAAAGTTATATAGCCTTTAGGCATGAGCTGAATGTGGAAGGGAGGCACAGGAGGGAGGAGTAGAAAAAGAGAGTGGAGAAGCTGAGGAGTCAGACGCAAGTTTAAACGTTTTTTCATTGCATTACACAGTATTAGATTATCTTAAAATATGTGAACACACTAGTTTAACCTTTTGAGACCTAGAGACATTACTTTTCTTATGCTGCTCTCAGACGCCTCAGTATTAAAGCCTTTAACCCTGAGCAAACTGGTGCAATTTCTTTTCACAAACATGGGTAAAAAGGCAGTGAGCAACTTGGTAAGAAATATTCCACAAATTGCAAAAAATAAATGGATTTAGAATATTTTTAAAAAGCTATAGGGAATAAATATATTTATAATTATCATTATTTTATATTTAAAATTATGTTACAGAATTATTAGTTGGAAATGGAAATGGAAACATTTTTCATGTTTCATTTCCATGTTTGTTTTAAAGTTTCTTTTCTTTTTTTTTAATAATATTCTCATTTAAAATTTTCTCTTTTTACTTATTTCTTGTCAGGTTTTGGGGGGATTATTTCTTCTTTTGTTGTTCATTGCCTTCTTCCCATATTTTTGAAAGACACCAAGCCAACTTGCTCAGGTTTCAAAGGGTTTACAGCATTTAAAATATATTTTTATAGTCTCACAAGATATATATCAATATTTCTCATTGGTTTACATTTTTCAGTCAAAATTTGCATGGATGCTGTCCATCTGAGTGGAAATGTGAAAACTGCATGTTTAAATAAACAAACTTCATTTTTTTCCATGCCTAAAGACAAATAAAAACACTGAGAAAGTAATAATTCATGCAAGAAATGGCTAAATTGTAGCAGTGGACTTGAAAACTTTTCCCACCACAGATTTGTCTTGAGAGACACACAAGTCATTGAGAGTTAGTAGAGTAATATTTGGAAAGCCTTTGATTCAGCTAATTAAAAAATGCCTTAATGTGTGCAAATGTTAAAGCAGCATTACCACATTTAGTTATTTAAGAGTGTAACTTGCACATTAGTAAATGCAATAACAAGTTTATTAGTGTCTTGGAGTCTGACACAGGTCCCAGAGTCAGTGACACCATTTCCTTATCTTCACCAAGGTGAACTAATATTTCGCAATGTATTTTTTATAGAAGGATCATCCTCCACTGGATGTTGTATGTTTTTGTATGTTCTATAAATGTTCCATAATAATAATTTAAAAATAAAATAAACAAAAAATAAAATAATACTGCAGAAGGTCACACAGTGTCCTTCCTCTCAGCGGAAGGATCCTGACAGTTGGTGTCAGGTGAGCAGCTCCAACGGTTCTGAGAACAGCAGGGAGACAATCTCTGATGATCCAGGTAAGACTTCACACATCTTCTCACAAATATGCAAAGCTAACATTATATCTAAGTACTTTTATGCAACTTTACTTAACGCAGACTAACTTTACTTTACTTAACTCCAAATAGCTTCAAACACAGCAGT
Organism: Epinephelus cyanopodus; assembly: GCA_026686955.1. Classification (NCBI taxonomy): domain Eukaryota; kingdom Metazoa; phylum Chordata; class Actinopteri; order Perciformes; family Serranidae; genus Epinephelus; species Epinephelus cyanopodus. Next base: position 19,718,094 of record CM048924.1, read on the forward strand.
TAACTGGTGAGCTAACGCCAATGTTAGCCTAACAAGCTAACGCTAGCTAGCCGTAACTGTTACAAGTTAGCGTTAGCATTTTCAGCTTTTGTGTCTTGGGCACAACTAACAATTTACAGTATTTATTTTTTGGAAGTTAACACTATCCTTACGTTATATTGGGTTAACTTCGTATGAGTTTTCAATTTGTTATATTTTGTGACTAAGTTGCTCCTACTTGTTGGTGTAAGTGCAGTCTAGCTTAGTTCTGACTGGTGCTAACGGTGGATTAGCATTAGCTTAGTAACTGATGACGGTTGGTGTGATATTGAGACACTGTGTTCACCAGCTTTACCTCAGTTTTTACTTCTAACTTTACAGATAAAAACATGGATATTGATGGAAGTTTACTCCCTAATTGCGTCAACCCCAATAACTTCCCTGCCAAACTCTGGCGTTTGGTGAACAACCCGCTGAACGCAGCCATCTTCTGGGACCGGCACGGACAGGTGGTCGTCATTGATCAGGATCTCTTCGTGAGACAGGTCCTGTGTCCGTCCACCGTCTCCTCGGACAGCGCCGACGCCTTCAAGACGACCAACTTCTCCAGCTTTGTCCGCCAGCTCAACCTGTACGGCTTCAAGAAAGCGGAGGCAGCTGATAGAGGCGCCGGGGAACATTCAGTGTTTCATTATTTTTACAACCCAAACTTCAAGCGAGACCATCCTGAACTTGTTGCAAGTCTGAGGAGACTCACTGCTGACTACAAGGCCAAGGTGAAAGCGGGTGTGATCGTGCCAAGGCAGCCGGCGAGTCGCCGCCCCAGCTCCGGTGATGAAGGGCAAGATCAAAAGAGGAAACGACGTAAGTGTCACTGCATGACTTTGAGAGGGGAGGCAGCTGAGGGTAGCAGAAACACACTGTACTGGTCACATAAGTTTCCCCATAGTGCTATAGTGAATAATACTGTAAAATAAAACAAGTTCTTAAACCTTTAAAAGGTTAGAAAGGGTCATCCCAATGTTTACAGGGTCCCATGTCTCTTGATATAAACTAATAGATCAGTACAGGCTATCTTTGTTCATCAAACTGCAAATTAATGAAGAGAGATGGATGTTTCCAATGCAGTCGAATGTCAAATATCCATTCAGCCAATGTGAAGGTATCACTGGCTAAAGAAACAAAAGAAATCTGTCCTGCCCTCAAATGTAAGGGCATAGGTTTCGAGGATTATAACAGCAGTAAGTGGGGGTTTCAACATGTTGACCCAGGGAAATATGCATTACTGAGAGCATAAAACCAATTGAATGGTCTTCTTAATGTGTCATATTAAAGGTCTGGTATGTAGGATTTAGGGGGATATATTAGCAGAATTGGAATATAATATAATAAGTATCTTTTCTTTAGTGTATAATCATCTGAAAATAATTGTGTTTTCTTTACCTTAGAATGATTTGTTTATATTTACATAGGGAGCAGGTCCCTGAAATGGTATGTTTCTACAGTAGCCCAGAATGGACAAACCAGACACTGGCTCCAGATAGGGCCATTCACATGTTCACGTTGGCCACTGTAGTTGGCAGCTCCTCCGTGGCGAGTGTCGGAGAAACACTGATTTTTAACGTGAAAGTGTTTTCAGCGGTTTAAATCACCCGATGTGTTTATTTTGGAGAGAGAGTGACCTCTGCAGATAATTTGGCTCCTCACTAAAATCTCCTGAACATCTTGATCTGAAGTTCTCATACATGAAAAGTGAGCAGGCCCCTCATCAGGAGGTAAAAGGGTACAGATGACCCCAATGGCCCATGTAAAGGTCTATGGTTGACCCTTAAATGGGATTAAGTACAATTTACTCACTCACTTGTATCAATGACAACACATGTATGTATTTACATTATACGGAAATGTACTTTCAACATTAAAACACAAGTCAGCGTGCCATCTGATACTCCTACCTCCCACAGCTATTGTGAAATGGTGCGATCCATCTGACAGAGGTGGCCAGATGAGTGATGCGCAGAACTCACAAGTGCTGGTGATGTAGATGTGAGGCAGACTGCAGCCTGACTTAAAGGCTAAGTTCGTTTTTTGACACCTGGGCCTTATTTTTAGGAATAAATACGCTCGTAGACTCACCCAGATGATTTTGGTGGAGCTCGGAGCCGTTTTCGAGCAATTTAGATCCATCCGACGGCGTCTTCTCTCATGCCATAGAAGCGGACGGGGCCAAAACATCGAAGCCCCTAAATTAGACATTATCTGCTGCGAAACTCGCTCATTTCACCTACATTTTATAAATGAATGGCCAGTGTTATCACCATGTCCGCTCAACTTCCTTGTTATGGTCATCCGCGGCTTTACAACGATGGGTCACTTTTGGTGACGTCATAGACGTGCGCCGCAGGAGCGCAGTCCAGCCGGCGCTAGGCTAGGCTATACAGCTACACAGCTACTCTTGTGCAACATGACGGAATATTTATCCGATGTAGAAGTGTCTGATGACGACTCTGAGTATGATGGATGCCCGTATCGTTTTGAGCCAGAATACACCGACAAGGAGCTATTTTGAAAGGAGGATGCAGAGGGAAAGAGCCGAACAGCTGGCCAGAGAACAAGCGACCACTGCACGTCCACGAATGGGGGCTAACTGGTGGTGTTGTTGTGAACACTGCACGCCACAGACAACAGAAGAGAGCCTTTGCTGCTCAGAGTGGGACTTGAGACCAGAGGAAACACGTACTGATGCCCCCCAAAATACGTGTCTCACTACACTGGAAGATTTTTCTGCCATGACAAACCGGCTGTGGTAGAGACTTTTTTTATGTCCCGAGAGTCAACTGGCAGACGCAGCCGAAGCCAGCAGGACCGAACGGACAACTTTCGATTGAGTAAGTAGCCCATACAAATGCAAAAAGGGTATATTTTCTATGCGTGTTTGCTTTATAAATAAATAACGGTCGAAACAACTGACAATTAGTTTTGGAGAAAGCATATGACTACTTGTAAGTGTGCGCTAACAATGCAGACCCGCGGTGATTGCAGCTCGAGTCACAATTTATTGCCTGCAGAGAATAACCATATCATATGCATTGCGAGTTAGTTTTTCAAAAACTAGCATGGACTAGAGTAAATTATATTGCGTTACAGTGCAGTATTCTTTTGCAGGAATGTATTTTAGAAGGCTACTCCTGCTCAGACATAGGTCGTGAAGATAGCTATTCATTTTATACAAGGAGCTTTATACGCTGGCCGACGTGCACTGGTTATCGACCGATATTATTACATCTTCAAAAGAAATGCATTACCTCCGCTGCGTCTGTTTTGCCCTCTGAAACAATCGGGATGGCATTCCTCCTGAGGTACTGATGCTCAGCTTCCTGGCCTTTTATCTTTGTCGTCTTCGTAATGAAGTCTTCTGGAGCGAAGTGAGCGCTGCAGACCCAGTGACTGACCCCTCCTCAGTTCTTCCGTAGGAATATTCGGGTCCATTTTCAGGACAACAAGCAGATCTTTAGTAACGCCGGGTTTTTCAAAGGAAGCCTGTGGAATGTGAACTTTGTCCACCTAGTCATTTTGTTTGGACAAAGTGGAAAAACGCAATGACAAACCATGTTTGTACCCGTGTAGCTCTTAGCCTAGCGCCGGCTGGACTGCGCTCCTGCGGCGCACGTCTATGACGTCACCAAAAGTGACCCATCGTTGTAAAGCCGCGGATGACCATAACAAGGAAGTTGAGCGGACATGGTGATAACACTGGCCATTCATTTATAAAATGTAGGTGAAGTGAGCGAGTTTCGCAGCAGATAATGTCTAATTTAGGGGCTTCGATGTTTTGGCCCCGTCCGCTTCTATGGCATGAGAGAAGACGCCGTCGGATGGATCTAAATTGCTCGAAAACGGCTCCGAGCTCCACCAAAATCATCTGGGTGAGTCTACGAGCGTATTTATTCCTAAAAATAAGGCCCAGGTGTCAAAAAACCGAACTTAGCCTTTAAGTCAGATTGCCTCAGTAAATATCAGGGACTACTAAAGGCAAAGCCAGGGTCCAGAGAGAACAAGAAAATGAAAGGAAAAGACAGGCGGTGGCCAAATGTCTGCCGGGAAATCATGTGAGGAATCCCGAGGTATGATGGGTAAAGCTGATGGTGAGAAGTGAGAGACTAATTTTTAGCTAATGACATCTGCTGTGGCATTCTCAGTTTTAAAGCTATAGCGAAGACACGGGTATCATATTAAACTAGAGGAACTAAAGCATCCATTGGTACCAACCATGTTAAGCTATCTTGTCAGAAAGAGGGCTAAATAACACTCCAAATTTACAATAAATTTTGGCTAGGGAAAAGGGATAATTGCTACTTTTCAAAATGGTGTGAGCCACCTGGCCCGTTTGTTTTGGGGACTAGGAGGCATCTGTGGATAACTCAGCCCCCAGTAAAAACCTCCTGAGAAGTGAACGCTGGAGGAATTCTAACCTGGAGGAGTTTCAGACAGTGCAATCTGCAGTCCTTACCTAAATCTTACACACTGGACCTTTAAAAGTGTGTGAAGCTGAGGAACATAGGACCATGGGAATGTAGATGCATTCCCCCTTTAAACTGTAGGACCATAAAGAGTCCACAAACCTGTTAAGGTCATTATGAATCCTAAATGCTTTGACTCTTTTCATCTGAACTAAACTTCTAATTGCAATTTTATTTCCACAACCCAGTTCTTTACATTTCAATAACAGCTGTCTAACAGGTTGTTGTCATGCTCTGCTTTTTCTCTGTTTCCGCAGACAGTTCTTCACTGCTTAGCCCCAAACATCAGGAGTCAACTCCTCGTTACCATCCAAATAAAGCTCAGGTCATGACAGCGTACAATAGAACCCCGATCCCACCACAGTTCCCGACAAGGGGTCTTGGTGCAGCTTTCGGGCCTTCTGTCTTTGCGACAGACAAAGGGATGCTAGCGTCTTTAAGCCACCGCTACACTGCTGGACCCTCAAGCCCCAGTGCTGTGCACTTTCAGCAGAGTTTGCTGGCCCGTTCATACCATGCAACCACTTATACTGGTCATAGTACACAACATCAGCCTGGCCTCTGTTCCCCATGTAAGTATGACAGTCAACATACATAATTTTACCTACGTTGTGCATGAGTAGTAAAAACACTTTAACTATAATGTACTTGCAATATACCAAAATGTACTAATCTGTGTTGAATAAGTATTCTTTATTAATTCTCAATAAAAGAATGTAGGTTTCAACTCCGAACCGTACATTTCATAATCTAAAATATTTTCTTTTGCCCTTTTGGAAGTTTGCCAGTCTTACCGTCCGAACCTTTTGGCATCACCCATGGCAGGAAGTGGGCTTCAGACAGGGCTGTTCTCTCCCCACAGTTATTACCAGGTAAGTAAATAGGAATGTGATGACTTTGTGTTACATAATCAATGATGAATCTTTGATTGGTCGAGAAAAAAGAGGAGGGCTGCAACTAATAATTATTTTCACTGTAGCTTAGTTTTTTAATTAATTGATTAGTTGTTTGGTCTTTAAAATGTCAGATCAGATTTTAAAGTTGTTGTTTTTAATAGAAAATTACTCAAACTAATTAATTTATCATCACATTTGTTGATTTAATAGCTGAAAACAAACCGATTAAAATTTTAATCGTTGCAGCTCTAAAGATGAGTGTTTTAAACAGGTACTTTGTCTATAGCATACCTTTTTATTTCACCGTTTTAGGCTAGCTATCCTTGCAATGTGATGTGTCATGGGGACAACAACCAGGACTCAAAGCAACACCAGGATGTGAAAAAATGTGACATTAACTTGGACGCAGTTTTCCGGATGGCAGATGAGGTGATGCAAACCCTGCCCAGTAACAGCCTGGTTTTGACCCCCGTGAAGCCAGGCGCTGTGATAGTGCCGTCCTCCAACACCTCTAGCACCGTGATGCGTGACAGCTCTGCCAGCACTGTGAAAGTTGAACCTTTAAGTCCTTTGCCCATTATAACAGCTGTGGCGGGCAATGTTGATTTGATGACATACAAACAGGAGGAGGAGTCTGTGGTTTCAGTACCAGAGCAGATGCCTGAAGATGCCATAAATGAGGTAAGCCTCTACACTGCAGATCTTCTGAAGGCATTAAGCTTTATTTTTTCTGAAGAGTGAGGTCTGAGTGGTGTTTTGTTCCCTGTTGTAGCATAGACATTCTTTTGTCTATATTTTTCATCAATATTTTTTATAATAGGCATGGTGGTGCAGTGGTTAGCATTGTTGCCTCACAGCAAGAGGGTTCCTGGTTTGAACCCCAGGGTGGGGGAGCCCTTCTGTGCTGAGTTTACATGTTCTCCCTGTGTCAGTGTGGGTTTTCCCCGGGTACTCCGGCTTCCTCCCACAGTCCAAAGACATGCAGGTTAATTGGTGACTCTAAATTGGCCATAGGTGTGAATGTGAGTGGTTGTCTGTCTCTGTGTGTCAGCTGTGTGATAGTATGGTGACCTGTCTAGGGTGTACTGCGCCTCTGGCCCAGTGTCAGCTGGAATAGGCTTCAGCCTGCACACGACCCCTAATAGGATAAGCAGTAATGAATGAATGAATGTGTTATAATATATATATGTATATAGATTCCTAGATATTTTGGCATATTTACTAGAGAATGTGTCACAGTGTAACAGAGCAGCACATTATTTGCTTTGGTGTTCTCTGTGCCCTGGCAAGGCGACCAGCGATGATGCAGAACATACTGAGGATGTATGTGTCGAGGTTTGCGACACTCTTGAGGGATACCAGTCAGTCCAGAGGCACAGGAAGTACACCAAGTCTTCAGGTAAGACATTAGTGAAAATTCAAGGGGGCACATTCAGAAACTAGTTAGAGGAAAGGCATTTAAATTTTGAATGTATGTTTGCAAGCCATCACTGAAACAAGTTGACTGACAGTTGATTATATTTCTCGTTGTAGATCTCAGCTTGTTGATTTGATTGACGTGTGACAGGGATTCGTGATTCACGTCAGGATGTGATCTTAATTTCTCACTGCGGCCAGATTTTACTCTCCACGTTATTGATTCTTTGTTGTGTAAAAGTTTGTTGATGTGATCTAATTTTAATCTTAAGTATTATAGTGTTGCAAAGGTAGGTATATGTTGTATATCTTTGTGTATTTGCAGTAGAATTACTTGTACCATGGTACATTTTTAAAACTGTAAAGCAAGGTTTTATCTCTACATTTTAAACACAGTATTATTTAAAATATTTGACCACTTTGTGATGTTTTTAAAGAATTGTAATTTTAAGTGTGATGTATGCTGCAGTAGGGCCGACTCAGCTTCTCCCCACTTTTCACCTGCAGTTTGTTTTTAATAGCATAGCTGGTAGCATACGGAATAGCAAGTTGTAACAAACTGCTGTAATGGGCTGAAAATATTGAATAGTTGTATGAAAATACATAAATTCATTTAATCCACTAGTGAGTGTTTGCATTGTGATGGTGACCAAGTGCTGGGTGCATTTCTCCACCTTTTTATTTTTCACTTCAAAGGTGCAGCAGTTTTAAACTTGTAACTGAGATGTTTTTAAAGGCATCTGTATTAAATTAATAATTAAAGTGAGAAATATTTATGATGATTCAGCTGAATGGGTTGTTGTGCGTGTGTATTTCATTATCACTGCAGCCGTGTGCTGAAGGTGTCTGTAGGTTTTTGAACAGTAGAGGGAGCCACTTACTCGTTTGTGATCAGCACTGCTGCTCCGCCCTCAGCCTCCAATGTGGCCTTGGGGTGCTCCTCGGAAGCTCCTGCGATGTTATAGCTTTAACTATTTTTGTAGCGTCACCATAATAACTAAAAGTGCCTGTAAAGTTTGGTAACGCTGCTTCTTCTCAGGCTTAACAAGGCAGGTGACAAAACGCCGTCCTTCTGCAAAGATATGTGGTCGTTCATGTGCGTCGTTTCTATAGAAAGTGTAATCTCCGACAGCACGCGAACGCAGCAGGACAGTGAGCAGGTAGAGTGTCAATGAGATCCCAGGGGAGCGCGAGACAGTCCGGGAGGTAGACTTTTGGGACGGTGTCATGACTGTACACGGCGTCTCTCCTCTTTATTAACTTCCAATGGAGCCCACGAGGAGTTTGGACCACTTTTATGTCGTACTTTTTGTGGTGTTTCTGCTCCGTGGCCGCTGATGAGTTTGATCATTTCCTTCGGTGTTCTCAGGAGGATCGTATCTAATTTCTTACAGTGCAGCGGAGCCGCTGAACTCAGGGGAATGCCTGTGTGTGAGTGTGTGTGTGTGAGAGAGAGAGTGTGTGAGTGTGTGTGTGTTTTTTTTTTTTTTTTTTACAACCAGTTGGTTTAAATGAAGACCGACTGTAGAGAATAAGTTGATGGGTCTGTTACAGAAGTCGCTGTGGTTTCGGACTCAGTATAATTACCACGTTATAAGTGAAGTAAGGCAACGGTCCATTTGCTTTGGTTAATAATTAGATAGAGCGGCGTGCTGTATTTAACTTCTTCGAGGATTATTTTTCGCAACATTGGTTGTAAAAAATATTACCCAACTTCTTTTTTTGGCACTGCTCTATCTGTCAACATGCCTTATAAGTTTCCGGCGGCAACCTGTAACCCAGCCTTTGAAGTTCAAGTCGTCGCTCGTGCGTTTTTTGTGGATTTATCCAGAAAATGTGGCGCCTGCAGGATGTGCTTTCTTCTGACGCTTGTTTGTTTGCTCGCAAAATGTGATTGTAAGCTCCAGTGACTGGTGCACACTGTGATATTAATAGTAGTTTGGATACGGATGAAGATTGATACACTGTTGTCAGGACGTGCCCGTGTGGGAGAGGATACAGCAGCTCGACTGTAACGCCGACACGTTACAAATGAGGACATTTGTTGTGCACACTAACACAACACAGCGTGTCTTCACGGTGCCATGCCACCCACGTTAATGACACTGGATAAAAGTTCATTTAAGCTCACTGCTGTGTGTCGGGAGGGATCAGCTCTCTGCAGCGCTTTGTCCCATGTGGGCACTGAGTGATACGCGTTTCTGTACAGTTTGAATATTAACTCTGCTGCTGAATGGAAGTTTTGGGACATTCACGCATGAGTTATGATGGCAGTGCTCCAGCTTTAAAAGTTTAAGCAGTATAGTCGTCGAGGCTGAAAGAAGAAGTGGGACGTATACATTACACATATCAATATTTCCTCCGTTTGTCTATCCGCGGTGCTTGCCTGCTTTGAAGTCCACCATGTGCGGCCGGGCACCGCCGCTGCAGCCGAGGCCATGACCGTCCCCCAGCGGCGCCTGGCCGGGCTCTGGCCGTGGCTGCTCATGGCGGCCCTGCAGGTGGTGCTGGGCCAGCCGGGCCTGGAGTCTGAGCGGCCGGCCTTGCGAGCGGTCATCAAGGTGGCACTGCTGAACCACGAGCCGACGGGGAAGCCCATCACTCTGGAAGGAGTGTTCGTGGGAGGAAGCGCCGGCTACGCAGAGGGAAAACTAATGCAGGTAAGGAGTCATTAAAGAGCATTTACATCATGTTGCATGTTATTCTCACTTAAAATGTACCTCCAAACTTACAAAGGTGAACTCACTGAGGAGTGCGTGTGGGCACCTGTTGTCAGAGTTTCTATGGGCTCTAATGCCTTGCTCAGATACAATTGATAAATCTAAATGAGTATCTAAATGAGTGGGAATAGTTGGTCCTCAATCATGGGCGGATTATGAGAATACGGGTCCCAGGGCACAGACATTCATAAGCCCCCCCACCTTTACTGCACAGGGGCACAGACACACAGACTTTGTGGTGGTTTTGCATCTCTTTGTAGTCGCCATGCACCTTTTCATTGGTTTGTTTCTTGTGGTCATTTTGAGTGTGTTCCCAGTTGGTACATGCTAACTTGACATTTGACATTTTGCAAGTGAAGGCCAGGGGGCCCCTGACACGTTGGGCTCCTGGGCCTGTGCCCGGCAGGCACGCTCAGTAATCCATCCATGTCTTCAACCTATGTATTGTTGGCATCATCTGTGCATAGATATACACTTACATCAGCCTGTTGCTCTGATTACCATTTTGTCCCAGGGGACCCTCCCACTGACAGTTTTATTGTAGCAGAGGATTATTAAACTTGAATGTTCTCCCGTTGTACAGTGCTGAAAATATATTGATCAAAGTAAATGGTATCATACTTAATGACCTGGGGTGTCATTTTTGGCCACATACAGCCCAGTTTGATCTCAAGTGGGCCGGACCACTGCATGATAGCCTATAAAGAACAACACCTCTAAATGTTTTCCTGTTTGTTATTGTAAAGAATCCTGAAGATGTTCATTCATTTACAAAACATGATGGTCTGCCATGTCTGTCTTTGCATGTGCATTTCTTCATTCATTTTCCCCCTTGTGTAGTAAAGCTGACATCGCCACACCAAACTTGAGTGCTAAATGCTGTTGAGGAGGCAATTAAAGTTAACAAATCAAAAGTTTTGGAAGTGTATTATTGTCAGTTGGATATTTAAGTCTTATACTGATTATTTTGTACTGAAGCTGCTGGTTGACAATGTTTTGCACAGTGTTTAGTATCTTAAAATATGACTACAATTACTGTTTATTCAGAGAAGTAGCTATTCAGTGTTTAACTTGCTGCTCTGACCCTTCACAAGTGCATCGATATTAGGTATGCAAAGTCCTCCCAGACCCTTTGGTGGGCTGGTTCTGGCCTGCCTGTGGGCCGTATGTTTGACTCCCCTGGACTAGACTAATCTCTATAACCATCACTGTTGGACTGGGGAGTAATAATTCATCACTGACAGTCCATAGATCAGAAGAGGTCCATTTAAAGGCATTGATTTGATAATTAGTCACCAGTCTATCTATCTGAACAGTTTACCCAGCATCCGCTCTCTGATAATCTAAATTATTTTACACTTGTACTTGTTGCTGTACGCCCTCAAAATAGTGCAGTGACCGGGGGTTACTGTACACTGTATCTTTCCAAGAGCTGTTCACAATACCACAGTTCCCACTCAGCGTGTGGTGACAGAAAATCTAAATTCCTTGGACAATAACGATGACATACAGGTGTTATTGAAGTTAATTTGTTTTCAGGCTATTTTTACTTATCCCTGGAAAAAAAAGAACATTGGTTTGGCTGTGGTTGCCAAACTCTTTTATGTGTATCTTTTCAAAGATGACAACTTTGTTTTTGCAGTAACTATTTATGGCATCTAATGCTCTTCCAACATTTTTAATATCAAGGTGTGGTCGAGGACTGTTAGACAACACAGCAGATCGTGTTTAGACCCATGCAAACCTGTGATTTAAGCAAAAGTGTTTTCTTTTTTTTTACCATTTAGTAAAAAAAAAAAGCGTGCCGATACCCAGCAAATGTAAAGTATGCGCTCCATTCAGTGTGCATATTTAGGATTCAGGAGTGGATTAAGGCTCCTGGGCCTTAAAGCTCGGCTGTGTCAATTTGTTTACTGTCTCCAGAGAAACGGGACGACAGACATGAGGCACTGTAGGATCTTGTCTCTTGTCACTCACCAGGCGTGGGAGGCTTTGTGAATGGCGAGCCAGATGCTGCAGTTAGCCATAATTGATAAGGATTTACATGGCTTCTCCATAGAGAAAGCCCCAGTATAAGGCAACGTGAAAAGCCATCGCTGTTTTCCTCTCCGGTTATTCGGCTTTAATGTGTCTGTGTGGGATGTTGACAACATGTTATGGATGCATATCACCATGCAGGTGAGATCAAAGACACTTCCAGCTTTCTGGGATTTCCAGCTTTCTTTATTTTAATTCCCATAAAACCTTGCACAGTGTTTTGTAGTGTTCCATGGGGCCAAATGTGCTGTAGAGGAAAAGATATTAACCCCCTGTCACCAGGTCTGAGTGAAGAGCTACAGCTGCATATTATGGTAACAGATGGGTGACTGAGCTCAATCAAGATTGTAGAAGTAATATCTGCCCAGACTTTCTTACAGGTGTGAAGAAAGGTGCACCAGCCACATTCAAACTAATATTTTTATCTCAGCCATAGTCCCAATGATAACATCCCTGTTTTTTCTTACTTTCTGCTGGCTACAAAGTCTGTACAGTTGGTTTTGTCCACTCTTCTGTTTCCTTGTTTCCCTAACTCAGACCATTGATTGTGGTTCTGTCTGAGGTTTGGAAGGTATAGTTTTGTCAGACTCTCTCTTCCCAGGCTGTTCCCACAGTGCACAGAGGTGGTGTTATGCTGCAGGATGCTCTTTGTTGCAGCGCAGGCCTGTTCCGACAGGTCCTCACTGCCTCTGCAGGCTGCTTTACGGTCCCGCTTTATGTTCTTGTCTTCCAGTGGATGGGGGGGATGAAGGCTGGAAAGGTGGTTGAGTCCATGTCTGTCTTTGTCCTTTTTCTATCTCAGAGTGTGCTCTCTCTCCTCTGTGTTAAAGGGCCAGTTTAGCTCCAAGTCAAAAATACATATTTTTTTTATCAATCTAGATGATTTTGGTGTAAGTTGCTGAGTGTTGGAGATATTGGTTGTAGAGATGTCTGCATTCTCTCCAGTATAATGGAACTAGATGGCACTTAGCTTGTGGTGCTCAAAGTGCTAAGAAAACAGAAATGTCATTCGCTCAAGATCATCAATAAAACAATCTAGATTAATAGAGAGCACTATAGGTAAGAGGAAAAATATGTATTTTTGATTTGGGGGTGAACTGTCCCTTTAAAATGGTCCAGACGTAATGTATTACCATGACTGCAAAGCCAAATTGTTTTCTAGCTTAATTCCTGTCTGCGACTTCAGTGAGTGCACTTTCAGAGTCTCAGAAGCTATCCCAGATTTTACTCTGGACCACATGTTGATTTTTGGCAACATGTCACTCCCATGAGCCTTGGATTGTCTCGCTGCTTTATTAGAACTGTCTAATTTTGGAAGTTAATGTCAAGGAAAGTGACAAAAGGCATTAAAGCTTAAACATAATTTTGGCTTTTGTATGAGTCGTACATTGTTGAAACTTTGTGCTGTTATGTAAAACAGTACAGATTCACACACTTTTGGCGAAGTGTTGTTGAACTGAAGTTATTTCTCTGATAAATCATCAGATCCTGTTTTGATGATGTTTGGTAACACACGTGAGGACCACACTCAGAGCGTTCGGGGGTAGAAGAAATCCCCGGTTTCCCTCAGTGTATTCAAGTCATAAGACTTTGCTTTGGTACGCATCTCCGTCTGATCTGTTAAACTGTGATCTCCCTGGAAGTATGCCCTGTCCTCTGAATGAACACGTTCATTGGAACACTGGCTGGGGTCTGGCCAGCACTATTTGGACAAATACAAGTGCTGAGGAATTTTGACTCTCTCCCCATTTCCAGAGCGAAGCTTGCATTATGACCAGAGGAGCAGTGCAAAAGCTCCGGGGATAACTTTGAACTTGAGAGGATTGTCAACTGTCCTCTGGCCTCTGTTTAGAGAAGGAGTTTATCCTCCAGTGGGCAATGTGCCCAATTAAGAGCTCCACCTATTTTTGCTCAAAGACATCTTGACTTTCTTTTCTTCCTCTTGCTGTATTTTTGGGTCTTTGTACTTTGAAATGTTGAATTGACCTTTGAGAGCTCCCTTAAATACGTCAGCTATAATTAAGGCAGGGCAGGCAATTGACTGAACACCAGTTAAGTGTGCACCACTTCACATTCTTTCGTCTCCCTTCTCGCTGTCCCACAAGGTACTGAATGCCTCCTCGACCAACCGAGGCCACTATCTGCATGTTTCCCTCGCTGGCCCTCAGCACAGCCGTTAGGGAACGAGGGATGGGAGGGTGGAGGCGGCGCTGAGGGAGAACATCAAAGTGTGTCCAGTTCCGAACGTGAGCTGGGATGATTAAAAGCCGAGACTGTTTACACTGCACTTCCCATATGGGCCTTCTCCTCCCCCTCCCCCTAGATTTCCTGTCCATACTTCCTATCTCCCTGGATGAGATAACAGCCTGTCCAGGACTCCTCAGGGCTCCTCACTGCTTTACATTGTTGGAGGTGCTGCTGCAGCAGATTGTTTTGCTTTTTAATATGTGGCATAACATAAATATATCAAGTCTTTGAAAGGTTTCCTGAACTGCGTCCAGTTGCCTGGAGCTTTTTGTTTAATATTAAGCCTCTGAACTCCTTCACTTTGATTGGATGAGAACTCAAATATCTGCCCCTCCAGGATGTTGTAATTGCGTCAATGAACACAAATTAATTCAATCCCTGTGAATTTTGCACGACCTTAAATTTGTCCATTCACTGCAACTTCTCTGTAAATTTGACCAATCATCATAGTTTCCTGTGAGTTTCACAAATCATAACAGTCCCCAAATTCACTTTCTTGTTTCTGATTGTGAGGATGCAGACATGTGTGATGCAAATGTGTCACATTCATCAACAAAATTTATGGCTAAAGATTGTGCGAGGCAATTAACTAATATTCTGCACAAAAGCGGGGGAAGCCACACCAAACTGCTGATCCATCTCATGCCTCATTCTACCCTCACTCGTGAACATAACCAACACAAACTACATCGATTGACAAACACTCTTCTATTGCAAAACAGACCTGCAGAATGACTGAAACACATTGACAACAGACATATCACCATGACTAAGGCTTTTGCATCCACATCTGAGTAGGTTAGTGGTAACATTAGTGTAGAAATCCCAAACTCAGAACAGTGCAGTTTTATTTTCACTAGAGAAAGTTGCCTTTAAATTTCAATAGACTCTACAAAAAATGTAGCTTTTTATTGCAAAAAAAGTGCCTAAAAACATCCCAACATGCATCGCAATTTTCTAGAAAAGCTGCTGTGAAATCAGGAGATTTAGACCGCAACAATCCCAAAAAAAGCCTGCAAAATCCTGGAGAAATCTCTGCCTTGGGGTTACTTTATGCTCTTTGAGAATGGGTTTGACTCCAAATCCATGACGTTTTTGCAAGACTCCATGTACATAGGAACAAGGATGTGGATAAATTGCAACGTTAAAAGAAATATCTCAACAGCAAAATGGATGACGAACACAATCACCCTCTGAAGTCTTTCTGAGATGCATTAACAGTGCGAGCAGCAGTAGGGTGGAAAAGGCCTGCTCTGAATTTTGCTGCAAGCCTCGGTTTGCATTCATGGCATGCACGTCTGGCATGCAGAGCTCTGCCATGTCCACTGGTATGGACACCATATGAGACCCCAACATAAACAGCAGTAGAATCACATCCCCATCAGTCCATCTGCCCCTCGGCAGCACTGGCAGATATATAAAGGTATGAATGAAATCACTATAAGCTCTCAATTTCCCCCTGCTTTGCCTCAGCGCCTGTTAAAAAGAAGGCTGACTTTTCTGTGATTAACTGCTGTTTGTGTAAAAAGGAAGGCTATTCAGGGACAAACGTCAACTTATAACATAAGAAACATGCTCAGCGCTGTTGATACAGAGATTATTCGCATTCCTTTATGTGGCCAGCTCACACAGATCTGCTGTCAAGACATGTTTGTCTTTTGTATTTCCATATGGTCATCAGTTCAGCCTGCCTGCTATTGCTTTTCTATCGTGTCCTTCCTCCAGTGATCTGAGACTGTGATTCCATGTTGCCTCTGGCTCTCGCCTTGAACAGACCCCCACGTGTGTCCAACCTATCAGACAAGCTCTGGACTAATGGTTTCTCCTGAGCAGGGATCTGACAAAGCTGCAGCCTGCAGCACAGGAAGCAGGGGCTAGCGGTGTCCCGTTCACCCTCTTCCACAAGAGATGGCTGTTGAGATGTTTCTCAGGGCACTGGGAAGAAGGGAGAGGCAGGTAGGGGAAGCATGGCAAATCTCTTAATCCTGCCTGGCCCCCGTCTTTTTAAGTCATTAGACCAGGTCTGGAATTCATGAATGTTATACAACACATTCTTTTCCGCTTTTCATAGCTCTCCTCGTGCAAATAACAAGAGAAAGTATCTGTTACTGCGGTATACACTCTGCCACTGTCACTGTTTCACTCATACAGTCACTGAAAAGATGCTTAATTCCACGTTATTTGTAGCACACCTATGTAGAGCATGCAAACACACACACACATGCTGAGTGCACACTCACAATGCAGTATGGTAAAGGCATTACCACTGGACTTATCCTTGAACCAGCCCACAGACAGGACGAGTTGGAGAGGAGATAGGGAACATCAGGGCTGAAACAAATAGCTATACCAAATCTCACATTAAAGGGGGAATTTGGGTTTTTTAAAATTTGGTTGTATGAGATACTTATACATAGAAAAACACATTTTAGCCACCGACTTTAAGTGAATGCTACATTTAGAATATTTCACTGCTTCACCTTGCCATCAGACAGCCGTTTCCAATGGGAAACTAAGGCCGCCATATCACCGTCATAAAAGCCACCAGACTCCACTGACAAAAACAGTAATTTTAGTTTGCTGTATACAGGAATACTTGGTCTACTGCCGCCTCGAACTATTAATTTGCTTATGTTATTGTGTGACTTTGGCATTTTAAAGAGTTAGCTCAGATTTACCAAAGTCACACACAAAAAACTAACCAATCAATGCAGCTCTAGAGGCGGCAACTCTTGTGTTCTGTGAGGTAAAATTACTGTTTTTGTTAATGAAGTCT
This sequence comes from Epinephelus cyanopodus, assembly GCA_026686955.1. Lineage (NCBI taxonomy): Eukaryota > Metazoa > Chordata > Actinopteri > Perciformes > Serranidae > Epinephelus > Epinephelus cyanopodus. Next base: position 19,734,685 of record CM048924.1, read on the forward strand.
GGTGACTTTAAAGAGAGCACAGCTAATGGATTCAGCACCCCATTGCTGGCGATGGATTATCTGGGATTTAAAAAGCAGCTCGAAGCAGTTAGCAGCTAACTCAAAGGAGAACAGCAACAAAAAACTTCCACAAATTGGGAAAACAATGAGGCCCCAGGGCTCCTTACCCTCTGAGCAGAGGACGAGATCAACCGCCACAGAACAGAGACGGTAATTGATTGTTATTGCCATGTTCTGCCATTGTTAATGTTTACAAAGCGCTGCCTGACGCCTACTTTATCTATCTAAAATTGCACAGTTGAATGGCTTTATGTTGGCATTGTTTGGTTCTGTGTAAAAAAAGCAAAGCTGGCATCATGAAGGGTCTTCGCTGTGGCAATATTACTGAATCTCTGTATAAAAAAGGCTAATAACACAAACAGACTAAGTAATGGAGGCAGTGGCAGACCAGCAACTGCTGTGTTCTGCGAGGGGAAATTACTGTTTTTGGTGTCTTCGAAGAGCAATATAACAGCTTCATTTCATGTCGGAAAGAACTGTCGGACAGCAAGATTATGGGGTGAAAATATTCTGATTCTTATTTTTTCAGGTGGCTAAAATGCGTTTTGCTGCTGCCCTCATCCACAGCAGTACATTGCTTAGCTTCAGTGGCGGTACTTTTGCCTGCTTCTATAAACGAAGGGCGTGTTGACCACAATCTACTGTATGTAATTCACTGACTATGGATAAGTACCTCATAAAACCCCACTTCAAAAAATCCAAACTATCCCTTTAAAATGAGGGCTACAGAACTATGTTTGTGTCTGTGTGTGTGCTTTCACATTCACACGCTTTATTGATCTCAGGCACAGTGGTGGAAAATGTTGAAATGGCTCATACACACATAAACACACGCACACTCAAATGAAATGTTAATGATACAGGCTTTTGTCTCGCTCTTCTTTTTGAGCACTTTTATTGTCTGTGCCTCTGTAAAGAAACCACCAGGGCGCTGAAGGAGTAGCAAATGTTTGCAGCTCTTTTAAGCTGTGCCATCATGCAGCCATGCATCCATCACAATGGAGAGGAGTGAGTCACCACTGACTATTAAAGAGCACATGCACACAATTCACACACATGCATTCATTTTCCTTTGATGGCGTCGTACCTGACATAGGGCCAGTTAGGGCCAGGGAGCTTTCAGGGTCAGTGGAATTCAATTATGTGGGGTTAAACAGTTGAGAATACCTCTGCATTTTTGCATGCCCAGAGAGATGGGTATCTGGTGCGACCTTTCTGAATTTGTCCCGACAGTGCGGGTCAAGTGAAGCACCTGTCCACCAACCTTCCAGTTGAAACTGATCCACTGGGAGTACAGAGGAAAGCCTGCTGATCCATGGCGGGTGTGGAGGCCAAGCTATCCCTTCCCTGGGGATCAAGGCCACATTTATAGAGATTTACAGAGAACCATGTTGCAACAGATGACAATTGCACCATATGGCAGTAGAATTCACATGCTACTGATGGGAAAGTTGACTCCCACAGGTGATGGGAAAAATGCAGTGTATACAGTATCAAACAATACTACTAAAATACCCTCAACATAAAGAAAACAAAAATAGTCTTCAGATCAGATTTATTAGACTTTTCATAAGTCACTGACTAAACATGTACTGTGTACTACTGTACATATTTGGTACAGACGTTGTTAGCATGCTAACGTGCTAATCTAAGATGGTTATCATGATAAACATTATACCTGCTACACACAACGTTGTCATCGTGAGCATGTTAGCATTTATTTCAAATCCCGCTGTGTCTAAGTGCAGCCTCTAAGAGCTGCCAGCATGTCTTAGACTCTTGTTGATTATCTGTACACCAGATATTTGTGTGTGTGTGTGTGTGTGTGTGTGTGTGTGTGTGTGTTTCTAGCCGTTTCATAGAAAATCAAACATACACTACAGAAGAAAATGGGAATCACTTCATCTAAATCGCACAGCGTACACAGTCTGTTTTCCTTCTGAATAGTTTACTTATCAACTGTGCAACAAAAGGTCTTTGGCTTCTAGATAAAGAAGATTAACATAGGATCAAACTTTTGTTTACTACGGAGATATTCCATGTCCTTAATTTTGTTTTTACAAACCATTTTTTCCTCTTTCTGTAGATAGAATTCATATCAGACTATTTAGAGATTGTACGGTTGTTCTACAGTTCACTGAAGCTTGGTTTGGCTTCTCTGTGTCATGTTGTAAATCGCAGTGTGGTGTGAGCTTAATTCCCAACTGTTAGTGATCATTTAAGACCCTAACCTGTTGATTTTGGCCAAATGTTTTCATCGATAATGCAAGCACTGACTTTATCGTGACACTGATCCTTATGCCTGTTGTGGCGAGAGCTGCTTTTTCTGCTCCCGCCAACATCAAAGGCTGAGGCGCTTCGCTGCAGTTTTTTCATTTCTCTGTTTGTCTCACTCCTCTTTCTCCCACAGCGCAGCTTCAAATTCCTCCTCCTCACCTCCTCTGCTGTAACCAGCCCTCTCTTGTTTCTTGACAGCTCTTTAAAACGGTTGTAATTCATTGCATGCGCTTTAGTTTCAAGGACAAAAATGGCTACATGCACTCAAAAGGCAGGAAGCGCTTAGTTTGCTGAGAGGTTGGAGGAAAAGAGTCATCACCATACCACAGATAAATGCTCTCTGACAAACTCCCTCCCTCTCTCCGGCTCCCTGTGGCTCCTTCACTCACTCTCTCAGACATTTTTGTGTACGGCTTTGTGCTTGCCGCTTTGGCAGAAACAGTAATAACACCTCCCAGCAATGTCATTTCATATAAAGTTGTCTGGTTCCTGTGTGACTATAAAGCTATTTGTACTACATGTTTATTGCGTGTGCGTCAGAGCTGCAGAGTGATATTGTTAAAAAGCAGAATGTGCATGAAGCAGTCTTCTGAGTGGAAGCACATTTTCTACTTTTCTGCTTGAACGCTTGGCTCAACGATCCGCAAGAAGAGGAGCTTTCACCTGTGTGACGGTCTGACTCTTTATGTGTGTGTGTGTGTGTGTGTGTGTGTGTGTGTGTGTGTGTACAAGCATGAGTGAGTCTTTGTGAGTGTGTCCACTGTGTGTGTGTGTGTGTGTGTGTGTGTGTGTGTGTGTGTGTGTGTGCGCGCAGGAGGTGGAGCTCCCATACTGAGATCATTTACCAAACTCTATTAAGCGGGATCAAAGTGACTTAGATCTTTCAGTGCTGCATGACTACAAAAGCCATATTGTAACCCCAGATCCAGGGAGATAACGCTGCTGACAAAAAATGCTTTATGTCTGCAAAAAGTCACATGGTCACTTCTAAACAACTAACAGCATGTCCTGTTTTTGACCCTTTTTTTTGGCCTTCTTCTCAGAAAGGCCTCAGTGTTAGTTTCATCAATGGCCCTCCTGCTTCGTGCAGAGTTTGATTTATTGAATTAAAAAAGCTGAGTGCAAATGTTACTATATGACAAAGTCTGATTCAGTGTCATGAAGGCCACATGTCGCCCTTCTTGGTGTTAGCTGGTGCGTAGTCAGGTAGATGTCTGTTCTCTTCAACATTGGCTATGAAGTCAAGAAACTAACAACCTGCCCAAAACTGGCCACTTTCTGAAATTCTGATTGATGTGCCGTTTTGCTCATTTAAGCCCAGTAGGTGAAATTTCACATAGAAATTCCACAATTCATTCAATGCTTTTAGCGTTGGATGAATTGTGCTATGATTCTGCTAACAGATGCTGTCACTGTAGTCTTGTAAAGCCTGGTTTTGTATCATATGATTTCAGTCCTGGTTGATTCATCAACACCTGAGGTTACTGGTGGTCACACCAAGTACAGTTAATGCAACAGATCCCAGAATTGTTGGGGCAGAAAACACTTGCTGAGCAGCTACTTTTTTAAATAAATAAATACAGCAATACAAGAGTTTACAGTGCAGCCGAACAAACTCAATATGAGAAGCATGCTGTGCCAACCTTGGTTGGCAAATACATAATGTTCCTGTGTTTCTCCAGTTGAATGTGTTTAAAGGGGACCTGTTATGCTTTTGCTTCTTTTCTGTCATATATATACTAGTCCATACCCATTCAGTACAGCATAGCATACCATACCATGACGTAGTCATACCAAAAATTAGAAAAAAAACCCCACAAAAACATTTGGCCACAGGGGGAGCCACAGTGATCAGTCGCATTTTATCCATTTTTAAGCAATTTTCTGTTGTTATAGCGCCACCCAGTTGCCAGTTAGAGTTAAATTTTCCAGTCACCTTGAGGCACCCTGTTCTACAAATCTACCAAGTTTAGTAAAAATTGATATGGCAGTTAGGCCTAGATAAGAAATTAGCTCTCTAGCGCCCCCATTTTGTTTGATGGGGTCAATAATGGAGGGGTCCCCTCAGATTATGTGTGGTCATATGCCTACAAAGTTGCATGGTGATCGATGAAACCCTTGAGATGTTATACACTTTTAATGTGATGAGCCACGCCCTCTGCAATATTCATTACCTTATAGAAGCTCAGTTTTAGTAAGTTTTCCAACTTTTGCTAAGAGGGAACTTTAGATATTGGTCCCTAGATTATGTTCACCAAGTTTCATGCAGATCGGTCAAACTTCCTAGGAAAAGATCGATTTTAAGTGTTTTTCAAACAATTAAATATGGTGGAAAATCTATATAACTGGAAGTTATGGGTTCTTGAGGCAAATTTGAGGAGAGGCATCTCTGTACAAAGTTTCATGTCTCTACGACATACAGGGCATGAGATATGCCCATTCAAAGTTTGCCATTTCAGATGGTTGCTATAACGCCCCCTTTGGCCAATGGATGTAATATTGCTTGATTCGCATCCTCCCATGACCCTCTACCACTGTGCCAAATTTCACATGGATTGACCAAGTCAGTGAGGAGAAAAACGTGGAACAGACACACAGAGTTTTCGTCATTATATAGTAAGATAATGTCACAATGTTGGATGTTCATCAGTTAATGAGGTAAACATATGTAAAAGTAATCCCTGTGACAGCACCTCAGACTTCAGACTGTTTTGAATACTTTGTTTCCACCTTTTTTTCTTGTTTGTGACAAGTGAACATCGGTTTATGACGGATTTCTTTGTATGGTCATCTGGTTGTCCCGGAGTACAGCTGAGAGTTCTACTGCATTGATTGAAAACAATGGTTCGTGTTTGTGCACTGGTGATCTGAACTGGTAGTAGTGGAAAAAAAAAAGCAGTTTTAATGCTCAAACTTATACGGGACGCATTTGCCCCCGTTACCGTTTTAGCTCATTTCGTAGCTGCCGGCTGTATCCGCCTCCCTCAATACTGAACCAATTTTAGAACAAGTTGTACCTATGAATCATACGCACACATACACATGGGGAAATAGGGCCCAGGTTGAAAAATACTGAAGTTATCCTTTAACGAGACGTTATTGATGAATTTTTATGTGAGAAAGTGCTGCGATTCACGGTTACAGTTATTCCCCGGCCTTAAGTACACTGCTACATGCAGCTACGTGCTAATGTCTGGGAAACCAGTAATCCAGGTTGCAGATGTTTTCTAACGTCTCCCAGATTTTGGATCATGTTTCGGCTGGGTTGTTGCAGGTTGTAAAGCCTGTATTGTTGATTTTTTTTTTACTGTAGATAGTGCCACTGTTCTGCTTTACACCCAGTTCCTGGCTGCAGTGATGGTGCAGAGATGCCAAGATGCGAAAGACCCAGAAACACGAACAGTCAGAGCAGACTGGGCTTTTTTGAGAGGTGGGCTTAAAGAGATAGGGCTTAAACAGAGCGACTCAGACAGAGAGTGAATACAGGTGCTCCAGCTTTGAATGTATGTGGAAAATAAAGCGTTGTTTTTAACATAAAGATAGAGGTTTTAAGGACTATAATTCAATAGGGATGGGATCATATACAAATTTTGAGCAGAATTTATAATGCCAGTGAGTCTTACTGCAAACCAGATAAGTTTTCAGTTACGGTTACAGAGCTATATAATGAGCCATGACTTCTTGAAAGAGTTAACTAAACAGAAACATCCAGTGAGGAAGCATCACAGATTTTTGTCTGTGAAAGACTCGTCACTGTGTTTTTTAGAGAATGATGGATCATTCTCTTGGGAGCAGGTGCTGTAACACAATATAAAGCTCTGCAAATGGAAACATACTTACTAATACATAATAATACTAATACCTTTACCTTTCTGGTTTGAAAAAGGGCTGTGTTTTTGCCCTTTGTAGCAGCTTGCCTGATCCTAATGACTGCTGTGAGAGCAGGAGGTGAATGATTGTTCTCCGCCATCATACTTCCAGTCACATGCCTGCCAGCGTGATAGATGGCTGTTCTCTCAGTCGGACTAAATGAAAAGTGCATGCTTCTGAATCAGACAAAAGGTTAGTATGTCTGCCAGACAAGTGAGTTTAACTGATGTGTTCGTCTGCGCTCACCTGCAGGGAGAGTCTTCCTCTTCCCCTCCAGGGGGTTTGTGTTAAATGCACACTCAGGCCTGCAGAGACAAAGTTCCATGTGACTCCTTGAGAGAATTTGAACTGGTGTCACATGGTCTTGCTTGGGTGCTACATGCACACACGCACGCACTCACGAATACATTTCACACAAATCCTTGTACTGCCATCAGTTCCATTTGTCAACCTGCTTCTACTTATCCATTTGCGTCCATGTTGCACAAACGCACAGTGGCCCAGTCCAAGTCACACAAATCCAATATAACAAACAGTTTTTTTAATCAAAGCCAGCAGAGTTGTTCAAGATTTTAATTGATCGTTATTTTTTGGGAATTTTATTCTCCAATATTAAATCGGTTAGAAAAATCTATCGCTCTCAGTTGGCTAGAGGAAAAAATGACTAAATACGTTTAGCCATTCACCTCAGAGGCTTATTAGCTCACTGGCTAACAGTGGTGATCTTTTTTTGGTACTCATTTTTCACCATGCCATGAAATACAAGCATTCGGACCACGATGTCGGCAACACATTCACCCTGCTGAAGTGTATGTGAGCAAGAAAGGACTAACTGAATCCCTACCAGTCTCATTGTGTTTCTTCTCCTCATCCTTCCACTGTGGGGGGCAAAGATGTGGATTGGTTTAAACATATTTAAGCTTTTATCTTGCAAGTGTACTCTTCTTCAACGTTTTGTTTACTTCCTGGATTTTTCCCGCATGGAAATTCTAACCAATCAAGAGCAGCTTTCTCACACAGGCATTTTATCTGGTCTGCTTCTAAAGGCTGCCGTGAGAACATGAACCAACTCTAGGAGATTATGCAACTTTGCAACAAAATTTGTCCCTGATTTGCACCAAAGCAAGACAACTCTAGGTCTGAAAGCTCCCTCAGTGACTAATGGGAACAAAATTTTTGAAATTGGTCCGGTAATGATTGAGAGTGCTGCAGCGAAACATGCTGCAATGTAACCATTCTCAGCAGCTGTCAATTTATGTCCACTAAAAGTGTTTGTGTTTTGCCTCTGACAGGATCAGATTCTTTTTGTGTTCAACAACATTATTAAAAGGATCCCTACAGAGATAGAACTCTTTGTAAGTAAGTAAAATCTTTTTGTTTAACCAGAAACAGCCCTGAAATCGCTCTCGCCAAATCCTCCAGACTCCATGTAAAACAAAACAAACAAACAAAAAAAAACCAGCAATTTTTTAATTGTAAAACACACTTCATTAGAAGTTGACAGAAACAAAATAAAACACTTGTTTTGTCTTTGTTTTTTTTTCTACTGTTCCAACAAACGCCAACTCTGGTTTGGTCAAAATAAACCCTTAATGTACCCAGTAAGCTGTGAAAATATGCTCTATACATGATAAAATCTTATTCTTTAAAAAAAGGTCTGTCTCTGTTGGGATCCTTCCAATAATACTGTCAGAAACTTTCAAAAAGAACCTGAGCCTGTCAGTGGCAAAAACAAACAAACATGTCCACATACAGTGGATGCTAATTGACATAAATTCTACAAACATACCTCGAGTGGTTCCATTGCAGCCTGTTTGCTGTTCCCTCTGTCACTTAGACACAAAAACATGGGGAAATAGGGTTCAGGTTTTAAAAAAATCAAACATGTCCTTTAATAACAATGTTTTCAGAGCCCCTGCAGCTACTGAAAGGCCATTAGAGATCTATACTCTGCAAACAGTTGGGCGCTCTCTTGAAGCGTGTGACAACAATGCTGCCACCAGCCGTTTATTAGTCTCACTCCAGGTGGAATAACTGATTCAGCACAGCCATGCAGTGACCTTGTTGCACGCTCCAAAAACAAACCAAAACTTGACTGTGCCTGGCGGACTGTCCAACAGCCCTCAGGAGAGGACTGCGTATCTAGGAGACCCGTTCCAATTGGCCATGACCTCCTGACTGGCTGCTCCTAATTAGAAGCAGTCCCTCACAGTGCCTCCCTCTCTTGTCCAAAGTAAATACCTTGGCACCCAGCAGGAATGCTGACAGACTGCTGTTTAGGGTGCTCTGAGAGAGGCTTGGACGGTTGCTGACTCCCCTAATGTTTAACCCTCTGGAGCGCAGCGCAGCCAACACTAACAACTCTTCAGCAACGGAAACACAAATGACTTCATTGTTGAACTCGCTCAAAATATGCATTACTATCTTGGCTTTTTCATGCCAGCATGCTGTGTTGGTTTTCCATGTGGAATGTGTTCAGATTACTCTCTTCAGATGGCCTTGACCACAGACTGGGACTTTGTAGGGAAGTGATAGAGCGGGAGGAATATCATCTACATCTGGGTTACATAACGCGTGTATTTACATTTACTCCAACTTTAGGCTTCCTGCAGCCTAAAAAAACAGATCCTCGCTGTTTCAATGTCAACTGCCCTTGGTGTGCAGCGGTTCACTGGAATCAGGGGGGCGGATCAAAAGGCAGTCTGTATTTGAGAGAACAGGGCCATGATGTCTCATCAGGGCCGTTCACCTGATAACCTCCTCTGTGGGAGCCGCTTCAAAGCAGCCAAAAAAGTAGCACTTGACAGCTAACAAGGCGTGTTTGTAGGCCCGTGTGGAGTCCTTTTATACTTTGTGACGGTCTGTTTGTGACTCGAGCTGCCAAGCCCCACTCCCTCACAGCCTGCTATTTAAACCCCCAGATTGCTGTGCGGGAGTGGAGTGGAGCATGGCGTTGCTCTTTGTTCTGGGCCCTAGGTTAGCGTTAGCACAGCATTACACCACAGCAGCCCTGAAAGCCAGCTCTGAAGACTAAAGCAGAGCTGTGTGTGGTTTGGTGTTTGGTCTGCTCACTCTGAGATTAGAGCAGCAGGTTGGCAGAGGATTGGGTAATGACATGTCTACCGCTCTCGAGTCCTTGGACTGTCTGGGACTGCGGGGATACTTGAAAGGAAGACGTACACGCACACACACCTACACACAGGAGCGTCCTCTTCTACCAGGGTACATTTGACCATGAAGAGTCACCAAGACAGTTGTGGTAACAGAAACAACATAACATTTATAATCTCTGCCCAGTGAGATGTGACTTGGTCAGCCACTAATAGTCGTGGACTCAGATGACACATAATGTTCCACTCGTGTCACTGAGTCAAAATCTTATTTTCCAGAACATTAAGTCTTTATGACCGTGAACAATAATAATAAATATGAAAACAAGGCAGTAGAACATGAGAAGAACTGATCATAAAACTGTAATGTCATTGTGACTGCGCTGAAAGTTGTGTAGAGAGTATTATAATGGAGGAACTTGAATCATAGTCCGATGCTTTGATCTTCAGGCTTTTACACTCCATTAACATCAGTGTTCAATGTGTCCTTTTGTGCATTCTTTCCATTTTACTCACGTGTGTTTGTACATGTTTGGAATGTTCCCTGGCGAGGATTTAGTGTTTTGCATAATTCGCAGCGTTTGACACTGGAAACAAACGCGTTTTGATTGATATCATTACTAATCTGATCCATCACCCTCAAAAATTGCAACATTTCCTGAATTAGTTGAGTTGTATTTACATCACATCAAATTGGAAAAAGACAGGCTTTTGATTAGAGGCTGCAATACAGTCAAGTGATGTAATTTTCTGAACTTACCAGACACCAGCTTTTCTGTTATTTGCCTCACTCAGTCATTATATCCCAAACCAATCACCAGAAAAAGTGAAAACTTCACCTTGAGCCCAATTTTAAAAGTCTTTAAAAACAGTGGGGCTATGCAGGAAATATAACTTAAGTTGTGTTAGAGCAATCCCGACAAAACTTAGTGGGGACATCCTGCTGTAAGTCCTTAACGTTCACATTAAGTTTCATTTACAACCAATAAAAGGGGTGAAATGGCAGGACTTTGTTGATGAAAAAAAATCTAAGGGAGAGGTATAATTACTTTAGGACCTGTGAAGCTTAAATAAAGTCTGTAGGTAAAGGTGTGAAGAGTAGCAGAATTTTAAAGTGGCGTAAATCGAAGGCTTAAAGATTTATATGAATTCACTGCAATTTTTTAAAATTAGAAAACTAGAAAGCTTTAAATTTGATTATATTACCATCTAGGGCCTTTTGTTTTAAAAAAGTTGCTTTGTCTGGGCCTCTGGTCAACAAATGTAACCATCTAAGGGCTTTGATTTTGAAAATATGGCCTTGTTTAACGGCCCCCAGTTAACTTTTGTTCCCACCTGGAGGCTTTCACTTTGAAATTCAAGTTTGGAGGCTAAAAAGCTACTGGAAATTCTGTGAGTACTCGCTGTGAACAACCAGTTTTGTTTGTTTGTTTGTTTGTTGTTGAACATTGGTTATGACACTTGGCAGGTGTCCCGTCTAAGTGTCATGCCATCCACCATCCCCTCCATCTCCACATGATAAAGTCGGCTTAAATACTACGTCACTTTAGAAACATGATGCACATGACAGGTACAAATGTAACGTATTCATGGTTTGCAGAAACATGCAATGCAAAGATTTCCTTCTGGCAGCTGGGCTAAATGTTCATGTTAATGACGATTATTCATTCAAAATCTCATTTTGTAAATATTTTGTAAAAGCACCATTGGTCGACCCTACAATACTGTTGCTATATCAATATAGACGTATTTGGTCATTTGTGATATCTGATTTTCTCCGACTCTGGAAGCAGGAACACGGGGAAGTTAGATACTGTGACCCTGTTCGAGGACTGTTTACATCCCTCAGCGTTTTATGGAGAAAATCCTGTCGAGTGCTTGTTACAACACTCTGTCCTATATGAGTCACCAGCATGTTCATGAAGCTCCAGTTCAAACCAAAGAGCCAGGAGCTGAGCCAAGTGTCCCAGTGCATGCTAGATCTATCTGAGGGGGAGGGCGGGGGGGCAGCAGTGTGTCGACTGCAGTTCTCTGACCTACCTCCATGCCGCTGACTTCCACTGTTTGCCCACTCTGTTAACTATTACCAAAAGGCTGTGTACCTTGGCTGCAGCCCAACACTCTTACACATACTGTGGCCCATTATCAAAGGAGACCTGCACTACAAGCCCTGGAGTCCTTCCAAAAAGGCCACAGTTTCTGCCTCAGGACCTATCCCAGCAGCACTGCAGCACTATCTGAGCACTCCCTCCTGTTTTGTCTCCCCATCGCTCTCCCTCCACCTCCTCCTCCCATTCTCTCTTTCTCCTAATCCCCTTGCTTGAACATGCACATGTTGGTTAAACTGTCCTTGGCAGCAGGTACCTCACCCACTCACACTTCTTTTTATAATCCCTTTTATGTTTGCAGTCAGTTTCTTTGGTGTGGTCACAGGACAAAAACACTGAAAGAGTAAAAACACGAGGGATTCACCTCAACCCTTGGAATTACTTTTTTTAGGGTTTAAATGATCTGTTTATGTGTTGTGTTGTTAAAACTACCTTAAATGTCTGCAGCTGTGCTGCCTTAGTTTACTTAGAATAGCAACAAGTGAGTCATGAGATTTTCATCTTCTTATGCCAGACTGGAAACACAACTATTTTCAGTGTTGATCTATCTTCCACTTATTTACTCGATTAGTTGACCAGTTGTCAGGTCTGTAAAATATCAGAAACACGCGGCAGAAGTTTGCTTTCTCTAATTGCTTATTATCACAGTTTACTATCATAAAAAACAGCACATCTTCCCATTTGAGAATCTGGCTGCAATCCAAGATTATTTATATAATCTTTTTAATCCCCCCCATTATTTTTTAGCTTAATCGTTTCGTCAGTAAAATGTCAGAAAATAGTGAAACAGAGCCAAGGTGACGTCTTCAGTTTATGCTTTATTCGACCAACCTTTCAAAAATCCAAAGGTGTTCAGTTTATTATCATGTACGACAAAGAAAAGCATCAAATTGTCACATATGAGAAGCATGAAACCAGCAAATATTTGGCTTTTTTGATTGAAAAAATTTTACTTAAACGATTATTTGATAATGGGAATAGTTGCCAATTAGTTTTCTGTTGACTGACCAATCACTAATTGACTAATTGTTGCAGCTCTATCAGAGAACCATCACATTGTTGGCGATTTGCTCGATAAGTGACAGAAATGATTGACCAAATTAATTAATTTTCAGTCAAACAATTAATTGTTTCAGCATTAGTAGTAAAATTTCTGTGTCAGTGTATGAACATTTGATCTGGGTATCTTGAGTGATATTAATATCGTTTGTGAGCGTGTGTCAAACGAGCAAAAAGGTCTTGCCTTTTCATAACTAAAAAAGTAGCAAAACTAGAAGTGCACTCAGTGAGCATAGACCTCCACCAAGGCCGAATGCTCCATCTCCTCATGTTAAGGAAGGTATAAAATAATTTGTGTATCCGCTCTGTAATTTGGTTCTGCACCAAAATGTAGTTGGTTCTTCCTTGGCCCATTTTATACCTTTCTACAAAGCTTCAGGAAGTTATGCCAGTGGACCTGCCGACAAACGGAGACCCGAACTGAAAACATAACCTCCTTGGCGGAAGCAATAATGATATGGTTGAGATTGCTGCTGTATACAAAGGTTATAAGAGCAGATGTACTATAGTTGCTAGTGACTGATTGATCACAGTATCTTGTGTGAATGTAGCAGCAGTTTTCTGTGTGTCCAACAAACAAAAAGTTTTGGCCTCTTCAACACCATAATGGAAAAAAGCAGCAAAATAGTGCATTTGTTAATACCGCTGCTGTGGACCTTCGCTGACAGCGGATGTACTGTTGCTGCTCATAAATTTTATTATCTCATATATCATATCATAAAGGCAGCATCTGTAATCCAAATGCAAACAGCCCAACTCCCTAAAACCAAAAGACAGAGCAGGACCCTGCTATCACTGCCAAATTATTATCACAGCGTTATTATTTCTTTATTCCTTATAACAAATAACAGTTTTCTGCATATTGAGCCTGTTTTGCCAGCACGTAACTCTGAAATAATAATCCAGTTTTATTGCTGTTTTGTGATAATCAAACACTCATATCTAATGATCATGACTTTATTATCTCAGTATCTCATGGTTGAGCTGAGATCCAGCCTGATTGCCCAACTGATTATGACAGTGTTCATGAGGAAGTATGTGCAGACAGGAGAAAGCATCAAGTCAGATTCCAGTCAGTTAGTGACTTCAAAGTCAAATAACCAAATAAAGACAAGCTGACCTGGATGGAATCTTTAATTACATCAGTCCAACTGGACATTGGCAAAGCCTTGAATCTGCCTTCTAAATATAGCGAGATATCTCGGTCAAGATCACAAGAAAACAGTTTTATATGGAGACAAGTATGTAATTGTCTCATTAAGAAAGCCTTTGAGGCCCAGTAAATCCCATTTAGTTGTTCTAAGATAAGGAGATAGGCTTTAAGTTGTATTTGTAATATAAATGGATGAAAAATCACAACAAATTTCATTTTCCATAACTGTGTAATAGTAATAAAATAATGATCTGAGGTAGGGATGTTCGATATTGGCTTTTTTACCGATATCCGATATACCGATATTGTCCAACTCTTAATTTCCGATACCGATATCAACCAATACCGATATATGCGGGGCCCCCCCCCCCCCCCTCAGAAAAAAAAAGAAAAGAAACTAAATCATTTTAGGCAACTAACATTACACATATTACAAACAAACAAAGATATCTCAAAAACTATACACCACATCTCTCATATTTTGACATTCTGAGTGAGAGGAGAAGTAGCTGAACAGTTTGATGTATAATATGTGCATGCTGTGTAAAAGTTGTGTCATTAAAAAAGTAAAAACCGATACCGATAATTTCCGATATTACATTTTAATGCCAATATCGGCCGATAATATCGGTAGGCCGATAATATCGGACATCTCTAATCTGAGGTTGTAGTCTTTCACAGTTTGGAGGCATTGAGAGCTGTGACCTGTATCAGATGTTTCCTGATGTTTCAGTTTTCTTATCATGTAGTATGCATGAGTCTTACTGTCGTAGTGTGCACTGTATTAAAGGATACGTTAGATATTTTTAAACCTGGACCCTATTTTCCAATGTTTTTGATATTAAGTGACTGATGGGAACAACAGTTTTTGAATTTGGTCCAGTATTAGGTGAGAGCGCTGCAGCTGAGAGCCACAAAACAGGCTGCTATATAACCACTTGAGGCATGTTTGCACTGTCAATGTATGTCCACTAAAAGTTTGTTTTTGCCTCTGACAGGCTCAGATTGTTATTATAAGTGTCTGAGAACATTTAGAGAGGATCCCTATGGAGACAGACCTCTTTTGTTGAAGAGCGAGATCCTTTTTGTTCAATAGTTTTGCTATTGCCAAACCCACCAGACTCCATTGAAATAAACAGTCACTTTAGCGTGTATAGATCCAGCATGCTCTCAGATCAAACCGGGTGGATTACGGGTTTATTGCAACCAAACCAGAGTTGGTAATTGTTGGAACAGTGGAAAGATGAACCAAGATGATGTCTGTGAGTGGTATTTTGTTTCTGTCCTCTTTGAATGAAGTGCGTTTTACGATGATAAAATTACTGTTTATTTAAATGGAATCCGGTGGGTTTGGCACTAGTGGTTTCAGGGCTGTTTCTAGTTTAACAGAAAGACTCTTAGTCCTCAACCAAAAGATCCAGCTCTTCCATAATGTTGTCAGACACTTACAATAACAATCTGAGCCTGTCCGTGTCAAAAACAAGAGTTTTTATTGGACGTACATTGACGACGCACACATGCTGCGAGTGGTTACACTGCAGCATGTAAGTTATCCTTTAAGTTTTTTATAGCAAATTTTGTGTCTTTATGTTTTGTGTCATCATATACCAGCCAACCAGATTTAGATTTCATAATGTAATGTATTTGTTTTGCAGCCTGTTGGTTCATACTGATATGTGGCTGCCATATTGTTCATCTAAAGAGATTGTGTTGAGATTGTGTGTGTGTGGCAGTGCGCTGATGTTATCATCTTTCCTGTCTTAAGAAATATGGTTTTGAATAATGTACCACTTCCTGGATTTCTTCTGCACATTGTTTTGTGTTAATTATGAGGATTTGTTGTACCTTTTAAAAGAAGTGCAGGTTAGAGGAGCTAACACTGTGAACTTGTGCCCATCTGAATTTGTATCACGGTGTATTATGTTGGTTTTATTTGATCAGGTGGCAGCCTCATCATCACTCGGACCAGGTGCTTCCCCATATTAGGCCGAATCTGTCTGTACACAGGCCACTCTTGATGGCATGTAAACACGCTTTGAAGTGTGGACACTTGTGTGTGTGTATTAAACTTGGAATCTGATTCTTTATAATTGACATGTAAACACCAAGTGCTTTGAAGTGTGTGTGTGGCATGGACTGTATCTGAAAGTGTGATGTCAGGTATCCTCGGGCCATACACTTCTCTGTTGGTTCAGTGAAGCTTGTTAATGTGGAGAGATAATCCCCCCCCCCACCCTCCCTCCCCACCGCTTCCCAAGCTCACTTCCTCTCCGCAGCAGGAAGTCCTGGCCTTTTTAGACCCCGACAAAGCAGTGGAGACAGTAGTTTCCTATTTCAGCCTTATCTCTGCGGCTTTTAATTAACTCTGAGGTGTTTACTCTTGGGGGCGATTTAGAAAAGGATTGCGCCGCTTTTGCACCTGCTAAACCTGCACAAAGAAAACAAAACAAAACAGAAAACATGGAATTGTCAAATGCACCCACAGAGGGTGAAATGCACCATTCACTATGCTGCCGAGCAAAATTGCTTCTTGGTGCTCCTGACCTATTTGCACATATTTAAATCAGGTAATAAGCATAAATTTCGGTGCAAAATTTTAAACCTTGAAGTCATTGAATTCCACAATCTCATTTTACAGGCTGGAAAGGTCATGGAATTGGTAGAATCCTTGAAAGTCTTAGAAAGCTCATGAAATCCTGTCGTTTATAATGAAAATGTTTAAGTAATCTTTGAAATAAGCATCCACATCATGTAGCATAATGGCAGATTTATGTTCTGAAGCTGTGGACGTATTGTAGCTCTAATAAGCTGAAGCGTGACGTTCTGTTTACTGTCACATACACTTCTTCATCTTCACCCCGCGTTCTATCTCTTCCTCCATGTCTGCCAGCAAGTTGGAATTAAATTTGAATAGAGTTTGAATCTGTTATGTTTGATTTACACTAGACAAGTGGGGCAAAAATAACAATGTTGTGACAGAATGATTTAACATGTAGGGTCATGAATCCCAGTTTCCACACCTAGGCCTACTACTCTTAAACGCTGACAACATTTAATTGTCACTCAGAGCGCAAATGTGCAATGTGCAGTTTTGTTTTGTTTTTTTAAACAAACCATTGTGTCCACAAAACTGTTGGCCATCACCTCCTCTACTTTGTGTCTGCAGACCACCTTTAGTAACATGAGTAACATTTAGAGAAAAGGATACCGTACAGTTTTGTTCGTGTTTTATGTTGTAAATGGTTGTGGAAATTTTATTATGAGTACCTTAAAAGTGATAGAAAAGTTAGTAAATTTTGTCCATGAAAATGTGAGGCATCGCGTTTAATAAATCTTCAGGCTGCTGTGAAACTGCGCCTAATAAAGGCAGCAAAAAAGTTTGTTTTGGGTGCGTTGGTACAATAGGCAAACAAAAAAGGACAGTAGAGGAGATACCCGCACACCAATGCAACAGGACAAGTGATTTTTTGAGCACCGATGAGAGTCAAGGACTGAAACGTTTGCTGCTGTGTTTATTCACTTTTATATTAATTTTGTACTCTGAGCACTCGTCTTTTTGTGCATGAATGTCCTAAATAAATTGACTGTTTTTTGCACTGATCATAGCCTGTGGGCCTTTTTGTGGCTGTCCAGCCCACTGTGTGTCATAAACATTCATAATATTTTGTAAATTGAATATGTTACTCTGTTGTGAAAATGGCATTACATTTATTGAAGAGAGCATCATGACTTGTTCAGGACCTAAAACTCAGATTTTATGACTTGGGACTTGGCTGTCTTCACTTGGGACATGAGTGCAAAAGGAACTTGTTGACTCTCACCCTCATGGCAATTAACAGGATCTCAGCTCTTTGTTTGACTTTATGTGTTTGAATGCACACGTCAGCCTGCTGTGTCATACACTGTGTGAACGCTGAAAGTTACAAAACAGGTACAGATTTTACAGGCGTTGACTACAGTTTAATTACCTGTTTTAAGCTCTGTGCCTATCGGCAGTAATCCTGTTTGATTTCAGTCTGGCCGCGTTGCAGAGCTCTTTGTAGTTTGTTTTTGAACAGTCTGCAGTCAGCCCTGTAGCAAGTGTTGGTTCCTGAGACTCTTGCTGAAAGGTTGGTAAGGCGAGAGTTGACTTTGACTGGGAGAATGCCGAAATCATTTAACTGGTGTCTGGTTGGTGCCCAAAAGACAAACAGTAGCAGCAATTTACAGCTGGGTATTGCTAAAGACTTCACAATACAATGTGCACAATGATGCATAGGCCACAATATGGTAAAATTACAACTCTCCAGTTTAAATGTCTGCAGCTGCCAGCACATAATTATGTGTAAAACATACAGTTACTCAGCACCTCCTGAACACAGAGTTACTGCTTTAAACAGTCTAATTAGGCACAACTTGAAAATTGGTGAGATCTCAAACACACCGCCCACACACTTACAATACACACACAGACATAATACGCCCTGCAGCGACCAAGTGGTTCCAGTCTGCATGGCGGGCAGGGAGGAGAGAGGGCAGTACCCTTCAGAGGGTTTCTCCTCCACGCCCACGACGCCTTTGTTTCCTCGCATAATGTTTTCCTTTTGGGTCACCTCTCCAGCCTTTTAGGGCAGTGAAAGTGGATCTGTCCAGGGCCTCTCCATTACATAGCCCATCAGATAGGGAGCGCTAGATAAGTCCCCCCTGTATAATAAATGTCTCATATTTGATCTTCACAGGTGGGAGCGATCTCACAGCACTGTAGCCAGGGTGCCTCTCCTGGGACAGCTTGCACAAACACCTGCTTTTAGGAGCAGAGAAAGACACGTCTAGTTGCCTTTTCACATGTGTCACACAAACACAATTTTCAAACACACCCTCATGTAGCCATTTTTCCTGTGACCCTGTGCTGTCGGTGCGTGGGAAGGTGACAGGTTAACATATCCTTGCTTATTCAGCCCCACCAACCTTTCAGGAAGCTTTATGGTGCGAATCGTAAACGAGTTAACCCCCAACCTAGAGCCCTCTCCCCGGGCCTCGCCTCCCGACAAAGAGAGAGAGCGGCTTCGCCTGGTCAGTTCAAAGTTCAGACGCAGAGCCCGACAATCATTGACACAGTAAGGCAAAATCAAAAGGGAATACAAGGAGGGTTGGCTCCGGAATAGACAAGAGATCATAAATACAGTGGAAAGTAAATAGTGGAGGCAGAATGTCAGGCTGCCTTGTTAGCAGGTATAGTATTGCATGGCTGTGGTCTGAATGGAAGGCATTGGAGACATGGGAGGCAACCCTAGCTGTGAGTTATGTTTCCAGAGCTACACGGGTATGCAGTGCTTGTTCCCTCCTTAGCATTCACTAACAGTCAAAGCTGTGGCGCGTCAATCATTTTTCAGGGTGACATTTTCCTTGAAGACCATTGGCTACCCGGGGCAGGGGTGTGTTCCACTAGACGGCCCACTACGAGCTCTCCCTCTCAGCCCCACCCATTGCTTAGGGTTAACTCTTGGACACTTTGTGCGCTGGTATGGTGGAAAAACAGTGACCCACTTTTGTGCTTTTATACCTGCCACCCTGGTAGTGCCATTAAACACAAACATTTAAAGGGTGACTTTGGTATTTTTCAACCTCAACCCTATTTTGCCATCTTTTTATGTCTAAGTGACTGATGGGAATGACAATTTTTTAACTGGTCCCATATTGAGTGAGAGTGCCGCAGCTGCAGTGTAATCACTGGGGGCATTTGTGCAACATTAATGTATGTCCACTAAAAGTGCTTGGTTTTGCCAATGACAGGCTCAGATTGTTATTGTAAGTGTCTGACAATATTATAGAGAGGATCCCAACAGAGATAAACATTTTTTGTTTAAGAGTAAGATCTTTTTGTTTACCCTGAAACAGCCCTCAAGTTGCCATCGCCAAACCCATCAGACTCCATTTAAATTAACAGTAATATTGTCAGCGTGAAACACACTTCATTCAGTCGAAACAAAACAAAATTCACAAAAGCTGTCTTGGTTTGTCTTTCCACCGTTCAATCAGTCAACTCTGGTTTGGTTGAAATAAACTATTAATTCACATGCTGATTCTACACACGCTAAAATTACTGTTTATTTAAATGGAGTCTGGTGGGTATGGTGCCAGCAACTTCAGAGCTGTTTCTGGTTAAACAAAAAGGATCCATAACTTGTCAGACACTTCTGTTAAAGAGTAAGATCTTTTTGTTTACCCTGAAACAGCCCTGAAATTGCCATCGCCAAACCCACCAGACTATTTAAATAAACAGTAATTTTAGTGTGTATGGAGGCAGCGTATTATCACGTCTCACTGGGTGAATTAAGGGCTCATTTCAAGCAAACCAGATTTGATTGATTGTTCTAACAGTGGAAAGATGAATCAGGACTTTTTTTTGTTCGTTTTATTTTGTTTCTATCGACTTTGAATGAAGCGTGTGTTACAATGATATAACTGTTTATTTAAATGGAGTCTGCTGGGTGTGGCTATGGCTATTTCGTGGCTGTTTTTGGTTAAACAAAAAGGATTCTTCTCTTTAACAAGCAAGTGTATCTATGTAGAGATCCTGTCCATAATGTTTTCAGACACTTATAATAACAGTCTGAGCCTGTCGGTGGCAAAAACAAACACTTTTAGTGGACCTACATTCAAGGTGCGAACATGCCCCAAGTGGTTACATTGCAGCCTTGATAGGTGACTTAAAAAAGTTAAACTTTAAATGTTGTCTCCTTTAATCACGTAGGAACAAAAACATGTCTGAATAGAGCCCAGGTTGAAAAATATTGGATGCTAGGAAACAGTGAACTCTGGAAAGACAATAGCGAAGGATTTCAGCAGTGGCGTTTCTGAAATAAAGGCTGTTGACACCAAAATCAATTGTATTAATTTATATTCTTGCGAGTCTCACAGCTCTTTGTTAACTATACTTGAGATATGGTTTGGAAACGTTGCATTGTTCATTGTTTTACTGGTATTCAGATGGCTTATCTAATGTAAATAGATTCTTTATATCGGTCAGCTATTTCAAAAAACCACAATCAAAGTTTGTTTTTCCAGCAGTGGAAATAGTCAGCTGTGCCTCCATCTTTGAAGAAACATGGATTACTTTCATAAAAAAAATGGCATTCAGGTAGTACTGATGATTTTTTACAGTATGTACCCATCAGTTCACACAGGCTTTGATTCCATAGCAAAGTTACCAGCTGACCCCTGGCCTGTGTTGTTGTTGCCAGTGTTTGTATCCAGTAGCAATGGAAACAGGCATTTCCCCGTTTTATCTCTCTGTGTTTCCTCCACTATACAGATTCAGTCATTGTAACCTGCACGCTTTACTCTGTCATCGTCTGCCTGCTTCTTTAGCCCCTATATTTTTAGATCTCTTATCTGATATTGTCATGGCAATGCAGAATAAACAAAACGTTTTGATAGCCGCAGGTTTTTCAGTTGGAACCTGTCTCTGGGTGCTTTGATCAGAGAGGCCTTTTATTCTGCCAAGAAGCTTGAGAAGCCAGGAGGGGGGCTGGAACGACAACGAAGCAGCCAGAAGAGCAGCGCTGTGCCACGACTCTTCCCTGAATGTCAGGAGAGAGGAGCAGAGCTGAAAACTTCTGGCTTAGTTTCTGAGCTTTTGACTGAATTGACCTGGAAGTAGGTTTAATGCTGTTTTCAGACGACACGATAACAATCCTTCCATTATTTTTAATGCAGACTTGACGCCAACTTCTGCACACTGTTTACAGTACATGCTGTGCACCCACACACTCAGCCCCTTTCACTTATCTAAGTCATGCCATAGACTATAAGAGAAGTGGACGTACCCTCGGGGTTGGAAAATTTCCTTAAACCAGCATTCTTTCTATTGGCCAGCAGGGGGTCGACTCCACTGGTTGCAAACAGAAGTGCGACTGTATAGAAGTCTGAGATAATGACCCTACTTCTCACTTGATTTATTTATTACCTCAGTAAACATTTTCCTAATGAGTTTATGGTTTTAATCACCAGTTTTAAATCTTCTTCAATACAGCAGGATGTTAATTTTGTAAGTGATGGTCCCATTTAGACGATAGACAATAAGGCAGGGGATTGACAAGTTGCTATAACTGTGACCTGTCAATCAGGATAGAGGTGTAACTAATATGTGATTGCGTGAGGTAAATATTCTGTCAATTCGGCTTTGCCTTTTAAGATATCTTTCTGTTTTTTGTTGAAGTGGACGGAGCTTTATGACGATAATACCTCGTCAATGGGATGAGTCCTTTGTTCAGCCAGTGTCTCGGCCTACATGTTGCTACCACTGGCTTCCAACAGGCTTCTGCAGCCAAAGAACGTACATATAATGTTTGCTTTTTAACTTGAGATCCTTCTTAATACATTTTTATTTATTATTACATAGGTTGCCGTGTTACTTCTAAATTTGTTTTAGTTAAAGGATAAGTAAAAGCTGATGTTTCGGAGAAATAAAAACATTATGGTCATGTTACAATGCACATCCTTGGCACTGCGTACATTCAAATGACTGAACTTGTTTTTAGGTGCTGTCGTTTTCATCTTAGAACCATAGACTGTATAAAATAGCTCAGTTTGTTAGCAGCGACTTTGCACAGCGTAGCTAGGAGCCTAGTGCAGTCAAGTTGCTGGTATAGGTGCAGGGCATAGTTTCCATGGGTTCTCAGTCTCACCCATCCATCGCTCCTTCCCAGCTCCACCCTCCATCCAAATATGGTCACTTCTGGCTCCAAAAACCGAAGATGGTGGCCAAAATTCCAAACTCCTGGCCTCAAAACCTCATCTCATACATCTTTGGGACCATAGAGTGGGAATAGAAAAAAAGAGGCTAACTTATAGTTTATCACTTCGCTAATTTGAATGGGAATAAAAGGATTTAATCTAACGAAACGAGTCAAATAAAGCTTAGAATAATGTATCCACTGATTCACAGGGGTCTCTTTTATGATATAAGCTTTTTGGGTCTAATGGCATCATGTGAAGGACCCAGAAGTTGTAATTCCATGTTTGGACACTATGTCAATTTGGCTCCAAAGCCTGTTGCTTTTCCTGAGGGTTCATTTTAAATGATTATCCACATCCAGTTGGTGACATCACAGTGACTACTTACACTAATTTTGTTTATACAGTCTCTGTGTCATGCAAGTTGGAAAAGATGGTGAGCTATGATTGGTCAGGGTCCATCACATAGTTTGTCATGTCTCTCAACCAAGTCATGATGAGAATTTATGACTCATGTTACACAGTGATCATCGTGACAGGCACAAATATCATGTGGTCTGATCTTGGCATAACTGGCAAGTTCTGTAAATACAAACAAAATGTTCTTCATTGCATCCTTGCTATTTTCTTTTAGCTTAGGGACACATGTTTGACAGACAATCCACATTTTGATGTTTGGCTTTTGGTGGAACTTGAAACAGTTGAACTATCTTCTTACTGCCTGCAACATTTGTGGGTGATGACATGTTTACTTGTGTGGTTTACGTGCCATCGTGACTCAGTTAAAGTAGTTTTGGTTGGAGAGCGCATCAGCTGGTGTAAATGACAGCATGGCATTGTGGGACAGGGGGATGGTGGCATTGATGGAGTAGGTGTGTGCTCAGGGTTGTGTTTATGTGTGCAAGACTGTAGATGTTTGTGACAGAACGTGCGTGTGGAGTTGTGCATGAGCACTGAGCCTCTGCATGGTGAGGTCATTGCTCATTGGCCCTTTTGTGGGGGTAAGGTTGGGGAGCAGTGATGCCTGCTACAGAAGGGGAGTGTGGGAACCAAGCGGTCGGTGCACAGAGGATGGGGGTGGGGGTAAAAGATGAGGTAAATGTTCTGGAGCCCAACAATCAGCACGTTGATGTCTTCACTGGGTGGCCTCGTTGTATGGGGGCTGCAGGACGGAGCAGGTCGCCAGGTCTCAGGGCGCTGTGGGAGCTCTGGACAGGGACACGCAGCACCATCCTGCTGCATGATGGATGAGCTGTGCTTGCTTCTAAAAATAACAAGATGGAATCATTCCATGAGGTGTCAAAATATGTACTCCACTTGATACCGAATCCAACAACACGCAGCAGATGAATGGACTGAAGGCTTGTTGTGCGTGTGTTTTGAGATTGTTGGAGAAGCACTGGGTGTTCTTACTGAATGGCATAAAGGGCGGTAGTACCATGAGGTTCAATTTAGTTATTGTTCCTCAAATAATGTTTTATTTATTTATTTTTATTTTATCACAAAATAATACTAACAATTACTTCACGTTTTCACAATTCTCATTTGAACAAGCTCTGGTTGCATGCAGGTAAAACAATCAAAACAGTACCAGAAGACAGGGTTTTGACTTTGATGGTGTCCTGAAGTAGTGTAAGATCATGGGAGTTGTTGCCTACTTTGTGAAACAACCACTATTGTCAGTTAAAATCTATCTTATGTGACTCAAGTAGAAATCGTATTCACAAATTCAGGTTTTATTTCCTTCATATTTACTCGTGTTAAGTCATTTCATTCCAGTGAAACTAAGTTAATGCTTGCTTAGCCTTAGCATTAGATGAGTTGACAGCTAATGTAGCTAATATTGAGTGCCAAATGTTATGTGCCAGATTCAGTCATGGGGGTAGCCTGGCGCTGTTAACCGTGGCCAAAACAAGTCACACAGTAACACAAACAAACTAACTGATTGAGGCAGCAGTAGACCAACAACTGCTGTGTTGTGTCGTAACTGTTTTCGTCAAAGGAGTCTGTTGCTTTGTGCTACAACATGAAAAGCAGTTGCTTTTCACTGAGGACGCTTTCAGACCTAGAGTTGTCTTGCTTTGGTCCGAATTGGGGACTAATTTTGTTACTAAGTTGTATAATTGCCTTGAGTTGGTTCATGTTCTTACGGCAGCATTTACAAGCAGACCAGATCAAATGCCTTGCACGAGAACACTTTCTAACATCACAATGGAGGGACAACTACGCAGGTTGATTTTAGCGCTGCTCATCGTGGGCTTTATTGCTGTCACTGTTCATTTTAGTCAAACCATACAGTTTGAAAACGAGGCGCAGCTCCAACTAGAAAACAATGTTTTGATGCATTGGATGTG
Organism: Epinephelus cyanopodus; assembly: GCA_026686955.1. Taxonomy (NCBI): domain Eukaryota; kingdom Metazoa; phylum Chordata; class Actinopteri; order Perciformes; family Serranidae; genus Epinephelus; species Epinephelus cyanopodus. Next base: position 19,759,394 of record CM048924.1, read on the forward strand.
CTGAATGTGCATATTAAGGCAGTACAGCAGGAGGTGTATGTTAATAATCCTCCAGGACTGTAACATGCTCGTGTTTAACCCAAACAATGTGTCATGTGACTGCAGCTGGATCGGATTTAGGTATAGAGCAGAGTTGAATTGAACCGAACCAAACAGGGCAGGTGAGAAAGCGCCCTTAGACATGGCAGCTCTTCCAGTAGTGATTGCGCCCTAAAAACTGGGTATTTCAAGCCAAAACATGATCTTTTCCAAACCATAACCAAGTGTTTTTTGTGCCTTAACCAAACCACATGTTAACCACAGTGTTGTTAACGTGCAAATGTAACGTATCCCTGGTTTGCAGTAACATACAATGCCAAATTTTTTGCAGTGGTTGGGTTGTGGTAGCACAGTAACATGGATCGATATTGAAATATACCAATAGATTAGGTCACTACTGGATGACTGTGTTGCAAAATCACATGCAGTTCATGAGTGGCAGAAAAAAATGCTGCATTACTGTAACTGAGTAAGATTCTATGACATTGTATGATTTACAGTGACGTATCACCTGGTGTTTCCCTGAAAGTTAGAGCAACTAGAGGGGTTAAAGCGGATATGACGACGCCACTGAAATTGAAAGCACTGTTATCTTGAATAACATCACAGATTTCTCTGGGACAGTTAGAAATGTTTGAGATGATAAAAGTACACAGCCCAACAGAATATAAACCAGGTCTGGTCGTTTTTAGTCATTTTGATGCAGAAATGTTACGGATGATATCTTTTAATCGTGCACTCTCACCATTCAGCAAACAAACGTCTGATTTTCCCACATCTGTCATGTGAGAACAAACACAGCCTCAGTGATGTTACCAATATAATTCTTCTTTATATGTTTTCTGCAACAGTAAACATTTACTAACATCTCTTGTTTTGAGTAGTTTGTCCTGTGCTTTACCCGGATGTGACCCAGCTGGCAAATTCTTCTTTTTTTTTTTTTTAGCTCTGCTAACATGACTTTCGTCCACACAGTCAGTCTTTTATTGTGGTTTGGGCGGTGCTATGTTGGCAAAACATCACAGATTAGAGTCTTGGTTCTGCAAAATGTAGCTCTGGCACAGTTAGCATTGCTTACAAATAATGATTAGCCTTTGCTTTTCTCTAGGAATAGCATGCACCGTCATTGTGGGAAATGCTTCAGCTCTCCCAGTAACTGCTGTTTGAAGAGGCTCTGCCTGACAATACAGTATCCCCAACAGTCCAACTATTCCTTAGCATATATTTATATTTTTCCAAGCACAGTTGGCTCCTGTTGGAACAATGTCAAAGAACCCCCCCACCCCAACTCACCCACCACACCCCCCTCTTTGGAGTGAAATCTTAACTGCCAGCACTCAAAGCCTGTCAATGAAAGGCCAGCTGTTCCCCGCCCTCTGCCGGCCTGCCCGTTAGATGCTCGCCTCCATGTTCAACCCCCTCCTAACTCACACACTCTCTCACAAACACACACAGACGGCCCGGGCTCGTGTGAAAGCATGAAATGCCATTACCGGCAGGCGTCAGGTTACGTGGGCACAGCACCAAGCTATGTCCTAACGAAGGATGTGGTGAGAAACTTATATGCTACATGCTAACTGCGCTCCCAGCATGGCACTGTGGCTCTGCTCTGTCTCTTTCACACACACACACACACACACACACACACACACACACACACACACACACACACACACAGGCAGACCTCGAGGCCCCTGGTTGTCGGAGCACAATTCTGTAAAAGTTAACCATACGACAGAAATAGAAGGCAGCAGTCTTTAATGTTAGAGTCTCCTCAAGAAAACACAGGCTGCTGCTGCTGGGACCCCGTGAAAGAGACGCAGGCTCGTGTGGTCAGCTCGTATGTTACTGTAAGAGAGGCTGCGGCTAATCAAACACAGTGAGGAGGAATGTCACTGCCAATAACAGCCTATAGAAAATGAAATATAATTACAGCTGATGTTAACCATGTATTCACTCTCATTTTCAGTCATTCACAACTTCAACCACAAGCATACTGAAGCAACAGCCAGACGTTTGGGACTAGTATTTTATTTTTATTTTTAGCTAAAGCTAGCAGAGTGGCTAAAAACATGCAACACTAATAACATTCCCATCAGCCTCAGCTGTACTTAAAGCTTTTATTAGTTTTGGAAATAAACAGTTCACTTTTTCACCCGTTATTATTACTATTCTCATTATTAGAACTAGCCCAGGTTTCATATAATGATTTAAATATTGCTGTGAATATTTCATCGTGTTTTGTGCGATTACGTTAAACTAAAATCTAAAATAAAATAAATAAAAACAGATTATCACACATTATTATAAGTTCTAGCTTTTAAATCAACTACAATTCCTTATTTATAGAAATGTATAAGATAATGTATAATTATACTTGGTTGTTTATTCAACGCCCTCTTATCCTTATTATTGGCAGTGGTGTTATCCAAAGAAAACATTAATACCTCCAAATGTCTTGCTCTCTGAAGTTTTAAATACAGACATATGTAGAAATAATATAATTTCCTAATTTATATTAATGGTTCAGGTTTCCATGCACAGTTATGTAATATCAGTTTCATAATTTTTACTTTTATTTATTTTTTATTTTTATTTCAACTTTAATTTGTATTTTATTTTATTTTAGTTTTATATTTTGGTGATTATTTCTTTATATAGATAATACAAAACACAACTGCACATCACCAACTCATGGGGCACACCACCCATCATGAATTAGAAAAAGACGAGAGAAAAAAATGAATTATATAATAATAACATATTAAGTTATGAGTAAATCCATACTAACAAACAACCACCACAAATAATATGCTTATTACAAGCACACACAGTTTGAATATACACATACAGTTAAATGTAAAAGCAATGAATGGGCATGAAACTAATATTCAGTCTCTTGATGACAGTGTGATTACACCCTTGTGTTAATGGTTTCTAGCTTTGGGAAACAGTTCTGAGTGTGTTTGTTCACAACTTGTTTGAATGCTGATTCCCTGTCTAGGATAGCGTAGTTAATACTGTTTTGCAGAATATATGTTTGTTTTAATAACATCATGCATGTCAACAAAATAGCGTCTTGCAGACTGATAGCACGCTGTTGTTGCAGACAGACAGTTGTGGTGGTGTTTTTGACAGAGTGCAGAGATTGGTTTCATTTCTGCACGTGGGAGGCATGCTCTGCATAGCCTGAGGATACAGAACCAGATATCGTCTGCATCTGATATCAGCTCATATCACTTCTTGAGTCTCGTCCATCACAGGCTGCGTCACTGTCTTTCCTCCCGCCAGAAGCTATTCCTCTGTTTGAATCCTGTTTTTTAAACTGTCGGAGCATATTTCCTGGTCGAACTTTGTCAAGTGCGAGTTTAAGATGCTTTTTCTTTTCATTTTTTGATATGTCTTCCCTACCCGTTCCTTGCGTTTCTCTTTGTCTGTTGGGTTAGCTTTAATGAGTGGACTCCATTGTTAGTTGGGGCAGCCGCCTGCTTGCAGCTGTGGATGAAACTATCTGGTGTATTTGGCATGGCGCCCATCTTCGGCCTCAGTTTCTAACAGGAGGAGGAGGAGGAGGTGGAGGCCAGCACATTGGATGTGCTTGATGTGGACTGATGGACAGTAGACAGCTTGCCATGTCTGCAGGAAAACATGAGTGCTTTCTAATCTACGTAGACAGGAGTCCATGGAAACCAAGTGCTGCTGGAGGACGGGGGTTACAGTAGATGGGAGGGTTTTTAGCAGCACTTGAGGTGAAAGTAAGTTTCTGTTTTTCACAATTCAGCTGACGTCAGTTGCTGTTCCACATTTGGTCTCTGATGTTTTGCCTCTTCATAATCTGCTTGCAACATCAAACTGTAATGTAAACTCCACCTTAACCTGTGGGCTCCACTGTCCCAACAGTCAGTATCACGTCCCATCACATGCTGCCGACAGTCAAAACACAAAGATTATCGTTTTTTCCCCCCTGCTGCATTACTTTGGTTTTGCCCAGTGGGGTTACTTTGAGCTTTCTAGTGAGTGTTGAACTTTATAAATCATCTCTGACATCAGCTCAGTCCTCATCTTTCAGCCGGATGAAGTGATGTACCTCCCATATTACACATCACCCAGATCAGATAATACGTAATGTGTGAAGTCATCTAAAGAGTCTTTTGTTGAGCTCAGTTGAGCTCTTTAAGCAGCGCTGTGAGAGACACCACCCCTACTGGCTGACCTTTGTCTGGAGGTTAAAACAACAAAGTGACATTTTCACTATGCTGTACATTGAAATGAGATTAAATTCACTAATTAGAACCAAGCTATTTGTACAGTATAAAAGTGTGATATGGCTAGGGGATTCAGGAGGGATTGGTTGAGGCTCGTGTTAGGTAGGATAATGGGGGGTGGAGGAGAGGAAAGAATGGGGGCTGAACAGAGTCATGGTGTGACTGAAGCGTCTAGGAACCCGGGGGTCAAGACTCAGGGTGGGGGCATGTCTCGATGAGCTTCCTGCTTCATCATCCTCCTGTGGTTCGCGAGCATGGGCTAAGGATGCAAACTCCATGTAGAAAGGACCTGGGACAGTCGAGGTTCAAATCTCGGACCTTTCCACTGTAGCTCCTTACTGAGAGGGATCATGAGAACTGAGACAAAAGAAAGAGAAAGGGTTAGACTCACCCATGTAGATCTGTGCAGGTGATTAAAGCATAGTCTTGTCTCTGAACCTTAGCTATGATAACTTCATGAAAAGAAAGGAAAGTTTGATCCGGATAATCCAATAACTCTTTGTCCAGCAGCTGTCTGCAAGCTGCCTGTCATCATTTTGATGTTCTCCAAACATCAAAATGATACAGAGTGGTCGTTCCTTGTTGTTTGTCAATTTTAAAGGTAATTTTGCAAGTCAAGTAAATTACACTTTGTCGTAGTTACATTTGAAACTGCTCACTGAGCTACATCCTCTCATCTTGTGCAATTTACGTCACCTACACAAACATGACCATCACCTTGGCACATTTCACTTTATCCTTCTAGAAGCATATTTGGGAATCCTAGGATGGCGAAGGAGTGACCTGCCCCACTCTCCCTGTGATTGGCTAGCACTCGTTGTCTTCGTTCGATGGATTATTAGGTCTAGGCAAGTGGAGTGGGATTGGTTAAGGTTAAGGTAAGAATGTCAGGGTAAGCCAGTCAAAGGCAGAGTAAGGTGGGCCATTCCTTCCAGCATTCACAAATTCACCTTCCAGCAAGAGAGGAAAAGTATTAAAAGAGGTGAAAGTCACTTCGGGTCTGGCCATGTAGAAAGGAAGCGAGAGAGAAAGTTAAGGCATCATGTGACTTTTGGGTGTGTAGTCCTTTCAAATACATTACGATAAAATGCAACTTTCCTGACCTGCAAATTATCTTTTAAATTGACAAACATAGAAGTTGTAATTCATAGCGCAACTTATACAGGATAAAAGCATGTATTTTTATCCAAAATAAGGTCCCATGGTAGTTCGCCAGAAGGGGAGGGACTTTGCCGTTCTATATGCAGAGAGAGAGATTTTAATCAATGAGCCTTAGCTTGAAGGAGGTAGTTATTCAGCCTGTTGAATCATTCCTTTTCATGACTTAAATGTGCGATAGGTGTGTTGTTACATAGTGCTGTTATCACTGTCGCTAAAATGGATTAAAACATGGCAACAAGTCTGTCAAGTGTGACTGCGAACCTTGTGCTATGTGAATGCAAGGTTCTAAATTTATAACTGAAATGTCTTGTTTTCACTGTCCTCTAACATAAATACATGTGGAGCAGGAGGGGGATTGGTGTGTGTGTACGTGTGTGTTGGGAGTCTTGAAATTCCAACAGCTGGGGAGTTTTATATTTGTTCCAAAACAGAGTACGGGCTGGATAGAAAGCCAAATAATCCGAACACCTGGGGAAGTAATTGTTGAGTCATTGGTATTCATCAGCATTCATATTGTTGTGTCGTTTTGTGTGCTGCGGCAAAAAAAAACAACTTAAGCCCCTTAAATACTTTTACGTGATTTTTGCATTTCTCCTTTACTGTTTCATACATTAGGGGATGAGATGGGTATCATAAAGTCCAGAAAGTCTTGTCGTCATGCTCAGTGGTTTGGCTGCTGCGGGAGATTTGACCCAGCGACCTGTCTTTTGTGTACAGTATGTCGTGTTTGTGCAGTTTTCATGCTGCTGTGATCAGCACCAGAGCGGGCTGCTGTAAGTGGCCGGGGTGGAAATAAAGGATCGGGATGAAAGGAGGCAGATTACATATTCATCTGGCCCATTTAGAGGAAGCGAAGCCTACAGAGATGCCTGTCGAAGCACACTGACGGGCCCAAGATTACTCACAGGTGCAACTGTGACTTCCATCTTCACCCTCAATCTTTCCCTTTCTATGCCTCAGTCTTTTCTCTTCCTGTGTCTCCGCTTGTGTTTTGCCACCTTCAGCTCAGTGTGTTTTATCGCAGGCCCTCATCTTCCTGGTCTTGGCGCGTTTCTGCATGCACAGTCTTTGTCTCTTATCGCCAATCTACCTTCCTTATCAGTTCCCTTTTATGTGCGAGTCTTTTCTCTTTTTTTCCCCTTGTCTGTTGCCGGCATGCTTTTATTTTTCCACTGTTGCTCATAATGAAGTCCTTCATAGGAAGGTCCTGCTCCAAGGCCGGTGATGTTTGTCTCCTCACTGAGAGGCCAAACGGTTTAAAACAGAAGGGCCCCAGTGAGGGCGGAACAGAGAGAAATAGATACAAAATGGACAAATGGGAATATTGCTATTTTTATATGATGACTGTAAGTGAATATTCTGTGTTCTCCAGCAACATGTGAATCTTCAGCTTATTGCATATACCTCAAACAATATAGGCCTTGTGGGTTAGATCTCATGTATATTACTTCCTTTGCCTCGTGTCTTTTTAACAGGCGTAAAATCAGCCCAGCCGCCAGAATAAAATGTGGCATTGTTGTGTCACACCATGTTACATGGGACATTTCCTGCCGTGTTTGTAGCAACAAAAGCTGATATATTTAGAGAGAGTTCCAGATATGGGTGTGCCACATTATCTCGTTCACGAGGATAGCAGTATAACTTTAAATATGATATGAAAAGTTCATGTCCTGATACACACAATATTTCAACTTGTTGACATATTGACGTCATACTGTTACCCACGGCAACAACGGTTACAGTGTGATGATTACTAATTTGCGATTGTCAATAATATCGTTATCATAAAAGTCCCCTGAAATATTGTGATTTATTTTTAGAGCCATATCGTTCACCCCTAGTTCTAGACATTTCTAGCCATGTTTTAGGCGAGTAAACTGGGTATTTTGAGTCAGAACATGATTTCCCTAACCCCTCGCCAAGTGTTTTTTGTACCTACACTTAACCGCACATCAACCACCGTGTTGTCACAACATGAAATTGAAAACTGACACATTAAATGGTGGAAAGTTTCAACATAGCTGCTCCATGTGAAACATAAAAATGTAACATATCCATTGTTTGCAGACAATGCCAACATTTATTCTGGAGATTGAGTTTTACAAAAAACAATCTGAGTCCCAGCTTTCCTGTAATGATGTATATATGTATATTATCCTGTAGTATTTTGTTGAATATCAGCAGAGCGACTAGTCTCAGTTGGATCTTCTCTTTCTCTTTCTCTCCATGTATGAACAAACTACTCCACCGATTTAGCATTGCACTCCTTTAACACTGTCGGATTGAAAATCTAGGATCAAAATTGCTGCAGGACAACCAGAGATATCAATTAATTTGTGATGTGTTTCACATACTATGCAGCTGACCTCTCCAAGACCTGTAAACAGACTTTGATGTGTAGAATTGGTGAAGTTCCCCTTTAAGTTCAAATGAAGCTGCATTTGAGGCAAAACATTGCTGGACTTCTGATCGTTCTGAAAGAGGTGCTGTAGGATTAGTGATTTTGTAATGTATCTTTTTGTTCGAAAAGGAGCATGAAAGGGGGTGTCTGTTGATTTCACAGATCAGTGTGTTTATAGGAGTAGCTCTGCAAATGGAAAAGGTTTATATGTCTCAGGAGTTAGCTAAAAAAAAAATCTTTGAAAGACACTAATGTGGTGTGAATTGTATGAGTTGTGTGCAGACATCATAGTGTTTCTTATCAAGATGTCACTATTTCACCTTCATGTATTTCACTCAGTGAAGCACACTGTTTGTCTCTCATCAGATGGACTCAGTTAGCAGTGCACTGAGTCTAAAATCCACCTGTACTCTGCACTGGTTTGGCTGCAGCAGTGTGTTAGGATCTCTGGTGCCCTCTCTCTGCAGACCAGCTGGTGTCCATGTCTACACACAGACAACCTGCTCTGCATCACAGTGTCAAATCCACACACTGTTAAAAAACTAGTTTACTGATCCATCAGTTTTGTGTCGGCGTTGTTGTAGAATAGCGTCATGCAAACTCTTTGCACGGCTGGGTTTGGTGTCTTTGTACAAATATTTTATGGCATGAGATTGTCTGTCAGGTGGAGGAGGCAGTGTTCGAAAACATAATGTGGAGCATGGTCGGCAGCCTGATGGTGACAACAGGACTCACTCACGCACCTGTGTTACAGAATGAGGTTTAGAGGTGCTGGTAGGTAGATTGTACAACCCAGTCACCAGAAAAAATGGCAGCGCTTAACGTTTCAGATATGTTGCATTTGTATGTTATTATGTAGCAAATACACTGAAACTTTTCAATATCACTGTGGTTAATATGTAATATGTAATAAGGTTTAGGTACAAAAACCACTTGGTTATGGTTAGGAAAAGATCATGTTCGGTCTAAATGCGGCTACTAAAAAAGTTTTGGGGCACCTGGTGGCTTAAGACCAAAACACACCGGTGCCGTACAATGTGCGTCAAAACAGAGAAACCAGAGAAATCCGGTTGACGCCCCGCAGCGCGATGCTTTTTGTGTGTGTTGGGGGCGGCATGTGACTCGTGTCAATGACAGCGGCGTCATATGACGGCCGCGGTGTGTTTTGGCCTTTAGTGGGCAGAGCAGGTGTCCCATATATAAATGCAATGTCGCAGCAGCAGCAGGTTGCTCTGCTGTATATCATCCCCTCTCTTTCCTTCATTCACTCATGTACTATGTAGTTAAAAATCCTTTGTTAGTACATGGATAAACAAACATGTTTCGTCACGTTTTGTTGTTTGTTGGTCTTTAATAGTGGTCTGCAGCTCGGCAGGTACAGCTAGGTATCACATGGTCCCCTCCACCTCCTGGTGACGAAGGCAGCTGATGCACTACATCACTTTAAAACAGTTATGATATGTATATAACGCACAAACGTAACATATTTGTTGTTTGCAGGAACATACAATGCCAACATTTTCTTCTGGCGGCTGCACTGTGATTCTGTTACCTATGGATGGAGCCAGGCTCACTGTTTACCACTGCTTTCAGTCTTTATGCATTACTAACCCTGTCCTGGCTTCAGCTTCATATTTAGCGTTCAGACATGAAAGTGGCATTAATCTTTTCATTTCACTCTTTACAAAAAACAAATTAAGAGTATTTTTCAAATCGGAGAACCACTCCTTGATGCCGTGCCATTCACTAAACGCTAAACCACAAATGCGTGAGGAGAACAGAGGATGCTTCGACATGAATCTTGCTCTCCTTGGGGGTCTCACAGCTTGACAGGCGTGTTTTTGATTCATACCTGATCTACCTGCCTGCTCCTCTGCCTGATTGGCCTGAAGGGCCTAATAGACGGCGTGCTTCCGAGCGGTAGCAGCTCAGCTGTCGCAGGTCTGTGCCCCGGGCCAGATCCATCGCGTGCAACCACTTCAGCCTCTAATTAAGCTTCTGAAGGGAGCGACAGCTTTTATTGAGAATAGAGATTTTTTGCCTCCTTCGTACTCCACGCCCTCGCTGCTACAAAGGCAGGAAAGTAAATGAAAGGTGCCTTCAGTTAAGGCCCTGTTTTAACCTCTGAGTAGCTCTGGTTCATAGACTTAAAGATGTCTTGTTACATTTGTGCATGAAGATGTATGTGGATGTGCTTTCGCATCGTGTTTGGTGGTGGTGGTGGATGGGGGGCTGCAGCCACTGGTGGGGGATGACTCTTCCAGATGATCCTGTGTGTAGCAGCAACAGCGACGCAGCTGGAATTGTTATCTCCTTTGATATTAGGGCTGCATGTAATGTGGAAAACACCCTGGGCCGGCTCCACTTCCTCCTCAGACGATAGGGGTTTCACATGCCAGTGGGTTTTTATAATCCCCTCAAGATTTGTAGTTTATTCCACTGAATTCAACCTTAGCTATGTTAAATATTTCCCCATCGCTGTTGTTTTCTTTCAAAGGCTCAAAGACGGATACGGGGATTACATTTTGTTTTGCTCTTTTCTGAATCAAATCAGCCACAAACACAGCTTGGCATTCCATCAGATTGTTTCTTTTTTTTTTTTTGTGGTTTGCTTCTGAATACACTCTGCAAAACAAGCCCAAAGTCATAGTTCAAGGAAATGAATTAAAAGAAATTAATTTGTGGTAAAAGTGGAAAGTGATAGAATGATGCATCAACAAGTCACTGACCAATTAGGTGGGGCGTGACATGTGGGGTGTATTTTCCTCTGGCGTTTCCTCGGGATGAACGTCTCGGTGTCTCTCTACCTTAACAACATGTTCCTTTGGAGGGAGTACGAGGGAGGAAGTGCTTTGGATGTCATTGCCCGTCTGCCCAGAGGGGCTGCATGTCGAGACACACCCCTCCCTCCCTCCTCCCCTCCTTCCCTTCCCGCCTTCCCTTCACACCCCTCACACTGATCTCCCAGCCCATCCATCTCTCCCGAGGCGACAGTCCCGTCTCTTTACTAGAACTGTCTGGCCCGTGGGGTCCACATAATGAGACAAACACACACTTGCTGTGAAACACCGCCAACATCGCTTTACCACTCCAAAATAACACAGACTTTCTCATGCTCCTGTGTGTGTAAATGTGTGTGTAGTGTGTATGTTCATTTATGTCAGAGGAATGTCTCAAGTAAACCACCACCTGTAGACACACATGTTTGCTTGTATCTCAGTTTAGACAAATGACAGTGGACGGTCCTGACTGCGTCACACCCATTACACAAAGCCACATATAGCATATTTAAGACCCTTTCAAGTATTACATTACAATGATTCATCTGTGGTTTATACATCTTTGGTTCTCCATTTGTTTCCAGTGATGGAAGTGGTATTTACATCTTTTGCCTATGCAAAAGTAGTCATACTACAGTGCAGAAATCCTCAGCTACAAGTTTATGTCCTGCTTTCAAACTCTTACTAGTGTAAAAGTACAAAAATATACTGAAAGTACCAAAAGCAAAAGTACTTGTGATGCAGATTGGCTCATTTCGGGATCATATATATGACTGGATTATAGTTATTAATGCATTAAAGGAGCTGTATGTGACATTTGGAGCATATCTAGGATTCAGAGTTTGAGCCATGGATGTATTAGGAGAACTGGATACAGCGTTGAACATGGGAGGCTTATTGATTGCTATGAAAGTTGCTCAGTGGTGCATGAAGCCAAAATGATTCAACTGCTGCATAAAATTACTCAGGGATTATTGGCACTACTTCATATCCATGCGGCCCAAACAGCAGGCACACTAGAGATTTACTGTGGTCAAGTGTGGCCGAGCGTCTAACTTCCAGTTTAGCGCTCCTCTATCTTGAATGGGGATAAAATGAATCGTTTTAAATCTTACTAGACCAAATGGATCAAATCCCAAATACTTCTTCATAAGAAATATTTTCGATGCAGGACTTTTACTTCTTACAGTGTATTTATTTTTTACAGTGTGGTTTTCATACTTTTTTTTAGATAAATGATTTGAATGCCTCCTCCTTGCCTCATATACCACAAAATGTTGAACTGTTCCTTTAAGAAAAGTGCACTTGGCAGAAGCACACTTGTAAGTTGAATTTTTGTTTCTTGTGAGAGAGTAGAAAATTGCTTAGTTGTAGCCGACAACTACCAACACCTAATTTATGAGCTACTGTATTTAGTTAAAGCAGCCGGGGTTTTAGTGGTAAACCTTCAGGCACAGTGATAAATGTTTTCCTGCGTGGGAGGTCGAGAGGGTTGGGCTGATGCTCTGCCTGAAGAATACCCAAACTGTGAGAAAACAAAATCACTTTATTGATAATGAATTAATGATTAAAAGCCTTAACGAAAGACTGTGTTAAGACCCCCCTCTAGCAACATAAATACAGTGCCTTGTCACTCATGAGTGTCCACGCTTTGAGGAATGAACTCCCAGTGAAATCACATGAAAGACGCCCTTGGGCGAAGTAGCACTAAGTAACACAATAAGAGAGTCACTTTTAGAGGTCTGGTCTTTGTCAAGCAAGTCTTGATGGGGTTTTTTTTTCACCACACTTCCTTTTAGTGTCTGTATTAATGCTCTAAAACTGTTTTTGCATTTAAACAGGAATTTTTTTGAAAAGATAAAACCTACTAAAGTTGAGTTTAAGCGTGTTTTTTCATGCCCAGGGTCAATATTTAAAGTCCTGAAGATACTGTATGTTTGGTATTGTCTCTGCATGCGTCAGGGCATTAGGCGTAGGACAGTAGGACTAATGATATTTCACTGTTTTGTTAACCTGAGTGACGTGTTCAGCTGGCACCTAGGTGAAAAGCATGTCTAAAGCGTGTTTGTGTGCCAAGAATCACAGAGAGAGTGGAGATAACCACTTAAGTCATAGTAATGCTGCCTACACTTGAAGAGTACGACAGCCTGTGCTATCAGGATGACTCACGTCAGGCACTTTCATGTGGCAGTGATAATAGGCTGGCAGAGTGTCAGGATGACTAAACATTTGCCTGAATCACACACGTCTGCTGGTATTGATTTAACAGGTCATTCTAGGCTACAGGACGGGTCTGAATACTGAAACATGGAGGGACACACCTACAGCTTACCTAATGCTTTATGAGTTAAGACAGAATTAATTCCTCCGCAATTACCGCGCTGAATCCCATGAGTCACACCTTCGCATAGACAGATGAAGTCAATTAAATTAAATAGAGCCTAATGCAGGAAACAAACAGTGGATTAGGGTGTTCAGATTGTGATCACTTGTCACATAGGAGGAATTCTGTGCTCAAAAGTAAGAGTGCTGTTTTTTTTGCTGTGTTTATGTGTAGTACAAATCAGCACAGTGAATACAACCACAGAAGGAGGAAAAACTGCAGCTTCTATGAAAAACATCTGGCTGTCTGGGGTTGGGCGATATGATAGATTGTTTTGGTGTGAGTTGCAGAGTGTTGGAGGTATCAGCCGTACAGATGTCTGCCTTCTCTCATTATTTGTAAAACTCAACAGCAATGTATCTTCCCAGAAATCATGACCTGGTTACTCAAGATAATCCACACCCACTGTGCAGAAGGAAATGTGCATCTACTGCTAACTCACACGTTACAGCTCAGCTAACGGGCCGCTACGAAGTCCCATTTTTACACAAAACCAAACAATGGCGGCATCGTTCCGCTCCAGTGTGTGATTAGAGACAGCATGCAGACATTGCAGCATCAAAAGAGGTGTGACAGGCATGACATGTCACATGACATCATCGTCCTCTAGTGTGTAATAAAACATACGCATCGGCAGTGCTTTCTAAACAATCATTTGCCGTCTCTGTTATATGGTGGCTGATCTTGTCCTCTGCTCGGAAGGTAAGGAGCTTCTGAATTTCATTGTTTTCCCAATTTTCTGACATTTGCAGCTGTTGTTCTTCCTCTTTGAAGTAGCCACTAACTGCTACAACCTGCTTTTTAAATCTCCCAGGGGAGTTGCATGCATAACACGTCGTCAAAATGTCACACCCATCGTACTGGCTGCCCTGTTTATACAGACGGTCGTTGGCACTGTTGTGACCTCCTATGGCGGCTTAAAGGTGAGACAACTCCATTCCCCCAATCTGCAGTCATATTTATATACAGAAAGGCAGGCAGCATAGCAGCATGATATTCCTGCCTTGAACAGGCAGTGTAAAAGGGGCTTTTTGCTCTTTGTTTATCATGAACCACTGCTGCAGGAGTGTGAGCTCCACACTCAGGACAGTTGATGAGAGTCTGGCAACAACCACAATGACAGGGCTAATTGTAAGTATCACATGGCTCCCATTATTTGACGGTTAGTAACAGGTTTGACGTCTGAGTCGAGCTGCTTCGGTGTGAGTTTGAGTTTGTTGGGAGCATTGAATGGCTTGGAATCGGATGTTAGCCGCTGCTGCTGTGTTAGCTCATGCTAACTGGGCAGACATTGCACTGACCGGTAAGAGAGCAGTCTGGATTCCAGAGACGACCCTTCATTGCTGTATCTCACCTGTGGAATGGCAGCAACAGAAAGTTTTCTTGTCTTAATTTTGAATTTACGGTTCAGTAGGCTAATTTAGGGGTTGTTGTTCAGTAAATGAATGTCAGATTGCACTTGTTTTCCGTTGTCAGCCATTTTAGTTTAACATGTTACTTTCCAGCTACTTAGTTTGTCTCAACAGCACCTCACTGAAAGCAGTGCGTCTCAAAGCAAAGTTCACCTCTCTTCCCAGAACTGTCACCTTCTCATCTCGAGTTTGCAGGCCTGAAAAAAGTGGGTGTTCCTTTCTTTTATTGTTACCTTTCAGCACTCAGACAGATGTTTAACATCAGCATAACACCCACTGGAGCTTGTTTTGAGCAGTTTAGCTAAACCATTGAATGTTGATGCCCCCCTATCCACAACTCTGTTATTGTACCATTATCCTGCAGTGATAAGCAGGTGTGAATGGGACTGGGAGGGTTGTGACAGTCGGGGGGTGATGAGTGCTCTTAGAGGTCAGGGTCGCTGTTGGTTTGGCTGTGATGTGGTTAACCCAGGAGCGCTGGAGCTGGATGCAATTTGGCAGAGTGGCAGCTGGCCTCTGCCACACTGCGCTGATTCCTCTGAGGGGACCTGCCTGTAAGAGCTGGTTCTGATTTGTGGCCCACCCACATCGCAGCACAGCGTGAATGGACCTAACTGAGGGAACGCTGTGCTTTCCCTCACTCTTTATCATTTCCCTGCCAGGAGTTTAATTTTATGCGGTTATTTACTGCGCTCTACAGTGGAGCTCCAATGCTTTTCTTCTCCTCTCCTCCTCCTTTCCGCCGGCTGCAGGTGTGTGTGCACTCGAGCGAGGAGATGTGTTGGCTTGTCTACAAAGGCTCTGACATAAAAATGGATCAGGAAATTCTGGTTCCTTTTTATACTGCGTCCCTCCCCCTCACATGGCAGTAAATGCTCCAAACCAACCCCCCCCGACCCTCCCACAGCTGCAGGAAGAGGTGATGAAAAGTTATTGCCACATTGTTGTTGTCACCTGCCCGCTAAGTACAACATTCCTGTCCAGTAGTCTTCAATTAGTAATAAACTTTAATGATTTGATCAGTTGGACAGAAGGAAGGAAAAACCCGATACAGCCTTCGTCTTTGTGCCGTGGGCGGTTCAGCAGACGAACTTGACTCAGGTGACGGATAATAGGCAACTGCAGGACCGTCAGCATTGTGGACCCTCCAGTTGACTCCAGTTGAGACAGGAGTCGCCTTTCATGTCATATGAGGTCACCTTCTTTTATGTCCACTGCACAAACCGTCACACAGATACCCAGGTCCTCACACCCCTGAGGGCCAGAGGAAGGAGACCCAGCAGAGGAAGTGTAAAGGTCTAATGTGAGACTGCTGAGTGACTCTGGAAAGAGAGCAGATCAGGTTGCGGGGCCAGCCAGGTCTGTATTGTGAAGATGAGTTGATCTGTCTCTGTGAATGGGCCTCGTCTCCGTCAGCAGGGTCCTGTTTGTGTCGTCGACCCCTGGACCCGCCCGCAGGCCAAACCGCAGAATGCCGCAGTGGAAATTTGAATTCCTTTGTTATACAGAGGAATGCCATTCATGAATTTTTGACTTGGGACAAAGACACTAGACCCAGTGATTCATTATACTGTGATCTTCTTTCATGGTCGAACACATTTTCAGTCATGAACTGTTATGAATGGGTTACTTTTTAAGATTTAATTGAAGAGAGGCTGCTGAGGTCACCTTCAACCATTAAGTTTTATGAATGGAATTCTTTTATACACGCCCAAAGTGTGAAATAGAAGGGACAACTTTGATGCATACTGTATGTGGTGTTTAATGACAGACAGCAAAACACTACACTCTGACACCCAACGGAACAAGAAGAGTTTTTTTATTTTTTTTTTATTTCATGGAACCTTTAGTTACGACTTGGTTTGACAGTCCCCCCAGGATTTTGCTGACTTTTTTGGGGGGATGGTTTCAGTCTGATACTCCTGATTTCTCGACAGATTTTCTAAAAAAAAAAGAAAAAAAAAAAAAGTGATGCATGTTGCAGTGTTTATAGCTGTTTTTTGCAATATAATTGTGGCAGTTTTTTGTATATTACATTAGTACATTAAAAACTGAAGTCAATTTGCTCCAGTGAGAATAAAACTGCAGTGTTCTGAGTTTTTGATTCATACACTAACGTCACTACTAAGCTTCCTATTTAATCTAATTCACTTTAATATGCTTGTAATAGATCTGGATGCAACAATCTCATGGTCATGGTCCGCTTTGCAGTTTTGTCGGTAAACGTGAGGCATTTGTGTTGCACATTTGCATCTTCACAATCAGAAACAAGGAAGTGAGTTTGGTGATGTCATTCAGGGTTGGTAAAATTTGCGGAAAAGCTGCAGTGATTGGACAAAATTTAAGGTTGCGCAGGATTTAAGGGGATTGGTAGAATTTGTGGTTATGAATGCATGTGAATGCTGAGTCGTCCTGAAGGTTACAGCTGTGATGTTGCCCACTGTCATGCTTAAGTGAAGTGAAGAAGTTGTCTAACTGACATAGAGGAACCAGAAAAAGGTTAAATTCTTCGTGATGTGTGGCCATGTGACTGTCCTCTGTGTCACAGCACTGTGTCTGCCATCTGCAGGATCTCTGTGTTATGAATAACCATGTGCGTCCAGCCCTCCTGGTGGCAGCGCGCTGGTGTTTACGTGCTCAAGGCTCGCTGGTCAGGCCTGTGAAATTGTAGGAAAGGGATACTTTGCCCTTGAGAATTGCCAACTCTCTCTGTGTCCGTCAGTAATGGCCTACGGGCTTGTGTCCAGAGCCGCTGGGTTAGCCACCATATTAGAAACAGAGTGGTGCCAGCCATAAATCTACCCCTAAAGACTAGGCCAGGACAGGAGGGGGAATGTTTTGATGGGGCTCAGAAGAAAGGACTCAGGAGTGAAGAGAGTGACCCCATGAAAAGCTGAGATTGAAATAAATATTCCACCAGGAAATGACTTAAGGAGCTCCCTGGAACTGACCCCAGACTGGTTTAGTCATTTGCCAAAGGCTAAAAGACAGTAGCAAAGAAAGGAAGGCACACTTTCTGTCAGGGACGTATCATCTCTATTCTACAGAGGATTTAGAATCTGTTTATGATGAATCCTTGCCAGTGATAGTAAAAAGAAAAATACATACAAACTCAAGCGCAGCCTGCCTGTGATTGAATTCTCTGTTGCTGCCAAGAATCCGCAGAGAAACAGTTTTATCTGAGAGCTCCACGTTAGGAGGAGCAGAGTGGCTGAGGTAGATGAATGCTGCTTCGGTTTTTATGTACCTTACCCTCCTGACCAAGCTCCGTCTCACAGGGGGCCGGTGGTGGAGCTGTGCCCACTTGTGGTATCGACTGGCCCCTAAATCACAGACAGACTGTCCCTGCTGAAGAGATTTATCTAGCGGCTACCAGAATACACCAGCAGACGTGCCCCTGCCAGGCAGCACAAGTACCAATTTAAAAGCTTCCCTATGATATGACAGCGAAGTGGTGATGACAGGCCGCGCTCTGTTCCGGGCTCCCCTACCTTTCATCCCGCAGAATACAGAGCGAGAGCGGAAGACTGCTGAAAGGCCTTTAAAGTAGGAACCACAATATTGCCACGGCGGTAGAAGGACGCCTTGTGTTTTGTTGTCGGAGGCAGATGGAGTCTGGTTCGATACACACTCTTCCCCTGCTGTAATTATGCGCCAAATATATTTTAATGAGGAATTATGTCTAAATAAATGTCATTGGTGCAAAGTTCTCTCGAGCCTTTGGTGTATATTTTGGATGCCGCTCTATCTAAATCTTTTTTTCTCCACTGGCGCCGAGACAGAACTACAGTAGGTGAACGCTGCAGAGTTCATTCATCGGACTTGGGACTGATGTCCAAAAGACGCTCTTCCTACCGAGATGACACAGTTCTGTGAAAATGAAAACCCTCAGACAGCAGCAGCAGCCATGGCTCAACTTTACTTTGTTAGTGTCTGTGTGTGTACTGTATACACACTGTTACCAAGTAGGACAAGTGATTTATGTGTATATACACTATAGAGACTTTTATGAGTGTATATATAGAAGTGTTTGGTGGTGTGCTGCTATTGGAGCAGGCAGATGTTATCATAAAAACTTTCTTCATCCAGTATTTAAGACTTCCGGCGCTGAAGATAAGGACTGTTTGTGTTTACTGCTCGAGGATTCTCAAATTTTTGCATGAAGTGTAAGGCTGTAACTATTAGGGTATCTCGTGGCATTTGTCAGGAAACACAAGAATCTCTATAAAAAACAACCGCTTTTGGTGGCACTGTCCCGGCAAGAAACACAAGGATGTCTCCATAAGAAAACAGCCGCTTTTCATGGCACAATCCCGACTGCTTTTTGTGGCAAAGTCCCGGCAGGAAATGCAAGAATGTGTCAGTTAAAAACAGCTGCTCTATGTGGCATTTTCCAGGCAGGAAAGGTAGAGATGTCTCAATAAAAAATAGCTGTTTTTCGTTGCGCTGTCCGGGCAGCAAGTCTAGTGATGTCTCGGTAAAAACAATCGCTTTTCGAGGCACAATCCCAGCAGGAAGCGTAGCAATGTCTCAGTAAGAAACGACTGCTTTTCACGGCACTATCCCCGATGTAAAAGCAGCGATGACTCCTTACAATCAACTTGTTTTGATGTTTGTTTGTGTTGAACAGTGCTGAGAAAGCCAACAGGGGCTGGTAGCAAGCTGAGGCAACAAGATTTAAAATGTACAGTTTGTATGTAAATACACGCGATCTTTATGGATTATATTGATGCGGAATTGATTATCTTGTGTTTCTAGAGTTATGTGTTTTTGCGGACATTTAAGGAATTTCTTATTTCTTAAAGAAAGTTTGGTGTAATTTTAACCGCCAGGAGCAGGATGGGAAAAAAATCTCAGAAGGAATGTAGTTGTATTCTGTAAACAGTAACACTGCAAAAGTGTCTTTGTCTTTGCAAAATCTTAGAGAGAGTGAGCCTAAAAACTCACACTGTCTTTAGTTGTGTCCGACTTTTCAAATTCATCCAGTGTATTGATGTAACCCGTTGACGTTCGGTTTGGTTCTGAAGAACCCTATTTTATTAAACAGTCTTTGGAGTCTGATACAGCTAAACTAAGAAGTGTACAGTACATTCAGAAGATCTGTTTGGCAGTGTGTCAGTTAGTGACTGTTAGCTAATCATGATTCATTAGTCGGTAAGCCCAGCCTGTTCAACTAGAATCACCTTTATTGCCAACACAATAATGGAGTTAATTAGTGAGAGCAGAAGTCAAAGGGTAACTTCCTCGTTCCAGAAAAATGAAAGTTATTCAAAGTGCAGATTACTAACGATCCAGCCTTACTCAGCAGTGTGTGGTGCAGTTCAGTTCACTCCCTTCAAAGCAATGCACAGTATTATTTTCTTGTTTCCCACGGCAGTAAACAACATCAGCTTCAGGTGTGTAGTGACCTGCTGCACCATGATGCAGGACAGCGAGCTGGGCTACACCTGTAAATGTGCATTAATCATTACATCTTTAGGCCACCATTGGCTGCTGCTGCCTAGAGTTACAAATTAGCTATCATAAATTTTGTTAAAATCACAAATTCCAATTGAAAGTGTTGCGGTAGACCCTTGTGTGTTTAGAATATGGAAAGTAAACCCCAAGAACACGTTTCACTTTCTCAGAAAAACAGATGGAAGAAATCCCAGATAAAAGACTGCAAAATCTGGAGGAACAGACACTGGCCAGGAAGTGACATCACAACTTTGACACTCTTAACAACATTAAAGATAAATAGAACCAACACAAACGGCATCAGATGTTCTAACTAATTTATGACGGTATCATCTGTCACTGTAGATTACGCAATAGTAATAAAAAGATAATTAAAAAGCTTAATCAAAAACACTGTAGCATTACAACGATCTTTACAATGAGCACATAAAACACAATAAAGTACAGTTGATGTTTGACGAACCAGGCAAGCATAGGGAAAAAAGAGGAACCTCAGCGGTACCAGGAGGCAAACTGGTGCCTGGCAGCTAGCAGTCCACGCTCCATATTTGGTCAGGATGGGGACTCGGCATGAGCTACTACCCCAATTAAGTGACTAACGGACAGCTACCTGAAAGAGACAGCAAACTAGCTTGACAATATGACCAAATGCAAGTGTGACGCTGAATGTGTTAAACTGTGGGGACCTTGAAGTAACAACATGTAATGAAATTATGTAATGTAATGTAATGAATTATAATAGTTATTATTTTCATTATCTATTAGTCTGCCCATTATTTTAATTTTAATTTTATATACTTTATTAATCCCCGAGGGGAAATTCAATTTTTCACTCTGTTTGTTAATTACACACAGGTCCAAACACACACATGCACAAACTGGACCTATACATGCTGTCCATGACAGGCTCCGAGCACTTCGGGGGTTCGGTGCCTTGCTCAGGGGCACCACAGCAGTGCCCAGGAGGTGAACTGCAGCTACCAGTCAACGCTCCGTATTTTGGTCGGAACAGGGACTTGAACAGGGACCCTCCGGTTCCCAACCCAAGTCCCCATGGACTGAGCTACTGCTACTGTTCTCTATAAATCAAATAATCACTGTATCAGTGAAATATCAGAAAATAGTGAAACATGCATGTCCAGAGCCCAAGGTGACGTCTTCAGATGGTACGTTTTATCCAACCAATAGTCTAAACATCCCAAACTGTTCAGGTTATTATCATGTATGAGAAAGAAAACAATCAAATTCTCACATTTAAGAAGCAAGAAACCTGAAGAAATTACAAAAAAATTATTATTCAGTGATCAAAATTGTTGACAATTAATTTCATGTCCAGTGACTAGTGGTTGTAGCCCTACAAACATGGGAATGGATCTATGATAACACCAGCTGTTGCTGTACATATATGACAGTACTCAGTAGACGTATTTGCTGAAAGTGCACGTTTATTCATTTGTATATATTAAATAGTAGAAAGTAGTCGTGTTTGTGTTTTTTTAGAGTAAGTGGAAGTATATGTTATTTTTAGTTTTTCCTGTGGCAGATGCCAAAGATACAAAATGCATTGAACCTCAATCATTACACACAAGTTGAGAGTGGCTTTGATCTAACACTTGTTCATTTCAGTTTCTCTCTCTTGCTCACACACACACACACACACACACACACACTGGTCGTAAGAGAGAGTGGTGATCCAAAGGGCAGCAGTGTTTACCTGCCCACTTGAGTGGATTCCTCAGCCGGCTGGCTCAGACGCTGAGGTGGAGGCTCCGGTGCCTGCGTGTCTACTGTCTACACCGGAGACATTCTTTGCCTGATATCACTGCCGCACGCTCAACAAAGATGTTGAAAGGCCATATTGAAGCAGGACGAGGAGTGGAGGGGTGGAGGGGTGGAGGAGCGGAGGGGAGAGGGAGCAGAAAAAAGGGAGGGAGGGAGTCTGAGGAGATAGATGGACTCGGCTCATAAAACTTCGTCAGTGGAGCCGGAAGCCTTGAAGTGTCGGGCATGCAGAGGGGAGAGCAGGTGTGAGTTTCTGTATATGTTTGTGTGCGTGTGTGTGTGTGTGTGTGTGTGTGTGTGTGTGTGACTGTGCAGGCATGTGCGTGGGTGCATGTGTGTGCTCATGTGTTGAAGTGAGTGCATCTGTGTTTGAGGGGCAATAAATAGAGTGTGTGTTCCGGCCTGGCGGACATTGAGTCGGTCTGAAAATGCATACATACTGTACATGCTGTGTGTTTGAGGCTGCGTTCATGTCACTGCTCAAACAAAGCAGAACTCACTGCTCCGAGGGTGCAGGGTTTTTTTCAGCATTTAGGGTGACAGTCATATTTGAGCGTCAAACACTTCATTTGCCGCATTCTGGTGAATTTCTACTTCAGTTTATGGGGAAAATGTCATGGTACTTGCAGGGGTGTACAATACAATCGATATGAGGCAAAATCACGTGCTCCTTTAACACAATCATTTGTTTTCGCTTTTGGCTGTAAAATATCACAACAATACATACTGTGAAATAATTGTCAAATATTGCAGTGGTTATGCCATTATGCCAGATTTGTTTGGTCCTGTATAAAAAAGCAAAGATAGCGCAATGAAGGGTCCTCGCTGCGGCCCTATCATGAGATCTCTGTGTAAAGAGAGCTATTGTTACATCTATGAGTCACATTCTGACAGTTTGTCAAAATAAACGTCCTCTGCTACTTTCACGTTACTATTGGGGGGGACAAATGCACATGTCCTAAATATTGGAGGGACGTGTCCCCTGCCTCCCTCCCAAAAGTACGCCTATGCACTGGACAGTAGTTTAGATCATGCTTTCTTCACACAGGAGTAGGTCACGGCCATGTGTGCGTGTGTGCGTGTGTGTGTGTGTGTGTGTGTGTGTGTGCGTGTGCGCGTGCGTGCGTGTGTGCGCATGTGTGTGTGCGTGTGCGCGTGTGTGTGTGTGTGTGTGTGTGAGATAGGGAGATGAAGCGACTTCAAAGCAGCGTGGCAGCATTCTCTCAGCCCGGCCTGTTTACACTGCTCAGTGGAGTCTGCATTCCTCTGTCTCATTTTTCCATGGCATTCCACGAGGAGCTCCCAGCTCCTGGCTGCGTGCCCACGCCACAGCAACGTTTACCTCAACACACACACACACACCCTCCTCCTCCACCCCTACCCATATAGTGCATACATACTTTACACACAACTGTGTACGCTCCATTTGGACATTAAAACAAGACAGAACCCAGCTGGGACCGGAGCACACAGCACCCAGCAGCAGCAGCAGCTCACATGTACTGTAGCACTGCAGGAGGGCAGGAGATCCCCCCCCCCTCCTCCACGAACCCACTCAGGTGATATCCAGACTCACAAATGTCAGTCCGCGTCCCACCGCCATCGGACAGAAACATCTGCGCTGGTTTGTCTTGAAAAGCTCTCAGCACATTCCCTGACCATAAATTAGGCCGCTTCAACGCCTGCCTCAGAGCCAAAGTGAAATATAGCAGTGAAAAAGAAAATAATTATGCTGCCAATTACAAGGTGTGTTGCAAGCAGTCGGCGGCCACATCAGAGACGCTCTCTGCTGATGTTTTTGTGACTATTTACTGCAGGGTTGCTAAGGATGCAGCATGTGCCCGGGCAATATGGTCACATAAACATTTGCAGGAGAGTAAAAATAACAGAAAAGCCCTTTATTTAGTTGTTGTGTTTACTCGCTCTTTGCCTTTATGACGGCGTTGCTCCGGCATAGGCCACAGGTGATTATGGGATTCCCTGCGGGGTGGAGTGGAGTGATGGTGGCAGACGGTGACATCTGTGGAGAAATATGTCTCTTTTTCTTTTTTTCTCTTTCCACGGGATCCTCCCCTGGATTAAATTAGAGATCTTCCATGACAGAGTAGTAGGTAATGACAACTGCACAGTAAAAATACTCATCTGAAAGAGTGCTGCTTTTATGGAGATTTAATCTGAAAAAGATGCACTGGATAGACCTTTCTAAGAAGTTATTTTCTCAATTGTTTTGATTTCCTCTTCCAGGAAAATAAAATTTAGTGCTGAACGTGTAACTCACATGATTTGTTGGTATGGAAATGTTTTGCAGTGTATGATATGTGTACATACTCGAAGACAGATGTTAAAGGAATCAACTGCGAGGGGAGAGGAAGTCAGTGGGTTAAGTCATTTTTGTCTGTCGTTTGTTTGGAGCAGATGGGAGGATGGGGACGCCTCGGAGGGTGTTTCAGGAAAATGATTTACAGTTTAAGCCCTAACCCCCAAATAACTTTACATCTCTTTGCAACAGCTTAAAGTTAGTACACGTTTTAATTGTTTTCAGCAGCCAACAGGTGAATCACACCTGCTGCCAGCTGGTAGAAGAAAGAAACTGCATTGCGCAGAAACATATATTTCAAAATCACAAGACAGCATTTAAACGATGCAGACGAATAAATCACTTTAAAGCAGCTCTTTGAATTTTAAAATAACAGTATATATTTAACTTGTTTTGATGGATAAGCATTGTCAGCAGAAAATATAACAAAGCAAAGCTCATGTGAGGCCATACAGTGGCCTTCATTTCCAGCCCACAAGCTGTGTTAGGGTTTGAAGCTGTGTGAGGTTTAACTTGAAGAACAGCGAGAGGAAGAGAGAAAAATGGCTCCCTCCCATACGCCATAATAAAGTCTGACCTCTCTTTAAGAACAGTGTAAGAGAA
The DNA here is from genome assembly GCA_026686955.1 of Epinephelus cyanopodus. Lineage (NCBI taxonomy): Eukaryota > Metazoa > Chordata > Actinopteri > Perciformes > Serranidae > Epinephelus > Epinephelus cyanopodus. The sequence continues at coordinate 19,783,994 of CM048924.1, forward strand.
ACATGGGTGGGTGGGTTCAGGGGGGGAACATGGGATTGCATTTCCAAATGAAAGAGGGATGTTAAAACACCCCCAGCAGCTTACTGTTTTTTATTTTATGTGCAAATGCGTAAAAAAGGGCACCTGTCTCTCGTTAAAGAGAAACGGCGGCCTTCCTCTGGTGTCATCGTCTTCACTGTCTGTACAGCGTGACTTTTTCTGTTTTATGCAGTAGCTTTATGTTAAAACAGTCCCCTCTCTGAGACAGTTTGAACTTAGTTTAATGTATCTTTGCCTCATAACATTGCACCACATGCCGTCTGTTGTATATTTCAAATTTTATATAAAGCCTTGAGTTAACATTTCTAATCATGCAATCAGTGTCAAATGTTCGTAGTGTCAGTTTGCCAACATGACAAGCTCCGTTTCCACCAAACACTTTCAGTATGGTGCCTTTGGAGCCAAAAGTAACTGTACCGTACTGATCAGTGGAAACGGCATGGAATTTGAGACGGATTTCCATGAACATTCTCAGGATAAATTGACTTTAATTTGTCCAATACTTTAGTTTCTGATCAAATACCCGCAAAGCCAATGACCTTCCCATCAGCCTCACCTGTACTTGTAATGAGCAAATGTTAGCTTGCTGTCACACACAGTAGGTGGACGGACAACCTTTGGCTAATGCCAACTCTGCTGAGTTAATTAAGCATTGAATTACTAATGTAAAGCTCATTTACAGTCTATAAAATGTGAACTCTGACATGGATGCAATCTAACAATCGACCCTGAAAACACTTGAGTGTAATTGCTCAGTAAAAAATCAATTAGAATCTCATCAGTTGCAGTAATTAGGATTCGTTTTAGCTTTTAACAGACAGCTCATCCTCCTCATGTTTCCCTTTGTCTGTTTCTTTGTGTCTCTCCTCCTCCTATAATTTGGAGTTCCCATCTGTGAACACTCTTCCTCATTCTCCCGGCTAATCTGTTTCCACAAAGCTGACCTTAATTTCCCAGTCGTAAGTGACTGACACGTTGACAAGGGTGGGTTTTCTCTGTGACTGATGTCGTGGAACCTGAGAGAGTTAGAGAGTGGTCCTGCAGGCCAGGGACGGACTGGAGGAAGCCTGGAGGACGTGTGGATGTGTCTACAGGGAAGAAGGATCACTGCAATACTAACAAACTGCTGGGTTACAGAGCCACTGACTTGTTATGACAGGGAAGTGCTGTGTTTATGTTTAACTCAGAGCTTTGAAATGTATAGTGGAGCGCTGGCCTGAGGCTGATGGAGTGTCCCCCGTTGTTGTGGGTGGTGTGTATGTTTCGGTGTGTGTTTCTGTAGCACCACAGAACCTGCACAGGAAGTGTGCAGAGGACACAGGGCTCCATCTTTAAGTGGTTTCCATGGTGATACCAGTGCGACCAACACACTTTGCCTGTTGAGTGTCTCTAAGTATCTTGTCACCAGACACAGAGAGATAGAGGGTCATTCTGCTATGATTTACTTTAGCAGCAAGGAAGACAAAAGATTTATAGGCGTCATTAAAAGCACTTAAGGACACCTTCAAAGACACAGTTAAAAAAAAAAAGTAGTAGTAGCAATGTATCCATAGATCATAAAATTCTGTGAAATGCAATAAAAGTTCATAAAAGGACAAGACAAAAAACATAATTGGAAATACTGGGTATGAAATCATCGTCATAAAGTTATCATCTGTGCAGGTTACCATATGTGTGTCTTCATTAAATCAGAGTGAATATACCAGCTTGAAAATTGTTTTCAGACGGGATTTGAAAGTGGAAAAGGAGTCAATATTGAGAATGTCATGGGGGAGAGGGTTCCAGAGGTGGGGGGCAGAACACCTGAAGGTTCTACAACCCCAAGGTAGTCAATCGGGCAGATGGATGCACCTTCACTGTCCCAAAAACTCCTAAGTAGGGCCCCTTTCTGACTACTGAATGACCTTGATGGGCCTCGATGGGCGTCTTTGCCGGGCACCCCAGAGTCTAGGATTGCCACCATTGTGAAGGAGACTTTATTTTACAATAGTGGTCCATAAGGAAAATGCTTTTTGGGCCGCAGGTGATCGTGAGTATTCTTCATGTTGGACATTATAACTCCCCCACTGAGCTCTAAAAGTATTTTCACTGACTTTTGTCTAAATGAAAATCTGCTACTGATCGAAGCACAGGTGCATGCTACGATGAAACCCCTCCACATCTACTTCAAAGGAGAGAAGCAGCTACCGAGGATGATGGATTTATGTAAGCTTGAGTGTCAGTGTATCATAACACAGTCTCTTTAGTTATGTTGCAGCATCAGGAAAACCAAACATTTATCCCCTCATCTGGCACTCCACCAGTAGAAGTACTCAGCAACTTTGTTTAAGGACAAGATTCAGGCTCACTCCTCAGCTTCCTTTCTTTAAGACTCCTCTCTCCTCTTCCCTCTCCAGCTTCTTTTTTCTCTCTTGTCTAATCCCTTTTATAGAACAGAGAGACAGTCTGACGGGCCTGGAGTCGGGGGGAAGCACTCCTACTTAAAGAAAGCGCCCGGGCAAATTTGGGGCTGGTGGTAATTATTTGGGCCTCATTATGGGATCACGTTTCCCCGAGTCATTCTCTGTGGTAACCGTTACTGGATATGGGGCTGACACTGTCAATAAAGCGGGGGGAAAGATGACACGCCTTTTGTTTTGACAGGACCAAAAGCAGTAATGCGTCCTGTTCGTTTGCATTTGCAAAGAGAGGAGAGGCGAGGGCCTCGGAGCCACTTTTCCAGATGCTGTGACAGAGAAAGACCCTCCATTCCACTCGCCTGGCACCGGGTCACTCTCATATCAGCCTTTCATGTTAATCTACTTACTGTAAGGTCATGAGATACAAGGCTGTTTGATTGAGGAGTGTGGTATGAGGAGTGTGTATCTGTGTCATCTATGGCACCGAGACCTGGACCACAGCGTGTGTGTTTAAGCCAGCGCTGCGTGATTATTGGTCCAAGGTCGGATATGATATTTGAGAAAAGGCTCAGTGCCTCGGCTTTCAGCGCCCCCCTGAAGTAACCGCTGAGACTCAGGGTCCTGACCAGTGTTTGGCTCCTTACTCAAAAAAATGTAATTTATTACTCATTACTCATCACTCTTTCCAAAAGTGATATTAATACTGCTTACTTCTCCCTGCCAACGATAATGTGTTACATTACTTGTTATATTACTTTTCACTCACACCCCACAAAATTGGTAATTGTGTCCTTTCTCCTGAAACTCAGAATTCGTGTGCCTCTCTGTGTGACTTTCAGGGTAATCTCCGGTAAGCACAGCTAAGGCTGGATAGCTTGGGGGTCTTCTGTTGCCTGTGACTAGTATTTCCCAAGGATCTGTCTGAAGGATGGGGAGTCAATCAGGGAGAAGTCTTGTGTAGCCAGACCTTTCTTCAGTGCTAGAGAAAGGTCTGGAATCATTAATTATCGAAAATGCTCTGACTTGCTTTTGTTTCTTTAAACCAATCGCAGACATCTTGGGCGACACTAAGTCCAGGATGCAGCGATGGTGCTCTTGTAAAATAATGTCGGGGTTGATCTTGCTTTGGTGGAACATCTGGACGTGGGGAGGCGAGCACGCCACAAAAAACATTAACAGACGCATGTCACTGTGTGATTCAACTTTTAGTGATATTAAGACAAACATGATTTGATAACTGGTGCTCTAGAGGTGAAGCATGACTGTACTTTAGCTCTGGAGGAGCTCACTGGACCCATGAAAACCACAGGCGATTTGCTGGCTATATGTGACTCCAGCAGAACATTATTGTGACAATATCACAGGAGCTTCTGTGAAGTGGAACGGATCGGCACATTAGTGAAGTCAATGTCATTGTCACTGCCAGAGTAAGGATGCGGCAAATCAACTCTGACTGGACGTGTCAGAAATTGGCTCAACACCAGTGGCAAGAGAGTCCTAAGAGATGGAATCTGGGCTTTTCCAAGGTGCATTCACAAGTTGTTTTATTTGTTGTAGAGCGTAACAACAACTCACCAAAAGAACAAGCAGGCATTCTTCGTTGAATGACCCAAATCTTCATCAAAACTTACATTTTCAATATGTAAGTTGTTAATTTGGTGGTGGTGGTTGTTGTTTTCCCATAGAAAAGAGAATTTGGAAACATTAACATACAGATAACAGAAGGAAGGGTTAATGCTCGCCGAAATCAGCACCCGAATGACAGGTTTATAGCCACAGTCTACATCCACTGAGTCAGGCTAATTTCGTCCAATTTTTTTGCCACTTGTAGTCTGCAGCTGTCCACAATTAAAATCCAGCTTTGGTTGTTTAGTCACGGTAGGGCTGCAGCCATCCGTGCAGCCGGCTGCTGAGGGCTCAACTTTAGGGTATATTCACTGGAGCTTTGCGTTGTTGTACTGTTGGTTGTATTTGGTGTTACAAGAGGTTTGATGTAGTGTTTCTCTGCAGTTTAAACAGTCTTAGTACTATTACCTGATTATATACAAGATCAAAGTAATGGTGCTATGCTGCTATGCTTAACCTGGCTCATGAAAACTCATCAACTAAGGCCAGCAAGCCCGTAACTTAGTGCGTCTCCTTACGTGTTGCATTAGACATGAGAAATGTGCCCGGACTTCCCTTGGTGAGTGTCCTTTCTGGGGGATGTGTGTCGTTGACCAGCTCTCTTGAACCGGACGACTCTGCTGTTCCATCAGATTAGTCGGCCAGCTCACTCCTCTTCGTGGTTGTTCAGAGTAAATGTGTATTTACATGGATAGTCCGTGATGGCGTGTCAAACGCTATCTCAGTCTCTCTTGTCTTCATAATGTCTTGCCTCCGCCATCTTCCTCGTGGCGTGCCCGTTCAGCTCAAAGACCTCCTCCAGGTGCAGCTAATTAGCGGCTAATGAGCCAATACCACCAACCGCCAAGTGTGACATCAGTGCTGACCCTTACTCCTACCACCTGCCTAAGCCACACCCACAAGACAGTCATTAAACTACCAATGAAGCTATCATAACAAATGGGAATATTTCCCATTTTTCCATCTTCCAAAGTAGCTTGCTGCTTTGTGACGATGCGTGCGCAGCATGACGGTTACGAAACTGAATTCAGGGATATGACTGATGTGATGTGACAACAAAAGTAAGGATGTAACGAGTTACTTCTTTTTGGATAAGTGTAATATTATCACTGAAATTTTATTACTGATAAATAACACGTTACTGGGAAAGTAATATTATTACTTAACTGCAACCGCCTAACACTGGCCCTGACACACCAGGCAAACAGTCGGCTGTCGGTCAGTGTCGGTCGCCCTAGTTTTTGTGGTGATTCAGCATTTTTAATCAGCGTTGGAGACAGCGGTAAGAGAAATCGCTTAAGGAAAGAAATGTAAATGAGGAAAGCAAACAAACAAAATCAAGAGGCTGTGAGATCAAGTCAAACTTGTTACAGTAGGTAAGATAATATTTTCAGCCACTGAGCTTTTTAGCATAAGAGATTTGTAATTGTTTGTGTCACTGTTCGCTAGCGCACGGTAAATACGCTTTATTCTTTCAACATCGGGTTGTGTTGTTGATATGCTAACTGGCTAACTAGCATTTTGAATTCATGCTGTCGGTCTTCTGGTTTCCCTTTTTGAATGATGAATACAGTCTACTGCCACCTGCTGGTATGGAGAGTTATTTCCGTACGTGCTAGTTGGCCGTTGGCTGTAGTCTCTGCACTGTGCACATTATAACTTTTTGAATGAGACACAGGCCACGTGAGGCGACACAACAGTCGGCCTTCATTGCCACTAGTTCTTTGATGTCAGTTTGGTGTGTGTGGGACTTGAGACACACACGCCTGCACCCAGCGCCGAGTGAATCACTCCCCTGCAGGACCACAGAGGGGCTTTTTTCACCAGTGGATCAGTAGACACACGCTCATGCACACATATGTTCACATGCAAGCACATGCTCAGGTGCCTCTAGCAACAATACATAGCTGCGCTCTCATTCATCAACTCATGTTCTTACACAAACTCCCACACTGTGATTTTCAGTGAGGTGGCAGGAAAGGGGTCAGTGTCTCAGCCCGTCCTGTCACCTCAGGCTCCCTCTCCCTTTAACAAACACTCACCCCGGGCCAAATCTTAGTGGGGACATACAGTGAGTTTTGCCCAGTAACCCGGGCAACCAGATTCAGATCTCTTTCAACTATTACATGCGGTCTCGTTGCTACTTTTGGCAACCACTTTTCCTGCGCTTAAAACAAACATTCGCCCTCGTTACAGAATCCTCTGCCAAGTTGAATAAGAGAAGGCTTTGATTTACACCCTCAGAGACAGATATAGAATCATTAATTTATGTTGTGCTGTCAGTGAGGCCAGATCACTTCAGTCAAAACTGAAATTAATTGTTACATCACGAAAGAAAGGAGGCTAATAACACGGGACAGTTATTATTCAAATAAAATGCTGAATGTCATTCTGTTAACTTTGGCACCAAAATCTGAGGCCTGGTCTCAATTTAAGCTCACTGCCACAGCAGGCCCCGCTGCAGCACACTGTCTCTGACTCCTGTCTCACTTTAACAGCCCGCATGGAAGACATGACCCTGTATATGAGTGTGTGTATGCAAGTGTGCGAGCGCGGAGCAGGTGTGTGTTTAATGTTGGGAGTTCCAAGAGAGACAAAAAGATTTCATTAGATTTAGAGCCCAGACGTGGGAGGCTGAGTCACAGTTGTGGTTGCATGGATAATAATTCTTTAACCTGACTGAAATCATTCTGAAACTGTTGTCTGGAAGGCAAATAAAGTGATCCAATAAGATATTTGTTTACATACCCCAAAGAATTAAGTCAGAACATAACTTTTGTACTTATGCAAAGTTCCAAAGTAATAATTGAAAAGAAGATCCCTCACCCCGCTGTTGCTCAACTTCACTAATGTTCTCTCTGGACCTTCGTCGAGAGTATTTGAAATGCTAAAATACTCTCGACGAAGGTCCAGAGGGATCGAAACATTAGTAGAGAGAGCACCGTGTGGGATCTTTTTTCAAGACTCAAGTGAAACTTTCCAACACACCTGCATCTGAGACAGTTGGATGTGAGATTATCTTCCTTTATCCAATTTTATTAAGAAAATTCAATACATTTAATCCATAGAGTATAGGTAGGAGGAGAGGAGGTGGTTCTGCATGTTAATACAATTTAGTAGTATGAAACTTACAGAAGCATTCACTGCTGGAAAGCTGGTCTTTTCATAAAACTGGGCCGTCTATGCAGTAGTGAGGCACAAATACTTCGGAAATTGGTGCCACATGACCAGAGGAAGCAGAGGAAGAGAGCTGCGGTATTCGCTTTTGCTCCAGAGGTAGAAAACCTACAACCACCCAAATGCACAGTGCCGCACCAATGAACGCTCATGCTGGTGGGTGACATAATGTGGGTTGCTCATTTGAAAACAAATGGTGGCAAAAGATCTCTAAAATATATTTCTGAAAACAATTTAGACGAGGAGTAGGCAACGCAGTAATGAAATCTTGGTTTATATTGATCCACATTGCCTAGTTTTACCATTTGAGCTGAGTTTGGTCTGCATGTGTGAGGGGGGTCTCTCTCTGTACTCTCTGTGTCCACGTTGATGTGGATATGAATACTACAAAGTACAATCTGTAGTTCAGTCAACAACCCGAGAGTGAGCAATAATCGAGTGTCCCTTTAAAATCTAACCCAGGTCATTTCCTGTATCTACAAGTTACTGAGATCCCCTAAACACCTCATATACAGACTGTCGGTAAACGTTACAATTAACCAATGTCCCCGAAATGTATCATATGCAGGCTATGCACCAGTCAGATGAAGTTTTTACATGGTTATTTGTTGCTTATATTTTCTAATTGAACTGATTATTGGCAGTATACATTAGCCCTCTCAATGATCGGACCAGTCTGTTCTGATTATTAGTGGAAAATTAGGATCCATGTAAACGCAGCTAAGGATGTGGATCAGTCAGAAAGCAGTAGATACTGTAGTACGTGCTTTTAGGTGTGTGTGTTCGTGTGTGTGTTTGCATGAGGCAGAGTTGATTGAATTGTTCCCTGATATGCTCAAACCTGGCAGGCTCTTCAGGCCTCGGGGCAGAGCTCTCTATCGATGAAGCCTTTTCTCTTCCTCACTCCTCGTCTTGATTTCTATAACATAATCACACTGATGGATTTCTTTCATCTCCTACTCAACCAATCTGCTTCACTTTGAACACAGGGTTTCATACAGTAGTTCTTGAGAAGCCCACCATGACCTGAGCAGCTGGTAATTGATTTGTTGAGCTCGATGAGAGGTGCGAGCTCTTTTTGCTTCCCCCCCTCTAACACACACTGACATAACTGCCTGGGCCTGGTTCCCTGCTGGCAGCAGATGAACTAGAAAGCTCTCTTGCTGATTATTGGCAGATGAAAAAAGAAGATCCGCAGGGCTAAGTGAGGGGAAAAAAAATATTATTGACTTCTCACCACAGCTACTATTTATTCTCCCCTTTTTTCTGTCCGTGTATTTGTTTTTGAGGCTGTTAGATTCTTGCCTCGGAATATTTTTGGGGTAGTCTTTGATTGAGCTGGAAAGGAATGCCTTTAATCGTGGCTACAAAGGAACCGAGGGACATGTCCCCGTCAGTTTTGCAACAGATCTAGACAGATGAGGAGGAGGAGGAACGGAGGACTGAGCATTGTTAACAGTCTGTGGGGAACTGTTTGCGTGCCCTGTGGTTTCTAGTCCCTGTGAAATGGAGACGCAGTGATTTGGTTTCCCAGGCCCCTGTTTCTCAGGGCCATACAAAAAAACCAAATGAAGACGTTTCAGTCTGTCCTGGCTGCCATTTATAGTCCGGTGGCAGTGTGTTTCTAAGTGGTAGATGGCACCAATGGTGGCACATGGAGAGTGTTCACAGCCATCTGATTGTAAGTGGTGTGGGCATCTCTAAAATAGAAGATAATGCTCAGTCTTGTCAACGATGCAAAACATAGACGCTGTGACCGTGGAGGTGGTTGTCCTCAGCGCCTCAGAGAGCCAGAGGAAACGAAAAGCAGCCGCTCCTTCTGAGCCTGTTTGGCTCAGCTTTGGGATTATTATCTGTGTTATTAGGTATGATTGCACAGACCCATGCATCGACATGTTTAACATCACAACAAGATTCAAACATGACCAACTTAGACTAAAGATTCAAAACAAGCATTCCTCTTCCTGGATGTAGCTCCTTTTTCAACATTTCCCACAAACCTATAGCAAGAGGTCATGGCATCAGCGAAGTAGTGTCATTAAAGGATATTTTTTTTTATTTCTTCCTTTTTCTTTGTTAAGGGCCAAGTTCAACTTTAAGCCTTTAATTTGGGCCTAGTAAATGTGGACTGGTAGAGGCAGCTGGCAGCGCAGCGTGCAGGCCAGGCCAGAGGTTCCTGCTGTCGAGCTGCCTGGCTTCCTGAACAGGAGCTTCCATTCAGGCAACATGTGAAGGTCTGAAGACATCATGCAGGGCAGAATCTTCAATCAGCATTGTTAATTTCCCATTTCACCCTCGACTCTAATTAGAGGGAGGTGTTGTGGATTAGTTTCTGGGATGTTTATGTGACTTTGAGTACTTGTACGCTGTCTTAAATACTCTCAAGCAGTGGCTATGATGTACCCTCATATCTCTATCAGATGAGTTCACCGACAGTCTCTCATGTTTTAAATGTTTGCAATTCAATAGCTTTAAAAGTGTATGTTAAGTAACCAGGGTTGCCCCCTGAGACTCAAATCATCCGTCAGTGACGCCTCATTCGACTTGACATTCTTCAGTCAAGCCATCATTGTTTTTTGTTTGTTTGTTTTTTCAGTCAGTGTGCGTACGTTACATTGTTTCCCATACACTGATTTATGTTTTGCAGCTTCCACAATATCAGCATTAACTGCTACATATTGACATGTTTTTCTCTATTTAAAATGGGTAAATCATTATTTAATTGTAGAGCGTGCAGCGCGTTGATTCGCCCAGCCCCTCTTTGCCCTGCTCTCGCTTTCTCCATCTATCAGATCACAACTGCCTCGAGCTGAATGGGACTGGCTAGCTAATAAGCCCACCCCACAGTCCCTCCATCTCACTCCCCGTCACTTGGAGACTACTTCAGGAGAAGAGCGGACAGTAGCTCCAGAGACGGAGTATTGAGGGTGCAGAATTTAAGAAGCTGACTCAGTACACGGTCCCTAAAAGAGACGACAGGAGTGCGTTTGGCAGTATCCACTTAGAGTTTAAATTCTTAGCACTGGAATTTACTGTTCAGATCTTCAGAACACCATATTTGGAGCAGCAGAGCGTATAGTGAATGTGTGGTTAATTTTACTGTTTGTTAATTCATTTAGAAACAAAACACTCTGTTTCTTGCAGTAACAGTGCTCTCGTCAGCAGAGTGTCAGATTGGATTAACGAACGCACCCCGTTGTAGATGCAGCGGATGCAAAAGAAAGGAACGAGTATTTGGATGTTTTTAACAGCTAAATCTGATTCAAAATAAAAATTGTAATTTGGTTACAGCCCTGTTTGTAGCACTTCTTTTTGCATACATTGAATTGGCAGTGTTAAGGTTAGATTTGTCAAGTTTGCATTCATTATTACACTCTCAATCAGAACCAAGCAGCAACTTCAGGGGTGAAAAATGACGCCAACACAGAAGTGCTCAAAACTGCAGTTCCTCTAATGGCCACTTGAGGCTGGCTCCAGAAGTGAGTCAATCCCCATAGATCCTCATGTTAAAATTCCCAACTTTACAGCGGAAATAAACATGTTTACAGCCTGATACACATACAGTTTTGGTCTCTATAGCTAATTTCCCCCTTTCATGATGAATTTTTATATGGTGAATTTTTATATAACTCACCTGTTTAAATGTTATTAAGGCTTAAAGTTATGCATAGTTAATGGCGGGGCCGCTTTGAGTGACAGTCTGTCGATAGTGTCCCCAGCTTCTCAGTCAGTTCCAGCCCTCGCTCCTCCACAGCACCAGCCCTGTGACCAAGTATGGTCACATCGGGCTCCAAAAACCAAGATGGCGACGGCCAAGATGCCGAACTCAAGTCCACAATCCAATGGGTGACGTCACTTAGGCTACATCCATTATTTTTATAGTCTGTGATCATGCGCATCGTTTTAAGGTTTTACAACTGACTCCAGTTGGCTCAGTGGTTATTGTGTGACAGTGAATTTACTGAAGATCACAGTAATAACAATTTGTGATTCAGTTCACACTTTTATTTTTCTCTTTTAATGGAATCAGTATTTATAAGCTGAGACATTCAATGACCTTTTCATGTCCCCCAGTAGCTGCAGACGGCCCCCAGTAATGCCCCGTCAGTAATGCATTGCTTGCATGGTGTTTGTTTGGCTGGTTTCATCATTAGTGTTGTTGTTATTTACGCCAACACTCATAGTAGATACCATATTAATTATTTGTGGTACCGCATGTAAATCCACTATACACAAGTTGTTTCCTCCTACCTTCTTCTATCTCCGTGCCCCACCCCGGTCCCCAAAGTCTGTTTTCTTTCTCCTCTTCTCTCTTTCTCTCTCTATCTCTCCTTGTGACAGACATGCACCAGCCCTGTACATTACGTCAATTCCCCTGGACCGGGGTGCCAGCTGTTGATGTCACCCTTGGGTCTTTTTAATTTAGGGATTTCCGCTGGGTGAGATGAGGGGGAGCCCCATGACCTCAGCCCACAGCCACATGAAGAGGCCCACCGGGGCCGAATCAGGCCGGGACGGGGCCTGTACAGGGCAGGGCAGGGTGGGGCCGCTCTGCTGGGGTGTGGGTGAGCGCAGGGACTGGGCACTGCAGGATGGTCTGTGAGCTGTATCTGATCGAGGAGCACTGGTGCACTCATTGATGTCATGTGAGGAAATGAACGCTGCACTAGGGTGTTTTAGGAGCGGTTTGCTCCCCTTTGGACTGCCGTGCGATCTCTCATACCCGTGACAGCATGTCTGTGACTTGCAAACACCGCTGCGATCCCTTGAGCTCTTAAATGCAGCCTTTCAGCAGCTACGAATTTCCTCCCTTTCAGAGGGGATCAAATGTTCCTACCAAAGACTATCTCTCAGTCTTTCAGTGCTCAAGGCTTTGAGTGGGAGTGAACATCCTTACATCCATCCATGTAATTGATTTTGTTGGGTGCCAAAGTTTTTCCTCTTGATATCAACAGTGAACGATTTAGAAAGGAAACGCCTTCATTTAACACATAAAAGCTTCTGACAAGTGCAACTGTCTAGATAATTTATTTTTCACTGTTGGTTTTAGTCCAGTCTTTGACATCCTTTGGGTCACATGCTGTAGCTGCAAGTGTTTTTGGTATAAATGGATAAATATGTGGGATATACTGCAGTATATACACAGCATTGAACTGGACATGGGTCAGTTTTATCTGCTTCCTCAGTCTCATTTTTCCTTCTTTTAAACTTAAGTCCTAAAGTTAAAGCTAACACTTAAAGGAAAAGTTTGGATTTTCTGAAGTAGGGTTGTATGAGGTACTTACTTATAGTCAGTGTATTACGCACAGTAGATGGCGGTTTGCACGCCCTCAGTTTGATAAAGCAAGTAGGAGTACCACCAAGGAAGGTAAGCAATGTACTGCTGTGCACAGTGGCAGCAGCAAAATGTATTTTAGCCACCTAAAAAAAATCAATATTGGATTAAGTATACGCTACATTTAGAATATTTTCGGAGCTTTACCTTGCTGTCAGACAGTCCTCTCTTCAAAGACACCAGACTCACTTGGTTTGTTTGTTTGTGTTATTGTGTGACTTTGGTGAATCCGAACTAATCCTTTAAAACACCAAATTCACACAGTAACACAAACAAACTAATCGATTGTGGTCGCAGTAGACAAGCAGCTCCCATGTTCTGCAAGGTAAAATTACTATTTTTTTCAATGGAGTTTGGCTTGAAGAGAGCATGCAAGAGCTCCAGTTCCTCATCAGAAATCACTGTCTGACAGCAAGGTCAAGATATTACAAAAATAGTATCCACTTAAACTGATGTGAATTTTTCAGGTGGCTAAAATAGGTTTTGCTGCTGGCCATCCACAGCAGTACACTACTTAGCTTCTGTGTCAGTACTTCTGCCTGTCTTCAAACTGGGATCATACCAACTGCCATTTACTGTAGGTAATACACTCATTGTGTACCTCATACAACCTCACTTAAAAAGTATAAACTATCCCTTTAATGTCATGCTTTGGTAATAATGCAGAAAAGAAGAGAAAGAATAAAGAAATACATCGGTGTGATTAGGTGGAAAGACTCTGTTGCTGTTTGTGTACCTGGGCATTCATTCTTCTTGCACTTCTCATGACAGCTGCACACCCAAAACTCCAGTGCAGTGAGCACTGAAAAAAATGCACTCCCTTTGAACTGAACAAATGATCCCAACAGAGACATCTGCATTGTTTAAAAAATTTATTTTCCTCTTCTGGTATGAGATCATAACCTCTTTCTCTCTTTTGTTTTGCAGTATCACCCTCTGTCTCTGTGCAACACAAGTGAGGATGAACGACAAGAGAGTGACTTCATCACCATTGTCAAACTGGAGCGCAGGGTACCCCGCTGTCTGCCGCTGCTCGATAAGGTACAGGTCACACACAAACCCGACTGCCGGAGGAAATGTTGCATTGTACGTTTCTGTGAACCACAGTTACATTTCTACACTGTTATGTAAGAGATACTTTAAAACTGTTTCAACAATACTGTGATTAATGTGTGGTTAGGTTAAGGCACAAAACCCCCCCCAGTTACGAGTAGCTCTATCACAGCAGGAAACACTGTGATGTCTTGGTAAAAAAAAATCAACTACTGTTCAAGGCACTACACCAATGCAATAAAAACAACCACTTTTTTTGCCTCTATACCAACAAGAAACGCTGCAATGTCTTGGTACAAAACAACCACTTTATGTGCCACTATTCCGGCCAAAAACGCAACAGAGTCTCTGTAAAAAACCAACCTTTTTTTTGGCACTATCCCTGCTTGAAAACAAGAGCTACGGAACACCCACATTTTGTGCCCTAAAATCATGACACGCTAAATCACAACCAGTTTTGTTGAGTTGTTGCTCTTGAAAAGTGGCCTGCAGCTTGGACAGACGTTTCGCTCAAGTGTCACGCCATCCGCTGTCCCCTCCACCTCCTGATGACTAAGTCAGATCATATACTACGTCACTTCAGAAACGTTGATATATGTATGAAACGTGTAAAAGTAACTTCTTCATGCTTTGCAGAACGTAGAATGCCAGCATTTTCTTTAGGCGATCGAGCTGCACACACACATACACGCCACAGAAAATGCCTCGCGCATTTTCCTCGTCAAACGCTCTGAGAAACTCCCCTCTATGTGACCCCTTCCCCTCTCAGACACAGCAGCAGACAGATAAACCATCTTGCCATCTTGTCTCCTCTCCAGTACCCCTTCCGCTCTTGGATTCAGACATTAAAGAGAAGATGGTTTTAGAGGGAATTATTTGGCAGGAGCTTAATGTTTTGTTCAGGACGGTGATCTTTCAGAGTGAGGGCTTGGACAGGAGGGGGTGGGCTTAGCTCAGCGCTGCTATGTAGCAAGTGGCAGTGAGCCCTGGCTTTGGATGTAAGGCTTTCAAGCCCCAGCTGTCACTGGTCCGATCCCAGCCAGCCGGCCGTCCAGCCAGCCAGAACCAGACACTCAGCGTTCTCCATTTCTGCTTCCCTCTAATATGAACGCAGCCAGAGCTCCATAGATTCCACCCACACTGGTTTAGATGTATGTGCGACTGCAACAGAGTTGACCTAAATCTCCCTTGTGTTTAAGTATTCTACCATACACACTGGCTGGCATATCCTAACTTTAAAGTAGTGTGATTTAAAACTGTTGCTATTTTTTCCTCGTTTTTCAAGTGGTGACAAATTAGCAGGCAGGAGTATAGTTAGGCGACTGCCTTTTTTTAGCCTGTGTTTTCTTTTCCCCTAATTTAAAGCCATGTTTAGGAGCTGCCCGCCGTGGCGACGATGTAGAGACATTCCCACACTTCCCCGCTCCTTTCTTCCTCCTCCTGTTGCTCCTTCAGTGGGAACCAAACCAAGCCGGCCATAAGGGGGGAAGAGGGGTGTCACTCAAGGCTGACTCCAGAAAACAGTTTTGATTAAAGCCGTAATGGCATCACTATGTTGCCCCATAAACAAAACACGGTCTCCCCCCTCATGCAGAAGCACCCTTCAACAAAAGACTGTTGCTTCCGAGTACTTTCTCCCTCCCTGCAGATCGCCTTTGAAATCAGGAGAAGTGAAGGAGGGAGGGGAAGGGGGGTCTTTCTTGTTGTTTTGGTCGTCTGGAAAGTATGTGTTGCAATAAACTCCACTCCAGCCACCTGCATCCTCGCTTCCTCGGCCAGATTCAAAGCTTTTGGTCGTGGTGGATTTATTGGGGATTCATTGTGCAGCTGTTGAGGAGCTCGGCCTTTTGAGGAGGATGAATCAGATGGTTTGGGATGTGCGGTGCCGGGTCAGCCGTGGTCTCTGGATGGGACTTGTTTACAGTTTAGTCTGACTGTAACCCGCCCCGCTGATCTATAGATACTCTGACGGCCACAGAGGGTTCGTGTTGCACCGCGCACACTCAGAATAGACTGTAAACCAAACAAAGTGAAGCTCAAAACCTTGAAGGATAAAGTTTCATTGTTGTCCTTTGTTTTTATTTTGGTTTTTCAGAGGTTCCTATCCTCAGAGGGAGATTCCTCTGCTGATTCACAACAATCTGTGCCGTCTCTCTAATGCTCCTTGTTTTATATAGTATCTCTGAGCAGCTTGGAAAGTTAAAGTTTATCTTTTGGGATTTCTGTGCTACAGCAGGACATCTTCAACAGGGATGTAGCCACATCTAAGCACAAATACTGTGATGGAACAGATATTTATTCTACCTGAAGTTGCTTGTTAGCATTCAGGGGAAAAAAATGACATTTGTGCATCATGCTTCATCAAATTGATTTCTGTCAATGTGGATGACCACAAGATAAAAATGACCTGTTTGCAACATAGGACTCTGATTTCACTAACTAGAAGTTTCGTTATTAAAAAGTGATTTTGATATTCTGACCATCCCTGAGTCAGGGCAGAGCAGGCTGATGGTGTATGAGAAGGAGGAGGAGGAGGAGGAGGCGGCGGCATCAGGTGCTGCAGTAGTGAGACAAAAGCCTGGTGTGGCGAAAGGATTCTTTCAAACCCCTGCAAGTTATACATGAAAATGAAGCTTTGGACCTGTTGTTTTTAGCAGTATGTGTTTATTTCCTGGTTTCCTGGTGTACTCAGGAGCGTTAGGAGGATTTTAGGACATTGGGGGCATAGCCTGGATCTCTGTTGGGTTGTCCGGGGGCTCCTCCACTGGTATTTTTTTGATAATCAAGCTCTATTTTTATGCTTTTTAAATGCACTATAGAACCTTATTTACAGTCAAAGTACAAAAAAATCCCAGTGTGAATTAGTTACTATTAGTTAAATAGTTGGGATCCACCTGACACCCCATTGTAGGCCAAATTTTAGATTTGGCCCACGGGCTGTATGTTGAGTACCACTGATCTAATGTGTAGGATTTAGTGGCATATACCGGTGTGGTTGCAGAACTGAAACTTCCCCCATGTGCCAAGCATGTAGGAGATGAACAGTGGTCGAAGTGAAAGCAAACTTGGGGTGCGCCGTTTCCACGGGAACGCAACCCACTTTCATCTAAAGCAGTTTGGAAAATGATAGAGAACACTAAAATGAAAGCACTGTTGTTCTAGGAAGTAGAGTGTTGTATTTCTGCATGAATTAATCAATTAAGTTTCACTGCGCCTGGCATTCTGCTGCTCCATCTGCCCAAAGTATGCTCAGTGCTCCGAGAGTGTGGTGCTCTGAATAACCAAACAGCATATATGAGGCCCTGCTCCATATGTAGAGGAAACAGCTCATTCTAAGGTAACAAAAACATGATTCTTATTTTCAGGTGATGATAAACTAAAGAAAACATACTTACTATAGTAAATTCAATTTCTGCCAGTATAGCCCTTTAAATTCTACACTTTAAACCGATGAAATTAAAGTTGTGTTAAAAACTAAAACAAAGACCTATTTATTGAACCATTGTGACTCATTAGTTAATTTATTTTTATTTAATCCATATTTAACCAGGTAAGTCCCATTGAGATCAACGATCTTTTTAACGAGGGGGACCTGGCAATTAATGTAGATTAATATTTACACTAATTTCTATATTTATTTCCTCGTTTATTTATTTCAGGATTCATTTCTTAGTCATATTGACAGTTCATCAAACTTAGTTTAGTTAAAAAAAAAAAATAAATAATAATAATAATAAGAGCGACAGAGAGATGAAAAGTACAGTGTGAGGATGTATAAATATATTTCATGTTTATTTATATGTCATTATTTAATCAATTTGATGCTCTGAAGGCAAAACAGTTTCATCGCCAATGAGTATTAGGTTAGAAAATACAAATTATGCCCTGACTTCCTGTATAAACCACTTCCAGTCCTCTATCCGAATACAGAGACAGATAATGTTGCTGGTTGAACAGATAACAGGTTATGACGTCTCTGTAAACATCTAATCGTCAAATAAAAAGGAAAATGTCAAACTGTTTCTGCAGATGTCCTCAATAAAAAGTTGTGCATTTAAGCATCGCCCTCTCCTGGTACTGTCTGCACTACTGGACACCTCTCATACATATTCACTTATCTGTATGAAATGAGCAACGTCCTGCTGCCTCAGCTTAAATAATCCTGTAATGCCGTAGATTTTAGGAGAATATTATAATTATGTAGACAAAAGTCTTCTTGATTTCTCTCATTATATTGATGTTTTTCTCTGTTTTATATTTTCTTACGGGACATGAGAGTGATGGTGCTGGGTTGCTCTCACACCTGTTCATAAAGTCACCTTAAAAAAGAGTTAATTAAAAAAATCAGAAGTATCCACATAGTATCCAGACCTGCTCTTTGTGCAGTTATTTCCTGCCGCTCTGTGTGTGTCAGACGCAGCTCCCTCCCTCTCCCTCTATGAATCAAAACCCTCCACTGCTGCAGTGGTTTTGCATCATTACACAACACAAGCAGAGGCCACGTTCTCTCTCTGCCAGCATGTTGTGCTAGAAGTGATCTGTCTGCTTTCCACTAGCCAGCCCGGCTTTTCTGTTTACACTAAAGCCCTGGAAAGGTTCTCAAGCTAAGTCACGTAGCAACACATGACTCGACGAGAAAAGGCATGGCGGCGGTGCCAGGAGGGCTCCTCTACAACTCCACACAGGGCTCACGGTGCTCTGAATAAATGCTGTAATCTGTGGGGGTTTTTTTAGAGCACTGACTTTCTCCCACTGCAGGTCTGTGTAAGAATCTGTGGTTTAATGAAAGCAGCTCATACAGTGATCGAGTCTTTGGCCCGTGTCTGAACTTGACTTGTCGACTCTCATAGAAAGCCTCGCTTATTGATTCTGCTCCTCTTAGATGAAAAGGCTTCTGGCCTGATTGTGCAGTAATCCTGTTTTCTTTATCTCGTGTGCGTGTGTGTGTGTGTGTGTGTGTGTGTGTGTGTGTGTGTGTGTGTGTGTGTGTGTGTGTGCGTGCGTGTGCGTGCATGCGTGTGCGTGCGTTATTGGATCACATTACTTCAAGTGTGCCTACCCAAATTTCTCTTGTAGAAAGGTGACCTCTTTGTAAGGAGGCAGAGTTGGAGATCCAAACACTGATAGTGCATGTCGAGTATTTGTAATGTTATTACAGTCTGTGATTGTCATTTTTTGATTATGTTTAATTTAATGTAATCTTAGTATAATTTGGAGCTGCACCAATGTTCCTTTTTCTGTCCCAACATCAGAAACTGGCCCTGTGTAACTGGCCCTGTGTGTATCAGCCGATACCAAGTACTGATCTGGTACCAGTGTAAAATTAAAAAGCTGTGTGCCTCACTGTGAGCTGCGACCAACATTTCTTTATTTTCTGGATTAATCAAATAGTGTTTTGGTCTTTAAAATGCCATTAATGGTGACTAAATGTTAATCAGTGTTTCCCAAAGCCCAAGATAACGTCCTCAGATGTCTTGTTTTGACCGCAACCCAAAAATGTTAAGTTTACTTTCAGAGAATTATAGCTTTTTTCTTTTAATTACTTAAAGAGATGAGAACTAATCGATTAACAGAATAACCGCTGCAGCTGTAGTGTGGATGTGACAGGGATCATTCTTATGTGTGAGGCAACATCAGGCTCGACTTCAAGTGTGGCCTGAACTTGGAGGCCAGGAAGAGCAGTCCCAGTGACAGGAAGTGTTAGAAAACAAGGGAAGCCCGTTGAGGGAGGAATAAATCACGACCCTCATGACAACGTTTTTGTCTCCTTGTGTCTGATTGTCTGTAGGGGGTGACACTGACCTCAGGCTATTCCTGCCTGCTGTTTTTTTAGAAAAGACAGAGGTCCTGGAAATGTAATGGCAGCTGCCTTTGGCTTCTTTTCCTGCAGTATCTGAGTCCAACGTCTCCAGTTCATCAGAGACGAGTGGAGCAGGAGGAACACAGGGGAACATCTGGAAAAAGGGGGATATTTCAGTTTTTCAGAGTAAATGCAAAAAGCAGCAGGTACACAATGGACATTTTGGCGAGTATGAAATGCATCAGTGTTAGCAGACTTCTGGGTTTCGCTTTGATTTCGCTCCCAAGAAAATTCATTATTTGCTTGTCAGTGCCAGACAGTTGCACGGTCTTCTTCAAAGGGATAAACTATGACTCTCTGTTAGTCAAAGCTGGACTCTTTGCTAATAGACCGGCAAGGACTGTGCACATCTGAAACCACTGCACGCACCTTTGATTATTCTGTTTAACCTTTTTTTATGTAGAAAACACACACATCATAGCGTTCTTGCTATTTCCAGTATGAGAGAAACTTTAAATCGCTGCATAAAAACTTTGGAAACCTTTATGGGGACATTTCAGAATCAGTTTTTCAGTCCTCTGAGCAAAAGGTATGACCCTTTCTTTCTGTTATCCTGAGTGCCATATTCCTTCTGTGCCTTGTCAGGTTTACGCTGCTGTGATCAGTTCATATTGAACTCTCAACAGCTGTGAAAGTGATGCAGGGCCGTGCAAAGACATTTTGAAGGGCAGGTGCTCATGCGACAAAAAAGGCACCCCTCTCGTAATTATTTATAAAATATAAAGTTCATACAGTAGCACATCTTGCTAACATGTTTGTTTATTTCAATTCTCAAACATTTGTCATTTGTTTCTGTTGCCTGACAAAGGAACTAACTAGCCAACCGGGGTTTGTTGTTGTCAGGCTAAGCTTAGAGGCATTTTAGGGTCTGAGAACATTTGAGGTTTCAACCTGAATGTCTGTTGTTCAATCAGGAGAGACAGAAGAATAAAATAACAGGGTACCCGCGGATCCTTGAAAAGCCTTAAAAAGTCTTAAATTCATGTATCTAAAATTAAGGCCTGAAAATGTCTTAAATTCATTAGAAATGTCTTAAATTGGTCTTCAGTTCATTACTCAAAAGTCTTAAAAAATTGTTGCGGAAGGAATATTTAATCTGACTTTATTTCTTTTTTTTTTTTATTCTCACAGCACTTTTCTGTGAGTGTCCATGCGCTATCCAATAACGGCGTGCGCTGGCGGTAGCACATACACAATGAATGGGTTCGTCGGCGGAGGTCTGCGCTTTGCGCGCTCTGTGTGAAAAGGGTTTAACGGTGCGCGCTGGCCACCTGGCACTCAATATGCTACTGTAGTGGTTTGTTTTCCAGACATGTGAGTATCATGGTTGCTGCTTTGAGCAGTGAAAGTTATTATTTATGACTTTTTACTTGTCGGCAGTGATTTTCCACAGAGCTCCACGTGCGAGCATTTTACTCGCATTTGCAACTAAAAATAGTTTTGTGCAGCAAAATAAATCATTTAGCACGCAGTGCGAGTCCAGATTTCAACCAGCAGCAGAAACGAAAGGTGAATCATGCAGATTGTGGGTCATTTCACCCCGTTGACACCATGGACGAGGAGATATTAATCATGGCAGTGCACCGAGATGTCTTCTGGCGGAGCTGCACCACTCTGCACAGCAAACGCAGACAGTGGGTGTTGACGGACAGCGGAGCACGCAGCGGACAACCAGCGTTGCCGTTCCGCAACGGACACGCATCCAGTGGAAATCCGGTGCCGACAACAGAGAAATCTGACCCCAGGTCCAGTAGCCTAATTTCCTGTTTCGTTGGCGTCATGACTGCCCAGTAGTACCTGAACAGCCGAGCCATGGCGGTACAGGACAAACGAGCCGTTCACATTTCTCTCTTTGTGACAGGTAACGGCCCACAAACCTCACCGCACTTTGGGGACTGTTCTTTACTTATCAGGGGAGGAGGGTGGCTGGTTAATTTTTATTTTATGTATTTATTTTATTTCAGTCCCCCCATGTTAATCACTTATTGATGCTGTTTTTGAAGTATGAATAAGTCAATAAGTAATTTATTCCATTGAAATATCAGTGATGTACTATAGAAAAGTGATTTACCTTTTTATAAATGACAAAAGGCACATCTGCCTCATTTTTGCTGTGGTATCATAATACTACTCAGAACCGTGATACTTTCATGGTATCGTACCCTGGGTCCCAATTTTGGTACTGTGACAACACTAGATGACAACCATTCCATTTGGAGTTGCGCAGTGAAGCAGCTCTGGTGCCACTTTAAGAAGTGTTCCCCCACTTCTAATTTTACAAGTTAAGCACTGGTTACAGTACAGCGGGATCCCCCAACCATCGCTTATATTTGTAGTTTTTTCGGTCTTAAATTCCATTCAAGGTGGCATTAAAAAGGTCTTAAAAAGTCTTAAATTTAACTTACTGAAACCTGCAGATACCCTGAATAAAGATGAAGTTTAATGCGGAATATAAGTGTACAGATTAACAGATGAAGTGGGCTACTCAATTAACTTGCTCCTGAAAGCTGCACCTCTTAGCCGTCACAACTGCTTCAGTATTAGGTGTGCAAAGTCATCTAGTGGGCCAGATTGGACCCTTTGGCAGGCCGGTTCTGTCCCTCAGGCCCAGTGTTTGACACCCCTGGTCTAGACACTGGTGGAGGTGGTGGCTGACGACTTTGGTTGATGACTGATGAGGCAAAACGAGGCAGTGACGGGGAGGTGGAGGACATGCACAGCTGCAGCATGAAAGGACTGCAAGCAGAAAAAGAACCATATTTAAAAATCATAGCAGTGTGATCATAGGCTGACGGAGAAGACGAATGACTGTGACAGTATGTAGTAGCTTGTTACTAAAATGTTGAGGCAGAGGGTCCCTGCTGTAGCTCTGGTTGAGGGTGAGAGGCTGTCAGCAAATAGTTTGTTAGGCACAGGGAAACAGATCTGTGTGGGTACATGAGACCCTAAAAAAGAGGGTGAATCATGGTTAGTACCACCAGTTGGTCCAGGAGCTTCGCCTCCATGATGGCTGTTTCCAGGCATATTTAAGGATGACTCAGGGGCAGTTTGACAACCTGCTGTCTATCGTCAGGCCGTATAGCTCTGGCTATCCAGCAACTGCTACCACCAGTTTCTCCTCCATTGTTTACCCACAGTAAACTTGTTATTGTGACCACCACAGAAGGCCCGCCTCTCAACATGGACCGCAAGCAAAAAGCTTTACTCTCAAACTTACAAAAAGCCGCCTCTAGCTGCTAAAACACTCTCTCTTTCGTCTCTCTGTCTGGCAGCAGCGTGATTGCTCTAAATATTTCTACTGCTTTTAACTGTTAAGTGACTCTGTTTCTTTTTGGATACTTACTTCCTTTGGCGCTGTACATGTCACTCCTCTCTTAAGAAACAGCAACTATCCACTGTTTGTGCCTGTTTGACCCTGACGACACAGTCTTTTCCCTCCCATTTCCTCTGTTGCTAAAGTTAGCCGCTGCCTTAGCTTATCAATGTGGAGATAACACAGTAGGAAGTACTTAGCTTAGAGTCCAGCAGCCTAATGACAATCATCTTCTCAGTCAGTGCGCTCATTACGACTCTGATGGTACCAGGGATGTAAGTTGTAGCCTGATTAGCCTCCCTTATTTATTCAGACTTTTATTTTGAAAATAGATGACGCTGTGACAGTGAAGGTATTTTCCCAGTCCAGCGTCGTCTGTCTGTTGTTCCTTTCATGATGATGCAGATATTAAAAGCGAAGCCACACTCATAGGGTTTTAATAAAGCTGAACAATGGGCACCTTTGTGAGGCCGTGCAGAATCATAAACCCCCTCCAGCATACAGTGTTAACATCAGCTGCAGCCTCCTCCCTTCCTGTGGTGTTAGGACAGAGTTGGTGCAGGTTAATAGTGCTATGTTTTAGTTTGTATGTGTCCACGCGCGCAGTAAATGACCAACAAATACCACACTAAACCTGGTGTGTATAATTAGTCTATATTTAGTCTGTCCGACGGAACGATGCTATCATGATACTAAAGTCACTATAACATATTATTGCAATTTTAAACATTTTGCAATATTCTGTAAATATAAATTGTGATAAATAATGGCCTATAGTCACCACAAGAACCAAGTGAATTAGTCAAATTCGGTAACAGTTCATGTAGATTGTCCGCCTTCAGATAGTTGACCTATCAAGTCTGACAATTAAGCAATTGTGTCGTTAAATCTTAATTAATAAGCTGTTGAAAAGTTACAAATACTCTATAAACTATATGTAGGCTATCCAAATAAAGTGTTACTATAAATTACAACGCTGATGTCTTAACTGGAGATGGTGCTCAAATCTGTTTTGGTGCTGTTCAACGAAGCTGTAACTCCTCAAGTTTTAACTTGTACATCAAAATAAAAGTCTCTGCTAAAACCTACATAGTGTTTTACAGAAACATGTGAAGCCCTATTCATAACTAGCACATGCAGATGTCACACTGTAGCTTCTCATTCTGTGATGAAAGACCTGACACAAATAAAAACTTCCTGCCAAATACTAAAAATAACGTGATCTGTGTTTTTGGGACATTTCAGTGAGATTTGGTTTGAAACAACAGGTGTAATATTTGCTGTTAGTCAGGTTTTGTCCGCTTTTATTTCATTATCAGGATGTTTGTAGACACTTAAGTCCTGCCTTTCAGTGCCAGCTTACATGGTTCTATGTGCAGAGCGGCAGTGTTGCACGCTTATCAGTCTATGAATTTTTGTTCATGGTTTCCAGAGGCACCAGCATGAGGTCACTTTTGTCGTCTACTCTGATGTCTGTCAAATACAGATGAAAATGCCTAAAAATAGTTAAATCTAAATCTTAAAAAAAAAAAAATCAAGGGCCACCACTGGCCCCTGGGTCACACATTGAGTAACTATTATTAGAGCAGTGGTTCCCAACTGGTCCAGCTGCAGGGTCCAGATTTCTCCTAAGCCATTGGTTTAAGGTCTACACAGTTTAAATATATTCAGCATCATACTTATAATAATAATAATAATGATAGCTTTTATTTCTATAGCACCTTTCAAGAGACCCAAGGACGCTTTATAGAAAAATATAAAAAACAAAAACAAAACAAAACAGAGCAAGATAAACAGACCAGCTGCCAAAGGCCTGTGTGAAGAAGTGTCTTGTCAGCGCAGACTTGAAAGTGTCGTCAGCATAACAGTGGAATTGTAGACTATGGCGGAAGATGATTGAACCAAGGGGGAGCATGTAGATGGTGAAGAGGAGGGGACCAAGGACGGAGCCTTGTGGCACACTGTGGTTAACTGGGGCAGGGTGAGAAGTGGATCCTTGTGTTTGGCCATGTCCTTGCGCTACTTTGCCGTCTCTGTTAAATAATGGCACTTCAAAATTAAAGCTCTGTGCCAGAAATTCACTGTACTTAAAAATAATTTCATTTTTTCACAAACGTGACACATTCGTGAGTCATTGCGATCCATTCAGAATAGACCTGCGGCCCTCTTTTGGACTGCGACCCACCAGTTGGTAACCACTGATCTAGAGCCACTAGCAGGTCTTAATTTTAATTGGTCCATTACTTTAGGTTTATGACTAACTCCCATTGACCTCAGCTGTATTGCAAATGTTTGCATGCTAACGCGCTAAACTAAGGTGGTAAACAAACCTGCCAAACATCAGCATCAAGTATTTATTGCCGTATTTTTTGCTGTCATTGTGAATGTGTTAGCATGGTAATGTTAGCATTTAGTCCTTTCATATAGGCTTAGAACAGCTAACATGACTAAAGGGTTCTTTTGAATTATCTGGGGGGAGGGGTTATAAAAATGAATGCATGTGTTACAGGGTGAGGAAGGAGTTGTTGGATCATAAATGAAATCAGAAATATATTTGGTCACTTTCCACCTCTATAGTGGTGAACCACTACATTATAGAGGGTAACGCTATTTTCACTCAGACTTTTCACTCAGAATTCATCAAAAAATGTTCAGGTGAACTGCTGAGTTGTCCTCAGACAGAGTGAAATATTGTGATCCAAAGTGTTGGCCAACAGGGTCATCTCAACCTGGAACAAAGTCTGAGAGTGAAAATGAGCTGTCAGTTGTCATGGATGTTCATGAAGCATCTGCTGCGTCAGAAGTCCAAGGACAGAAAAACAGGTGATAAGTCCTCTGCTGTCGTCACACAAACAGGAGAGCACATTCCCATGGGACTCAGACAAAGAGTATTTTGGACAGGGAAGAGCCCTGAGCAACAGGAATGTCATTCAGCCGCTAAAATGAACCTCGGGCTGCTGCTTGTTGACCTCGGCTTGTCTGGGAGGGCTTGTACACAAGTTCAGGAAGATTTTCTGCTCATTAGGCACAGATAGTTGCTGTATTCATACTGTTCTGTGTCGTCGGTGCCTCTCTTTACCACCTGAGTGCCTAGTTATCAGAGGGAAACCTGAGGTCACCAGCTGGCTGTGGTGCGAATTCACAGACACGATGGAATCTGTGGTCAGGGGGGCGGGGCGGTACTGTACGGCGGTGTACTTTTAACACAAGCTCCGTGCAATCGAGGGGGATTAGCAAGCGTAGGAACAAGTATTTATCGCTGGGGGAGACCTTTCAGGGAGGGCTTGGCTTTGTGAGTGGCTCAACAATGAGAAAAATACTTCAGGTTTCCCTCCTCAATGAGAGAGTGCATTCCTCTTTTTGTCAACACTTCAAAAACAAGTGGGGTGTTTTGCATTTCGCAGTCATGTGGTTTTTTGAGCAGTGGTTTTGGTGATTTTTGTAAAACAAGCATATAGTTGAATTTGTCTGTTCAGGTGAGCGGGTGGAATAGAAAAGAATGGGGTGGTTCAAACATGGATGCATTACATGTGTATGTCACTATGTAGTTGATACTTAGAAACTTAGGCTCAAAGTCACTTGGTTATGGTTAGAAAAAGATTATGTTTGGGCTTAAAATCCAGTTTTGGTGGCACAGTCATCACTGTACAAGCCATCTATGCCTTGCTAAGAGAAAAACAGCAACATCTTGGGAAATACAACTGCTTTTCGTTGCAGGCTTTCTTTTTGATATTGCCGGAAACTCAGCAATGTGTCTGTAAAATACAACCTCTTTTTTCGTTTCATTTACTAACAGGAAACACATTTATGTCTCATTAAAAAAAAGCTGCTGCTTTTCGTGGCACCTTGGCAGGAAATGCAGCAATATCCTTTTAAAAAACAAGTGCTTTCATGGCACAATCACACCAGGAAATGCAGCGACAGGTCCCTGAAAAACACCCACATTTGGTGGCTAAAAAGCCACAGTTTTGTCGTTTGCTGGTCTCAAACAGTGGTCTGCAGCTTGGTGGGCTTCTCGCCTAGTTGATGTGCCATCCACCATCCCCTCCACCTCCCGATGACAAAGTCAACTCATATACCACGTCACTTTAGAAGCATTATAGTTTGTATAAAATGCACAAATGTATCATGTCCAGGGTGCAGAAATGTACAATGGTAAATCGACCTGCACTTGTATGGCACCTTTCGAGTCTTCTGACCACTCAATTCACCTGTCACAGTCACGTTCACACATTCACACACAGTCATACACTGGTGGCCGAGGCTACCATACAAGATGCAACCTGCTACTCAGTTTTAAACACTCTCACACACCAATGGAACAGTCATTGGGAGCAAGATAGGGTTCAGCATCTTGCTAGATGATCCTTTGACATGCAGAGTGGAGAGCCGAGGATCGAACTGCTGATATTCGGAGTAGTGGACGAGCTGCTTTACTTTCTGTGCCCAACATGCAAATGCCAATTTTCTGTGTGGTTAAAAAAATCTCAGGGGAGGGGTAGGGAAAGAGGGTTGGGCTGCTTGGTGAGATATTTTTGACCTTTGGTGCAACAAGGTGAGTCTAACACAAAGATATGTGGAGGAGGAATTAAAGGTTAAATCAGCCTAATGCCAGTGGGAGGTTATTGACACACATCCATCTATCACATGCCATATTTTACCACTGACAGTTGACCTGCAGTTACAGAACAACACCTACTGGCCCGAGGCTGCTGCAAATCACAGCTGTAGGTGAGCCAGCATATCTGTTAGTTATTAATAATCAATCACACACAGTTCCACCTACAGGTGACCAGGAGCATTTGAACTGCAGGTCCTCAAGTTTACAGTGAGACTCAGAGGTTAGACAGGCCTGCAGGTCGCAGCTTAACAGATGTCACCTTGACCTGCAGCATTGTTGTCGTTCAGCTCAGTGCAGTGCTGTCATCACTCCGCCCAACGAGGCGTGAGTGATTTGTAGAGGGTCTGCTCTCCCTGCTGCACTCTCTCCACTCATCCTGTCACCTTAAATAAGTGGAAAATTCTCTGGCCTAAAGGTGCGTGCATTCCTCCTGCGGCATCTGTCGGGATATTTTCAGCGTAACACACCCCAGCTGTGGCTGCAGCTCTCATCCACATGTCTTGTCCTCAGTTGCGTTTCTCGCCAGCGTTGCTAAGCTAAACATTGAGCTGATGGCACAGCAAACTGTCCTCCTCCCAACACGTACATAAAGTCTGGAAGATGTGTTGTTTGCTCTGAGAGGTGGTGTTTTCAGATGCTGGCACTCTCTTCCCAGCGGCTGCAGATTAGCAGCTTGTTGCTCCCCTTTTCTCACTTTTCTGATTTTCCTTTTTCTCTCCCCTCGCTGCGATGACACACGGTCTGTGTTCTGGCTCTGCGTAGTTACTGTAGGCATGCTGGGAGAACTGTGATTCGAGCATCACCGCAAAACTTTTATACACAAACAGTGAGATGTCTACAGTGCCGCTAGGTGGGAAGTGCCTCTCCAAAATAGACGCTGTTGGAATATCACCTGCATGTGTATATGTGTGGATTGCAGAACATGTCCCTCTTAAAAAAGTTCCGGCTAATATTTTGTCCAGAGTCGAATTTCTTTTTTGTTAAAAGCTGAGAGAATCCCTTTGTTCCTGAAGCAGTTTCAATTAACATTTTAAAACAAAGAAAACTAGTAAAACATCAACCAGGAATTTAGTGGAATCAACTAATCTTTAATCGTCAGTTTAACATACATGTACGTTGCATTAATTTCACAGGTTTAATTTAAAGATCTGAGACTTTTTTATGCACTCAATAGATACATTTCTTTCTAATTGTGGTCGCAAATTTGTTAAGAAAACCCTGTAAGTGAGTGCTTCTCCTTTTGAGTGCATAAAAAAGTCTCAGATCTTCAGGGTGTCCCCCCACGACTCTTTTCTTTAGCCTGACACTAAAACTGAAAGTTTGACTTTATTTCTAACATTTCAATTTTATTCGTTACATGAAAAATGAAAAAAATAAAAAAAATCTGGCCCTTGGATTCTTCCGTACAAAAATGACCCTTGAAGTGAGCTAATTTACACAGGAAACATGGGGTTAGGGTTAGGATCGTCTCAGCTGTGGGAAACACTTGTTTAAAGGCAATAATGATTTGCAGGCTACAGCTAGATAATGTATTTCCTGCAAAAGAAAGGCAGATAATTTTCTTTCACAAGCAGCTGCGTTTTTATAATTGTGTGCACACACACACACATATAAACATGCATAAACCACTGCACATGTACTATGTTAGCGTCTATGCACGCTAGGCTGCTTATCTCCTCCCTGAGGGCGAACACGCCACACTCTTGCAGGGCTGCTCCCGGATAACGCAAAGTGTTTGCGTCTCAAGGTGTTCACATTAGGGCGGCACATCTCTCACTTGTCACTTCAAAGGGAGCGCGTCGGGGTCAGCGTTTCATCAGGCTGTCGTCGGTGCAGACGATCGCAGAAAAAAATGCCAGCCTAAAAATAGAACGTCGTGTCATGCTCATAAAGACAGACAGAGCCCAGATGATACCATTCTGTGCCAAATGGCTGTTATTAAAATGCCTCCATCCCAACCGGTTGGGAGACACCTTCAGCTGGGTGTAGGGGGGGGGGTGATGGTGTGTGTGTGGTTGCAGCCTCGATGAGGTGTGGAGGGATTCACAAAGAGTTGGGACAGATCTGGAGATGTCGTCACACAGAGTGGGATGTTTGCGCACTTCCGTTGCAGCTCAGATTTTTGGCATTACTGCTCAGAGTTCATTCTACGTTCTTACCCTGCCTGCAGAGCTGAAGATGTTTTTCCACACAGGGATGGCAAATAGGATCATATGATGAGTGCTTAATGGCCCTCCAGTTACAACTGTACTATATCACTGCCTCTCCCCGATGAATGAGGCGTTCATAGGGCAGTAACTTATTATTACTGCAGTATTAGTCCTTTGATCTTCCAGGAGTTTGAACCCTGGAGTTTTTTAGGGGGGTGGCTTGTCAAAATAGCTTTGCAGATGGGATCGGGCCTGGTCTTGCCCCGGCTATGAGAAGAGGAGGCCTGGAGGTGTACAGAAGAAAACCTGACTACAGAGGCATCACACTGCAGTCTCACAGACCAAAGAAATCATCTATGATCTTATATTTGCAGCTAAGGGACATTTTGGCAAGGAGAGTCTTGTGCTTCAGCCCGGTCACCAGACGAAAATGTTGGTTTTGTAGGTTTTAGCAAACCACCAATACGTTACATTTGCAGTTCATACAGTTTGTAAGAAACCAACCAAATTAGTTCCTCACGAATGGTGGCGTCATGTTACCTACTTAACACAAAGTTACATAGGTTAGGTTTAGGGGAAAAAAGAACATGGTGACGTAGTACCTTAAGATAACTCAAAGTTCACATGGGACATGATCACCGGTCTCCTGGGTAAAGTCCTGTTATTGTTTGGCCCATCCAACACCTCAACCTGCCTTGTTACAGAGGACTTTTACTTTTTATGCTACTTACTTTTTTGCAGGAAAGCCCAATCAGTCTTTTTCAGCATTGGCAGTATAAAAACAAAATATGGGAGTGCAGCAAAATGCTGCCTACCTAATTTTGCTTATACAGAATGTGCCTTTTTCAGAGCAATGGGGGGCGTGAGCAAGTAACAAAACA
The DNA here is from genome assembly GCA_026686955.1 of Epinephelus cyanopodus. Taxonomy (NCBI): domain Eukaryota; kingdom Metazoa; phylum Chordata; class Actinopteri; order Perciformes; family Serranidae; genus Epinephelus; species Epinephelus cyanopodus. The sequence continues at coordinate 19,814,448 of CM048924.1, forward strand.
TGTAGCTCAGCGTGTGACGTAAACAGTGACGTGGGAGGGAAGCCGCGGCTGGTCAGTCCTTCGGCGATTCTCTGGTAAGTTGGCCCGTTCTTCACCATTCCTGTCATCTGACAGTTAATGGCCTCTTCGTTTGCGAGGGCAAGGACAGCGCGCGATTCCTTGTCTCCCCAGTTGCTCATCTTTACAGTGTCTGTCAGGTTTGTGTTTACCTCTTGCTACTAGCTGCTCGCTAATTCCTGCTATCAGCTGTTTCCTGTTTACCCACCGCCAGTGGCCCGCCCATGCAGCGTCATCAACAGCTCCTCTCACAAGTCATCAACAGCCCCTCCCATTGTGGAAGGCCACTTCGGTCTTTTTAAACTAAAAGGGTTCTGCCAATATGACTACCCTACGAGGCGGAAAATTGGGCACCTCGGATCAACTCGCCAATCCGGTTCTGTGTGTCTACACACTTGCAGCTTGCCGGCAAAACGGCCCAACATTCGCCGAAAATCTGGCAGTGTAAAAGGGGCTATTGCTGTGTTTCCAGCAGCTTTTTAGCCCCAGATGTGGCTTATGTTTTAGCAACCTGTTGCTGATTTTCCAGTGGGAATAGTACCAGAGAAAGTGGTTGTTTTTACTGAGATATTACTGCTTTTCCAGTAGGTAATTTGCCACCATAACCAGGCATTTCAAGCCAAAACATGATCTTTTCCTAACCATAAAAGTGGTTTCTGTGCCTAAACCTAACCACAGGTAAAACAGAGCTTTAAGTTTCAAGCCTTAAGGTGTGGTATTTGCTACATATCCATGTGCAAATGTAACATATACTTTGTTTGCAGTAACGTACAATGCCAACACTTTCTCTGCTTACTGTGGGTTTAATTGAGAAAGAGGAAGCCCAGTTTTGTCTGCATGAAAAATGGGGGCCTGAATGTGAAGGTGCTGCCCTTGAATCTCCGTTCAAGAGCCACGATAAAACACGAGATGTCGTTCTCAGCCAGGACATTCCTCTATTAATGACAAAGGCGACTGGTAAGCCCCGTGGTGAAACATGAAGAGGGAGAGGAGAAGGGAACAGAGAGCAGGAGAGAGTCAGAGAGGTGGAGAGGTGAATGGGTTGACTCAGAGGAGTGGCAGGCGAGGCCAGAGGGCGACCCACACCACTGCTTCAAGGTCAGGTTTACCAGGTCACAAACAGGACTGTTGACAGGAAAAATTTGTTGCTTTGATTTGACTCCTTCACGTCTTTCTCCTTTCTTTTTGTTGTCACCAGCCAGTCCTCTCTCTGCTGCTCACACTCCCCCCCCTCTCTGTTTGCCTACCTCCACCCTCCCGTCCTCCATCGCTGCGTCTGGCACATCCCAGTTCTCATTGTGCAGCCTGAGCCGCTGGCCCTCTTTAAGATCTGCATTAGAATGTTGTTTTTATATAGCAGCAAGCGGAGGCATGTGGAGTCTCTTTTGAACTGCTCGGCAAACAGATGGAGGTTTTCACGCTGCCTTTATGAGATTAAGTGAAACATTCCCATAAAAAAAAAGACATCTCCCTGTGTCCCTCCACTGTCTCACTTTCTCCTTCTCTTTCTTTCTGTCTTGCCTCTTTTACTTTCTCCTCTCTTCTCTCTCTTTTTTTTTTGTCTGGCTCGCCTCAGGCTTGGGCAAGGGCACGCTGCAGCTGAAAGTGAAGTGGAAAGTAGACAGGTTTGTGTTACCAATAACTACTTCCCCAGGCAAGCAAGCGAGCACCGAGCATCTCCCAGAGTTTAGAGCAAACAGGTCCTGTGAGTCCGACACTGCAGGCGAAGGGAGGGAGTTCTCGTTTCTCCTCTGCAGTATGAACCTGTTTAACTCTGACTCAGGTAGCTTAGTGCCAAGTGCCCCCCCACCTCCCGGCTTTGGCTTTTAACAGGGGTTTGACAAAACAGATTCACAGGGCAAACAGTGAGGCTCTGCAGTATGTAATTCACTGGGATACAATGAGACTATTTAGACTCTGATTTGCATGGGGTAGATGCCTCACAGCTATCAAGCACTGTGATTTTTATTTTTTTATTTTTTTGATTGACCCACATTTTGTGGGAAAATGTTTCAGAGTCCAGATAAAATCCTTAAAGTCAGACTGACTTACCCACTTACCTCTTTATGGTGGTGACATTAAATCCTAATGTCCTGAATATGAGTACGCCTATGACCTAATGAGTCCAGTAGGTCTACAATATTTTACCTGTCTGTTGTAAGGCCAGCAGAAGTACATTTTTAACCATGCTAGCATTGTAGCTATCAGGCTGTTTGGTCCAAACTGAAATATTTCAGCGACTATTATATGGATTGCCATGACATTTGGTGCAGACACTCATCCTACCTCATTTGTCCCGCCCCTCCTCCACTGCAATTGGACAGCTGGGTAAAAAGTGACAGTGATAAGTGCAGTGTTTTACCCAAAGTTAAACATTTTTCAGCTCCCTTCTCCACCAGATTAGCCCTGGTTCTTGAGCTGGTCCCGTTCATGATTCCTGGAACTTTGATGCTATCTCATGAACCAGCCCGTCTTTCCGCCGGATTTGAGTGGAACTATTTTATTCACAAATGTGTCATCAACAGAGGGCGTTAAACAATGCACAACCGGAGTAAACTAGACTAGCAGAATCGCAGATTGCATCGATTACCTGGGAATTTTAATTGTTACTACAGATATTTGTTTTTATCCAAAAAACAAGCGCAAACCAACAATTAATGAGACCACTGCACACTCTTTGGCCATTTCTCACTTGACTTTTCCACTGCTACCTCTTCCTCACTTTCCAACCTGTAGAATATGATATGCCCACTGATGTCATCACAGTTCGCACTTCAGGTCAAGGAAAACTGTCGTCTTTTTTTTGTGTGTGGGGGGGGGGGGGGTCCAGCAGTTCTTAACCAATTTATTTTGGGTCAAAATACTCTTAACAGCTCAAATTAGGTGCAGGAACCAGAACAGAACTGGTTCCGTATTGGCGGCGTATCACTGACCAGAAAAAAAACACCGAATGAGTGATGAGGCCTTGTCACTCCGCTGGTATTTGTAGCAGAGTGTAAATATGCGATGCTCTAAGTGCATAGAATTAACAAACTACACTAACCTCAACAAAAAAAATGCTTTTCTTTTTAAGAAAGTCGAGGTGTCCCTGTCTTACACATGTTGTTGTTGTTCTTCCGTTCTGCTAGGGATTCTTCTTCTTCTTTTGGCATTTAAGGGCAGACTACAATACTTGTAGGTGTATGTGCTTCTCAATCAGGTCTAGAACAAGTGCATCCCCATTACCTACAATACTGGAGAAAAATGAGTACCATCAAGTCAACTTCGTACTATCAGTTCTTGTGACATCACTACTTTAAGGATGAAATGTAATCACTTTACTTGATTCCCAAACTTTTTTCTTGTGGCATCATCAGGTCAAACTTTGAATGTATTATTTAAAAGCACTGCAGTAGTTAATCTTCACAGAGATGCTAGTAGGGCCTCAGACTTTTATACCGCATTTCTCTGTTTGGTTTTCCCCCTCGTACCCCCTCAGTATAGACAGGATTTTGAGCTGATTCAACACCTTCAAAGCAACACTTGCTAAAGCCTTTCATCGGCAGCCAAACAGAGGAACGTCTGCATTTTGTCAGCTGTACAGTGGCGTTTTGGGGGCCCGTTTTTTTTGTTTTTTTTTTTTAAATCTGCAGATTCCTGCAGGGTGTCCTGTGTCGTGCAAGTGGCGATTCTCTCTGACAGATCAGTAGTCTGCAGTGTTTTAACTCCACCTTCTATCGACTCAGCTGGCTCTGAACCTCAACTGAGGTGGTACCAAAAAAGTTCTGGGCACTATCCACAACTTTTACGAATGAAAATCCAAAAAAAAACAAAAACAGCAAATCGAAATGAGTAGAACTATGCAGTGAAAATGGGCCATTTGTCCTCTCTGCTGCAGCCTGGACCAAAGACTAGTGTGAAAGTCAAGAGCGCTGCGATCCCAGTCGACTGAATGATGTCTGACTGACAGTTTGAATCTCCCACTTTCAAGGGACAGCCCCAGCCAACGCTATATAAAACTGGTGAAATACTGAAACCAGCGACCTCAAATAAACTACAATGTGGTAAAGTTAATTTTACTTAAAGGCTCTGAATAACTCTTTCACCACTGCCTATAAATGACAGACATGCTCTCCTGTTGTTACAGGAATCGTTTGAACTAAGAAATTAAAAGCTAAATCTGTATCCCTTTAATATTAACTGGGGATGTAGAAGCATTGAGTTGTGGACCTGCAGGTATAAAATCATGTTTACACTGTCTGTAAATCTCTACCATAAGTGTTAAAGATGTGGTATGTCTTATTTTCATAATCAAATAGACTTAGCTGAGATGTGATTTGCATTGATCTACAGTCAGTCAGACTGTAACGCAGAGTATTTTTGACATTTTAGATTTTATTTGAGTCTCATTTACAGACAGTGTGTGTGTGTGTGTGTGTGTGTCTGTGCATTTGTCGGTGTGCTGGCTGTGTGCATGTGTGCGTGTGTTTGCTCTGCAGAAAGACACGGCTTACTGCACGGCCTGTTCCAAGAATGAATTCCTGGAGGCTTACAAGAGCTGTTGAATGAGATGGAGGGCTCAGGGCAGGAATGATGGGAGGGGAGGAGAGGAGGGAGGCTGCTCTCCACTGTAGGAGGGTTGTCAGGCTCTCACTTACAGGCCTGATTAAATAACAGGATGCTTTATGAAAACAAGAACATTATCTGCCTCTTAAAAGGCCGGGAAAGGCCCTCTAATTGGCTTCCCCCGAGTCTCTGTGTTGCCGCCCGTCGGTGGTGAGAGAAAAAATCCTCTGCCATGCCTCGGCCACAAACGGAGAGAAATTATGCAGGATGCTTTCTCTCCCTCGTCCAGTTATACTCTCATCCCTGCTGTAGGAATGTATCAACATACCGATACAGAGCCTACAAAAAGGCCGTCTTTTCCCACTCAAGGGAGGATTATTCCCACCTGAATCTCTTGATTGAGTGCAATACAAACAATAAAGAGATAGTGGCTCCTCTGTGGGAACGGACAGCTTCTCATGTGGCGACTTTCACAGCTGAGGTTTTTAAAAAATGTTTGGAGAAGTGAGACGAAAGCGTCAGAGGAGGGTTTGGCATGTTTGTGTTCCCCGACAGATCTAACTCTTTACATGTCTTCCCTGCCATGCAACCCAGGTGGTTTATTTAATTATACTCATTACAGTCAAGTGCTGCTTTGATTAAAGTATATCGGGATAGTTACAACTGCAATTGATTTAAGAAGTGTGGCATGTGCTTACATAGCTTTAGTTGTTTAAATCGATTGTACAGTGTAGCTGTAGAGGTGCTGGTCAACATGTTTTTTCTTTTACCTCTCCACAGCTACCTGATTCCCCCTGTTTTCAGTCTTCATGCTAAGCTAAGCTAACAGTTTAATGGCTCTAGCTAGATGTAAGAAACAATAAGTGGGATTCGTACGTGGAATCAATGCTGTATCTACAGCGTAGACGGTGTAGATGCGTACCTATGGCGTAGCCTTATACGCACCTCCCCAGAAATGTAACTACATGTTGCGGCAATGCAGACCTCCTGTTTATTTTTCCAAAGTGGAAACCATTTCCCTCAGTGGAAACTTTTGATTGTGACTCTTAAATTAGGCTCGGAAGATATATTTTAAAGAATAAAGTCTTGACTATTAAACCTTGTAATGGGCCAGCCTTTTTTTAGCATATATGATAGACGTCAGAGGTATGATCTGACGGAGTTGAGAATTGTCGTAATGCTAATCAAAATGCTCATTTTTAAAACATAGTACGGTTTCGATTCAGTGTGATTCAGGGCTCTGCGATCGATATTAGGTGATATTAAATGCCCATTTAATACAGTCTGTTACAGAAGACGCTGCCACCCCTTTCTTTTTTTCTTTTGGATATTGAAGATAAAAACAACACAAATAATAAGTACAGTAAAGTTCACTTTAAACTGACTCCACTGACACAAATAAAACAGCAAATGTGATGAGTCTCTCAGGCCTTTCTGACAGAAATCTTTTATTTTTCATTTTCATGGTTTCACTTTGCATCAACGACAGTGGATCGCTGATCATTAAATTGATATATCAGTCCAGATCAATGGATCATTACACCCCTACTACATATCAGTCCGGACAGACGGGGTTGTAAATTGTAACTGCAACCTGACTGGTCGGTGGAGGCGCACAGCCACGAGGCAGTGATTCCAGTCTTCTTCTTGACATGTTTACTGGCAGTTAACCCTTTCAGTGCCCAGACGTCAAACTGGCTGGGTTAAAAAGTGAAATTGGAGGTCACATGGTGGCGTGTGTGCGATGAAGTCAGGGCTCCATCATCATCTGTCACTGGCAGATGAGACTGATGTGGCCTGCCGGCTGCAGGCGCTCGCCTCTTTGATGTTTCGAGGATGTGTTTAGCGAGCGATAGTGTATCAGATGACTTTGGTCTTTCTCTCTGTCACCCTGTGCTTTGCATTTCAAATGTGTGTCATGCACGGTGTAGCCAGGGCGTGCTAACGAGAGGGGGGCGGCGAGGGACAGGGGAAGTGCGGAGAGAAAGAGAGAGGGAGTGAGTTCTCTAAATGACCTCTGCTACCTCCAGACAGGCAGATCAGGTTCATAACTTTTTCCAGTGTCTCTCTGCACAAGAAGGGTGGCCAAGCCCAGGTTCTGGATTTAGTGTTTCAGTGTGTGTGTGTGTGTGTGTGTGTGTGTTCCAGGATGAATGGAAGTTATAAGTAGGAGGAGTGTGTGTGTGTGTGTGTGTGTGTGTGATTCAGTGATTCAGGCCCACCCCCTCAGGCTCAATACTTTTCCTGAGAGCGTAGAATCTGCTCACCTGCCCTGACATGCCCGCCTGGCCCCCCCAACCCCACCGCCACCCCTCCTCCTCCTCCTCCTCTTCATACATTACTCCCCCCCCCACCCCCCCCTCCAGCGGCCCCACATCAAAGTGCCCCTGTGAGTAATGGATACCCAGCAGGGCCACACCCTTCCCTCCTCCGAACAACTCAACTGCCGCTGAGCCGGTGGCGAGCACCCGGCAATCACAGCAGCACACACTCACACATACAGCCATTATTCACACACAATTAGACTTAAATATACAGCTTCAAAGTTAGCTAAACAATATTTAAAGCAAAGCCATGTAGTTCTGGTTATTTTTTATATAATTTATTTCAACATTACTTTGAGTGTATAAGTGATAATTATTTGTCATTATTTTCCAAATTTTGACACATATATTAGGGTTAGGTTTGGATCAACTGTGGTCTTTGGACAGATCAGCTATAATGATGTTTAAAGCTGGAATTTGGGATTTTATATATGAACGTCCGTTACATTCAAGCCCTTGCCAAAGGAGTCAGCAGGACCGTGTCCGGTCTGTGACCATGAATGTCACATTAATCCGGTATCTATTACACTACATCATCACAGAAAATTCTCCTCATGGTCCAACCAACCCAAACAGAGCTGAGCCAATCTGCCTTTTGTTTTCACGCCCTGTAAGCTTGGAATGAGCTGCAAGGCAGACTTAACTTCAAATCTTTGATGAAAAATACTTCAGATTCAGTTTTCACACTGAGAATAACAAGCACTGTTATTTGACATGATTCTTTTAGCCTCAGATTCCTGTATGTGCTGTGTCATGTTTTATCAGAGTTTCATATAATGAGTTAAACCTATGTAAATGACCCAGTCTTACTCCGAAGTCGTCAAAATCTGGTGCTTGGGCAGTGACTTGCGGCGTCAGACACTGAGGAAAAAAGCCATCCTTTAACGTTGGCATGATACTCAGCCAGTCGCGGTGATAGTTTAACAGCTTTCGGAGGAGTCGGAGAAACAAGGCAGGACAAGAACAAAAGTTAAGGCGACAAAAGTCCGAATAGGGCGGGCGGGAGGGGTGGTGGATTGGTCCAGCAAACATGACTTTCACCTGAGAGAGCAGCATTCGCACTAGGGCTGCAATGATTAGTCGAGTAATTGATGACTAAACAACTATTGAAATAATCGGTGACTATTTTAGTAGTCGACCAATCAGTTTGAGTCATTCTTTTCACAGAAAAGTACTATAAAAGTACCAAAATACTCTTACTGCAGCTTCTTACGTTCAAATATTTGCAGCTTTACACACTTTCCCATGATGGTGAACCAAAACCCTTTGGCATTAGTACAAAACAAGACATTAGATGACATAATTTGGGGGTTTGGGAGAGACAGACCAACATTTTTCAACATTTTAACACATTTTTCGATAAAATGATTAGTCGACTAATCGAAGAAATAATCGACAGATTAGTCGACAATGAAAATAATCGTTAGTTGCAGCCCTAGTTCGCACCCTGTAAGATTATAAAGCTAAACCATGTTCATTTTCCCTAAATCCAACCACATGCATTAGTTGTTGGAGGAAAAAAATGTCAATTCACGACATTGTACTGACATAGAGCGCTTATTTTGAAAGAGACTGTATGTAAACTGTAAATTTCCTGTGAAAATAAAAGTGTATTTTGACAGAAATCAATGCATGTAACAGGCACAACTGGACACGGAGTCCCAGAACAACCAATGCACCCAGGGTACCTTGCACTTCGTATCTGGATGTGGAAAGCACATGTCCGAACGTCAGTATTTGACGAGGTCGGAGTGAGAATGTGTTGGTGTAAAAGTAATCCCCCGTGAGTAAAGCTGACCTCAGCTCGTGACGGATTTCTTTGGTCATCTGCTCAAAGCATTCTACTGCAAGTTTACATTACATACACTGCTACATGTAGCTACATGCTAACGTCAAGGGGAGATGTAATCTTGGTTGCAGGTGTTGGTAATTTCTCACTGGTTTCGGATCATATTGCTACTAGCTTATGTCAGGTTGTGTTTAGAAGCTTTCATTGTTGATTTTGAACAGTAGAAAGTGCCGCTGTACCCCGTTACAGTCGGCTGCAATAGATGTACAGAGATACCAAGATAAAGAAGTCCTGGAAATGCTGACCACTCCAGTCTCTTTTGGGAGGGGGGCTCAAAGAGACAGGAGTGTTGTAGACTGAGGGTGAACACAGGTGTTCCAGGACAGACAGTATGAGGAAAGTAAAGAGTTTTTTGATGACTTAAGAATGTAAACATGTTGTTGTGGAAACCCAGAATACAAGTATGAACCTGAAAATGAGCATAATAAGCCCCTTTTAAACACAATGTCCATAACACCAGCTCAGACTGCACCTGTTTTCAATGCCACTTAAACCCCCTCCTATTATCACCACCAGCCCTCGCCCCCGTCTGCTCCTCATTTAGCCATGCGGTGTGTCCCAGTGCCTCAGTAATGGTTCCAGTGTGCCGGGCCAGTCAGGAGAAATGACAGAGCGGAGAGTCGGCCTCAGACCTGTAGGCCCGGAGCTCTGCACTCTGTCATTAGACACTTTAATGCAGCAGCACCACAGCCTGCTCGCCTCACTCCGTCCTTCTCTTCTTTTTTTTCTGTACCTCGTTCACTCTCACTCCTTATTCCCACACATATTATTCCATGGTATAATTTACTCGTGCACTGAATGATGTGGATCCTCACGCTGGGAAAAGACAAGTTAAATAGAGTCTAGTGGCATGTTTTTAAGGAGGCGGGAGGGGAGACCGAGGAAGTGCAACATCAACAGGTTTATGGCGGAGTGTGTGGTGGTGTGTAATTACCGGTAATAAAGATTTTCACTGTAAGGACAACCGTGCTCACTAATTAGTTAGGTTGAGACTGAAATGTCTTACTTGCTGGTTGCTCTGATAAAAAACGTCTGACCTAACATGGTGATTTAGTTAAAGAATTACTTCACCTCCCAAATGACCATTTGTGTATCAATTACTCAACTCGTGTCACATTGAGTTCGTGAAGAAAACTTTAGTGTTTTGAGGTTTTTTTTTGCATGTCTCCGCAGTGAAAGGAGAATCCAAAAACGGAGAAAGAGTTGATGACTTAAAGTTATAGGGGTCCATGTTTGACAACAGCAAAACTACTAAAAGAGAAATGAAAGTGAAACTTATCTGCACTTTTTAAAGCCAGACTCCATCAATAGAAACTGTAATTTGACCTCGCTGAACACTGGAGCTGCTGATTTAACATAGCCTCCAATCAGTAAGTTTGTTTGTCTTATTTTGTGACTTTGATGAATCCAGTCTCACCCCTTAAAATGCTGGTTCCCAACCTTTATTTAGTTTTATTTGACCTTTAGTGAACCAGAAAAAACCTTTTGAGATTAAACATCTCTTTTTCAGGGGTTCCTGGCCGAGACAGGCAGCAACATCAGTTACAGACAGACAACATGGAACATAAACACAAAATAAAAAATACACAGCTCTAAAATAAGCAATATGAAACACAAAATGAGATTGCTACAAAGAAAAGCCAAAAGGTATGTTAATATATGCTGTAAGTGAACCATAAAAGTGCAAAAAAAGTTTATCAGTTGTTCTGTTATGCTTTGATATGAAATATCCAAAAAATATGTCACCTAGTCAGGGGTACCGAAATGACAAAGTTTGGGAACCACTGCTTTAAAACACCAAAGTCACACGAAGACACAAACTAGCTGATCAAGGCAGTGGTAGACCAGCAGCTCCTGTGTTCAGCAGGGTAAAATTACTGTTTTGGTCAATGGAGTCTGGCTTTGAAGTTTCACTTTCAGTTCCCCAACAGAAAGGGCTGTCTGTTGTAGAAGTATTGAGCATCCAACTGGATAAATGAAACTTGGATTATACTGCATGAGTTGTGTGGGAGTTTGTAAACAGATATTTTGATACAGTTTTGCTGTTGTTAAACGTGGACCCCCATGACTTTATGTAAGTCTCTGTTTTTGGATTCTTTGTTCACCATGCCAGCAAGCATGAAAGCATGCGAGAAATAACATTTTCCTTCAAGAATAAAAACATTATGAAAAGTAAAACATTTCCTTGTTTTTAGGGAAAACTGAGAGAAGTTAACGTCGTTCATGGTTTCTCTAGAAAAGGTAATCTCCTTGTTGCTAGTTCTCTGTTTGCCTTGTTCTGTCTGTTTAATACTGAAACGAATTCCCTAGAAAATTCCTAAAACAATGGAAACATCTGGAACAAGTCAGATTATCTCACTTCATTAGCAGATTATCTCTGGTTAAGAAGTCTCAATATGAGAATAGACGACTGTTGTTTCTCTGCACTCACAGTTGCAGATAAGTGACTTCAAAGATCTTATTCACTGCCCCTTTAATGCTCAGATTTAAATCAAATCTGCTGTCAGAAGTCAAAGGTTATGAAGCTACTGGGTCACACTTGGACTCTAAATGGAGTTCTGTAATCATAGATGTCCAACTAATATAGCAGATGTTTCTCCATGGCAAGACTGAACGTGTGTCTGTGTGTAATATTCTCATTATTGCCCTCTCTTTTTCCTCTCCGTTACGTCGGAACATGGCTGCAGATGAAGGAGAATCGCCCGCTGGAATGAATTGGTGCTGCTGTGCCATCCGCACCACATTAAACCCATGACAAACACTGAGACGTTAACAGGCAAAGCGATCTTGTCAGGCGACGGAAAAACCTTGGCACGTCCCTTATGTGAAATAAAGACATCAGAGCAGCAGCGTAGTTTGTTTCTGCCCCGCTGAGAACACACTGTGATGCCAGGCCTGGCTCACAGACCGCACTTCGCCAGGGATGTAAACAAACAGTGCTGGCTGGCCCCGAGCGGGCCACCCAATGCTGGAGAGGGCAGCTCGCTGGCTCGATCTGGTGTTTATGCAAGATGAGCTGTGGTTAATGCTGCCGTGAGCCAAGTGCTGCTCGTAGTAAGGTGGAACACACATTCTGGATTGGTTTGTTTGTGTAAATCATTTGCTCCTGTCAGCATCAGGAGGTGTTACAATTTAAAGACACTTTGAATTTTTATGAGATTATAGCAGCTTTCATATAATGTTGGTGTAGACTGTGTGGTGTCGTCCATGTCCTCCTTTGTGGTGGTGATGGGACTGATTGTCAGCAGTTAGACAAAAAAGTCTCATCAGGTCTGCTTACTTGGTAGCACTCTTCAAAATAGGGCTGAATCCATACCTCCATCTTTTTCGTAACCATTTATCCTCTTGAGGGTCGCGGGGGGCTGGAGCCTATCCCAGCTGACAGTGGGCGAGAGGCAGGATACACCCTGGACAGGTTGCCACAGTATCACAGGGCTGACATAGAGACAGACAACCATTCACACTCACATTCACACCTACGGACAATTTAGAGTCACCAGTTAACCTGCATGTCTTTGGACTGTGGAGGAAGCTGGAGTACCCAGAGAAAACCCACGCAGACACAGGGAGAACATGCAAACTCAGCTTTGTACAAAATAATAGACTATGTTAATGTCTCAACAATATTCTCTAACAATTAGTGTTTTAAATGTATAAAATTGATATCGTACAGACTTGAGACAAAGCTGGAGGATTTCTTTTGATATACTGGGGTCGCCAAAGTTGTAAATGTTTAAATTCTACACACACTGGCTTTAAAGGAACAGTTCACCATGAGGATGCACGCTTCCTTCTGTGTGATGATATGGTTGGCAGGTGTAGTTCAGGAGAAAGAAAGTAGTGGATTTAAAATGTGGTGGTGTAGGTCGTACCTCCGTGGAACTTGGATCATAGATGACAACAATAAAAGCGGTAACTCCTTTACAGCTCCACGTAGGCTAAAATAAAGCAGTCGAATTAAAAATAAATCAATACATTAAAAAAAATCAATTAAAAAAATTGCAATACTTAAGTGAATAATTGTTTTTTTCCACTTGTAGCAACAGGCTGTCTGTGTTGAATGCATACCTGCTGGTGTACCTGTGTGACCTCACAGTGTCCCTCTCTGGCTCCGTGCCCTCAGGTGTGTTTATGTTTGTGACAGCCGCCACTACCTGTTGCACCTCCTCGCTGGCTCTGTTTCACAAAAACACAGCAAGACACACACACCCCTACAAAAACTTAACCAGTGTTAAAGGCAGACTGCTGTGGTCCGTGCATTGTTTGTTAGTTTTTCAGTGATGACGTCGTCTGTTTACCTCTTTAAACCGCAGTCAGCTCCAATGCTGCAATTGTTAATGTTAACTCAAGTGCCAAATAGTGATGAATCCCATGTGTCACCTCACGAGGATGGGTGTTTACCTCACCGCAGCCATGTCTGTTTCAGTTGCGACCATAACAGAATCTGGAGATGTTGAAACCCTCGCGCTGGCAGTCTTTTTAACTCGTCTTGTTAGCGTCAGATCTTTTCACGGCGCCATTAAAGGATAAATATATCTGCTAATAATCATAATGAGATCTCTCAGGCCTCTTCTTGGTCTGTGGCTCAGTCGAGTCGAACACACTGCTAATACTGGCATATAAGAACACCACAGCAGCAGTCGTTCGATGAATACATTATGATATATCTTCTTAAAGTGGAGGCGACTGTGTGTGTTCGGCTTCCCTCGTTTATAACCATGATCAGAGGACGTGAGGGCTCAGTCAGGAACTTTTGAACCCCAGGTAAAGCAAATTCCCACATGTCGGAGATCTAGTTTTTTTTCCTCCTATGTGACCGCACCCCATTTAGGCCCATGCACGTACTACAATTACTGCTCTGATGAAACAGGCTGCTGCACACAGAGCTGGAAGCCAGATCAAAGGGGATATGTAAATTTTTTTATTTGACCTCTCTCTGACCGTCAATACTACGGCCACCGGCGGTTCTGTGGGACAATGTTGTTAACTCTCAACTGCACGCCACATTATGTTGGGAAACATACGCACATGCTGTATGCACGCTCGCACATGGGCAATTAGTGCACGCGGTGCTTTTATCTGCAGTGTTGGGAGGGTTACTTATAAAACATATTCCACTACAGATTACTGAATACACGCCCTGAAAATGTAGTTTATATTCTGAATACTTTGGATTACTTTTGGATTACTTTAAAATCATCTTGCGGAGCTCATTTGTCTGGCTTGTATATTTCCATGCCAAAAACACATTCCTGACGGTGCCCTGCATGCGCATCTCTTTTTTGAATCTGTCATAGCAGCCTGAGTGCACCTTCCCACCCTGGGCTGCGAGCAGCAGGCAAGAAATCACTGTTTAGTGTTGTGTTTGACCCAGGTGATTAGGTGTTTAAACTCCTGTCTCCTCCTCATTAGGCATTGGCAGATGCCAGACGCTTAAGAGCATGTGATGAGATATTGATGGCCGCTACACTATTTGTTTTCTCACCGTCTTGTGGTGATGCTCGATTAAGCATTTCTTTTTTTCTTAGGGCGCTCTGATAACAAAATCAACATTCAGAGAAACACAAGACAACGTCAGGTCAGGTCAGGTCACAGACACAAACCGAAGCACATAGTCTTAAAGATGTTGGCATGATGTTTCTCTGATGAAATCTGATCAAGCACTGAGGTCTTTGCATGTCAGACACAGACATAACTGGCTGTGCCACTCGACAAGTAAGAGCTCCTATATGTCTGTGGTGTCTCCACAGCATTTTTTACTTTAGTGACACTTTAATTACTAATGAATATTAAACTTACAGGCATAAAACACAGTCGATCTTTTCAGTACACTCGTAGCTAATGTCAGCAAAGTCTAGATATCACTATCATACTTCAGTTCATCACTGTCACACTTATTGCGGTCCTTGTAATTCTGCTTTAGCTTTTGAAGCTTCTCCCAGTACCGTTTCCCATCTCCATGCAGGAGATTTTTGCATACCCCTCATCATTTCGGGTCTGGGTCACCATTTCCAATTCCCACTGAACTTTGTCCTCAGTATAAATGCTCAATAAAGCCTGGACTTTTTTGTCTATCCATCTGTAACTCCATGTTCATGTGTTAAGGTGGAAGCAAACAGAACAAAAAACAAACTGGTTTACAGCAGTAGACTTTGTAAAAGGTTAGTTGATGCTGTCTCATGAATCTTTGCTTTGAGCACTAAACCAATAAGGAATTTTCAGTGCTGCAAGCCCCAATCCAAGAATTACCTTACAATCAAGGACTTTTTGGGAGATATAATAATGTCCCCAGAGCTTAATTGAGACTCTGGTCCATGCTGTCAAAATGTGATGAGTTCCTCAAAAGGTTCCTGCCGTCACAAAAGGACTTATGTCACTGACAGTAGGTGTTTTCGGGCCGAACAGTTGTGGGGACTCCCTGAGAGGAACTGCTTACCAGAGAGCTCTTCCGAGAACTACGTACACTCAAGTGCTTTTTTCAGTTGCATTGGCACCCCTGATAGAAACACTGAAGTGACGCACTGTTAGGCTGGTATATCATCACTTTTGTTTTGACAAGTCAAAATTGCATTTCAGTTCGTCATGAGCCGTTGTTTGTTTCATGTTGTCTGTTGTTTACACAGCTAACTGTTTTTCAAATATTGCGGCTCAACGCACACTTCCTAAGGACTACAATGTTTCCTAGTTCTTACAGTGTGGACAGAACAAAAAAGATGGTTCGTAGAACTATGAGAAGTTTCTGACCTATTATTGAGTTAGTACACTAACCACCGAGCCAATGACTACATGACGCTTCTCTACTTGTTTTATAGTTTAACTATGTTTCAACTTTTGCTGTCACTTGTGGCTACCTGTTGTCTATAATGTTACATCAACAACTGACCACATGACTACTTGTCTCTAAAACATTCTTTCAGCTTTACACTTCACTGTAAAATGACAGTGATTGAACGCAGCACACTCTCAGAGCCTGGTTTGAATACAAAACGTCCTTATTTGCATGTTGAGCTGATGCAACACCCGTCTCCCTTCAATCAGTGTTTCACCTTCTCTTTTCACTTAATTAAACAATCCTCCGCTGTTTCATTGGTTACATCCTCCAACATAAGATAAGGGTTTAGATTACCAGTGCTGCAGCTTTCAGCTTCCTTCTAACGCACTTTTTAGGCAGTGTGTGGCTTCAGAAGTCAGGTGGAGAAGTGACAGGAGGAGCTGCACTTTGGTCTGAGGCTCAGTGCGTCACTGCCACCTAGTGATGGGTTGAGACACTAAATGAACAAGTATGGTTTTCTATAACCACATGAGTGATGTTCTCTGTTGCTGAACGCCGTTGTGTCCTTTACTGAGATCACACGCAGTATAAGAATATCATAAAAACTGTCCTTGCTGTCTGTATGTTTTGTTTCTAACTGTTGTCCCTCCTGTGTCATCTCCTGCAGGCTCGCATGGCATTGGACAAAGGAGCACAGGCTGTTATCTTTGATGTCAGTGATGATGCCAATGCTGCTGCTGAGGTGAGAGTGCAGACACACCTACATATACAGCTATATTTATTCATAAAATATGAAAGACAGAAAAGCACAGAGAAATATCACACTCATACTTCTGTGATTACCATCCCGTATGCAAAACAAACACAGCTGAGAGAAACAGACTCCCTTCCCCGTCCGGTCGTGCTGGTGGAGGCGGAGGATGCTGAGGAGCTGATGGGTTTGGTCAACAAGAACGAGGAGGCCAAAGTTCGCATTGAGATCATGGTGGAGCAGCCTAAATGGGTAAGCACTGAAACATACACACACCTGTGACTCTCCTGTCATTGGCTAGAGGTTGTGTGAAAGCTGGGTCTGTGTTTAATGTGTCGATGTGGACTGGATGTTTGAAAGGAGAGGGTGGGAGACAGATCCATGAGCATGAACAAGTTCCCTCACTCAGCCTGCCTCACACACTGTCACAGATTCAAAAGATCTAAAGTAACTGCTGTGCTTTGGACTTTCATATGGATCACTTACAGGATTTTCTTGTTTCTTTGAGTACGTAATGTTTAAAGTTTAAATGTTAAGTTTGGTCATTTTCAACCTGGACTGAACTTTCCTGTATTTTTGCATCTAGTTGACAAATGGAAACAACATTTTTAAAAATTGGTCCATTGCTGCAATGTAACCACTCGTGGCATGTTTGCACTGTCAATGTACGTCCACTAAAAGTGCTCGTTTTTGCCACTGACAGGCTCAGATTGTTATTTGTCTCACAACACAAATGTCTCACAACATTATGGAAAGGATCCCTGCAGAGATAGAGATTTTCGTTAAAGCATTACATCTTTTTGTTTTACTAAAAACAGCCCCAAAATTGCTGTCACCAAACCTACCAGACTCCATTTAAATAAACTGTAATTTTAGCATGTATAGAGTCAACTTATTGTCACATCTAACTGAGTGAATTAAGGGTTTATTTTAGCCAAGCCAGAGCTGGTGATTGTTGAAACAGTTGAAAGATGAATGGATAAGGTTTTTGTGAGTTTTATGTACTTTTTGTAAACTTTGAAGCAAGTGTGTTTTACAATGATAAAATTACTGTTTATTTGAATGGGGTCTGGTGGGTTTAGCGATGAAGATTTTGGGGCTGTTTCTGGTGAAACAAAAAGGTCGATCTCTGTAGGGATCCTTTCTTTAATGTTGTCACACACTTAATCACACTACAGTCTGAGTGTGGCCGTACACTGACAGCATGAACGGCTGCCAGCTCTAGCAATCTCACCAAATACTGGACCATTTTCAAAAGTGGTTGTTTCCATTTGTTTCTTACACACACATAAACATGGGAGAAAAAAAGGGTCTATGATGAAAATTACTGAAGTCACCCCTTAAGATATGGTCTCTGATTTAATACAAATATTATTTTGCTCTCTTTCCATCTTCTGTTCCGTTTCCAGCCACATTATGATGTGGGTATCCTGCTCACCATTGTCTTAGTTATTCTGACCATCGTCCTAATCTTCGCTTTCCGCTACAAGTGCAAGTCCAACAGGACCTGGGTGAGTGTTAACCTTACAGCAACATGGGTGTCAGTGTATTGTCTTCTTTTTGGATCCACAACTCAACTGGACGTCTTTCAAAGGTTTTTGTAACCCTTGCTTCTTGTGCGTGCAGGACTCTGTCCATCAGCAGACCATGCGGGCCATCAGTCGATTGGAGACCAAAACCTACAGCTCCCAGGGCTGCTCGGGCTCTCAGCGCCACCGTGCAGCCTGGGGGTCAGCAAGTAGCTCCAACTCGAGCCCCGTCTGTGCTATCTGCCTGGAGGATTTCCAGGACGGACAAGTAAGAGGAGAAAGAGTGAGGAACACACTGTATCTGTAGATGTAACTGTCCTCGTCTCAAGTCTACCTCTGTCTCACTTTTATACCAGCATCTGAGGATCATCTCCTGTGCTCATGAGTTCCACAAAGATTGCGTTGACCCCTGGCTACTACAACATCGCACCTGTCCCCTCTGCATGCACAACATCATGGGTGAGTAAAGGCATATTTCCAGTCAGGTTTTGGTAAAGAAGGAATCTTACAATGGTTATGAAGTTTAGTTTAGGCTCTCTTTTCCATGCTTTGACTGATATCTGCAATGCTGTCAATAGAGGACTTTGTCAATTTGAAATGTTAGATCTTGAATTTAAATTCACATTGATTTTTTAGCCCCTTCTTGAATCAGCTGTGATAGACGTTACTGTTACCCTGCAATGTCCTGTGTGTTCTGACTGCTGTTGTGGCCCACAGGGACAGAGCGGCAGCCTCAGAGGAACAGACTCCAGCAGAGTCCGGAGCAAAGCCAGAGTTTCCTGCACCCTCAGCCTTACAGCAGCCCACGCAACCACCCCTTCCCCCAGCATGCCATCCCCTTCTCTATGAGGCCCCACTATCCTCGTGGACCCTCTGGACCCTATCCCTCTCTGGGCCACTACACTGGCTCTTCTCCCATGGATGCCCAAACTCTACGTTTCCTCACCAGCAGGCCCCTTACGTCCGGTTGTGGATACCACCTTCCTGCAGAGGGTCCTGGGAGGCCCCACAGGATTGGAGGTAACTGCAGGACTTCCACGCACCACTACACGCCTCGTCGGTCCTGCCACAACTATCGCTCGTCCTGTCCGGCCCAGCGCAGTGCATCCAGCTCAAGACTGCACCACACTGCCTCTGCCACACCACAGAACCGTGGAGCGCCGGCTCATAGCCGGCAGGACGACGGCAGCTGCTCGGGTGGCAGCTACCACACAGAGCGCAGCGGATACTTGGCAGACGGGCCAGCGAGCGACTCCAGCTCAGGGCCATGTCATGGCTCCTCCAGCGACTCAGTTCTCAACTGTACTGATGTGTCCTTGCAGGGGGTTTATGGCAGCTGGTCCACCTTCCGTAGCTCTCTGAGCAGTGACTACGATCCTTTTGGTTGTTATGGGCCAGGTCCTGGGCGCGCCCCTCGCAGGAACAGCTTAGAGGCAGGCGCCCAGGCCCGGCCCAGGTCTTTGGATTCTGTGGTAAATAAAGCAGGCTGCCCTGAAGAGCAGCCGCAGACTGTGTTCAGCCACATCCACTACCACCGCCACAGACACCACCACTATGAGGAGGGGGAGCACAGCCAGGGCCCGAGCAGAGGCTCAGATGAGGAGCAGGGAGCCGCTGCTGCAGCTGCACCTGCTGCTCTCGTTCTGGACAAAGACTCACCTGTCTGCCCTCCTAAGCACACCGCCTGCCAGTGCGCAAAGCCAGACCCCACAGATCGTCCCAGTCCGGGGGCAGAGTGTCAGGACCACGACCCCAGCAGCCCTACAGGACCTCCTGTCCTGGTATCCCCAATTCCTTTACAGCTTCAATCCCACTGCTGCCGCCAGGGACACGCACATCCTCCCACTACTCTTGGGCGAGTGGGTGGCTGTGTGCTTGATGGCCCCTCTGTTCGCTTCCATCAGAGCTTAGATCTGCAGGATGACCGAAGCATCCACATCCACTACGGTCAGGGCCCGGGCTTCTGCTGCTCTCCTCCTGAGCTGCACCCTGCCTTGCTCCCCGTGCCCCTCATTCTGGACTCTGGAGGTATGGAGGACTGGCCTTGCTATGCCGGGGCCCACGTTGTTTGGCAAAAGCGGGTGCAGCAGGCCCGCTCAGAGCCTCAGCTCTTGGGGCCGGGGACCTCTATGGACAGGCCACCCTGCAGGTTCCACCACGGCCCTGCTGCTGACCGCAACACAGACATTTGTTTGTACTGCCAAACATTACATCACAATCAGGGTGGGTGCCTCCTTTGTTTATCTTTAATAACATGGCCAGGTCATTGGCCTTAAAGTACAACTTTGGGTTATTATTTTCATAGTTTTGGGCATCATTTCTATTAGTCGTGATAATGATTACTCACCAGAATACTGGAAAGCTGTTGGAATACGGCGACATCACTACAGCAAAGTCAGACTGGGCAGTCAGATGATCTGTAAAGGAAACAAGCCAATAGTTTAGCTACATCTTCTGAATTGCTTTCTTTGGACATTACTCACCTAAGTGCTATATTGTGGTTTCTTGAAGATGTTTCGCATCTCATCCAAGACGCTTCTTCAGTTTTGAAGAGAAACAGAAGAACAGAACTGAAGAAGCGTCTTGGATGAGAGGCGAAACGTCTTCAAGAAACTCCTGTAAGTCTAGTTGCTAACGATATAGCACTTAGGATTACCATGACCTGGATAACTGAGAACCTTCACCGATGTATCAATTACTCACATTTTTTCCTTATCGTACTTTGAAGGTAACTGAGCTGTTTTTGTGTCCGCAGGATCAGAAGAGGAGTCTGGTGTGTGAGAACTTGTTGCATCCCCATTATCACGCTGCTACACAGGAGCCAGAATGGACAAGCCTCTCATTGGCTATCGCTCTCATGTCTTCCGCATAATTCCACCAGCCATGCCTTTCATGCAGACGATTCCCCAGCTTCCCCCACAAGTCACAGCTCACACGCTGATATGCTCTCTCAGCTGAGTGTGATTGAATTTACCCTGATTATATAAAGCTAAACTTTTTATTGAATTTATAATGAATGATTTAAATGTTTGGGAGTTGCTGGGGAAACGACTCATTCGCCACAAAGGGGGGAAAGTGTTTTTCTGTGTTTTCCTCGTCAGTTATAGGAAGAATATTCATCACCGACATGATATCACAAGTTCCCATGCTCCTTAGTGACAACTAACGAATGATCCTTGCTTAGGGTGTTGAGCCCTCGTGAAGTGAGACTCCATCTCTGCGTCGCTCACTCTGTTGCAGAATAACTTGATTTATCTTGGAGGTACTTTACTCTGCGTGATCTTGGCCTTCCTTCGCTGAGTCCTGTCTCAGCTCAGAGAAGCTTTTCTCTCCAGCCTACCTCAGCTCAGATTTCTTAACATGCCTCACACAGGGGGTCTTTAAAGGTACTGCTGTAGTGATTTTTTTTTTTTTTGGTCACAACCATGTAGCTCCCATAAACTCAACAACTCAAACGTTTTCCTCTTGGCAGTCTGACCTGTCCAAACGGAGAGAAAGGTTGATGCTCAGCCCCTCAAACAACGAGCATTCACTGAGGTTGCTGAGCCTTGCATGGGCCTTGTTTTCACTTTTTCAATAATGGCAGCTGTTTACAACATGTTTGTATTTTGGATCATTTTCTTTTCTTTTTTTTTGTAGTCTGTAATTTTTATTTTATTTTTTTTAATTTTTCAAAATGAACCAGTTTGACTGAATTATGTCGTCGTCATACAAGCTATTGACTTGTTCTTGTCATTTCTCTTGCCAGTGGTTACTTCATGTATTTGACCTCAATGCTGTTAAACCCCCTAATCAGTGCATAGTGAACAGCCTCATCAGAGGGATGACACCATATGCTCTGCTCCTTTTAAAGAATACCTCACTCCACAGATCACCATTTGTATATCAATTACTCACACCCTATTACGTTATATTCGTGAGGAAAGCATTGTTTTTCTCACATTCCTCCACAGTGAACGAAGAATCCAAAAACTGAGGAAATTCTCGATGAATTGAAGTCATGGGGTCCACGTTTAATAACAGCAAAACTATATCAAAACTAAACTAAAACTTATCTATGCTTTCTTCAATCCAGACTCCATCGAAAAAAAAGAGTAATTTTACCTCGCTGAAAACATGAGCTCCTGGTCTACCACTGCCTCGATCAGTCAGTTAGTTTGTGTTATTGTGTGACTGTGGTGAATCAAATCTAACCCTTTAAAACACAATGACACAAACTAAATAACTGATGGAGGCAGTGGTAGACCAGCAGCTGCTGCATTCAGCAAGGTAAAATCACTGTTTTCATCATTGGAGTCTGGCTTTGAAGAGAGCGGATGTTTTGAAGTTTTGCTGTTGTTACCGTCACAAATTTGAATGTAACACGTGGTGAGTAATTGATATACAAACAGTTATTTGAGGGGTGAGGTATTCCTTTAAAGCCTAGTTCATCATAATTTTGTATTATCCCCTAAAAAGGCTATACCTTCCTGTTGGCTTCCAGCAACTAAAGCTCTAGAGGAATATTCTACATTGCAGCCATAGAAAAGAGATAGTGACTATTTAATTGTATAACTGGAGTAAAGCCATGCTAGGTAGACCTTACAGTCCCAAGCATCAGCTCAGTCTGTTGCCGTAGCACCAGTTCAATGAAAGCTCGGTGTGCTGTTCCCATGATTTCAAACTGTAATGGGCGGAGCCTGAGAAATGTCTCAGGAACAATCAAACACTGGAAAAATGGGAAGAATTCATTTACCTTAGTTACAGTAATGCTACCTGAGTTGGTAAATGACCCTTTGTCATGGTAAATGAGCACTGTCAATCCCTGCTTTAAAGAAAGGATCCACCGTAAAGGGACAGTTCAAAACAAAGTCAAAAATATATACGTTTCTTCTTACCTGTACAGCTGTTTATCAGTCTAGATTGTTTGGGTGTGAGTTGCTGAGTGTTGGAGACACTGGCCGAAGCTTGTGGTGCTCAAAATCATGACCTTGTTACTCAAGATAATCCACAGACCTTGTTGTGAGCAGTTTCATGTAGGAACTATTTGTTTTCTACAGAACAGATAGCGTGCATCTCCTCATGGTCGAGAGGCTCATGCTGGTGACAGCACCAGATGTTTAAACACATTAAAGGGATCATCCTCGTCGTACTTGCCAAACCCTCTGTTTTACCTGGGACACATTTTTCATCGCCCTCTCCCATTTCTCTCCTCGGGTCACAATTCTGGCACTGCACAACATGTATGAACCCAATGACTTTAAAAGTAGACTGGTTCCTACCTGTTCCTGTTGATGTTTCCCTCTCTTTCTCCCTCCTTTTCCAACCCTCCAGCCCAGCATGAGTAGGGCACAGCTGCTGGTGAAGACCTCGTCTCTGTGCTTAAGCGTGCGTAAAACGGCGGGACGCTCCAGCTGGATTTGAGGGGTGCCTTGGGGGTTGGGGGTACCTAGCTGTCTTGTAGAGACTCAGGGGTGTGTGGGCCATGGTGGATAGCCGGGTGAGGACCCTTGCATGGGCCAAGCCTACAGCCTGGCCACCCTCCCTCCCTCCTCCAGGTACTCTGCTGTAGTACGGGGGTAATAATCCAAAAACTAAACAAAATTTAATGTATTCAACATAAAAATACTGATGCAGTCTACTTTTTTAACTTGTTTTTATTCTTTAAAAGTCACCAGAACGCATGAAGCAAAGTTTTTGAAACAAAAAAATTCCTCTTTCAAAATCCTCCCTATTTTTGAGGTCTGTGACATTAGCTAGCATGGTGGTGCTAGGTGAGCTCGCAGTAGATGCATGCTTTCTTCTGTGCGTCCATACACTTGCTAGGTGTAGAAAGAAATTACTTCCTCCACAAAACATTTCACAACAAGGTCTGTGGATTATCTTGAGTAACCAGGTCATGATTTCTGGAAAGAGACATTGCTGTTGAGTATTTCAAATGTATTTTTCACCAGCTGAGCGCCATGTAGTTTCATTATATTGGAGAGAAGGCAGACACCTCTGGGGACAATACCTCCAACACTCAGTAGCTCACACCAGAACAACCTAGATTGATAAATAGCACTACAGGTAAGAGGAAAATAGGTAAGGGGGGGATCAAAAACATTTTTTAATTCAGATAAAAGTAAAAAATGATAACCAACTCCCAAAACTACAAACAACAGAAATCAAGCTTTTTTATTTCCTCTCCTCCCAAGTAGCCACTCTGGCAGACTGATGGACAGAAAATGTCTTTATACCCCAACAAAATTACTCTGAACTCTTCAAACTGTGTAGATAAAAGTCAAAGATGGCTCTCTTATTTTCATACTAGTCTAAATAATCGGAGATCGGAGGTACGGGAATTCTGTTAGAGCGTCGACTTTCCCTTAAAGGCTCAGTGAAAATGTGAAAGGACAGACTTCAGATACAGTTTAATAGCAGACATAGAGCTTGTGGGTATTGCAATGTAACCAGTAGCACTTACTAAAGCCTCATATGTGCCTTATTCATTCAAACTGTTCATCATCCTAAATCAGGAAAGTCCCAACACACTAAGCTCTTACCTGTCGAACCAAAGAGGTAAAATCTTGAACACAGTGGACTTATAACATAAGATGTGTTGTGCCTTTTTTCCTGCTTCAAATCTTTTCTCAAATCTCAGAATGAAATGCACTTTCAATAATGAGAGAGAGACAGAGAATTGAAGTGGAAAAAATTTTGGAGTCAATATTTTTTGGACAATCATGCCGCAGTCCCTTCCTTTGTGCCAATACCTCACTTTGAATGTGTCACCGCGGCATCCTCCAGCTAAAGTATCAGGGTTTCCTCATCTGTTATTGTTGGTGCCCCAAACAGTCTCAGAGACTGAGGTGGAAATGACTGAATTACAAGCAGCACTTTGGCTTGAGCAGATTTTATATTAAAAAACAAACAAACAACATAATCTATAGTATTAATTGGAAAAAAAAAAAACAACAAGCCCAAAATCATCAGCACATGAAAAATAGCATTTAGCGATGCCGCAGAATATCTGATGTGATTTCATCCTGTTCAAGATCTTTCTCTTTGTGTTGTTTATGTGTTTGTTTTGTTTTTGCAAGAATAATGAGCTGAAACTGCCTTTTCTATGAGTAAAAAAAAAAAATCCCTCCAGAACTTCAAGGGATACGTCAGTATATTTTGGATACTTTGTGTACAAAAAGAGAACAAAAAAACAAAACCAAAAAAAAAAAAAAAAACAGAAATGAAATAGTGTTGTATTTTATATATAATAGAACATTTCAATATAGTGACATGTCACTAATATATTTATTTACTAATATATTTATCCATTTTGTCCAGGTTTGAAAGAGTGGTTTCTGTATAGACTGAATGTTTCTATATGGAAACTGACCAGTGCCATCACAGATGTATCAACCTGCCTTCATTCCAATTATATGCAAATAAATTATTTTGAAATAAAACCTCTGTGCTGAATACTTTCTTTCTCCATGAGAGTCCAGTTCATGTTGTTTTTGTGCGTTTTGTTTTGCTTTTGTTTTTTTGTTTGTGTTTTTTTGTGAAAGATCCAATGTGCGAGATTTAGGGGGACAAATGGAAATAGAATAAAATATGTTATGTTTACATTCGGGTGTGTTCACCTGAAAATAAAAATCAATCACTGGGTTGTTTTGTTTGTTACCTTAGAATGAGCCTTTTATTAACAATCAGTTTTATTTATAAAGCCCAATATCACAAATCACAATTTGCCTCAGAGGGCTTTACAGCATACGACATCCCTCTGTCCTTAGGACCCTCACAGTGGATAAGGAAAAACTCCCCCAAAAAACAACTTGAATGGGGGAAAAAATTGTATGGGAGAGTAACTGAGGAGGGATCCCTCTTCCAGGACAGACAGCTTTATCAAAAAGGAAAGTCTTTAAAAGTGGAGATGGTGTCTGCCTCTTGGACTGAAACAGGAAGATGATTCCACAGGAGAGGAGCCTGATAGCTGAAGGCTCTGGCTCCTGATCTACTTCTGGAGACTTTAGGGACCACGAGTAACCCTGCGTTCTCCGAGCGCAGAGTTCTGGTGGGATAATAAGGCACTATGAGCTCTCTAAGACATGACGGAGCCTGACCATTTAGGGCTTTATAATTAAGTTTATGTCTACACAAGGAGTGGGTCTTCGCCAAGGACATCACCATGTTCACTGCCATGTTTCTACAGTAGCCCAGAACAGACAAAGCAAACACTGGATCTAGAAAGGGCTATTTGTGTTTTTGCATCAGCCACCATAGTTGGCAGCCCCTTCGTGACAAGAGCATTGAAAAATACTAATTCTTTAATTGAATGTAGTATACAACAAAATTTGTCGTCCCTGATTAAGAAGTGTATTCTTTAAACAGCAAAGTGCAGTGTGCTTGGTTTTGCAATAATGTCATTGATGATGTGGCTGTGGAGCGCCTTCCAGATGGTTTGGTTTAGAGACAGTGGCACTAAGGAAAAGACAGGAGGCAGAGCTGGAGGTAGCAGAGATGAAAATGTTGAGGTTCACTTTGGGAGTGATGAGGATAAAGTCAGAAAGGCCAGGCTGAGATGGTTCGGACATGTTCAGAGGAGGGACAGTGAATTTATTGGTAGGAGGATGCTGAGGTTGGAACTGCCAGGCAAGAGGCCTAGAGGAAGACGAAAGAGGAGATTGGGAGAAGAGGATGCAGAGGATAGGGTTAGATTGAGGCAGATGATTCGCTGTGGTGACCCCGAAAGGGAACGGCTGAAAAAAAGAAGTGTCTTCCAGATGGCAATGTTGCAAACAGTCCATGAAAGGTGTGCGTGCTGTCATTGGTCATGTCGCAGGCTCTGCTGTGGCAGTGAGACCTGTAGGTGTCCTCAGGTGGGAGGCAGTGGGAGACCAATGATCTTCTGTGCAGTTTTTATGATCCCCTGCAGTGCCGCTCTGCCAGCTGCCGCGCAGTTTCCGTACCAGACTGTGATGCAGTATGACAGTATGCTTTCTACCGTGCAATGGTAGAAAGACTTCAGCAGTCTGGCAGAGATGAACAAACTATGATGACATAAGAGGGTTAATGTTTCATGAAATTTCTGGGTCGTCCAAACCCTGACATTTTCTGATGCTCAGATGATCAAAAGCTAGAATAGCTGTTCAGATTTAATGCGTTAAAGATTGCCAATTTTGTCGGAAAAGCCTGGAAGGAAAGGCTTTAAAGTGTGTTTAATTAGTACTTTTTAAAAAAAAATAAAAAATTCCAGTGCTACACAATAAATGCCTTTGTGAGTGATCCATGAACTGGATCTCACACAACAACGATCTTATTATAGAGGAGGCTTTTGTTGCTTTGCACAATTTTCTATTCTGTTAACCTTCTGGAGTCCCGGGACATGCCAGTTTGTCCAAATCACATAATGACATGACATGCGAACTTCAAACTATATAACAGTTTTAAATTGTGTTGATAGGCTAAGTAAAAGCAGACTTATGATGAGTAATGTACACTGTGCTTTTTCCTGAATATTATCGTCACGTTTGGTGCAGGAAAAAAACGGTAGAAACAGGCTATTCAAAGCCAAACTGCAAACAAAAAAAAACATGGCACCCCCTTTTCTATTGGTGGTGTTTTTTGTGTGATTTTAGGTCCAACGTGTTAATACAGTCTGTCAAAATGAAAAAATAACCATAAAGTCACACAGGTGAGGTTGTGCTGAAAAAAAAAATGACACCAAATAAGGCAAAGTAAACAGTTTCTAAGGTGAAATTTAAAGGGAAAATCAAAAGTCAGTTATACCCTTGACCCCAAAGGGTTATTGTTGTCTGAAAATATGTACACTGGACTCTGATCCTGACTTATTTTGATTTTACGGTGGCCTGTAAGCCCATGCAGGCTGGACATAACTGTATGCATGACACAGTTATTAAAAAAAATGTATTCATTGATATATTCGTATTTATCTGCATCAGCTCCGACCAGTTTAGATCGGAGATTGAAATTCGACACCTGGGTGGACATGCTAATTTTTGACCCCTTTCTGGCACAATGCAAAGACAGACTGCCACTAAATTTTACAAAATTTGGGCCACCTTTTATAGACCATTTCAATTATGTGAAATCCTCTGACAAAGGTTAATTAAGACTACATCCATCACCTTCCCCACCCCTCCCCTTTCAGCTTTCCTTTATAGATTTTAATTTACTCCCCCTCCCCCCCTTTTTGCATTTTTCTAATTTCATGCTTTATATCAATATTATTAATATATTTTGTGTGTATATGTAATGTTTGTATGTTTTGTGTTAAAAAAAAACAAAAAAAAAAACAACAACTGTCCATCTCTGTCAAAGCAGCGCTAGCACATCCTTTACAATTTGTTGTCACCAAGTTTGAGAGAGAGACTGAATAAGTAGGATATATATAAAAAAGAAGTAACCACCATAACATTTTCACTGGCCTCCATGCTACATTCTGTCATTGACTAACCTGTCTTCTGGTGCATTTGTGTCAAGTCTGACTCGTCAGTTAAAAAAAAAACAGGAAAAAAACGGAAAGGCATGCTCGGCCATGCCTATTATTTTTAGGGGGTTTCCCTGCAGTTAAAAACCCTCTTATATATGCTAATATTGATATAAAAACTGTGTTTAAAATCTCTGCCCCTAAACTTGTGGGCAAAACAGTTTTCTTGACGACAGACTTTGGTCTCTCCACAGTGACTGAATGGACTTTTGCCATTCAAACTGCAATTGAAACATCAATCTCACTTTATTTTTTTTTTGCTATTTCAACTGAGAAAATCCCCTTACCAGTCTCTTACAATGTTAGTTTATATGAAGAGACACACATGCTCAAAACTCAACACAAACCTACACTAGGACCCAGAGTACAAAGGGATGACCCCTTCATATGTACAGGCCTGAATTGATTTTCTCACCTAACTCTCAGCAAGAACTCAAATAATCATATTTCCCAAGCTATTCCATTAAAATGTGCACCCAAACACACGCCAATCCACATGAACATGAGTTCTTTATTTAGTCATAGCGCATGCAATCTACTGACAACTTAAAGCATATCTGGTGTCACATGAAGATATTCAACACTGTACATGTGTTTGATATACTGTGATGTTGATTGCCTCTGAGATGTACAGCCATATATAACAGTCAAAGTGTGGTTTGGCAGCAGCAGTGGGAGGATCAGTAGAAGGCTTTGGCCTCCCCTTGGGGTGTCAGCGCCGTGAGGTTGCCCCTGGCATCTTGGTCCTTCTCAATGGCCTCAAAGAGAGACTTGAAGTTTCCTGCCCCAAAGCCCTGGAGAGAGAACAAGCACACACAGATGGCTAATTACCCAAGAAGATCTGCCGTCTTCTGTGTCATTTGTTATGGCTTCTCTCAGACACCGTTCAGGGTGTTAAACACTTTGATGTTGGATCACGGGCAGATAAATATCCTCGCAGGGTTCTCCGCTCTGACAGGGAGCTATGCTCACCGGGGGCTCGCAGATTAATCATGTAAATATTTTCATAGATAATCAAAAGATCAAGTGTTGGTGGTTGCTCTGAGAGATTCTTTGCTGCGGTTCAGATTTCTCACTTTCATGCATTGTATCCACATCTGTAGTGAAACGCTGGAAAGTGACAAGACGTGCCTGTCCTGACAGGCAGAATGGGTGCTAGGTGTTCGAAATGCAGTGCCACAGGGTGCAACCCAATCCAAAGATCCCCCTCGCTGTGAAGCAGTGAGCCTTTTAATCTGTATCTGTGATAGATTTACTGAGCTTTTACAAGTGGGCTGCTGTTACACTGCTCGCACTGGGTGGGAGCTGCAAACAGGTGTTCAGCCGGCTCCGTCTCGGCGTCTTAAAGAAGGTGAGGGTAAGAAACAGGACCACAGGCCTGTAGACCCTGTCTCATAAAGACATAAAGGCTAAAACATGACCCTCAGATATATCAGCAGGTCTGCGGCACTTACAGAGTGGTTATGCCGCTGAATGATCTCCAAGAAAAGGGTCGGTCTGTCCTGCACTGGTTTGGTGAAGATCTGAAGGAGGTAGCCCTTGTCATCAAAATCCACTAAGATTTTCAGCTCCTGAAAATAAAAACACCCCGATAGTTTATATTTTATAACAGAAGTAAAGAGGCTGTAAATAATTTCAGGCTTGCTGAAATGATACGTTTCCTCACCTGTAAACGGTCGAGGTCCTCCTTCACCTTGATCTTGGCGGTTTTGAGATTCCTCCGCAGGGTTTCGTAGTACATGTCAGGTGCTGCGAGGAACTCCATCCCTCGGGCGCGCAGGTTCACAACCTGATTTAAGACGCACACACACAAAAAAAGCAGGATCTCGAACTTGCCTTTACTTGCAGATTTGAGGAGGCTGGAGTCTGTGGATTATAATGAAATTTTAATGGGTTCTAATCAAATGCAGGAGACTCACGGATTGGATGATGTTTGACGTGTTGAGGGCGATATGCTGAACACCTGGTCCCCCGTTGTAGTCCACATATTCCTGTGAAGAGGGAGATTCAGGAGATGAAATGCACTGAGGCCAGGCTGTTAACTGGGACTGACATCAAATTTACATATCTTTACATATCCTATTTTAGGTTCAGCAGATTTTCCTCCAGAAAAATGCACTCCTCAATTCACTCCTCCATAGTTAGCTCAGGCCACCACAGAGGTCGGAGTCAACCTTAAATGTATCCATATTGTAGGAGTTTGTCAGCTACTGAGTTAGTTTGTTAACCAGTTTCTGTGATTATGAGTATATGTGGAGTGATATGGAATTGATACGCTAAGCTCCGCCCCTTTGTGATGGTCTGTAACTGTAACTAACTGCACTCCTTGAAGAAATATTATCACATTATTGGGAAAATGAAGAGTGATTCCAGAGAGAAGCAGACAGAGGGATCTACAGTCTGTGTTTGAAGGATATATCCAGGATGTCAAACTGACTCAGCAGCAACAACAGGTTAAAAAGACAAAGATAGTTAGAAGCTAAAGCCCAACTATAGGCTACAGATCACAGTGTAAAAGTGAACCACCACATCACTGCTGATCACCACACAAGACAATGAATATAAAGGGAAACTTTGCTGATATTGAACCAGCTGTGTGGCATCACAGTGTGTGCAGATGAACAGTGTTTGGCTTCACCCCGTGTCACTGCCAGCACCTGGACCTGCCAGACGGGCAGTGATCTCCACGGGAAGTCAAACAACTTACATCTGCACACACTGCGATGACACAGAGCTGGTTGAATATCAGCAAAGTTTCCCTGCTTCCCTTCACTGCTTCCTGTACAGCAGGGTCGGTCTTTTTTCACTGTTATAATCATTAAAAAGCAAAAGCAGCATGTGTATACATTCAGTAGGTTATATCTTCAGTAGCTAGCTAGCTAACCCTTCACTTTTCAGGGTTTGATTTTGGTTTTGGAACAGGGAAGAAACTTTTTCCAACCTCTCCAGGTAGTGAGTATCATTAATAGACGGCGTACCCCAGACACAACATTTTGCTCCAAATCCACAAAACCAGCCTGAAAATGAAGGAAATCCGAAACGACTGCATTAGAGTCAGTCAGACCCTGGTCTGAGCTGGCCGGATGCTACGTTATGATTGACCAAGCAGCGTCCGGGGGCAGTAGCAAAGGGTCAGTTGTGTGAAGGAATCGATCGCCATTGCCATTTTATGGTTATTATATGAGGGCTAACAACCAATCAGATTGCTTGATTTTACCTATCCATTTTATGAAATGATTCAATTGTGCACTTCTTCTAGATTTTCCAAATGTTATCGGACTTCATAGATCAAATCCTGCTGGTGAAACTGAGGCACTCTTTAACCACTGATTTACAGGGGTCTCTGTCACTATGTAAGTCTTTTTTGGCCCCAGAGAATCAGGTGACGGACCCGAATCTTGTACTTCCACGTTTGGCCATTGTGTCAGACTAGCTTCAAAGCCCAGTGCTGTTTCTGTGTGCTTGTTTAGTACCAAATTTACTTACAGAGCATTAAAAAGTCAGACTCCCTCTTATGTAGCTGAGCTACTTTACATGTATTCCTCAGCTCGCTCTCTTTCAAATACGCTGCATTTTACTTATTTACTTACTTTACAACTTGCACATCTGTTCCTCAAGCTGCTGAGGACCCACTATGATGAACATGAAGTTCCAAAAAAAAAGAGACAGAGAGTGCTGTAGTAGCCTATCAAAGACATTGATAAAATCACACCTGGATTTGTGAGATCTTCTTCCCCGTTGCAGGCTCATTGATCGGCATCTTGATGGTCTCTTCATAGTTGGTCACCACTATGGACCTCAGTGAACTGTACTGCGTGTGGATCTGCTTGTCGTCTATCGACCAGAACCGATGGAACAGCAAACACTTCTGATACCTGGAATTGGAGAACACAAACAGAAGGAATGTGACGAGATGGACAAGCCATGCCTTATTTGGAATTGTTTGAATATTCCTTTTTCATTGAAACAAAACCAGTAATGTCGCACTGGACTGGAGCCAGCTTTTGATTATTTGCACTAACATTTCACACTGAGACAGAGGTGGGCGTTTGCAGAGTGTTTACTTGTCCTTTTGCCCCGTGTGTCTGCTGTACCCTCAGTGTTGGTGTGTACGTGCGCTCAAACAGGATTCTTACCAGTCTGTAACTGGCAGCATTTGGTCATCTGGCTGGTTTCCCACAATGTGATCGATGAAGCTCAAACCTCCTGGTGGACTGTAAAGAAAACATTGCATGGGTACTTTTCCATGAATGTGATGCAAGAAAAAAATGTTGCATACATTTTGTTAAATTCTGTAGCATGAGGAAAGGACACAGACTCACAGTTTGGCTAACAGAGGATCCTTAAACAGCGGCTGTTTGTAGCCCGGCAGGAAAAGGCCTTTGTAAGGACTGAGGTACTCGATGAGTGTGTGTGTTGTATCTCCATACTGAGGACAAAACACAACCTTATTATTCCACTTTCATGTGTGTATCCACATGAGGTTTTCAAATACGTGTCACTCTTTACGCACCGTTTGAATCACAGCATACTTGACCTTCCCGTGGCTGTCCTGCTCCACCCAGGGCTCCTTGACGACGACAGCTCCTCGCTCTTTAGCTGTCTGTCAGTGGAGAGGTGTTGGGATCAGTTTGGAAACACAGGAGTCTAACATCAGTTTATTCGTCTGAAGACGGCTCCTGGAAGCCCTCCAGTGGCTAAAGACAGAATATCTTCTTAAACATGCTGTGATACAGTGCTTTTCAATGCCACTGTTGATCTCTGTGAGAGTCTGTGGTGATTATTCTGTATCTTTGTAACGGTTCATCCAGACCTGCAGCCTGACCTTGACTGAAGTAGAGAGTTCAAATGAGCCACAAAACATCAAAGCTGCACTGTCACACCACTGGCATGTTTGTCCCTATTTCAACACACACTGAGTCAGCCACACACTTTTGACCCATTCGGGGCAGAGTGATAATACAAATCAGGTTGGGCTGATTTCTTTAAATTTTTTACATTCACTGTATCATCAGCGGTGGAAAATAGTGACAGTACATTTACTCCAGTACTAAACCTAAATACAATTCTGAGGTACTTGCACTTAACTTTAATGTTACTCAGGTCTACCCATTGTACCTAAAATCAAGTCTCAATCAGCTCATGGTGCTTTTAGTCAATATGGTGCTCTCTGGAAGTCTCTTTGCAGGCTTTTAGTTTGTTTTTTAAATGTATTTTTATTTGTTTTATGAATTATTATTATTATTATTACATCCCGTTTTTAAGAATAATGATAATAATAATTTTTATTCAATCATTTTTGACTTGACTTTTGACTCATACACTACACTACAGAATATTGTACATTACACTCCACTACATTTGCTTGATAACTTATGTTACTTCAGATTAATAATGCAACATATAATGAACAAAAACATTGTGATGGATTACTGTAGGCATCGAGACATTCACAAGCAACTTAGCAGTACATGAAGTAACATTTTTACCAGCAGCAACATCAAAGTGACATTGATGCATTGATAATCATAGTCCAGGGGCGTCGAGTAGCTCACCTGGTAGAGCAGGCGCACCAAGTACAAAGGCTACGTCCCTGCCATAGCGGCCACAGGCTTGATTCCAACCTGCAGCCCTCTGCTGCATGCCATCCCGCCTTCACGCTATAACTGTACTGTCAAAAAAAGCCCATAGTCCAATAATATAGAGTATTCTATCCTGCATAATGAGCATTGTTACTTCTTGTGTTTTGAATATATTTTGATGCTGATACTTTCGCACTTTTACCTAACAAAGTGTTTCTCTGCTGGAAAGATGGTCCTTTTTTTCTTTAACAAAACTGCAGTCAAAAGATGCAAATACTTTTGAAACTGGTGTGACATGACCAGAGAAAACAGAGAAAAGGGACTATGGCATTTGGTGGGTGACGTTATTATAGGCATATATACGTATACGCCACATTGACTGTGTCAGCCCATTGCAGATATATATTACCATCACCGCCATATTGGAGAGAGCAAGACTTGCTTGTAAACGGGGGAGCCGCAGTTTTTCTGGAAAAAAAGCACTGTAACATTCATGTTGCTGTTTTTATATTAATGAGTTTATGATCTATGTGTAGTAGAGAAGAAAGTTTTGTCTCCAGTTAAATGTAATCTCGATATTTAGGCTATATTCATTGTTGGACGAGTGTGTTAGGCTTACATGAGCTGAATTACTTATGTGATGGAAACTGTCATAGGGAATTGTAAGAACTCACGTTTGTCAAGCATGGATTTGGCGTATAATACCTGTAGAGATGTCCCTATATAATATAATTTCAACTGCTTTGTTTCACCATTTAACCTCAGTATTTTTAGCCTACATTTCCACAGTACAGAAAACGATATGGCACCCACTTCCTGTTCATAAACTCTGGTATTACAGCCAAACTATAATAGGTTTCTGAAAACATTTAAGCAAGAAATAGACAGTGCAGCGACAGAATTTTGATTCATATTTGATCAGCGCTGCCTAGTTTTACCATTTTGTCTTAGTTTGGTTCTCAGGCAGTTCTCTCTCTATCCGCTTATATGCTCTTTATGGTCGTACTGATGGGTGCACAAAAATGAGGAGTTACAGTCTGTAGTGCGGCAGATTTTCCCTGGCAAATGAGCATCCAGACACTGGTAAGATGGAGGGAACATGGTTCATTTACACAGACTACCCACATCTGATCTACAATCAAATCCAAGTTTTCTGGGACATTCATGAATCCAGTGTAAGTTTTAAATACCAAGGGGTTTTTTTTATGTGCAGGTCTACGTACAGATTTACTAACATTACATAATAAGAGTAACTGTCTGTAACTGATATCAGTTAATATAAAACTCTTTCACTTCTGCCTCTTGCAATTAAATTTCAGTGCATGTTCCTGGCGCAGGGCGTGGCCAATCCAATCCAAACTGTGACTAAATCCATCAGCAGCACATCAGTGTGCATTGTTACCTTGATTATGAAGTCACAGTCCTCCACTTGAAAAGCGATGTCTTTGACTCCGTCTCCATGCTTTATCATGTGCTCTCCCATCTCTGAGGGAAGATAAAACCACGTTGAAATACGGACATACTTTATGTCATGTTCACCGCATTTTATCTTTCATACTGTCTCACAGTGATGCGAACACTTGCCTTCATTTCCAGGATTTAGTGCAGATTCAAAGACGAATATTACCTGTGAGGTAGAGGGGAGAGGTGGGATCATTGATCATGGATGTACTGTAGTGAGTGTTCGATCAGCACAGGATGTATGAGTGCACACCTTATCCTGTTTGATGACATGAGACACCACCTCTCGGCTTCCGGTCTCCAAACCCTTATAGGCCAAAGCCTCGAAGCCCATCTTATCACAGTAGTACGCGGCTGCCTGTAGAGTGATCACACTGTTGTTACTGTGGAGGGAATTCATGATGGACTTTGACAGAGTGACAGACAGTTGAAAGAGTTCATGTCTGCCAAAAAATGGTGAATTTCTCAATCCTGGCTGTGTGTAGTCTGAGCCCCAGTGATCGAATGAACTGAGTAGGTCTGTGTAACAGGTTTGGTTTTTATGCAAGTCAGATTTATGGTGTTTTCTACTGAGTACATTTACTTAAGTACAGTTTTGAGGTATTTGTACTTATGCAACTTTCCTCCAGTACATCTCAGAGGATATATTGTACTTTTCACTGCACTGCATTCATCTGACAGCTTCAGTTGAGGGTGAATGTTTGTGATACACTGAAGGCTGATGTTTTCCTATGTGTTGAGAAAATTCTTCTGCATCTTAGGCTAAATAAATTCTTTAAAAACTTTCTTAGATCAGCTGGGAAATGCATCGCCACAAAGCTGAAAACAGGCTGTATTTCTGACACACTAGAGACACATTGTACTCACAGGACAGCCACACTACAAACATATAATGATCTTATAGAATATGATGCATCACTGTAGATTAAACTACCCTACAATGTATAAAGGAGTTAAAATGAACACAACCTTTTACCGTCTTTTACTTTAAGTACTTTAAGTACATTTGTCAATTACACACTTTTACTTAAGGTTTTGAAATCTCAAGATTTAGTTTTGCTGTCTTTGCCTAGTGCACAGACTGAGCTGGGGAATAAAGCCTTTATGTGCTCTGCTCCTCCTACTCAGAATAACCTTGAAAAAGATTTGAAACTGCATGAACAGGTCTCTCTACCTGACTTTAAAGCTCTCATAAGTACATGGATGAATGAGTCGGCTGGGTCTTGTCATTGTGCATATATGTTCTAATATTCTTACATGTTTCTGTATATCGTCTGTTTTTTATTGTGTGGTTCTTTGGTTGTAACTTTTTGTTACAAAGGTCTCCCTTGTAAAAGAGATTTGATTTGTATTTGATATCTGGCAAAATATACAAATATAGATAAGATGTGTACACAGTGGCATTAGCACTTTTACTAAAGTAAATGATCTGCATTCTCCAACACTTATGGTTTAGAAATTATCAATGAATCTGCTGAGCATTGTCTCTACTAATCAACAAATCATTTGGTCTACAATATGTGTGATAATTGGAAAAAAATGCTACTTATATTTTACTAGAGCCAAAGTATTCACGTAGCTTTTTTGTCCAAACCCCACAGATATGAAATCTATTTTCATATATGACAAGAAAATCCCCCCATTTTAAAAACTGGAACCAGTTTAGGTTTTTCATATTCACTTAAAAATTGACTGAAACTTTCAATAGATGATCAAGACTAATTAATTGTCTGTCCATAGACTTAAAAATTGATGGACTGTATCTGTTATTCAGAAATTAATGTCTTGTTTTTGAATTTTTTTGGACAAGATGAAGGATTTAAGTGAATTGTTGCGGTCCACTTATACATTGATATTATATTTATATGTATATGTGCATCAACAGTCATTTTCCCCCACTTTTTAAACTTACTTATCTATATGAAGTATAATAAATGGTTCACTGTATTAACTCATTGTTCCTTGATATCAACCAGTGTAGCCTCGGACATAAAAATGCCTCATCTGTGAGTTTTGTGAGTTTTTGAATGAATAAGTTGCCTTTTTGGGAACCAGTAAACCCTGAGTTGAACTGAACAAAATGGATAGAGGCTGGAAGTTTTGGAGGCCACAGATAAAGCAACTCATAGTTATTTTAACTCTATGGGAAGAACAAATGTACAGTTATGATGTAATGGCGACATTTAAACCTAAACCTGCAGATGTTTCTCAGAAATCTGAAACACAGTTACTTATATTTGCCCAGAAATAAGTATTATGAAGCACACAAGACAATAAAAGTTCAAACCCGATATGTCTGGAAAAATCTTGGTCCAAACATAAGTTATTAGAGAAGAATTAGACGTGATTTGACGTTTTATTTACTCATTGTTCCCTGGTATCGACCTATGTAGCCTATGTTTACCTGTTTCTCGGACATATACCTGTAACTGTCCAACCTGTGAATTTTGTGAGTTTTTGAATGACTGGTATGGCCTAGGCAAAGCTGCAACTCATTTTAAGTCTATGTGAAGAACAAATGTACAGTTCCAATGTAATGGCGACATTTAAACCTAAACCTGCAGATGTTTCTTTACAAACTGAAACACTGATACTTATTTTTGCCCAGAATGATGAACAACAATGAAAACAACAAATGTTCAAAACCAATACGTCTGGAAAAGTATGTAGGAAAAAAAAATTAGATGTGATTCGACTGGTGCTTAAATCATTAAAATGACAGATGAAAGAAAAGGTGATTCTTTATTGTTAGCGTTCGGACACTGACCTGTTTGGCATTGCCGACCCAGAAGGTGAGATGATGGAAACTGATGAACCGTCCCTTCGCATGCTAAAAGGCAGAAGTACAATAAAAGAATTACATTGGCTCATAGTAAAAAAAATTGAAGTATCCAACAGTTTAAAGACTCCTACAGGTGAGAAACATAAAACCATAACTAGACGATTAGTTTAAAATAAACACTTGTAAAAATATTTCATATTAGCCAAAGTATTATTCATTTATTCCACCAACATTCAGCCGCTCGGTTCTGATTCAGGTCTTCTGCAGACAAATACAGCACATCAAACATCTAAGACTCTTTAGAGGCAGTTTTAATCTTACCTTCTCTCCTTTATCTGTGTAGCTCGTCTAAAAGGAAAGAAAAGATAGAGATCATTATAACTTCATCCACAAGTGCTCAGACTGACCTACAGTCAGTTGTTCTCTGAAGATAAAAATTATCTCCTCACTGACTCAACTGTGAAAATATACCTGCACCTGCTCATCGTAACGGATTCCCTTACCATGCTGTGATTGTCGGTGTTTCACAGTTCAGAGGAAAGGAAGATCAAAATCAGGGTGTCAGGGTGCAGATAAGTACTGGCCGGATGACCGGCTGTGATTGGTCCTTTAGGACTTACACCCACCAGTCCACCTCCTCACTTCCTGCTGCACTTTACCTAAAAGGTTCAACAGCAGAAGTCTGGCCATCCTCCTGAGTCTAATCAGTCATCACAGAGACACAGACACATTAACAGATGTGAATACCAACACAGAAGTGCCAAAAGCTGCAGTTCTTGGAACGGCCCCTTGAGGCTGGCTGCAGAAGCGAGTCAGTCCCCACAGACCTCCATGTTACAGTGCCCAACTTTACATCAGAAATAAACATGTTTACACCTGGGTACAGAAGACAGTTTTGGTCTCTATAGCTGGTTTCTCCCTTCATGACAATGGTACAAGGGGTTAAATTTTTTTTATACCTCACCTGTTTACATTTTATTAAGGCTTAAAGTTACATTTAAGTAAGGGCAGGCCGCTTTGAGTGACAGGCTGTGTGCCAATAGGGTCCTCACATTTAGGTCCGAGATTGCGAACCCCAAATGCCGAACCTGAGGCTTCAAGGCTCTCAAGACTTTGTGTCCATTACAAGCATTTCTGAGAGACTGAGCTCAGCTGTCACAATGAAGTTCCCTGCAGTTAATTAGCCACACATTCACCCAGCATCCAACAATGGTTCACAGGCACTTTCAACCAACATTTATTTTTTGTTTATTTATTTCACTTTTATTCAACCAGAAAAACCTCTTGAGATTAAAAGGCAGGCAGCAACATAGGTTACAGACAGACAACATAGGACAAACGTACTGAATAAAAATGTACAGCTCTAAAACAAGCAATATAAAACGCAAAAGGTTACTACAAGGAAAAGTCAAAAAGTGTGTTAATATAGTAGAAATGAACTATATAAATGCAAAAAACTGCAACTAGACATGATTACAGAGATCAGCTAAGATACACTGTGACATTGGCATATAGAAGATTGTGTAGAAAAATCCTGCAACGGTGCTTTGAAATGTCCGAGAGGAACCAAAGTGCAACTTTAAGTTCTTCTGCAGAAGATTCCACATATAAGGAGCAGTAAAAACATGTTCTGAGAACGGAGAGCATAGCCATTTTCAATTTTTTGCTTAATGTACACACATATGTATGTTGGAAGTAGGACAAGAATAGCTTACAATAATAATAGCTAGTAATTTCTTTATTTTGTTATATTTATATTTATCAAACAGCGCACATAAAATGTCAGTCATGTATGTTGAGCTGCATGTGTAGTTTATGTGTGACAGAACAAGCTTTTATTGCTTATTCCTATTATATACTGTATATACTGTGTACTTCCTTGTGATAACTCATGTAATAGGAAATTATTTTTCAAACTGGGTGGCAGTGGACCCCAAACACATTTGGTCCCCCCCGTGTTGACTCCATAGGTACAGCCGTGGTTGGTTGTATTGATAGATAATCCTGACCACAGCAGTTCCTCTGAAATCCTCCTCTGCTTTGCTGATTTGCACCACCAGAGGGAGTAATGCTGCCTTAATGAAACAATCAGACAAGGATTCATGTGCTGTGAGATCACTGAGTAAATCCAGAACTTTCCAACATATAAACTGATTTTTAGTAATTCCTCGTGTTATTAGGGTTCTCACATTGAAGTAATGACAAAATACCAGTCTGTAATTAAGAGATCAAAAAAGATCTTTCTTTTTAACTTGAATGTTATTGCTTTATTACAGTACGTTTTCACCGAATAAACAAAGTGTCACTGAGGGCATCACAGTACTTATCCTAGCAGTCACCTGAAACACATGTTTGCCATGACCATCAAGAGATTTAGATGGTGTCTCTGCAGTGGGCCTTGAACTCTGTCCATTTGGTCCATTTTTCTGTGAAGTACGATTTTTGGAGTCTCGGTAAATGAGTGAGTCTTTTCATGTCAAATACACC
Source organism: Epinephelus cyanopodus (assembly GCA_026686955.1). Classification (NCBI taxonomy): domain Eukaryota; kingdom Metazoa; phylum Chordata; class Actinopteri; order Perciformes; family Serranidae; genus Epinephelus; species Epinephelus cyanopodus. The sequence goes on from CM048924.1 coordinate 19,855,055, forward strand.
GATCAGCCAAAACATTCAAACCACTGACAGGTGAAGTGAATAACTTTGATTATTTTGTTCCAATGCAATGTTCTGCCGGGAAACCTTTGGTTCTGGCATTCATGTGGATACCACCTGGCGTGTTTCACCCATTTAAACACCGTCGCAGACCAAGTGCTTTCCTTCTTCCATTTGCCCCTAATATAGATATATTTGATATTTTGATATCAAAACCATGGTACCAAAGTACTTGATTTCACTACTAAGAGACAATTATAGCAACTTTACACATGGTAGCTTCACAGAGCACATTTACAGTGACCTTAAAGAAATGGTGACAAAGCACCATGTGGGATATTCAATTTTAATTTTTAACTTTTCATGACCAGCAAGACAAGAACAACCTGCCACCTGCTATGTTGACTCTATTGTCTGCACTTGTTGATATGTCATTTTATCCCTTGGTGTGTTTAGTGTGACACTGTGGGTGTTATTGTGTTTACATCCTCAGTTTTGTAATGTATGTGATGACTGAAGCGCAGTGTTGTATGTGTTTTAAATCATCAGATAGTATCAATCAGTCAACGTGTGAGGGAGAAAAACGTCAGCAGATTGTAACAAACACAGGAGTGAGGTGTTGTGTGCCTGCTGTCTGGCATCGGAGAGCGTGTGAGGTCAGGTCAGGTCCAGGCAGTTATAGACAAGGTAGATGAACAAAAATAGTGTCTGTCCCCAGCTACAGTGCTGAAAACAGATGTATGTATATACACATACCAATGTCTAAGTCAGGGAGCGCCATAAGATAAGTGATAAGATCATGTGGTTACTTGTTCCATCCCAGCCAGCACTGGTATGTGGGGCCCATGTGGGTAGTAAATGGGCTGAAATATAGGCCTTATATGGGATTGTTAATGGGTTCCATAATGGCCCCATGCCAGATAAGGTGCCCATTTTGGGACCATAAACAGTTGCTACACAGTAGCCCTCGCGTAACCCATATGGAGTCCACTTAGGTAAACCCACCAATGTGAGCAGTTAGCATGGGGTCAGTATGGAGCTCATGGACAAGCCCATATAGAACCCATTTTCCAGCCCATTTACCCACATGAGCCCCACATACAAATGTTGGCTGGGATAAGTTTGCAGAAGTTCCGTCACTTTTAAGTTAAGTGCTTCAAATGAAAATTCTGAACCAGAAGTGATCAGACTATCTCTGCAAGTCACTTTTGTTTTCATTTAAGATTCATCCATAAATAATTTTTTGTATTCATTGATTAATTGTGTGTCAAATGTCAGAAAATAGCCAGAAATGCCCACCACCTATCTATACAAGGGAGTATTATCACTGCTTTCACACGTGTGTCAGTCTGGTGCATTCACACCTTATGTGTGTATTAATATTAATACATATTAATACGCATGTGGGCGTATTGTGGGCACTGTGGTGTAGTGGTTAGCACTGTCACCTCACAGCAAGAGGGTTCCTGGTGGGGGAGCCCTTCTGTGTGGAGTTTGCATGTTCTCCTTGTGTCTCCTTGGTTTTCACCAGGTACTCCGGCTTCCTCCCACAGTCCAAAGACATGCAGGTTAACTGGTGACTCTAGGTGTGAATGTGAGTGTGAATGGTTGTCTGTCTCTATGTGTCAGCCCTGTGATAGCCTGGTGACTTGTCCAGGGTGAACCCCGCCTCTCGCCCAGTGTCAGCTGGGATAGGCTCCAGCCCCCCGCGACCCCCAACAGGATAAGTGGTTATGAAAATGTATGAATGGATAATATGCATATGTGTATCTGCCTTTATTGTGGTGTGTGTGTGTGTGTGTGTGTGTGTGTGTGTGTGTGTGTGTGTGTGTGTGTGTGTGTGTGTGTGTGTTAAGACTGGTTCGACCTCCCTTTCATGCTTCTATCCTTTCCTTTTATTTTCTTTGCAATTTATTATAAGTGTATTTTAGGAATACTTTTTAAATCACATACATGTACAGTTCAGATTTTCAAATTTTCTCTTCATGTCAGTAAAAAACAACAACTATTTTTTATGTCCACTAAGGTTCAAAAGTCTGAGACCACAGACCAAAATGCTTCTATTTTGCTGTTGTTTCTCATAATAAATGATGATATCAGGTTGACAATTTGAGCAAAAGGACAAGTCTTTGAAAAGTGTATATTAATTTCAGAATACATTGTATTTGTCCCCCTTATGCTTTTATGACAGCATGCTCTTGAGCTGGCATGGACTCCACAAAGTTGTGCACAGCCTGATGACCCTTGTTATCCCAGCATGATTTGACAATGTTTCAGAGGGCTTCTTGCGATGCCACAGAATGTTTTTCAGTCTTAAAGTGCCCCCATAAATGTTCAGTGAGGTTGAGGTTAGGCAACTTGCAGCCTGGGAATCGAACCATCACCCTCTCTGCCTCCCACGCCACAGCCAGTCAAGTAGCCCTTGCAAAGCGTTTCCATTTACTGCCCCCATAAGAAACATTTAGTCCAGCGATAATTCGACACTGAGAGAACCCCTCTTTGCTGAGACTAACAATTTGACTTCTTCTTCGGTATACTGTAGACAGCCAGAAAAAGGAGTGGGTATACCAGCGTCTACCCTCCACTACACCCCGGGTATACCCACCTCTTCTTCTGGTCTTTTACAGTATACCCTCCAATCAACCAAAACGTAATTGGAATATATCCTCCTGAGACCCTGTTTCCTCCTCAAATAAGAACATCACATTTTGGATTTACTTGACCTTATACTTACTCTACTTAACTCAGACCTGTTGTCCTCATTCGTTGACACCTTTTTGTGCCATCTAGTGATAATAAGAGCACAATACACTAATCCAGGTAAAAACAAGATGGCAGCCATCACTACCAACTCAGTCTGTAGCCAAAACCTGATCACATTTTATGGCTGAAATGTGTTTATTTATGATTAGTAGTGTTTGTAGTTTGATTAGTAAGTACTCATTTGACGACATTTGGGGCTTTATCATCTTGTCTGAGGACACTGGGACTGTTTCATTTGAGGATACTGAGACTTTATTATCATTGACAATATTTCGTTTTTTAGACTTATCAGATCCTACCAATTCCAAAGGGAGAAATTAAAAATTGATACCAAACAAAAGTTCAAGTCTCGGGATGATAAAGGAGAGTGTACCCACTTCCTTCTTCTTCTTGGTAACCTTATTTTATACAATCTATGTAACCTACCCATCCACCTGGTGGCACACCCTCCTCATGAACCACCACTATGCCACTGGATGCAGGTAAGGGAAATCTGACCTTTTGTACAAAGCAGTTGAGCTCTCAGTGCCACAAATTTGATGCAGGATCTTAAACATTTCTTCTTCATTTCACATGTCAGAACCTCTTAAAAGTTTCCGGATCCTCAAATGCTCTGCTTGTTTTCAGGTTTACGTGAAAATGTCACAGATTTTCGGTGTTGTCTCAGACTTTTGGACTCTACTGTGTATTTAATTATTGTCCAGGGTATGTCACAGGCGCTGCCGGGCAGTGCGCTTGCACACACGTACTGCACTGAGTATGTGTGTATCCAGTGTGCCGCGCTGTGATTTTCTATTGGTGCGCTTTAGGAGCTACATGGCATCTAATTGGCTCTGCTGTGGGTGTGTGCTATGTACTCGATTGACTGTTGTCGATCCTAATTGGCCGGTACGACTTCCATAACGCTATTGGTGTAGAAGGTTCAGTTTTCTTCCTCACTATTGGCCAGCGCTGTTGTCATCACGCAGGAATGCGGAAGTCGAGTAGTCTACTGAGTCACCGTTGTGTCAGCTGATTCTTTCTGAGTGAGTAACTCGATTTATATTTTAAAACCAAGTAAATTCTGAATAATGTATCGTGTGTGACATGTTCTCACGCTGCCAGACTTGTGTTTTACGTGTGAACCTTGAGCCGTTGTGTCGTTTTCTGTCGGCAAATGAGGGACTTTGACAGGCGAGCTTGTAGTAATGTTGCTATCCGGCAGCTAGCATGATGCTAACGTTTGCAAACACCGCACACACACACGTACACTCACACGCACACTTTCGGTTTGTCAACTAGTCGCCTCCGGGGTCAGTGGCAGCCTGTGGTGAGGCTGTCGTCTGCTTTCACTTTCACCTTACATATGTGGTAACTTCATCCCTGTTATCATATGTTCACACCTGTTGTGTTCACGAGGCAAACACAGCACCTGTTATTCACTGCTGTAGTGGGGCTAACAGTCTCACCGGCAAGGCTGGGAAATTCCAGTTTGATGGACTGGTTTTTTTTTAGTGTTAAGAGGAAAGAACCAGAGAATTCCCCCACTGAACTAGGAATGTTTGTTATACTGATGAGGAAGAGAAACTGGTGCTGAAAATGTCACCCTAACCTCAGGGACAGTGCACGTTGATCAACATCAGTGTCAGTGTACCAGAGTTAGCTGCTAAAAGGCTAAGTTTCAACTGTTGTCTCTCAGCCTGGTGTTAAGTTGAAGATTAAAACAACACAAAAAACACACAACATATAAAATAAGAACAAGAGTAAGCAAAACGTGAACAGCCAAACAGGATAAAAAGCTTAAAGGAGTCATGCAGTGTGCAGTATTTTTCAGCCTGGACCCTATTTTCCCATGTTTTTGTGTTTAAGTAACTAATTGGAGCTACTTGAAATTGGTCCAGTATTGAGCCAGAGTGGTGCAGCTGGTTGCAGTGTAACCACTTGGGCACAATTGGTGTATCCATCCATCCATCCATCCATTTTCATCTGCTTATCCGGGGATGGGTCGTGGGGATAGCAGGCTAATCAAAGCACCCAAGACGTTCTCTCCCCAGCAGCGGCTCTACTCCGATGCTCGATGACTTAGTGGATAGAGCAGGCGCCCCATGTACAAAGCTGTTGCCGCAGCGGCCCGGGTTCAACTCCAGCCTGTGGCCCTTTGCTGCATGTCCTTCCCTCTCTCTCTCTCTCTCTCTCCCCTTCACACCCAAGCTGTCCTATCAATTAAAGGCTAAAATGCCCCAACAAAAATCTTAAAAAAAAAAAAAAAGTAAAAACTTTTTGATTAACCCCGAAACCACTATTGCTATACTCACCAGACTCCAATTAATTAAACAGTGATTTTAGCGTGTATAGACCCAGCATATTTTAAAATCTAACTGGTTGAATTAAGGGTTTATTTCAACCAAACCAGACTTGATATTGCTTAAACAGTGGAAAGACAAACCAAGATGTTTTTTGTGAGTTTAATTTTCTTTCTGTCGACTTTGAATTAAGTGTGTTTTATGATGATAAAATTACTGATTTTCTAGATGGAGTCTGGTGGGTCTGATGGTGGCAATTTCGGGGCTTCTGATTTCTGATGAAACAAAAGGATCTTACTCTTTAACATAGAGGTCTATCTCAGTAGGGATCTTTTCCATAATGTTGCCAGAATGACAATCTGAGCCTGTCAGTGGCAAAAACAACCACTTTTAGTGGACATACATTGACGGTGCACAATTGCCCATTAATTAACGTTACGTTGCAGCCTGTTTAGTAGCTGCCAGCTGCAGTGCTCTCACTCAGCACTGAACCAATTTTTTATTTTTATTTTTTTCTTAAAGATATTTTTGGGGGCATTTTTAGCCCTTACTTGACAGGACAGACAAGCGTGAAAGGGGGAGAGAGAGAGAGAGAGGGAGTGACACACAGCAAAGGGCCACAGGCTGGAGCCAAACCCGGGCCACTGCAGCAACAGCCCCGCACATGGGGCGCCTGCTCTACCACTAAGCCACTGACGCCCCAGCACTGAACCAATTTGAAAAAATTGTGTTCCCATTAATCACTCAGATACAGCAACATTTGAAAATTCAGCCCCTGTTGAAAAATAACAAAGACTCCACAATCACCACCTACACCCGAACAAGCTTCCATCACCCCTTTCCTCAGATGCCTAAACTTTATCTTTATGTTAAAGCCCATAGCTGTGTCCATAGTGTTGAATATTCAAAGTAACCCAAGCTGACACTGAATGCTTCCACAGATTCCCATTCTTTATACTTATTATTTAAACTGTATTTTATTTAGACAAAGTATTCTGAAGTTTGTCTTAAGAAAGGCGTAACTTTTGAGATGATTGTGGTGGTTTTGTTAAATGTAAAAAGGAGAAATGTTTTTGCACGGTAACAATTTTATATGCCTCAAAGTGACTTATTAAAACAATTATCATAATGGTACAGAAACCCAGGTATCAATAATAGCATAGAAATGTTTCACGCATTACTCAGTTCTATAGCTGATATGAATTGAAGGCACTCTGAGAAACTGTAATTAAAATGGTCAGGTATGTATTGCTAGTTTAATGAATGAGTGATATGTACAGTGCACAGTAGCACTGGCAGCATATCTGAAGGCAGGATTTGACATGCATAAGTATGCCTAATGTTGAGGAAGGTGTGGCACCTGGAATTAATAGTAACACTCCTGTCTACTGTGTGTTTGGAATCTGAGCGTTGTTTCCTTGACAAGACATTTAATTGTGTTTAAAAAAAAAAGTAATAGTGACACCGCCCAGGATGTAGCCTCCAGTGTGTTATTTATTTTCACAGGCAATTCCTATAACTGGTGTCAGATTGATAAGGGAGAAGCCATAGCACAATGTGATTAGTGTTTTGAATTACAACCTGTTTTTTTCAGCTGATAAAAAGTCCCTAAAACTTTGGCAAAACAGACTTACAGACTGTGTGTGTGTGTGTGTGTGTGTGTGTGTGTGTGTGTGAGATTATTGTTTTGTTTCTGGGTAGAGAGACTAAACAAGAGGAAAGAATTTTGGATTATATATTAGACAATGTACCCTCTTACATGAGTTCATCCACCAAATGTGCTGTGATGGCGAAAATAGCAATTTTACTGACACACCTTGATAAACACTGTGATTGAACAGTTCCAGGAGAGTTGTTTGAGAAATAAAAGTTTGCACATATTGTAGAAATACAGCTGAATATTATTCAAAAGCGCTAATTGCATGGCTGACATGCAGCGCTGCGCGTGGAGACCTCTCTAGAGCTGCTCAGCTTTTAGGGGCCTTGTCATGCATAACTTGTTTGGTCTGGACTTTCGGACTTTTCAGTTTAATCCAAACCAAAATTACAGACGTGAACCCTCCCCTGGACCAAACAGCCAAACTTTGGTCAGACAAAAAAGGTGGTCTCAGTCCAAGTCAAACTAAGCCATGGGTCAGGTTGTTTCTAGTGTAAAATGGACCAGTCACAGGAAGTTCTTCCAATCTGGTTATCATTAAAATAAAACACTATACCAGCGCATCAAAACAAAATGCTGTAGTAGCTGTTGTAGCACATGAGGAGAGCATACAAGAGGACGGAAGAGCAACACCACCTGAAGATCAAAAAACTGTGTCAGCTGTAACTGTGATAAGTACCAGTAGGCTAGACTTATACGTAGATGCTGCAGTACAGTGCTTCAGCCCGTTGCTGCAATATGCATTTGTATTTGCTATTAGCCAAGCTAGCATGCTGTGCTTGTGTAAAACACAGCAGTGTTGGTTGAGAGACTGCAAACAGAGCAACCTGAGACCAAGACAATTCAGAGTCCAACAAGGCAAAAGACCAAAACATGTGCAAGACACCCCAAAAAGGGGTCTTGAGACTGGACGCCAGACCAAACCAGACTTGATTGCTACAGCCCTGGTTCAGAGAGCATCAGGCACCTGTTTTTAGCCAACAAGCTCTGTTAACCCTGTTGCACACTACCTGCCCAGAACCAACCTGCATACAAAGTGAGCAACTAGCATGTGAACATCTAGCTAAAGATCCAGGGGCCGTATTTACTGAGCGCCTAACTTAGCCTAAACATTTTTAGTAAGGAGTCCTAGCCTAGGAGTGATTTAGGAAAGTTTTCAGGGCAACCCCGAGCAAGGAAGGGACAGAAACTTTTACATTAGTGAGGAGGTGTGGTTGACCCTTTTGCTAGGTATGATGCACTTATTCAAACGTCCAAAAACACATAATTGAAACCACAAAATATCTCCATACTGCTCGTCCGTAGTGATCCAAGTGTCCTGAAGCCCCGACATAAAAAGTTGTATGGAAAAACGTTATTTGAACTTTGTTTTTAGCCTCATTGTAGCCTGTAGCTCTAACTGCCTCTCTGTGCACCGCGTTCACGTGTGCGTGCTTGCGAGAGACCGTGAGACATGGGCACCACGTTCATGTGTGTTCACGTGCTTTCGCTGGTGCGCAGTGCACAGAGAGGCAGTTAGAGCTACCAAAGCTGCTTGGTGAATAACTTAATCTTTACAGGGACCTAGTCTTAACTTTAAGGTGAAATTCTAAGACAGCGTCTCAATTTTAAGAATGTTCGTGGAATTTCGTCACTAGGAGCAACTCTTAGTAGTAGGAAGCTTTGAGAGTATGGCCCCAGATCGGTTTCTCAGGGGTTGGGGTTTGAGTCCAAATCCGGGAAACGAGTAAAGTCAATATTGGATCTACATTCATTAGATGGCCAGAAACACAACCACAGTCAATTGCAAGTGAACATGTTAGCCATCACAATGTAAGACAAAGATATAGCAGGTTGCGCTGATGTTCTTCTCCCACCAAGTGACCAAATCATCAGTTAACGCAGCTTTAATAGTTTGATCTCTCGATGTCCTTTACTTGATCGTTTCTCTGCTTAATTAGTGTGTTTGTTAACTTGCACCTCGTTACATTTACTTTGTCAGTTCTTTTCCTGTAGTTGAATTATCTGACACTATACTTTTTGTTGAGTCAGTAGGTGACTCATGTTGCTCAGAGTGTGGTATTGTGGTTTACTGAAAGCAATTATGATGGGTTGCCTACGTGTGGTGGTTTCAGCATTCACGTCCAATTAGTGATGAAAGCCATCACTTTTGATACAATGAGTCACAAGTGGAGGTGAGTGAAATGTAGACAGTCGTCCTCTGTAGTACGGCTTCTTTCACTTTGAGAAGCTGGCACTAAGAGAGTGGGAGGGAAAGAGAGTAAGCAATAGAGACAGAGCGAGCAAGGGAGGGAGGGAGGGAGGTATGTCATGCACTAGATTACAACCAGTGTGTGTTTGGGAGACGAAGACTACTGCTACTCTGTTGGGCATTGAGCTTTAACTCAACCTTGCGAAGTAGTTTAAAGGGAAAGTTTGTGGTGAACTGATTCAGCACTTTGTACAGGTAAGAGAAGTCAACTTTGGGAACAGCGTTTTGTGAGTTGAGAGTAGTAATTTTGTCTTTTTTTTTGGGGCTGTGTGCAAAAGGGGGTGTGTCTGGAAAAAAAAGAAGTGTAGGGAAGTGAGCACTGAACAGCAAGAACTTTGGTCCAGTTTAAAGTTGTGTCCTTGTGTCCACCGTGTTTAAGTCTAAACAGAAGGAAGTGAAAACTATGTGCCTGTTTTGTCTTGCTGCCTGTGTGTGTTACTCTCTTATTAAACCGAGCTTCCTGACTCCGCTTCTATATACACAGGAAGAGAAGGCAGTGCAACATCAGAGTGTTACTTTTCGTGACAGTCATTTAAGTGTTTGCACAATGTTTCACTTCATTGTCTTGCTTTATTGTGTGCAGCCATGGTTCACATATCCAGTGTTAGAGTTAATTTCAGTTTCAGAGGTCCACCTCAGTGTGCCACGTCTGGAGCACCTTTCTGTGTGTTAGGTGTGTGTGATAGAGTTGTGGAGTTTGTCCTAATTTGCCATCCACCACACCTCCAGTTATCTGTTTGGCTGCTCACAATCTGATGAGGAATGTTGAGTTTGCATTTCCTGTAAATCAGAGTCTCTCCCGCAGGTCAGGTCGGGTCAATCTGCTCCAAGGTTTCCAGACTTCTCACGTGTGCCTGCACGCCTGTCTGCAGCAGTGTGTTTACATTCATTTGATCTGATTTATAGAGAGTACTCCTTGTCCCAAGTTAACCATTGCTCTTTGTGCAACACAGTCTTGCGAGAGGTGTTACATTGTGGGGATTTTGTGGTGGATTTTGTGGTATTTTGTGGTGAATGATAAAAATGTAAAGTAAATCCAGGCTTTTCAAAAATAAGATGTTTTGATTTTAGCTTTCATGTTGCTTGCTGTACTTTAAACCAAGGAAGCTTTGGTTTTTGGAATTCAGCCGTTTACGCAATCACACACACTCCGCAACCGCCCACACACACCCAGTGTCTGAAGGTAGTGTGTTTTATGTTGGCAGGAACCATCGCTGGCACGGCAGAGCCCAGTAGACAGGAGGAGAGGGAGGGATCTGAAGAGGAGTGCCCAGACCGACTGTCTACAGCACTGGCTGGCAGCATGGTGAGCCAATCACACTGTATACTGTTTATATCTGCTGTAGAGTCCTGACTACTCTTAAACATGCTTTCTGAGGGTAAAATAGCAAGCTGGGACTTTTATCTCCTTGACACAGGAAATGGCACCTAACACCTTCTGGCCTGAACAGAGCACAGTGTGGTGCAACATGTTTAATGACAAAATGCACAGCTCAAACTTTTGCCACTTAATAAACATGCCACATGTGCCTTAGGGCTGTACAAATAATTGTGCAAGTTTTTGTTGTCACACAGCAGTTACCATATATGATACGTTATAATATTGGCCCATCAGAAATCAGAAACTTCGACTTCAGTAATGAAGTACGGTAGTCTGCTCTTGTTTATAAAATGCATGTGCAATAAAAAAAGTGTTTATGAGATCATGATATAATAGACAAATATTGATTAACATTGCTTTAAAGAAAGGACAAATGTAGCATCACAGAGACATCAGGTAAGGCTCCTCAAGGCAACGTTTTGGAGTGAGGAGCCTGTGAGGGATCATATTATTGTCACTGCGTTAGATCCCAATCAGACAGAGCGCATTTTGTGTACCCATCTTTATCTTAACCGCTATTTTGCTGTGAACTAAACTCACCGATCTGTACCTTAAAATCTGTTTAAAAATAGACAGGTGGAGGGAACTTGGAGAATGGAGATCTGTGTGTATACATGAGATTCTCAGTCAGAGGAGAAATCACAGGGAGTACCACCAGCTGGTCCAGGAGCTGTCCAGGAGCTTTGCCTGGATGATGGTCGGTTAAAGGCGTATTTCTGGACGAGTTTGACAATCTGCTGTCAACTGTTGGGCCTTACTACAGATGAATTAAGTTATGAATTAAAATGTTAGAAAGTAGTTGAGGCTGGGTCGCCCTGTAGGCTACATCTTTGCCGTAATGGCAGTGGGTTCAAATCCAACCCGATCCTGTCAAAATGAAGGCTAAAAGCCAAAAAAGGCTATAACTTGTTCAGTGTGTCTTGTAGCTTGCCTAGGTCCTCGAAGAACATTAGTTATGCTACAATGTATTGTCATTGCCACTAAAAAGGGCCTGGTTCTCATTTCATCTGATTGGACAATGGAGGGAAAAGGGCAATAACACTGGGCACTTTAAAATGTGAGGTGCTTAGCAAGACAAAAGCAGCGAGCAAGATGCTTTACTCTCATTGAGAACAATTACACGGGATACCCTGGTAGCTCACCTGGTATAGCCTGCACCAGCATATAGGCTGAGTCCTTAGCAGAGATCGGGGGTCAAGTACGAGTGCAGCCCTTTGCTGCATGTCCTCCTCTCTCTCCCCCTTTCATACTACCTGTCCTGTCAAATACAGGTCAAAAAGCCAAAAAATAAATAATTTTTAAAGAGCCAACCCAGGCTGCTTGAAGGCGCTCTCTCTGATCGGGGCCTTACTCTGACTCCTGCTGGTTCTTCATGGTCCCTGCACAGATGCATCAACAGGTATGCAAATAAATAATAACAATTCAGCCATAGTCAGCACTCAACAAGGATTTTTGGAACAGCAATTTGAGTGAATGAAAGTAGACTGTCCTCAGGCAGCATCCCTCTTCTGTGCAGTAGCAGTTTCCTCAGCAGGGTTACAACTTTATTGCATTGTTTGTTTCATTCAGGAACGTGCCCCTGCATCAGTTAAAGTGTTGCAGATGTTACCAGTCTTTGATGTAACTGCCTGCCACGTGTCTCATGTTTAGTTCTCTGTTTTGGAGCATATCCACAGCCTTTTGACCTTAAGATCGCACGGAGAAACTCATATGTGACATTTCAAACTATTGAATGTGTATGTCCTAAAGCACGACACTGAACCGCAACATGCATATTCAGTGACATTTGTACTGAATGTGAACCTGGGCTTAATAGCCAAAATGTGAAATAAAATGTTTGGGCTGTGGTTGAGTGGCGAAGGTGTCCACCTCAAGATGACCAAGGTATCCCTATGTTAGAGTAAATACTAAATTTGGATCTTGCCCTCTAGTGGATGCTCCTGTCTGTTCAGCTCTGAAGCAAAACTAAGACTAAATGTTTTTTTGTATTATGTAACATTGTCATGAAAGTAATTGCTGCAGGTAGATGGAGGAGTAATTGTGCTGCTTCAAGTTGTTTCATGCACTTGTGTTTGATTCAGAGTGTTTCTTTGGGAATGCTGAGTCTCACATTTTTCTCTACATGAGACAAGCAGTTGTTTGTCTAATCATGCTGAAGTCGAGTCCGTAGGGTTGTAATTACACTAAAGCTAGCGTAGCAAATACGACGTGCACGATGCAAGACTATTTATAGGTCATAACTCTACTTACATTTTAGAAGAGCAATGCAAGCTGTGCACTTTATTTTTAGCTAATTATGAAGTGTATGTGCTGCGATGACTTAACCGGTGTTTCCAGTTTATTTGACTGAAGCGCTCCATTTCTCAGAACTTAAAGGGACAGTCACCCCAAAACACATATTTCTCAACTTACCTGTGGCGCTGGTTATTAATCTAGATTGTTTTGGTGTGAGTTGCCAAGTGTTGGAATTATCAGCCATAGAGATGTCTGCCTTCTCTCCAGTATAGTGAAACTAGATGGAATGGCACTCGACTTGTGGTGCTCTAAACACTAAAAATAAACATTTGAAAAACTCAACAGCAATGTCTCTTTACAGAAATCATGACCAGGTTACTCAAGATAATCCACAGACCAGTACCTACTAGTAGAATCTGTTTCATCCCATTCCATTTCCATACCTCAGTTGAGGCACAGTACCTAGCTCACTAATCCGATACCAAAGGTGGAGCTAGAAACAGTGAAGTCTGTTTATTGGTCAATAGAGAATCAACACCTTACAGTGGTCTGTAACCACTGTGGTAACTTTACACACATTAGTCAACAATAACCATAACATGAAAGGATGTTTTGCTGCTTTTCCATCTTTAGCAGTTAACAGTCAACAGCTACAGACTTAAAAAAATAACTTAATTGACTGTGCCCCTTAAAGTCTACTGACAGCAGCTACTTGCAACTTTTAGGGTTGAATATGTTCCTCATTGTATTCAATTCATGAGTTGATGTCACGAATCAGTCAACACGCCCTGTCTCTGCTCTGAACACTCCAACCTCTTCTTTTATGCTCTGAAAATCTCACGCAACCCTACAGTATTCTGTAGACGACCAGCAAGCTTCAGACGTTTCTCTGCATTATTGGTGTCTGGTATCAACTGCAAGTCTGCAACTACATAAAAGAGTACTGTGTGATGTAAACTCAAAACAGATCTATGGTTTAGGTACATGTGATGGGTTACGCACTGTTCTGACGGTACTATATCAAGAGTGTGTGGCGGAAATGCGGCTTGAACTAGTTCAGTGGTGCTAGGTGAGCTAGCAGTAGATGCACTCTTCCTTCTGTGCAGTGATATGATTGGTGGGTGTAGTTCGGTAGAAAGAAAATAGTCCCTGGATCAAACTGCTCACAACAAGGTCTGTGGATTTTTTTGACTCTTTGAGCACCACGAGCCGAGTGTCGTCTAGTTCCATTATATTGGAGAGAAGACAGACATCTCTACGGCCAATATCTCCAACAACTCACACCAAAACAATCTAGATCTATAAATAACACCATAGGTCAGAGGAAAAACATTTATATTTTAATTTGGGAGTGAACTGTCCCTATAAAATAATTGCATGAACATATAGGTCTAATCATTGTACTGTGGATATTATATGTCTGTTCATCAGCAATTTTAGCATGGAATATGGTAAATAATGTATGTTATAATACACTTTTTTAGAATTCATAGCACCATTATACTTTATAATTGCACATTAGGACCTGTCACTTTGCTGTTTCTCAGTGAATGCAGAGTAATTGTCCCTCAGCTGGGATAGACAGTGTTTTAAGAGAGGGTAAGCAGTGACCACATGAGTGACAAAGTCCTCTTGAAACTAATGGGCGCAGCTTTTATGGGACAGAAATAGGAAGTGTAACAGGAGGATGTGTGTCCCGAGGTTCTGGTCAACTGGGTCCACAGAATGCCACCGTGGCCAGCTGCCCAGCTCTCAGCCTTTTTATGGGACACACAGTCGAGCTCTGGGCTTAATTGATGGCGCGGCTGATGAACAAATAATGTGCCCACCGAGGCGCGTAAAATGAGGATGCAGACCCCTGTTAGTCCTGGGCTAGTCCTGTGTTACAGTTCAGTTTCATACAGTTCTGAAAGGCATCTTTTCATTGACCTGGGGCTACTCCTAATAGTTGACCAAACCAGTGAGTCTTAGTGCACCAAACCTCAAACTCCATTCAGGAGCTGAGACTTGTCGATGTCACGCTGCCCATGGTAATCACTGTGAGGAGATGGCACTTGTTGCTGCGCGATGATGACAGCACAACTGCATAAGCACTGAAGAGGTAACTAACGGAACAAACCGACATGAGATTGGAGCTCACAGAGAGTCTCGAGACCAACATATATCTAAAGTGCTGTCCTAGACCCATGTGGTACTCTTCTACATCATTGCAACAGCAACAGTTCAATCACTGGAGATCAGCAAAACCCATATTTGAAGTTTGAAGAATATTTCACCCCCGAAAGGATCATTTGTATATCAGTTATTCATACCACTTTACATTGAATTTGTGAAGCAAACTTTGTTTTTTCCACATGTCTCTGCAATGAATGAAGCGTCCAAAAACTGAAAAAGTTCTTGATGTACTGAAGTCATAGGGGACCATGTTTTACAACAGCAAAACTACAACCAAAACATCAGTTTACAAACTCCCACAACTTGTACAGTATAATCTAAATCTCATTTATTCAGTTGTATGCTCAGTACTTCCCAAACAGACAGTGCTATCAGACGGGAAACAGAATTGAAACTGACATTTCTATGCTCTTTTCAAAGCCAGACTCCACTGACAAAAACAGTAATTTTACCTCACTGAACATGGGAGATGCAGGTCTACCGCTGCCTCGATCAGTTAGTTAGTATGTGTTTTTGTTTGACTTTGATGAATCCAAACAAATCCTTTAAAACTCCAAAGAAACACAATAACTCAAACAAACTAACTGACCAAGGGAGTGGTAGACCTGCAGCTCCCGTATCCAGCAAGGTAAAATTGCCATGTTTGTCAGTGGAGTCTGGCTTTGAAGAGAGCATAGGTAAGTTTTAGTTTCAGTTTCTCATCTCCCTGTCAGAAAGGGCTGCCTTTTTGGGAAGTGCTGAGCATACGACTGGATAAATTAGACTTGGATTATACTGCAGAAGTTGTTTGTGGGTTTCTCAACAGATGTTTTGATGTAGTTTTGCTGATGTCAATCCAGGTCCCCTTTGACATGACTTTAATTCTGCATTACTTTTCTCCATTTTTGGATCCTTCGTTCAATCTGTCTTAACACAGGGTGAGTAACTGATATACAAATGGTGATTTGGGGGTGAAGTGTTCCTTTAAGTTACTCTATGATGGGCAGATACACAGACATTCGTAATATTTGTGCAGCATGAATAAGCAGTTGTCATTTTTAGGAGTATGGTGTAAAACTATAATAGTAGATCATTTGTAAGTTGCTGTGTGGCCACAGCTAATGATATTTCCGTCTGTCCTCAGTTGTTGTTGATCTAAGGGTTGTTTTCTCAGGTGGGATGTGAGACATTTGTTCCAGCAGTTTGTTCCACAGGTAATATGATCCCTTTAATCCTTCTTGTGAAGCCGCGTTTAATTGCTTCCCAGCCTCCGGCTTTTTCGCTGAAACAAAACGGGAAGTATTGAGTTCATACTGTTGTCCACTCACGCTGCCGTATTGTTCGCCGGATAATGCAAGCATGGAA
Organism: Epinephelus cyanopodus; assembly: GCA_026686955.1. Taxonomy (NCBI): domain Eukaryota; kingdom Metazoa; phylum Chordata; class Actinopteri; order Perciformes; family Serranidae; genus Epinephelus; species Epinephelus cyanopodus. The sequence continues at coordinate 19,871,140 of CM048924.1, forward strand.
ATGAGGACAATGGGGTTGTTTTACACTGTCCTCAGTACCCAGGATGCATTGTAATGCTACCTTGGTGGGGTTGTGGGGAACACCATGCAAAGATGGGTGTTCCTGTGTCACTGCCCCATATGATGTTACCTGCTTACATAAGGATTACATCACCTGTGTGTGTGCTTGTTTTTAAACGCACTGACTGGACATCAGTAGCTTGCAGCGAGGGTTGTAGTTGGAGTCAGAGGGTTCATTCCAGGTTGTTGTTGTTAATGATTTGACTGCCGTGCTCCTTGAGGGACTTTGGCTTCTAGCACCGTTTGACCCTGCTCTGGTTCCTGACGTCTGACCCTCCGTGTTTGGTTTCCTTTTCTTTCTTTTCATTCAATTCAAATCGTAGTAACTTTAATGTTTTGTTCAGTGCTGAATGTGTTTTTGTTAATACAGCCTGTTACCCAGAACTGTATGTTAGGACTGTTCTGATACAAAATTTTGGGGGGTGACACTTCTGGTCTGCATGTTGGACACCCTGTGTTTTACTGCTTGTAATGCATCATATTGAAGGGATAGTTTGGATTTTTTGAGGTGGAGTTGTATGAAGTACTTATCTGTAATCAATGAATTACCTGCAGTAGATGTCAGTCGACACAACCCCAGTTTGAAGTAGCAGGCTGGAGTGCGTCATAGAGACTAGGTAATGTACAGCTGTGGGGGGGGGGAGCTTCTGGTCTACTGCACCCTCAATCAGTTATTTCTTGTGTGTTTTTGTGTGACTTTGGCAGTGAAAAGAGTTAGTTCAGATTCACCAAAGTCACACAATTACACTAGCTAAATGATTGAGGCAGGAGTAGACCAGCAGCTCCTCTGTTCAGCGAGCCAAAATTACTGTTTTTCTCAATGGAGTCTGGCTTTGATGAGAGCATAGATGGGGAACTAAGCCATTCACAGATTCCCCATTGGAACAGGGTGTCTGATGGCAAGGTAAAGCAGTGAAAACACTCTCAGCACAATTACACTTAATCTGATGTTGATTTTTTTTTGGTTAAGGTAGATAAAATATGTTTTGTTGCTGCCCACGTCCACAGCAGTCCATTGCTTAGCTCCTGTGTCGACACTAATGCATGCTTCTCCAAACTGGTGGCGTGCCGACCGCCATCTACTCATTCAACTCCAATTTGAAAAATCCGAACTATCCCTTTAAGCTTAATCCTGCTTTAGGATAAAAGGCCAGAGTTGTCACAGCTAACTGCAACAAAACACTTCTTACATAGAGGACACAACACAGAAAACTGCAATTATTTTACCCACAAAAAGACTGGAATTGGTTTGAAAACACTTGCTGTAGACTGCAGTTTGCTGAATAGTTATTGCTTTTCTGGCTTTGTTAAAGTCCAAAAAATAACTGCATTTAAAGACACCTAAAACACAAATGTGCAAATATTTTCTGGAGTTTGAATAGCTCCATATAGACGTCTAATGCCTCATGTATTATTCATATCCTACTTCAATAGCAGTGTGTCAACATGTGGGCTGACACTCTGCGTTCGTGACTCTCTGCCCTCCTTTCCTAAAATAAAACCTGAGACACAAGAGGCCAAATCTGGCGCTCACTTTTGCGGGCAGCTTGGGCGGAGCTGGGCAGGCAGAGAGAGGGCGGGATTTGAAGCCCAGTGTTCGGACTGTGGGCCCACTTGTCATGACTAAAGCTGCAATCTTCAAATGTCCATCTATCCAGCTTTTTTTTCTGGATGAATGTGGATGCACTCGGAAATTATCTGAAAGCTGTACACTTTCAAAGATTTAGTGTTAAAAAGAAAACAACAACACTCTTTCATCTTAGCATAGTTGAGTTTTGAATGACATGCCCGCTGAGTTTTTACTAATAGTCTGAATAAAGACGTCAAGAATCTTGTTTTATAGTCTGGCTAATCTCATCAAGAGAAAGCCTCTCTCACTTCCAAGCCTGATGAGGCTGCACTTGTCCAGGATATGAAGTCTCAATCACTGGGATTTTGCCAAAGAAATAAACACATCACACTATGTTAGTTGCTGAGCGATTTCTCTGTCACACATCACAAGACAGAGGAGCTGGCATGGCTTCTACAGAGTGCATTTTTCTTTCTCGTAAAGCTGGCACGTTGGAGCTTAAGTGCAATGCGTAATACTTTATTTCACTTCTCCATTCTGCTTGAGCATAATAAATGTAACGGGTCACAGGTTTTCCATGTGACATGAAAGTGATTCTTGGCAAGGTTCTGCTTGATTTGTGGAAGTGCGTTTAATAGTTCAGAGTCCATTTATCTGATGAGATTGAAGTCATACTGCGCACGAGTGCAATACGTCATGCCTCCTGCAGCAATGAGGCTCTCCCTTCTAATATATTGCCATACTAAAGTATGATCGATTAAAGATGATTTGACTAGGCAGTAAAAATTGATGCAACCGAATCGCCAGAAAAGGGTTGGCATTGTACATTTCTCCAAACCAAGGATATGTCACATTTGCTTGTTATTATGTGGCAGATTCATTGAAACTTTAGTGCTATGGTTGACTTTTTGCTCTAAAATACGCAGTTTGCGAGACACAATCCCGGCTAGAAATGCCATTGATGTCTCTGAAAAAACAACTGCTTTTCATGCCTAAAAAGCTGCTTGAAGCACATGTGGTTCGGTCTTGTACAGTGGTCTGCAGCTTGGCAGGCGTCTCACCAAGCTGTCACGCAATGGGCATTGTTTTTAAATTTAATTTGGATGTGCTAAATAGAATATAATAACCTAATATAACGTAATTATTCTGAGTGCAACATGTTGATGGATGTTATAGAATAAGCTGATTCTCCCACTGGAAAGTTATATACATGTTCTGCTTGCAGCTGGACCCATGACTTCTAAAACTGAAGCAGAATAGAAGATGAGCAAAGAATGTTTTGCAGTCTATCTTGGGGAAAAATTAGTACGCCTCTAATGAGAAAACCAAACAGCCAAATAATATTCTAATCAGAAATTGAAGCACTTATAGCTAGTGCCAGCTTTCATTTACAATCGCTGAAGACCTACAGCAAAGCTGTGTGGAAAATCCTGCTCAAGCCATGAGGTTAAATGACAGTAACAGTAACATGTATCCATACTGGATTATTTTAACTGGAGGATATCCTGTACTTGTCAATATCTGTATTTTAAGTCCAGCAGAAACATGAATTATCTGTAAATTAATGTCATTTTTTGTTGGCCTGCACACACTTAGATTTAATAATGACTGTCACTGAATATCCTTTCTTCTGTATTGATGCCCCTCTGGACAGAAGCAATGTAATCGTAGTTAGAATTAAGAAGGTACAAAAATGATATCACTAGTTGTACTCCTTTTACTCCGATATTTCTGCACCTTTTGTAGCTAATAGCACATTACATATAAAGCTATGTGGTATGTTTGAAACAGCTTCCAGTTGCTAAAATGTGCTACCTGCTGCTCATAATAACACTGGGGATTTTGTCTATTTGATCTTCGTTAGCCTGTGGATGGTTTGTCTACATACGACTGTGGCTCAGGAGGTGGAGCAGTCGTGGTGCGATCCCCTGCAGTTTAGATGTCGAGGTGTCCTTGAACCCCGAATGCTCCTGATGGCTGTGCCATCTGTGTCTGGTTATCACTTCTGATGAGCAGGTGGCACCTTGCACGGTAGCCTCTGCCACCAGTGACTGAATGTGTGTGTGAAAGGGTGAATGCTGGTTTGTGTTGTAAAGTGCTTTGGGTGGTTACTCGTAAGACTTTTTGTTTGGCACTTTTAGCTGCGCCAAGTCAAACTATGCTGCGTTGATTTATGTTTCGAGTTTTGCCCGAGATGGACCATCTCTAGGGTCAGGCCACAGGGTTGTCACAATACTGGAATTTCAATCTAGAATACTTCAAGAACTATCATTTTTCTATGCCATTTTCAATAACACAATAAAAATTTGACATTGAGGGTATAAAGTTTAAATGTTGTATTAAAGGATAAATAGAAACAGGCTATAACATGACAGTGATGACTTTTCTGTCTTGGTAAGTAGCAGAGAACAGCAGAAGGACTGTGGTAAACACTAACAATAAGAGAGAGCAGGAAAGCTCATCTCAAATCACCTCTAAAAATCCAGAGCCTAGGCTATCTGTTTGGGCGAGTGAAAATATGCTGGCAGTCTAGACATGGGGTTACAGCGATGGGGCAGACAGGAAAACAGAAGAACGTTTCGTTGGGTCACAAGCGCGTCATCGGTTGAAGACACACCTTCAAGCGGGTACCCCTGTTGTATGGAGATGGAGATCCCTGCAGCGCTTGGCTGACGCACAAAGTCAAACCAAGCCAGCATGTGTGCATGGAAAAGAGCTAATGGAGAGGTATGAACGGCAGCAGATTCCGTGTCTTTTCGAACGAGATTTGAATTGTAAGACCCCTAATACCTGATTCTGGGGTCAAGTGGAAACGTATACTTGGGTTGAATGGTTTCTTTACATGGATTTCACATTACCACAATAAATCATCACAATAACCGCACCACCTATAGAAATTCATCCTGTTAAAATGAGGCTCTACCATGTCAAAATGACATTACAGCACTTCCTCAGTAATATAAATCCTATTTTAATAGTGCTGCGCTGTGCATCCAGGCTATACTACGCTATACATGTTACATAATGTGGGGTCATACAGTTGAAGGCAAGTGGCTGTCACGACTCTGCCAGGGAGGAGGCTTGGGTAAGAGGGGGAAGGGCTGCGTGTCCCCCCGTAGTATACTGGAGACTGTATGTGTTCACTATGTACATCCACTGACCTTCTCCTATTAGTACAGGAATGTGCTGCAGCTACGTTACTGCAAAGATGCACCGCACTTGTGTAGGACAGTGCCAAAAAGACACTGAGAGACAGGTGAGGGAGAATTTGTGTCTGAATGCTGTGTCATTGGAGATCTCCGCATACACACACCCTCCCTCCTCTGTCCTTGCCTCCTGCACTACATCAGTCGCTGCCAATGCAACGGTTTTGTGATGGGATAGTGTCCTACCACTGGATGGGGTGTCTGTTCGTGCTCCGTCTGTGTGTGAGTTTGCTTCAGGCAGTGTTTTGCGTGCACACAGCTGCCAGCATACAGAATACTGCGGCTGATCATATGGTGCATGCATGGCAGTCGGAGCATCTTCTGGTTGCCGGCGGCATCCTCTGAGCTTTACCGCCTTGTTGCTGAGGGAGAAGGGAATTAATGAGGAGATATCGGTGAAGGGTGAACAAGGAGGGAGTGGGGGAGGAGTAAAAGATGAGAGGGAGACAAGGGGAGAAATGTGGGCACATGAATGTGAGAGAGAGAGAGGTAGATGCGCATGCAGAGGGTGGAGCTTAGCATCAGGCAGTTCCCTCTGTCTTCCTTTCTCTCCTGCTTTCTCTTCTAGCAGTTTCCCCCCCATCCATTTGCTACATTTGAGATTGCACATCTGCAGTGATTTCATCACTTTTGTGTTCTCTTCAGTTGTGACTCAGCTGATCGTGTGGACCGCCGCTCTTCTTTGTGTGTTTATGGACTATCCTCCCTCTCTCAGCAGTGCAACAGGGGCTGTGTTCGAACACCAGCGTGCTCTCTCTCCCCACTCTGGGAGCGGTGGGGGGGTGGGGTGGGTTCCTTAATGAGAGTCGGGACCGGCGTGTGAGACCACAGCACCTCTTGAGAAGGGGGAAAAGGTGTGGGGGGGGAGAGGGGCGGCAGGCGGAGGGGTTTGGAGCGGACGAGGGGTGGACGGGCTCCGGCTTGGAGAAGAATGGTAATGCCGGCTCCTCGTGCTCTGGTCGTGCTGCTGCTCTGTAGGCTGCGTGTCATCCAGGCACAGCCCTGCCTCTCCTCGACATGAGCCTCGCAGGAAGGGTGTCCTGCTCCATGCTCAACTGCTTTGTAAGTCCACAGGCTTTTATTTGGGTGTTTTGTTTGTGATGGGTGTGTATTAAAACCCTGCCTTAGCTAACTCGCCTGCATGTGTGTGCCTGCCGGACAATCTGTGGGGGATGGGGGGGTGGGCGTGTTGGTCGACACACGTGAGCGCTGCAGTTATTAGTGAGAAGCCCACACTCTCCACACTCCACATACAAATAATTGAATTACCTCTGGGTCTTCTCATGTGTGTGACAATGAAAAGCTACTTTATTACTCTTATCACTCAGCTCTGTTGTATTGAAGGCCTTGAGCTGCTGGTGTGTTGATTGGCAGCGAGGAGAGGAGTAAGATGTGTAAGATGTATGTTCTGCTGTGAGGAGCACATTGTGCACTCCTCAATGCTGCCTTAGAGCGGTGAAGTATGTTCACTGCAGTGGAGAACCTGCATTGAGCATTTTGTGGTACTGAGATGTACAGGGGCCGATGACTGATGTAGAACAGGTGTTTCTCTAAGTTTGCATCTTGAGACAGAGAGGTCAAAAGGTTGGCGGTTTAGGAACAACAGAGTGGCCTTTGCCTCCTGTTCCTGAGCCTAAATTAGCTGATGAGGCACAAGTTAGCTTCCGACATATGAGTGATGTCCACAGTCCACTGTCCGAGCTTTTTAATTGCCTGATTAATAGGCTATTTATAAACTTTGGTCAAGTCTCTTTTTTCAAGTAAATACTAAATTCTTTCACATTCACCTGCCAGCTATTCCATATCATTGATTCTCTGAATATTATTTTGGACTTTTAAAGTTTTTTCGCGCAATGAATTTGCACATCAATGAAATTTGTGAGTATGAGTACTTTTGCGCAAAATGTAAATATTATGCTGCAAAAAAGAGGTGTAATTTTTCTTCGGAACAAGGTTGATTTTTCTGAGGTTTAGCACCATAAATAAAAGCATTAACTAATTACATTGCATGTTTACTTTTGAGCATTAATAAACAACGTAGAGGCTCTGTAGTCTGCACCGAAAACACAAACTTGTTTCACCTTTCAATCTTGACCAAGGCAGCGCATACCAGATCCACTTTTTCCATTCTTTCCATTCTTTCCATTCTTACCTTTCACAATAAAAGCAGACATACACATTTTGTAAGTCTTTACCAGAGGAAACTTCAGTTCACTCAGAGCAGTTCATGAAGAGGAAACTTAATAAAATAGCTAACAGCAATGTAGACAATGCAAAAGCTAACCCCAGACAGGTGCTGCTGTGGGTCAATAACATCCTGGCAATATTAGTTAGCATCACAGGTGACAAATCTATTTGCATCAAAAACCTTTACTGAACAAGTGTTGCAACTCTTACAAATGCACATCACTAATAGGAATAGTTTGGATGTGGAATATCAGCAGGTGAGTATTTTGAACTTTCATGTCGTTTACTCATCACGCCCCCCGGTGTGTGAAGGCCTTAAGAGTCTGTACCCGAGCACAGCGGTGCTTTGTGGTGAATGCTAACATCAGCATGCTAACATGCCTACAATGGCAATGCTAACATGCTGATGTTTAGCGGGTATAATGTTCACCATGTTCACCATCTAGTTTAGCATGTTAGCATGCTAACCAGTGTTTGTTTTTCCTTGCACGGTGTGTCTTTGTGTATCAGTGTATCATCAGAGTTTTGAATCTGATCAGATTTGATCAGATCTGATTGAGTGATAGGAGGAGAAGCTTTTTGTGCTATTTGGTATATATATTCCAACAGTGCACCTAATGAACAGTCCGCCTTCAAAAATAGGAAATAAAAACTTGGCAGCAGATGTTTCAATCATGGTGGGCTGCCAGAAATAAATTAATATAAGGGAAACCCTGCTAATATTTTCTAATTAGCACTAAACAAAAAGCTGAGGCTGATGGGAATGTTTTTAGTTTAGCAGTTATTTGGTCTTAAACCAAAGTATTTGACAAGATTTTAGCCTGATAGATGAGCTAGATGTAAAGTTAAGGGATCACCAGAGTCATTACAGTTCATCCTGAGAAGAACATAAATGGTAATACCAAGTGTTACAGCAATCCATCCACTAGTTGTTGAGACATTTCACTCAGTATTATTAAACTAATTCTCCATATGACGCTGGAGGAAAAGTCAAGTGATCACCAAAGTCTTTTCGATTCGCCATCTGGCAACTAAAGTCTAAAATAATCATGGTAATCTATTCAGTAGTTGTGGAGATATTTTAGTCTGGACCAGACCAACAATAAATCATTTTAGCAGTGCACAGTGTAATGCTAACATCACAGCATTTTCAACCACAATTGACGTTGATACTGGAAAACCCTACTTTAATTTCTATCGCTGTTTCTTCCAGAGAAAGAACTTATCAGATAGATCAGTAAGAGCACAGCTGCGAGTTCCTCTTCTGGTCCTTAGAGACCATACATGGTCAGGCTTTACACTATTTATGATCTCGCTTTTAATATGTCTGTGGTGCAGCTGAGTCGGCAGTTCCTCTTCTGCATCAGTGTCTCTATAATTTAGTATCCTCTGTTACTTCTGTGGATCACAGTGCTGTCAGTCTTCTTCTGTGGTAGAAGGCTGCAGTGTTGTGCTAAGTTCCCGTCATTGTGGCTATTGTTGTGATTGGAAAAAACATCTTCAGTTACTGTTCCTTTTATCTCCAATACATCATGTTTATCTCCCTCTGTGATATGTTGTCTGCACCAAATGGAACTATAAAAAGCCTAATTGAATTGGTTAAGATTTTTCCATGACTCAGATTCTATTACACCCACTAGCTAAATGAATAAAGAGTCTAAGTACAGCCAAAAGCTTTTGGGATGTGCTTTAGGCTATGTAACTTCTTGCACCCTCTTCTGTACATGTGATGGGGGTCTGCCTGACACCAAGGCAGTAACACCCTTGAAAACTTCACAGGAAGTGACACAGTTAGTATGTTATGACACTGAGGGAGATCTCATGACCACAGTGTCCTGATAGAGGGCAAAATGCAACACTAATAGACAGAGCAGGTTGTATTTTGGCATTTAAACCAAAGGATAGCTGGCACTTTTTGTGCTCCAAAATCTTTGTCTGTACGTACCTGCACACAGATCAAGATTTTCTCGTTTTAAGATATGTTGCCTTTGAATCATACTCCAGTTTAAGCTGTTTTCTGTGTGAAACAATTGCCTTGCTTGTTTGTGTGTTTTGTTGCTCATGCTACTGTTTTGAGAAGGCCTACATTTTCACCCATCATTACATTTGCTAAATGTTCCCTGAGGTGTTTTTGCTTAAAAGGAATACTTCACCCCTCAAATGATTATTTGTATATCAGTTACTCATCCTGTGACACATAAAATATGTGAAAATACATTGTTTTTCTTGCATGCCTTCGGTGAATGAAGAATCCAAAAACGCAGAAAATTCTCAATTAATCTGCATCATAGGCACCCACATTTAACAACAGTTAAGTTATTTAAAACATCTGTTTGAAAACAAATTCCCCCACAACTTGTGCAGTATAATCACAGTCTCATTTATCCAGTTGTATGCTCAGTACTTCCCAAACAGACAGTCCTTATGATGGGAAACTGAACTGAAAGTCAAACTTATCTATGCTCTCTTCAAAGCCAAAGTCCATTGATTAAAACAGCAATTTAACTTTGCCTTGATTAGTTAGTTTGTGTTATTGTGTGACTTCGGTGTTTTAAAGGGTTTGTTTGGATTCACCAAAGTCACACAATAACACAAAAAGACCCAACTAATCGAGGCAGTGGTAGACCAGCAACTCCCATGTTCTGTGAGTTAAAATTACTGTTTTTGCCATTGGGGTCTGGCGTTGAAGAGAGCATATATTAAGTTTCAGTTAATTTCCCCGTCAGAAAGAGTTGCCTGTTTGGGAGGTGCAGAGCATACACCTGGATAAATGAGACTTGAATTACACTGCACAAACAGTTTGTAAACTATTGTTTTGATGTAGTTTGGCTGTTGGTCGTTTTTGGATTCTGCATTCACTGTGGAGGCATGCGAGAAAAACAAAGTTTTCTTCATGAGTTCAACGGAACACTGGGTAAATAATTGATATACAAATATCATTTGGCAGGTGAAGCATTCCTTTAAGAGGAACCGGTATCTTAAACATGCCTATAAAGAAAGATCTGTTCACGTCTCTGTATGCTACAGACTGTATGTTTTGATGAATTTTGAATACTTGTCAAAAACACGCACCTCGCCTAGATTCCTCAGCTCCTCGAGTACAGCCCAAGACTAAAATGGGAGTGATCATTTAGAACATGGTGGTCTATGAAATATTAACATAGCCTGAGAGAGAGAGGACATGGAGAAAGGAAGTGCATTTGAAAAGATTTGTCACACTCTGCCATCTTTGACCTTGACCCATTACTGAGACTGCACTGCCTAACACAACTTGATTGTTTTTCATTACATATTTGCTGCTTTTAATTCTGGCCCATCATTACTGTCTCTGTTTTCACCCTCCCTCGTCCTTTTCTTACTACGTGACATTCTTCACATTTCAGACACTGTGCCAAACTGTGTTTTGCCTCATTTGATACGTCCAAAACAGCAAGTAACTGGACACTTCAAAGCAGACACATGTTTTGCACATCTCGGGGAGGTCACCTCTGCATCATGTAGTGGATCTCTAATCTGCACAACTCTAGGACAAAGCTCTGGTCAGATTAAATAAATAATCTGGTGAGTGAAGACAGCAAATTGTTTCCAAAAGCTTTACAGAGAAGAGGACTCTAAAAAGAGGTTGTTGTATCCATAGCAACCAGACACTTATTCATGAAGAGTGTGCCTGTGTATTTTTCTCTACCTATTCTACTTTTTCATTCATTCACATGCAGAAATCTCTGGAAGGCAGTTTTTTAGTCATACTCTCCCCAGACAATTAAAACCTTTTTTAGTGCATAAGAAATTAGGCCTGCACGCTCTTACCTCCATGTACACACTGTTAACCTGCTACATCAGGGCTGTTTAGCCAGCTGCTCGCTGATACTATCACTGTTATGGTAATACATGTCATGGAGACATTACATGTGTTGTACACTCTGACATAAATATTTGAGAAATGCATGGAGGCGTATGTGTGTATGCGCGCATGCCTGTCAGCTCCAGCTTTTTGATTGCTGGGTGGACAAAGGTGGGGGAGGGTGTGCAGGCTCACAGCAGTGACGAAGCAAAAACGTGTCGGGCACAGGACAAGCTGTTCTCCATCTTTGCGAGTCGGATGGAAGTGAGAGCATCTCTCTCTTTTGCTTTTAATCTTCCCTAAGCTGATTGTCTGGTCGTGGTCACAATGCGATGGACCAAAAATGAGAAAATAGACGTGCCTCACTGTTTGTATTTGTATGTAAATGTAATGACAGAGTTTGAAGCTCTGTCTGCCACGTGAAGGGACTTATGAAGCTGAGATTCCAAGGTTATCTGCAGGGTTGCTTCAAGTATTCCTCCAAACACTGCTACTCTAGTGTCTGTGCTCTAATGCAGCTCAGTCTATATTTTACTCTCTTTGACACTTTCTGTTCTTTTAACTGCCATAATAACTTGTAAGGCAAACAATTTGAAGTGTAGTTCCTTCATTCTAATGTTTATAAGGTGTGCTTAGCACCAATGCATCAGTATGAGCTGGTCTGTTTATATAGCCATGGATTTATGGAGCAATACCCCATCTAAACTTTACATCAGCAGATTTTTTTTTGCCTTTTAAAGTACACTGTGTTCTCGCAGGCCTCTCAGAGGAGTGCAATGTCAGGGCTGCTCCATGAGAGAATTAAGTAAATGGTGCCAAGTATCTACTAGGTAGTGCAGCACAAGACATATTGGATCCAAGGGAGTGGATGGATTATTGACGTAGGGCGTGTGTAAAGATTGAATGCATGTTCCTCTTAACTAATTTGCATTGAATTTCCTAATGCAGTAAAAGTTCTGTGGAAATAGCTTCCCCAGTAATTTATGTTGGCTGTTCGGCATGCCACTGTAAATTTTATTTCCTTAAAGGAACAGTGTGTAATATTTAGGGGTGAGGATTGCAGATTTCAACCAGCCGAAACTCTTACCACCCGGTTAGAATTCCTACAGAGTTTATTGTTCACGAGGTTTTTACCGGGAGCCAAATTATCAGCAGAGGTTTCTTCCTCCAAAACAAACAGACACAGTGATTAAAACCAATTAAAAACACTGAATAAAGCAGTTTCACATTATAAATCAGCATCTCTCCAATGCTGTTTGGCATGTCGGCGACAGGCTGTTAGCCCAGCACCTGCTAACGTGTGCTCACCTTATTTCTAATCCAGACATTTAGGAGTTTTTACAGGGAGCCAAATTATCCGCAACGGTCCCCTAGCTTTTGCAAAACAAATGGAAGCAGTGATTTAAAGTGGTCAAGACACTGAAGAAAGCAGTTTCTCAAAAAAAGAAAAGAAATCAGTGCTTTCTGATGCTCTCTTTGAGGAGGGGCTACTAACTACGGTGGCTGACGCAAAACCCTGACTGGGCCTGTTTGGACCCAGTTTTCGGTTTGTCCATTCTGGGCTACTGTAGAAACATGACAGTGAAACATGGCAATCTCCATAGATGAAGACTATCTCCCAGTCTAGATATAAACAGCTCATTCTAAGGTAACAAAAATGCAGCACTTCTTATTTTCAAGTGATTCTACACTAAAGATAACATACTTATCATATTACATTCCACTGATGCCAGTATACACACTGGATGTTTAAAAAAAAGCAGAGCAGTCGGTGCCTGGATGGCAAGCTGGTGGTTCAGACTGCCCAGCAACAGTGTGTGAGACCAACCTGTAATGACATGACCCTCGGAGGATACCTCTGACTGATGGCTACTGTCATGATTCATCTATGCTCAGGTGAAAATAAGTAAAATTGATGACGCACAGCTGCCTCATCAGTCTGATGCCGAAGGCCGAATCAGTTCAAAGGTCAAGAGATTAGTGGGGTTGCATAGCAAAGGGATTTGGACGAGTTCTGACAAGTTTATCAGTCTGAAAGTGAGGCGCTGAGTGTTGACTGGACTTTGTTTTTCTCAGAGAGACACCACAGTTTGAGTTTAAAATGCATTTATCACGATACTGGAAATTTAGTAGTTGATACCAAAACCAGTGACATTCCATTATTCTAGATAACCAGTTTGATACCACAGTAAAGAACAAAAACAAAACAATAAATCCCATGTACTCACCTATACACTCCTTTTTAAACTATAGACCAGAAAGTCAATGTGGGTTCATGAGATTTTGTGGGCGGGGAAACATATTAGTACAAAGCCTACAGTATATTGACATATTTCTCCTCCATTGCTGTTGTTGTTCAGCTCTTGTACATGTAAGATGTGATAGTTGGATCTTGTGGTAGGCTATTTGTCCCACTGTGATTGGCCAGCAGGGTAAAAAGTAACAGTGATGAGCACAGCGTTTTACCCAAAGTTAAACATTTTTCAGCTGTCAGTGACCAGAAGAAAATGCCAACTATTCAGCACTCAGCGCTGAATAGACGCTCAGCCCCTCATCACATTGCTGGTGTTTGTAGCAGCTTGTATATGCGTGGTGCTCCCATTGCAAAGAATTTTAAAAATTTACAGGTTTTAGGAAACAAACACTTCTCGTTTCAACAAATCGAGGCAGAGCTGTCTGCTATTCTGTGAGTACTCCCAAGTAGGGATGATGGGAAGTTTTCTTCTCATTTTGGTAATATTGTGTTAATGAAGCATTAAGCTGGAAAGAAATGTCCACCTCCTCTTTACCTTGAGTGTGTCTTCCGTGGTGATGGAATCACAACATTAGCATGAACATAAAGACATCATTTGCAGGAAATGGAGCCCACAGTAATACTGTGTCATACTCAGACAGCACTTAACACTGGAGCATCTTTTTCTCAGTTGGCACAGCCTTGACAGCCACCTCTATGGCTGCCATCAGCGCCGCCATTTATTACAATTTATGGTGTACAATTAGAAGCTATCTCTTTAATCTCTCCTTCACAGAGACTCCCCACGCCTATAGTAAGCCTTCAATACAGACTCACCTGCAGCAAAGGATTCTCCACCTGAGACCTTCACTTTGTGTCCATGCCAGATTTACGCCACATTTCCACTGCATGGAACGGCACGGCTCTATTAAACTCTACGCACTCCTTTTTGATTTTCCATCAGCAAAAGTTGTGGAGAGTAGCTGGTACTTTTTTGGTACCACCTTGGTTAAGGTTACAAGCAAGCTGAGCCAATACAGGAAGGTGGAGCTACAACACTGCAGACCACTGATTAGTCAGAGAGAACTGTCACTTGTTTGACATGATATATCCCATAGAAAGCTGCCTTTTTAAATAGCCAGGCTACCATCAATAGTAACGACAGTTTTATTCACTTGACCCAGACTTTTAAAAAAAAATGGCAGCTAACAAAACAATAACAATACAAATACAATTAACGGTACAATTAACAAGGTGCAGACGTTTCTCTTTTCTTGGTTGCCGCCAAAAGTATTCAGCAAGTATCGCATTGAAGATCATGTCGTGGTATGTCTGATCATCTGATAATCCCACCTACACAGAATAGGTACTATCTACAATGTAAACGAAATAGAAAAAAAGGACCTGGTACCAAAAGCGAGTTGAGTCAAGTCGAGGTGAACCATTCAGTAGAAAAGCAGCATGAGATTTAGGGCTGGAACTACACATTATTTTTGTTTTAAATTTATGATTGATTATGTTGATTATTGGTTTTGCCTTTAAAATGTCAGAGAACTTAAAAATTGAGCATAGCTGAGGGGTCTTTGCTGCTGCTCTCCCTGCCTTAGGCTTTGCATGTAGGCTCATGGAAGGGCAGGGAGGTTTGCTATCTCTGCGGTAAGGCTTTCCACATAAGTGCGTGGAAGGGCGTAGAGGTGTGCTCTCTCCACCTTAGGCTTTCCATGTGGGCGCTTGGAAGAAGCTTTCTGCGTAGGCCCAAGGAAAAGCAGAGAGGCCCCAAAATGGAGCCATAGTGCTGACTGAAGTGTCTTTTATAATTTTCCAGAGGCCAAGGTGGCATCTTCAAATTCCTTGTTTCATTTGACCAACATGTCAAAATCCAAAGATATTACGTTTTTGAAAAACATCAGATTCTCACCAAAAAAAAAAAAATTTGTGCTTGAAAACTGGCTGAAACAAGTAATTGATTATAGTTAGTCATAGTTGCCCATATCGATGAATTATTTCAGCTCCACTTACATTCTTTGTTGACTTCTTCAGTTGGGTTTAAACAGATTGAATTACTTGACTTGATTGCAATAAGAAGGTATCTAGGCGATTTGAACCCATTTGTTTGTCAATATTGTATGATTTGAAATTGGTACATTTTCAACACATTTTTATCAGAAGGCTAGTTCCTGACACTTTTTGAAAAGCACATTCAAAGGTGTGTACGTCACGTCAGCAGTAAGATATTTCCTTAATGCCGAGCCTATAGATTGTCTATAGACTCAGTCTGTAGGCAGCCTATAGACTGTTTGTCCTCTGTCAACATAGCTGTCATATCACAGAAGCTCATTCTCAATGTCTCTTTGCATTCTGATATCAGATGGTGACAAGTTGGTGACTTGTAGAGGAGGGGTTGTCACTGTAGGAGCGATAACTCCATCTGTTACCAGAAGGCCTGATGGGTGGTACGCTTATCATGTGGTTTAATCACCGACTTGAACCTTTGGATTACAGATGAAATGATTGTAAACATGGCAGGAGGTCTGTATGGGGAGACATCGAGCGCTTTCCTGCTGTAATGTATGGCATTTTTCCTGTGATATTATACAGCAAGAGACCAACCTGAGCCAGTACTACTACGGTACATTCTGCCTCCCTCTGGTCCCCCCTTCAGGACTCCATTGCTGTTTTCATTAAGGAACAGCATCAACATAAGGTTGCACTCAGAAGGAGAAGCCAAATCCAGCAGAGTAGTAAAGGCAGCAGTGTTCAGGCAGCCAGATACCAGACTGGGATCACCCACAAACACTGAGGTAACTGAGTCGCTGCAGAAATGACAGAGCGGCTGGATGCACGTCATAGCAGACAGTATAAACCTGGATAATGTTAGAGTCATGCATACATGTAAACACCACATCACAAATATGATCCGGGATAAGGCTCAAAATCAGGATACTAGCAGAGGTGGGGAGACTGAAGTCCTTGCACACAAGTCCCAAGTCTTAACCTTTGAGTTTTGTGTCATAAACAAGTTCTCCCCAAATGATATGCCACAACAGAGTAATAATATATTACATTTTAAAAAGTCATCATTGCTTTTTAAAATTTTTACTCATTTGTTTAACTGGGGATCTGAATAAAGAATAACTTATTCTTAAAAACTGCAGTGCTGACATTGCGCTTTCACAGCATATAGCACTATTAACCAGTACCACAAATAGCTCATACATAGCACCCACACTGGCTTGCTATACGTTAATATTAACTTCGTCTTACTGTTCTTTGTGCGACTTCTGATGTCAAACAAAGTTTGAAGTTGTTATGTCTTCATCTACAATTTTTGACTTGCATGTTTGCAATTGAACAAGTGACTATGTTGGAAATATGTTGGCAAATGTAACGTTCTAGTGTACACATCGCTTCTTTTTGTTTCTTGTATTGTATTAATAAAAGATAATGGACATAAATTCATTTGTTCATTTGCACTTTTTTATCTTTAGCCCTCGAAATGGGAACTGAATCATAAGGTGTGTATATTTAGTCATTAAGTGAGAATTTTAGAGGGCATAACCTTCACAGGGGATTTTCATATTTTTTCAGTTTCATAATTTTGGTTATTTTTTTACCCCTTTCTCTCAAATGATTGAAGTATGACCTGACAGTCTGAACGGCACTCTGAGCTGCAAAGACAGGGTTGACTGCTCTCGTTGTTCCTCTCTTGCTCTCATCTCTTCTGCTTCTTGAGGTGTTGCAGTCTAATTTTAGCTGACCATAACAGGTGTGCACTTGATAAGACTACACCTGGATGTGTCATTTATAAGCAGCAGCCTCAGTGATGCAACACTGAATTAGTTTACATGGTCTTTTACACAGTCATAGACACATTTGATTACTTGGTATCAAAAGTTCCCCGAGCAAAACACTGTATAAACTCTGTAATAAGTGCATGACTCATGAAAAACTAGTCAAGTGTGTGAAATACCTCACGAAGTTCAACTATGTTTGTTTACACACGACTGTCACAAGATCCAGTCGCAAAGTCTACAACTTTTTGGAATCCGGTGCCCAGTCCCGTCTGTCATTTCCACATGCAGTAACTGCCTGCACAGTGCCAGAGCAAACACAATATAAATGTATAAAAGATGCATTCATCCTTCAGCATTATTATAAATCAGTCAATCAGGAAGATGTTTTTAGAATCGAGTGGTAAACATTTTAAAATAGCTTTCCTCACTGACCTTACACAAAGTCATGTGCCCTCATTCAGAAGGAGTTTTGGAGCACTCGTAGTCAATATTTAATCTCCTACGTGACTCATGACTGTGAACTGGTTTGCATTGTGAAATTTCACCTGGCATGGATCTAACATCAAAGGCTATCCGTCCTGACAAATGTTGAGTACAAGAACACTGAGAATATTAAGGAGTAACTTCAGTTTTTTTCAACCTGGACCCTATGTTCACATTTTTTTGTTTCTAAGTGACAAATTTACAACAATTTTTCAAATTTGGCAAGAGTGCTGCAGCCAGCAGCTGTGAAACAGGCTGCACTACCCTGCCTAAATGATGTTTACACGAGGTGTTGCGAAATTAAGTCCAGGAGAATCATTAAAGATCCAAACCACCTGGGTAACTGCCTTTTTTCCCTACTGAGGTTATGAAGAAGGTTCCAGTTACACCAGTCCAGCACTGATAGGCTCAGGAAGAGCTTCTACCCTCAGGCCATAAGGATCCTAAATGAGGATACCACCCAAAGCCCCCCATAATCATGCATTTATTATTACTACACTGTTTTAAATGTACAAATTGAAGGAACTGACAAATTACATTTCACTGTTTTATTTATATGATTTCATGTGACAAATACATTGATTGAACCTCATCCTTCGGGGGAAGTGTTCACTAGGAGTGCTTGTCTTTGCCATTGATTGTTATTATGTGTCTGACAAAGTTAAGGAAATGATCCCTAGAGAAAAAGAAAACTATTCACCTTTTGCCAGATTGACCTTCACAAGATTCCAGAACAGCACTTCTTATATTATTTCTCTGTTGGGATCCTTTACATAATTTTATCAGTCACTTAAAATAGCGATCTGAGCCTGTCAGTGACAAAATAAGCACTTTTAGTGGACGCACATTGATGGTGCGAACATGCTTCGAGTGGTTCCAGTGCAGCCTGTTTTGCGCCTGCAGTGCTCTCGCTCAATAGTGGACAATTTCAAAAACAGATGCTTCAGAAGTTTCACTTTAAATTTGGGCTTAACGTTAGAGAGTTTTTTGTAGTAGGTCTTCCAGTGTTCTTTCTTGTTGTTTGACAGCTATTATTAAACTGCATTGGGCCGGGGGGTTCTGTGTTCCTTTTTTAAGATATGTATCTCTATGTGGTGTCCCACCCTGCTGTGTTGACCTGAATGATGACAGAAGTATTTGTCTGACCACCCCTGCCTTGTGTTTGTGTCTCAGGGTGAAGAGGGGCCTCCAAGTCTGGAGTATATCAAGGCCAAGGACCTGTTCCCCCAGAAGGAGCTGGTGAAGGAGGATGAAAGCCTTCAGGTGAGCTGAACAGTTGTCATCAACCCTTGACAACTACCGCTCCAGAACACAGTCCCGTCCGCTCTGACAGCCAGCTGACAGCTGTCTGTGGAGTAGACCACCAGGAGCTGCTGAAGTGTGGCACTTTTTAGATTATGATCTCATCTTCAGCCCCGGCTCCTGGCGTGTCACCAGAGTGTTCCTCCGAAACACCCTGATGAAGCTTGGGTTGCCACTGTGTGAGAGTGTGATTGCCAAGATATTACTGCAGGAGTCACAACTCAGCAGGCTTGAGGCCAGACACTAGAGGAGAGACGATGACTCTGGTCTAGAAGAGCAGGTCTTTTTGTCATTACTCTGCTGTCCTTTATCAACACGGGAAAAAGTTAATTAGGCAACTTGGAGGATAACAAAGTATTTGCATGTGAATGCAGGCGCTGCTCACGCTCTCTATAGATAAGGAGTCATACTAATAAAAGACACAAATTTTCTCCAGTATTTATTTAGAAAAGACATTTTGAATTACTCCTCTGTGTCGAGATTAGGAATATATTTATACAAGGCTTTAACAAGAACAGAAGGAAAGATGTGAAGTTAAAAATCTTGACAAGTTTTTGTGTCTACAGTATAAAAGGACTGAAGTAGCTCTGATTCACGCCTTCCTGTAGTAGTAGTGGTGGTGGTAACCAGAAGCCCCTTCTACACTGCCTGTTCAAGGTGGTAATATAGTGCTGTAATGCCACCTCGCCGTGCTTTATACAAGGTATGATTGCGTAATGGGCGGACAGAGTGATCTTGCCTTAATATTGAGTCTAATATTGAATCTGTATTAACACGACAGCTGGCAGAACAGGTATGATGTTTTGACGACATGTTATGCATGCAGCCTGCTGCACGAGATTTAAAAAGTAGCTGTTACCCTTTAGTGGCTAACTCAAAGAAATGAAATGAATAGTAAATGAAGCTTTTATTTACTTTAATTTCACAGATAAGAAACAATAAATTGTGAAGAATATAGAGCCTCCACAAAATAGCATTTTAGGTCTTGTGTGTGATTTATCCTTGCTTCATATGAGCAGAGGAAATCTCTAGGCTAATTTATACAATGTAAAATGCCATAAGGTTGTGCTAATAATGTTAGCATGTTATATTTGTTTGGAAAACGTGTTCAGTGTAAGACAGTTGTTTTGTCTTTGACTCTTGTGAGTTGTAATAGAGCCAAAATGTGTAACGTTAACTTTGTTAAATGTTGCTGTTGTCCTTGGCTTCATATGAGTAGAGAGAAGTCCGCTAGCTGCTAGGCTAATTTATACAAGGAAAAATGCCATAGGCTTATGTTTAAAATATTAGCATGTTGTAAATGTGTCTAGATAAAGACGAGTGCTTTGTCTGTGAGTGCAGTGAGTAACAGTGAAGCTGATTTCTTTATTTGTGTTTAAAATTGTCTCTATTTCGACATGTTTAATGTGTGTTTTGGGTGTGTTTTCAATCAGTTAAACTTTACAGCACTTCATAGAAATCCCACCACTGACTAGTGTTTTGGAGGTCTAATTATACAAGTATAAATGCTCACAACAGCATAGGCCACGTGCATAGGCTACGGTATAGGGCCTTCCACACAAGTATAAATCCCCCTTAAGATTTTGTCTTCAACTGGTCTGTCTCTATTATACTGCTGTGTCCTCTACTGATCCCCAGAAGAGTAAAGTCACTGCAGAGGACAGAGACGGGCAGCTAAAAAACATTCAGGTCACTGAAGTGAGAGGGATTTGTAAGTCTATTCCACGGTGAGGGTGCCAGTAGCAAAATTGTGATGGATAACTTGCGCTGTGCCTTCCATGGTGTTGAGTTTGTGCTCTCTGGCTGTCTGGTGCTCAATGGAGCCGAGCATCATGTGTCTGGAGAGCTGGGCAAAGTGAAGGTAGAGAGGTTTGCCAAGCCTCAGGTTACTACCTGCGTTTTTTGTTTTTATGGTTTTAACTGAGGATTGTTCCCACTTGGGTTGCAAGTGGACTGCAGGGAGGGAGTATCAACCTTTTCAAAGGTGTTGTTTTTTGATTATTAACATCATTATCATTTTTTAATTCCTGCTAAGCAATGCGAGAAGCCTGCGAGGAGCCAGAAGGAATAGAAGTTTCTGTAATAAATACTGTTCCCGTTTTCTGTTTCTACGCTCTTACACTTTGCCTCCCCTCCCCCTGCGTTCACACATGCAGTTCCTCATTGTGATAGCTTTGATGTTTTTTTTCTTCTCTATGCAGGCGATCCCATGAGAGTTTCTCTGACAGCTGATGTCTCTAACCACAGCCCTCCCACAGGCAAATTATAGGCATTCCCTACCCCACTATATTTAATACCCTGCTGCCTTTCCTCCTGTGTGTGTGCAAGCCGTGCTGCATGCTTGCAGTTGTGTATGCGCACGTGCATGTTCTCACAGGCAGGCTGCTTGAACCGGAAGTCACGACACAAGTCAGAGAGTGTTATTCACGGGTCTTTCAGCTCTCTCCCTCTCCCTCACTCTCCTCAATATTTCTGCAGCTGAAGGCTCGTAGAGGAAACGTGACACAGTATCTTCTGCTGCACTTGCTGCTCCTGGTGACTCATGCACCTACTTTTGGAGCACAGCTTGTTTAATGCAGCTCCCGGCCCGTACAGCATGTTAACTATGGCACTCTCAGCAGGGCATGTTCGGTCTCTTCCACAGCGGAGCAGCCCCGTAGCTGCACGTTCTCATTTCAGCCCTTTCTGCTGCTGTTGAGGCAATATTTAATGCAAATTTGCTGCATCTCCTGACTCATGAAGAATGCAAAACTGCTTTAGATTCTCTTTTCTCTCCTTTTGTGTATAGTAAAACTGTATCTGTAGCATTTTTCTGTCACAGTAAACAACTTTAGAGAGTTCAGCTTTGTTTGGCTGCCAGCTGTGTTTTTGCGCCTGTCACTTTAAAGTCAGTTGTGTTACAGAGTTAAGCATTTCTAAATGCATGAAAAATTTTAATGTCGGATTTTAGATATTCCATTTTTTAGAAGTCCCAGTGCAGAGTGTCGGGGGACGTGCTGCCTATATTTGGCTCAGTTGGTGTCTGCGTGCAGAGTACTACGTGCTCCATTTCCCAGGTTAAGCTGTGCTCTTTCCCTCATCATGCTTTCTATCCTGGCTCATGCACATATTTTCAGTTAGAGATGAGCAACAGCAGGTGCAGTGATTAATGTCAGGGGTTTGATTTTTTTGTTGTTGTTTGTTTTTTTTGGACGTAAGCTCCGTGGACCAACAGTAATCAACGATCTGATGCAGAGACAGCGCTGATCCTTTGCCAATTGACAGTCAGTCTTTTAAAAGGACAAAACCAGTCGTTTTATTTTAGATTTATCATACATATTGTTTCTTTTTTGTCATGAGTGTTGAAACATAAGCAGACTGAGTTGATGTTGACTTGTGTTTATGGGTCTGTCCTTCACATCCAGCACTAACTAAGGCTGTGCTTTTAACCGTGCTGGCTAATGTTATTTCAAGTAAGCCCGATTTTCTGACATCTTACCATAATCCTCCATCTGCCCTGCTACATGTCCTCTTTTTACATGCACCAGTGGGTCCTCCTCTGCGTGACTCAGCAATGCATGCTAATGCAGGATGAGGTAATGTTGTCTCCAAGCAACACTGTTGTCCTCACTACCAACAACTAAACAACGAGACCTGGGTCACAATTTGTGGTCCCCAATGACCATGATTATGTTGAAGCAGCCAGAACCAACATCGGTACATGCAGCCGATCGTCACACAGAAGCGATGACTAAGAAACTTGTGTGAAGAGGTTTATGGAAATGAGTCATGAATGGACGTAGCACAATCCTTAATTTGTCAGATGGGAGAGAATGATCCATCCCAGCAGTAACTGTTTTACATCAGCCAGATGGAATGTTTTATAAAAGGTGATTGAAAATGATTCAAAGGGAACCTGTGATGCCTTTCCACATTTTCTGTTACAATGCCGGATGCTCATATTAACTGGACCAAATTTTCATATCATGAGGTAAATGAAAACTCTGTTTCCAAGGTTTTTTTCTACCTTTGAGGCAAGCTGACGTCAGCTTGTGACGGTTTTCTTCATATGGTCATCTGCTCCAGGCACGTAACTAGAGATGTCAGTTGTGGTAAATTTTGCTTTTCATGCCCGACACCCAATAACCAGTAAAAAATGATGTGAAATCCAGGTGGTGTTTTCCTTTTAATCCAGCACTCCATTGAGTCAGTGAGCTTTAGCACTGCATTTCAAAGTGCTGTCAGTTTAGAGGAAAGTTTTGGTGAAACTTTAATGTTTTGTGATGCAAATGTTTTGCCTTTTATTTTATTTTCTGTTTGGCTTTGCTGAGAGACAGCTGAATAGCCACATTAGCATGCAGAAACATGGTGCCCACCCTCCGGTCTCCACTGGTTAGCTAGCTGCAGCTCTGCACTGCGCACCACCTTGGTCAGATAGGAGCTAGCATACAGTGTCGCTCTTATGGCAGTTACTGCTGTAACGTCCTGACCCGTGGTAGCAAGATGGCTTTGCTGCGGAAAAATGGTGGCCACCCTCTGGTCCCCCCCCAGGTAGCTGTGGTGCGTAAACTGCTTCATTTTGTACCCATTTAGCATTGTCAACTAAGTTAGCACCACAAGCTATACTGACACCATTAATGGTGCTAACAAAGCTAAAAGTGATAACATAGTTAACAATGCTTAGGGGGTGGCTTAATGGTAGAGCAGGCGCCCCATGTACAAGGCTGTTGCCGCAGCGGCCTGGGTTCGACTCCGGCCCGTGGCCCTTGTGGCCCTTTGCTGCATGTCACTCCCCCTGAACTTGTCTGGTTGTGAAGATTTTGTTTGAGAAGCCTTTAGTTGTCAATTTTCACAGTAAAAATTTAAACATTATTACAGTCATTCCCCAGCTGCAATGGTTGTGCAGAGATGCCGAGATACGAAAGACCCAGACACACGTAACGGTCAGAGCAGGCTGGGCTTTTTCAGGAGGTGGGCTTAAAGGGACAGGTGTTAAAACAGAGCGTTTCAGATGGAGGGTGAATACAGGTGTTCAGGCACAGACGGTATGAGGAAAATAGAGTTTTTGAACATTAGAGCATGTAAACACATTAAAGTAGAAACCCAAAAACTATAAACCTGAGAATGAGCATTATAGGCCCCGTTTAATTACAGTACATCATGTTATGGCTTAATTCATCCCGATTAACAGCAAAAGGTCTCACTGTTCACCGAAATCATAATTTTTAAATACCTTGGTCAGTGTAAAATCGACCCCTCTTAAAGTGGTTGGACGGCTCCATCTTTATATGAATTGAGACATCCTTAGTTGGCATCTGTAGCTGTGTGTTTCTTCCATACAGTTAACTATTAAACCTAATGCCCTGCGTCACAGTGAAATGAAGAATGTTTTCTATGTACCTCTGTTGGGAACCAATTATCTTAATGTTTGGGTCTCAATGCTGCCAAAGCCCAGGCTTGGCCTGGCTGTGATAAAATGGGTAGAAGTAAAAATGTTAATGGACAGTTTGGGGTCCGTCACTGTACCGTCAGGGCTTGTGCAGACAGTCTCCCTCCCAGTCTTGCTCTTTTGTCTGCCTGCTCATTCAGGCTCACCGACAAGCCCTCTGTGCTCACAAAGGTCCTTCTGTGAAACTACTATGTGCTAATTGGACAGCTACACATGCACACTGTGTCCCCCTTTTTGTCATATCTGTAATGTCACTCTGTCCACAATCAGCTTCTAGTGAGTAGCACGAACTCTGGCTGGTGGTTGTGCTTAGTGATTCTTTGCAAAATGTCAATACTGGTGATATATTCAATACTTCCCTTTTAGGAATCTAAAGGTTATTCTACAAAACTCTGACTTTCAACTTCGACATTATTTATTTATATTACACCTTTCATACAAACGTGGAGCCCAGAGTGCTTCACATAGTAACATTAAAACAAAATAGCAAAACTAAAAATCAATAAATAAGAAATTTGCAACTCAAACAATTATAATCTTTAGTCTTTATACAACATAGATCGCAAGATCTTTGCCTGAATATAATGCAGTCAGAAATTAGCACAGTAATGCTAATGCATTGCTAATTAGAAAATGGTAGCATGCTAAGAAGTTTAAAGGAATACTTCACCTACACAGTGACCACACAAGTCTCATGTGTTCAGTTGTATACTCAGTACTTCTGAACACATGCAGTTTTGCTAAAACCTTGCTTTAAATACTCAACTGATAAGTGAAAGTGAAACTTATGTACGCTCTCTTCAAAGCCAGATTCCACTGACAGAAAGTAATTTTACTGAACATTGGAGCTACTTGTCTACCACTGCCTTGATCAGGTAGTTTGTTTGTATTATTGTGTGACTTTGGTGTTTAAAGGGTTAGTTTGGATTCACCAAACTCGCACAATAACACACACAAACTAACTGATCGAGGAAGCGGTACACCAGCAACTCCCATGTTTAGCGAGGGAAAATTGGAGGATAGATAAGTTCCATTTTCAATTTAGTTCCCTGTCAGATAGGGCTGTCTGTTTGGGAATTACTAGGCATACGACTGGATAAATAAGACTTGGATTATACTGCATTAGATGGTTGAGAGTTTATAAAAAGATGCTTTGGTATAGTTTTACTATTGGTAAACATGGTCCCCTATGACTTCAATTCATCCAGAATTTTCTCCATTTTTGGATTCTTCGTTTACCATGGAACCACCGTGTATAAACCATTGTTTTCTTCATGAATTCAACATAACACAGGTTGAGTAAATGATATACAAATGATATTGTGGGTGAAGTATTCCTTTATCTTGTATTATACCTGCTAAACATCAATTTGTTAGCATTTAGTTCAAATAAGTGTTAGCTAAATACGTCCTCACAGAGCAGCTAGCATGACTGTAGACTCCTAGGCTTGGAGAGCACTAAAAGTACAGCTTTAAAAACTGAACTTTGGATCCTGTGATTATACTCCCAGTATATATAATAAAGTCTGATTGTAAACATGTGGTGGTGTCATGTCTTTGCTGCTTCAACTTCCAACAATCTGGTTGTTTTGTGTCTCCACAGGTGCCATTCGCAGTTCTTCAGGGGGAAGGGGTGGAATATCTTGGCTGCGCAGATGAAGCCATCATTGCCATTTCTAACTACAGACTCCACATCAAGTTCAAGGACTCTGTCATCAACGTGAGTTCATGTCACAGACAATAAACACACAGAAGAACCACAAAAGTAGTCCAAGTCTGACTCAGTGTGTATGAGTCTGCCATTGGATGCCTATTTTAGATGGAATTCTCCTCCCTTTCCTCTATCCATCTTTGTTTTAGTGCTGTGCATGAAATAACATCAGCCTTCGAGCTACCAACCCACACGCTTTAACGTCTTTTAGTGTTTAGTGTGGTGTTTTCTTGAGAAGGAACTTAGCCATTTTAATGCCAAATCTTGACTCCCTGCGTGCAAAGTTTCCACCAAAACAAGTTCCCTCCCAACATTATTTTGCAGGAGCACCATCGCTAGACCCTGGGCTTAACGCCGCCCAAGACAATTGTGATTGGTTTAAGAAAATTTAAACTTTTGCTTTTGTTTTTTACTGTGTTATTAAACTGGGTAGCGAGAATCATGGAATTTCACTGGTTTTGGTGACACCTCCTAAATTACTGGTATTGTGACATGCCTATGCAGAACCACTTGAGTCCAAAGTGTCATTGTGATATATACCGCTGCAGCAATGCCCTCTCAGGGGCAAATAGCAGGAGAGAGGAGACTATAATGTGTAGTTTGGACACACATAGGCTTTTCCCCCTTTCCCCATATAAATTTTATTAGCACGTAATTGTGCTAATCAGGCAAATAAACCTACAAGTGTTAAACATGGGGTACCCGTAAAGCAATGTTCGTCATATCCCAGTGTAGCTGGCGTGAAGTTGTGTGTACCAGGGTTGTTACCACAGGAGTGGCGGTCCCTCTGATCTCCAGGCAGCGGAGGTTTAATGTGACATCTAGGCTCCGGAGGCCCGGCCCCCACTGGCACTGATGTCCACCAGCTCGCTCCTGTTGACGTCAGACCTTGCTCAAACACAAACAGGCCAATTGTTTGCGTTCACTGGCAGCGAATTTCCTCCTCCTTTCCAAATCCCAGTCATCTTTTCCAGAAGGATTCTGGAAGATGACTGGGATTTGAAAAAGCAGGACGAGGTGAGTGCAGAGGATGTTTAGGGTGTTGCTTCACCTTGACTAACTCTAGCAGAGGACAGTCAGATGAAAGCAGAGTTCACCAGGTGAGAGTCGCTATCGAACCACTTTCCAGAGTCCTGCCTTGACCTCAGCAGCACAGATGAACTCTGTATGAATGCCAACAAGCAACCTTCCCCCCCACACCCCCCTTCACAACTCATCCCCCTACTTCTAAGCTGTTTTCTTGCCCTTTGCTCCTGTCCATGTTTGTCTTCCATTTGGCATGGTCATGTGATCCTGCAAGTAGCGCACTCTGTGATCCACTCAGTTATCTTTCATCTTTCAACCTCTTTGATGTTTTCTTTCCTTTTTTAACTCTTCATTTCCTTTTGTCTCTTGAATTATTTTGGTTTAATAGTTTTTCCATTTCCTCCTGTCTTGTGTCTTCCCTCCCTCCCTCTCTCCCTGTCTCTCTCTGTGTGTGCGCTCCATGGTGTCACTGTGTTTTAGACCTACCCAGGTGTGGACAATGAGATATCTGTGAGTACCATATGATAAAACACCACCCTCTGCCACAGTCTAGACAGCTTAAGTCATCCATCTCCTCTTCATGTTAAACGATTACAGTGCACTGAAGACAAACATTCAACTTAGTGGTAACACTTGATTTAATGGGATTGTCTGGGGGAAAATAATTGTGGTGCGGTGTTGGCTGACCTCCAGACTTAAAGTAATAATCTCAAAGATTATAATTTAAATACATGTCTGTTTAGTCACTGTTAATGGTGATTAAGCCTATGGCACACTGATTAAAGTGTTGGAATAGTTATATATTTGCAGTATGATAAACTAGATGTCTAGGGCAACATTTGCAAAAATTATGCTGTATTAAAGGTTAAGTTTGCTATTTTACAGCCTGGACCCAATTTTCCCATGTTGTCATTGTCCCATGACAATGATTGAAAATGGGTCAGTGTTTGCGTTGTCAATGTACATCCACTGAAAGTGATTGTGATTTTTGCCACTGATGGGCTCAGATTGTTATTCTGAGTGCCTGACCACTGTATGGAAACGATCCCTACAGAGGTGGATCTTTTTGTTCAATAGTAAGATCCTTTTTGTTTAACAAGGAACAGTCCAATGATCACTATCATCAAACCCACCAGACACACGCAGACATTTAAATAAGCAGTAATTTTATTATTGTAAAACTTTACAGTCCACAGAAACAAAATAAAACTTAAACAATCATCTTGGTTCATCTTTTCACTGCTCAATTATCACCAATTCTGGTTTGTTTGGTTTGGTTTGCTTTCGATGTCTCTTTCGGGGCTTATTGTAATTACACATAAAGGTCTATCTCTGTAGGGATCCTTTCCACAAATTGTCGGACATTAGAATAACAGTCTGAGCCTATCAGTGGCAAAAACAAGCACTTTTAGTGGATGTCAGTCGAAGGTGTGGACATGCCCTGAGTGGTTTCATTGAAGTCTGTTTTGCTGATGCTGTCTGCAGCCTTCACGCTCAATACTGAACAAATCACAAAAACCTGGTAAAATAGGGTCCAGTTTGGAAAATACTGAACTTTCCCTTTAAGTTACTGCTTATAAAAGCCAAACTACTGCTGCAATAAGACGGAGCAGCCATGGTGCGCTCTAAGAGCTGCAGACAGCAGTCTGCACACCTCCAACTTGAGGTAACCAACTTATTTCACTGCTGTCTGCAGACTCATGCTGCATGCAGCGTAAAATCACAGTTGTTCTCAGAATGAAAAAGGAAAAACGCTAATCATTGCCTGACTTTGTTATTAAAATGACAACCGAACTTTGTGACCTGTAGTATTAAACCACATGTGCTGTTACCATCAGTAGAGAAGAGGTAGTGAAATGAAATCATATTTTCTTATTCATACAGGGTGCACAAAGTGCTGTTGCACAAATGTTTGACCAGAGGTGAAGTTGCGTGGGTGATTTTGTAAATCTAAGCAGCAGCATCGTTAACACCTTAGTCAACAGGATAACTTGAAAGCTTAGAAAGCAGAGGGGACAATTCTGTGGGAAGAGCCACGTTTGTAGCTGCTGTTTGGTATCATAACAGATGTCTCGAGACAAAGTTAAAATACCGCACAGGCCTTCTTGCAGTGGGCTTAAAGCTGTACTGTGTGTGTATCTAGCCTGGGATCAGTATGTACTAGACCAGAGGGTGGTAACCTCTTTGCAGATGTGCCGCCTGCTTTGACAGCGGGCCATCAGGCTGATCACACATGCGCTCTGTCTCCCCCTACAGGTGCCTCTGAGGCTCATAGAGAGTGTGGAGAGCAGAGATATGTTCCAGCTGCACATCATCTGCAAAGACTCCAAAGTTGTCAGGTACAGTAATCAGAGCAACTCACTCACACACTAAACCCGTCATATTAACCCTACAGGCAGATTGATGCTGTTATTAACAAGAGTAAATACAGTGCAGTGGGCTGGTACGTGTTTGAATGAATAATATAATAGTTTGGCTGGCTGTGAGGAGACAATTTATACACTCTACACACACGACCACACTCAACTGCTAATCAGTATTCCCAGGTGTAAAAGGTTGCAACTCTTACAGCAGTAATAAAATTATATTAATTTAATTCTAGTGCCATTCTAGCTCCTCCATCCTTTCCTCTCCTACTGAATTACTGACATCACTGATTATGGAGATCATGTCTTGTGTCCTCACAGTTTAAGGGCTGGTCCATGTGCGCTCTGCACTGTGTTAACTCCTTCTCAGCCGTTTGCCAAAAGTAGTGATGCTGGGTACAGCACTGATGCCCCCCTACCTCACTCCCACCCCAAACACCATTCACTGATGGTGTAAGCATGGAGAGTGAGGACAGTGTTAGCTTGAAAGATTTGAGCTTGGAGGTAGAAGATGGCGCTGTTTTGTCATTATTACACCTTTATTTAACCAAGTGAAGACACCTTGAGATTCATAATCAGTGTATTACCTATAGTAGATGGTGATCGGCACGCCCCCAGTTTGGAGAAGCAGGCTGGAGTACTGCCACAGAAGCTAAGCAATGTACTGCTGTGATTGCCACAATAACACAAACAAACTAACCAATCAAGGCAGCATTTGAACAGCAACTTCTTACGGTCTGCAAGGTAAAACACCTGTTTCTGTCAGAGGAGTCTGGTGGCTGTGGACGGGCGTTCCAACAAAATCTATTTCAGTCGGCTAAGAAAAGCCCCCCTTAAAAAAACAAATCAATATCACTTTGAATGTCCATATTTAGATTATTTTACCACTTTACTTTGTCTTCAGACAGCCCTTTCCAACAGGGAACTGAAGTAGGTATATTGTTCTCTTCAAAGCCACCAGACTCCTTTGACAGAAAGAGTAATTTTATCTTATAGTACACAGGAGTTGTTAGTCTACCGCCAACTCACAGACAGTACTTGGGTTTATGCGTAGCAATAACATCATGCTGACACCTATGTCTGGTAACGCTGAAAATGTTTTTAGAGGATATGAAAAGGATATGAAAACCTCAAAAGAATAAATAATGAATAATAGAGCCACCGTTTGAAATAAATGCTGAGTGGCCTCAGCCAGTTTTGGATATTGGTCCACAAACTTGCAGCATATGGACAATAGAACAACAAATGCAACAGAATCTACATAATGATGTTTTTTTTAGTGTCAAACATGTTACGTTGTCATTTTTTCAGTCATTTTTGCAGAATATCTCAAAGGCATCTATTGCTGTTTTGTAAATTGTTCTGAAAAACATTAAAATATGGGCACATTTATTTTTTCATTTAGACTTATTTTAAAGTGAATATTAGAAATGTTGTATTTAGTGATTTCATTTAATTTGTGATTGCTTCATTGTTAATAAGATCTAACAGCTGGT
The DNA here is from genome assembly GCA_026686955.1 of Epinephelus cyanopodus. Lineage (NCBI taxonomy): Eukaryota > Metazoa > Chordata > Actinopteri > Perciformes > Serranidae > Epinephelus > Epinephelus cyanopodus. The sequence goes on from CM048924.1 coordinate 19,901,842, forward strand.
GAATTAGCACTTATCATGTGCACACTTGATGAGAAACAGTTTCAAGCAAGAAAAGACGGAGGCCTGCTTTAATTTCACAGCAGACTGATACCCTCATGTGTTCATGGACATCTGTAAAGTTCAGAACCAGCGGAGCCTTCAGATTCTCAGCAGCAGATGTGCCAGCGACGTCTTGGTTCCTCATCATTAAGCAGCTACATTATTACTCCGGTTTCAAGGCTGGAGAATCACAAAGCATCTGAAGAATGAGTTTTCCTTGTTGTGTCCTCCCTCCAGTCCCCAGTGCATGAAGCTGTAACGTGATGTTTTGTTGTTGGATCTCGCTCATCTTTCTAATTTTCGCATTGGGTTCTCCACAGATGCCACTTTGCAACATTCAAGCAATGCCAGGAGTGGGTCAAGCGTCTGAACCGGGCCATCGCTCACCCGTCCCGACTGGAGGACCTGTTCGCCCTGGCCTATCACGCCTGGTGTCTGGGAGGCAGCGCTGATGATGAAGACCAGCACGTTCATCTCTGTCGCCCAGGTCCGCACACACACAAAAATGAGTACTCTTACAATGTTGGATGTCATATTACTCTTGACTTAAGTTTCAAATAATGAAGTAAACATTTGTAAAACTAAACTTCAGACTTCACACTGTTCTGATTAGGGATGCAAATTTTTTGTGATCAATAGCCGACACTCAGTAATCGATCAATAACTGTTAATCATTAAGTTTGGACATTGTTTAAGTTATTTTGTTGTGGACCTGCGCATAGCATGTTGCTTTGCTAAGCACCTCCTCGGCCTGCTCTCTTTTTGTTTATCGTGAGACGACTGCTGCAGGAGTGTGAGATATGCGCCAGGGACATTTAGAGTCCGCCTGCCCCGCACACACACAGTGACAGTGCTAACTTTTAGCATCCCAAGGCTACTGTAAGGGATTTAACAGCAGTTGAGCCTTTGTGGTGTTGGTATGAGTTTGTTGGGAGCATTGAACAGCAGCGGTGTTGGATGTTAGCCACGGCTGCTACCATCTGCCCAGTTTGTGCTAACCAGGCAGATGTTGAACTGGCTGTTCTGTGTAATGGCAGCAACAGAAAGTTTGCGGATACAAAATAAGGAAGACCTGGAAACACTGACCAATCAGAGCAGACTAGGGGGCTTAGCAATACAGGAGAGGGTGAATACAGGTGTTCCAGCACACAGTATGAGGAAAATAATGTTTTTTGAACATTAAAGCATGTAATCATATTATTAGTAGATTTCCAAAATGCAAGTATGATCCTGAAAACAAGCATAAATGTCCCCTTTACACAACAGCTTTCATATTTTGTTAAAATGTTAATACTTCTAAAATAATTTCCTCCCTGTGTGTGCAGGTGATCACGTGCGTCAGAGAATGGAGATGGAGGTGAAGAGGATGGGCTTTGACACACAGAACGTCTGGAGAGTGTCGGACATAAACTGCAATTTCAAGTATGTCGGAGATAAATTACCATAAATAGCATGACACCTCTGTCTCTGCAGATAGCTGTGCTACTGTACTAGGCATGATGGTCGATAAGAGAGTGAATAGTGAGTGACGAAGTTAGAAAAAGTTTTGTGAGAGCTGCAACAGACAGTAGGGCTTGAATCAGGCCAGAGTAGGGACGCCCTAACCACAGTGTTGATCAGTGGGTGGCGCAGGCACCCCACATACAGAGGCAATGTCCTTGCTGCAGCGGCCACAGGTTCGACTCCAGCCCACAGCCCTTTCATGCATGTCGTCCCCTCTCTTTCCCCCTTTACATCCCTGACTGTCCTCTCATCAAAAAGGCCAAGAAAATAATCTTAAAAAAGAACTCTGCCAGGAAATGGGAGTTTTGAATTTGTCTTAAATGATGGTTACATTTGGGGGGAATAGTTGTCAGGCTGGATTAAACTGCAAGAGTACACTGAATACACAGACATTACACATATAGTCCTTATGTAATCAGTTTTAGATTCAGTGTGACTTACACTTCTGAGGGAATCATAGTCTTGGATGTCCATCACAAAAAAACAACGGTAAATCCATTTAGAAATCATAGGAATAAAACCTGCCATCACCTACCTGAGAATTATTGCGTTTTAAGTTTTATTCAAAGTAATCTGCTGATAGTTGCTTGTACATCCATGGGTACAATGCAAAAAGGAACTGGCATTTTTGGGGCTGTCTCTGGTTAAACAAAACTTATCTTATTCATTAACAAAAAGGTCTATCTCTGTAGGGATTGTGGGTTGTCAGACACTTAAAATAACAATCTAAACCCGCCAGTGGCAAAAACAAGCACTTTTAGTGGACGTACATTGACGGTGCAACATGCCCCGAGTGTTTGCATTGTGGGCTGTTTGGCCAGCGATTTACTCAATATTGGACCAATTTCAAAAACCAATTAGTCCCTTGGACACAAAAACATGGGAAAATAGGGTCTGGGTTGTAAAATACTGAAGTTAACCTTTAACACATGGACAAATAAACAAGACTGTAGCACTCACTCAAGCAGAAATAATGCGGTATACCATGTGTGTGTGTGTACCTGTGTGTCCGACTCTTTTGTCTCCTTTGCTGTCTGGACAAATAAATACTCCAAAAAAAAAAAAAAAGGTCAGTCTGCTCGGAGGGCCCAAGAGAGCACATCCTGCTGAGGGAGAAAGACACACAGGACAACTGGCTAATTAAACGCGTCGCAGCCTGCTGAGGCCCATGACTCAGCACAGTATTTCGCTCTCACACACACACGCACACACACCCACGCACACACTGTCTCCGTCTCCCCTTCACTCGACAGACAGTCAGCAGGTGAACAGACATTGAGGGAAGTATCATGAGAGAGGAGGAGAGCAGATGGAGTCGTGCTGTAGCACCGTGTGATTTGTTCTCTCTCAGAGCTGAGCGTTCTTGATGAAGTAGTGTGACCCTGAAAACCAGAACATTTGTGTTGCCCAAGAATGTTGCTGCAGCTCAGAGTATTATTTTGTTTAGGTCTTGTTTTTTTTTTCACTGATAGACTCTGTGTTAAGTCAGTCTGAGTGCACTGGCTGGGAACACATAGACTGTAAACATAATGGATGTCGCTACTGTGACGTCATCCACTGGTTTGTGGACTCCAATCCTGAAGCCTCAAGTTCAGCCTTTTGGTTGTCGCTGTCTTTTTTTGGAGCCAGAGAGGTAGGCTGTGAGGCTGGCACAGTGGATTAGCAAGTAGTGGCTCTGACTGATAAGCTGAAGACACTATCCACATACATTCTGTCACTCAAAGCCTTAATGAAATGACTAACCTGACTTCATTTTTGTATTATATGGTGGTATTAATAATTGTTAAGGCAAAAGAACACCATTTATTTTATCAGTTAGCTGAAGCTGTGAGATGGTGACTTTATTGCCTGTGAGGCTGGCTGCTGAGAACATGGAAGTAATATTTGACAGTGTTTTATTGTCAGTACATATGAAATTTGTTAAACCAAGTTATTTGGTGTATTCAAAGTCATTCTATTAAGCTGAGATGGATTCAGTTTTCTGTTCGTCACTGTTCAATCATCTGAAGACTTTCCGCACAAAGCTGGAGGCAGACATCGGGTTGTATTAGCCTGATGTCTGCCATACACTGGAAGACTTAGAAAAGACTTTCAAAGGACTAAAACTTTGTTTGGTATAGGGCCAGCAGAACTTAGATGGCAGAGCCCTCAATTTGGTGGGCCAAAAGGAAGTTACCATTGTGCTGTTGAGTTTTGCATCCCTGCCAGCTCCAAGATTTGCATCTACATGGGAAGATGTAAAGATCTTGCGTATTTTTGTAGTGATATGCATTGTGTCACTCTTTTTCCCCGTCTTCCCGTTACTGTATTTCTCGGGAAATGTGAAGTAATTTGAATGTGTATTCCAAGGACTTCCATTTCCCTGGAATAAACCTTAATGGCCGTATAATGTTTCCAGCAATATAAACTGCATTAACCTTCCTCTATAAAAGTAATGTGTTTTGTCCTTCCTGTCCACAGGCTTTGCTCCAGCTACCCGCAGAAACTTCTGGTTCCAATCTGGATCACAGACAAGGAGCTGGAGAGTGTGGCTTCCTTCAGGTCCTGGAAGAGGATCCCTGTGGTGGTCTACAGGTGGGTCACATACACACTATCACACCTTTCACCAACATGCACAACAGCATTTCCTTTCTGATAATTAGATCTGCACTTGGGATTACTGACTCTGTGACCTCGAATTCCAGGCACCAGAAGAACGGGGCGGTGATCTCCCGTTGCAGCCAGCCGGAGATTAGCTGGTGGGGCTGGAGAAACACAGACGATGAGTACTTGGTGACGTCCATCGCTAAGGCTTGTCAGATGGACTCGGGAGCCAAGGGTACCTGTGGAGCACCAGCCTGCCGACAACGCGGGGAAGCTCCCGACTCCTCCGACAGTGATTTTGGTAAAGCATTCCTTTTTATTGACTTACATTTTGCGTACACTGTTGGAGCAATGTAGCTCTTGAAAATACATTTGAATTCAGGCTGATAATGTGAAGTGAATTTCCATTATTTATATGTCTAATTAACTTCCTTTACTTCTAAAGTGGCTGACCAATAAAAAATTATGCTTAACATAAGTGCCAAGTGATACACTATTTTCAATTATGCCTGCATACATTGAGCTTCATCAGCAAATACACTGTCAACAATTTAAAATTAATTAACACCCTAGCAATAAATTACATTTATGCACCTCTTTCTGACTGGTTACATGCTCCAAAAATTAAAATCAAGTGCATGCAGTATCTAATATGCATTTTAATCAGGCTTAGTTATATAAGTCTTTAAGTGGGACACCTGTCAGTGCAACTTATGGAGAAAAACAACTCTGATGAGCCTTATCTTACACATGATGCTAGGTGGTTATTGTTAGTTTCAGACCGCAGTTGTCATTTTCACAGCCAGCACCACGTTGTAAAAGTAGCAAATGTCCTTCTGTTCACCCAAGGATGTGTAGGTCTTAAAGTGAGGTGCTGTCAGTTGAATTGTTGGCGTATTGCTATTTGACATTATGAAAAATGTGAATGTAGCAGAGAGCAGAGCTAAAGAGCTTCAGAAGCTAAGCTTTAGCTCTGTTTCCTCTGTCAAGTGTATAACTACAGGTTTTAGTTTTGCTGCCTAAAAGTCCCACGACATCTGCCGCAGAGACATTACTGCTGCAACTACATTTCTCTCAGCAGAAAACCGCTTGCTTCTCTAATTTGCCGAATCCGCCATGTAAAAAGCAGTGTGTCAGGTGCTTTTGAATTAAACAGGAGATGACCTAATGATCAGTTTAATTCTTGTTATGCCCACAACACACCTATAATTGATTAAGGGACTAAATACAGCCCCTTTGCCACTTGCGCCTTACTTTGTGCCCAGATTATGCACCATTTAATCAGCATCAACAGGTGTACTCCACTGTGGAGAAAGAGGCTCTCGTGCTTGTTTTGGCACTAAAACACTTTGATGTTTATGTCGGCTTGTCTAGTGTCAAAGTGAACTTGGACTTGTCCTAAATACACTTTAGACTATGCGCTATAGATCGTCTAAATGGGGCCTAATATGTCAATTTGAAACGTACATGAACTGACTGAGTGCAGAGAGAAATAGTTTAGTTGCAGCGTCGGAGTAATTACTCGTCTGTCTCCATGGTTGAAAGCAGGTCTCTTGACTTGTAATCGTTACTCGTAGCAACACTGTGGCAGTGTCATCAGGAGGAGATATTGATTTTCAGTAGGTTACAAATCGAGTCAGTTTCTGTTTATCATGTCTGTGGCACTTCTCTGATTGGCTCCTTCTGCTTTCACGCTTTCTCTCTCTTCCTCTCTGTGCCAGTTCGATTCACATAGCACTGTCCACTCACAACAGTAAAATATCATCTCTCTGTCCTCCGGCCTGTCTCTCCAGACTCCTCTCTGACGGGCGGCTCTGGCTGCGATGACAACACTGTGCCACAGAAGCTGCTGATTTTGGATGCTCGCTCATACACCGCTGCAGTGGCCAACCGAGCCAAGGGCGGAGGCTGCGAGTGTGAAGGTTAGTGCAACCAAACATTTGAGAAGTTTTAGGGGGGGACCTAATATTTTCATTTTCAGATTCATACATGTATTTTAAGTGCCTACCAGAACATGTCGACAGGCTGTAACATAAACTATCTGTGCTGGAACATCTCTATTCACCCACTGTCTGAGACACTCCATTTTAGCATCCCCTCCCGAAAAAGCCCAGTCTGCTCTGATTGTTCAGTGTTTGTGGGTCTTCCATATGAAAAATCACCAGTAAAGGCTTTTAAACACAACTGGAAAGACAGGAATATGACCCGCAATCTGGGATAAATTACCAACATCAGCAACCAGGATTTCATGTTTCCCTGATTAGCATTTAGCAGTATAAAGAAATCTGTCAGGTTGTAGCCAAACTAGAAATAAACAGCTGGAAACAGAGTATTCAGAACAGTCTAATATAATATGTGCATAATATGTGAATATGTTAACTACATAATTTAAATAAATGTTAATGAGGTATTAGAACAAGGTAACACAATGATGATTAAAGCCCTTATATTTGCTGCATTATCAACTGTTGTACTGTTTTTTTTCCCGGTCTCTCTTGTTGTGAGTTGTGAGTTAATGGTTACTATGGCTGAACAAAGACAAGAGTGAGATAAGGTCCTGGAACCTGCTGCAGTTTTTTTTTTTTTTTTTTAACACGCTGTTTTTATTGGCACTTAAATAAAGATATACAGAGTATAAATATATAAACACAGAACCAGTAAGGACAAAAAGACCACCCCATCCACCCATCAGCACAGGAACAAATAGACCAGTCAAAGAAAATCCAATACAGAAGAAAGAAAGAAAGAAAGAAAGAAAGAAAGAAAGAAAGAAAGAAAAGGGGGAAATGACGACAAATCAGTTAACCTGTGTGATATAAGTAGGGGAGTATAGTATGTTTCATTACGATTTTTCAGCTGCCATATTTGCCATAAAAGTTAAAAATGGTTGTCATGTTGATCCTTAAATAAAACAACAGAAATTCTCCAATTGTAAATGATACATAACATCCTTAATCCAGTGTCCACATGTTGGAGGTGAAGAGTTCGTCCATTAACACAGGATGAGCCTTCAGGCCAGAAGTGAGCAGAAGGAGACAATGTCACGGGTTAGTTACTCCAAACATTGCCATGGACATAGATGGGGCCAACAGCCGTCCAAACATTGCTGAAAAAGTTTTAAATACTAAATCCCAGAAATGAAATAGTTTGGGACATGACCAGAACATGTGACATAAAGTGGCTGAAGACTGGATCAGTATCAAAGCTCTGGACCAGTGGAGTCGGTGCACAATCTTAAACTGAACAACAGTGTGTCTCAGACAAATAGAGGATGAATAAATATTTTGAATAGCTTTATGCCACACCTCCGATTTCTGTTCTCCAAATTCCTGCTTCCATCTCTGCCTTAAAGAGTCCAGAGCTGCAAGATTATGAGCATTGAGTGATTCGTTGATTTGATGGACACCTGGGGCAGTTTTTATAGGAACTGTAAAAGTTATTCAATAGTCAGTGTTTTATTATGAACATACAGTTGAATTTCCCATTGAAGAAAAGTTACAAAAATGTTTGTGTATGCTGTCTTAGAGAGAAGGAAAATCAGAATTGGCAGGTCAGACTTTAAAAAAATTGGAAAACAGAATCAGCTGAAATCTGAAACAGCCAAGTAAATTGCAGTCGTTGCATCTCTAGTATTAAGTGGGTCAGTGCTGCTTTTGATCACATCTATTTAAGAAGGTGCTGCTCTGCGTGCAGTCTCAGGGGCCTCACTCTGCAGAGGTCAAAGCTAATGTCAGTGTCCACTTTGACATATGATATTCAGTAAGCAAATGATACGTGCCACCAGTGACTCTCACTCCTCAAAACTATGAATGTTCTGTTTGTCTGAGATAATAAAAGCAAACACCAACATCTGAACACATGATGCTACTGTATCACACGAGCTAGGTGTTGTTTATGTCTGATGACCTTCGTCAGTGTTGTTTATGTTTGTTTGTTTTCAGAGTACTACCCCAACTGTGAGGTGATGTTCATGGGAATGGCTAACATCCACGCCATCCGGAACAGCTTTCAGGCCCTGAGGACCGTCTGCAGTCAGATCCCCGATCCGGGAAAGTAAGTCGATCTGTTTGACCTTTCTCTCCGTGCAGTTCTGCCTTCATCGGTGCCGCCCTCTCCCTTTCCCTCCCCCCCGTTTTAATGGCCACTGTAAGCAACACCGCACAGAGATGGGAACGCTGCCACAGTCCATTCCTGTTCATGCTGGGCTGGCCAGCTGTCTGTACACAGCGACAGCGGAGACGTGTGTTTCCGTTTGTTCTGTGTGTTTTTACCAGCTGTGTATGCTTTACGAGTGTGTTTACATCTGTGACTGTATATGTATTACATGTGCGGTTGTATGTACAGTGCATAGGTTAACCCAGCTATGACATCAACCGTGTTATTTTAGACACTTGTTGTTACTCTGATGGAGGTGTGTACTGACACAGGGAGGCCTCCATAGATATAGGTCAGAGGCTTCCTCCTCTTGACCCTGTCAACCTAAGATAACCCAGAGTGACCAGAGGTTGTTGATGTTGCAACGGGTGCTTCGCAAAGTCAAGGAGGGATCCTGAAATGGCTGCATGCTACGTCGTCTAAATCCCACCGAAGGATCATGTCAATGTGTAGGATAATTTGTTCAGAGAATTTTCAAGGATTTTTAATCCTATGCACACGATACATCAGTCCTCTTCGGCGATTTCTAAAGAAGATGCAAGTGAACTTTCAGTTACTTTTACCAAAATCTGTTTTTGATCACATTTGAGGCAAGAAACGTCAAGACAACTTTATTTGTATAGCACATTTCATACACTAGGGCAATTCAATGTGCTTTACAGAGTAATAAAGATACAACAAACGTAAAGGATTCATTTAAAAAGTACAAGCCAGTGATACAAGAGGTACAACATTTTAGAAAGAAGTTTGAGCAGTTTAAGTCAAGTGAAATAAATTAAAAGTTAGAGTATGCAGTGTAAAACAGGAAAGCTTTTAGGTCTGACCTTAAAGTGGTCAGAGTCAGGTCTGTGTAATGTCTCAGGGAGGTCGTTTAAGGTCTGTGTTGCACAATAACAAAATGCTGCTTCATCGTATTTTATTCTAACTCTAACAAGCAGTAGGCCTTGGGAGTTTCATATTGCACAAACATATCAGAGATGTATATGGGCCCAGAGCCACAAAGTGATTTGTAGACGAGCAGCAAGACTTTGAAGTAAATTCTCCGAGTGAGTGATAGCCAGTGTAGGGATTTTAGAATTGGTGTTATGTGGTTGTACGTCTGAATAAGTTGTAGTCGCCAAAAAGCTTTTTTGAGAGCCCCGTGAACAGACTATTTTGTTAATCTAATCTCCTGGAAAAAAGGCATGAAATCCTGTCACTGTATCTTCACTTGAACTTGATATACGAGGCCTAATTTAAAAGTTTATTCTGACTTTTGTAAGGAGAGGGCACTAATGCATCGCCAGTTCTTGGCTGTGCTTGTCTTTAAAAAATGGCACAGAACAAGAGCGAAGAGATGACGGTGCAAAATGCATTTGAATGCAAGTATCTTCAGTGTCCTTGTAAATGTGTTATCACCATGAATGTGTAATGTCGGTATAAACTGCTATTCGTTAACATTGTCCTGGTTCACTCATCAGAAGCAAATGGGATTTTCTCACTGGATTTATTGTTAGTATTGCAGAAAATAACATCCGTGGCGAACAAACAATACTTAAACGTTTCTTTAAGCAAGATAATCTTAACATATTAACACCACTTTTATAGGTTTTGAAGTGTAAATGCAATCGCCAGAAGTAAAAAGCTAACATTAGGCTTTAAACGAACTACACCACAGTCGCATGACTTCAGTGTCGCCACCACAACGAGGTTGTTAAGGTGTGTTCAGTGTGATGATGTTCTTTAGTCTCATTTAGCCACTGGTAAGCAACCGCCTCTAAAACATGAAAGTTTCAAAAATTCAGGAAAGGGATATTTACCAATGTATTTCATGTCGTTGAACAAAACGTGAATGTCAGACTTATTTTCGGAATCTAACTAAAACCCCATTGACTTCAAGATGAGGGAACAGGAAGTGCAATAACACTAACTCAGTTCTAGGCATTAGGACTCATTCCTGCACCACTCTGTATTTAGCTAGATATCTGGCGAGGCAGGCTAACTGAAGCTGTCATTGCGAAGGCCAAGTCTGTTATCAAGCTAGCTGTTAAAGCCTTCAAACATAACATTTGTGTTTGAAATGAAAATGTCCAAGAGCACAGTTGTCCATTTCTTTTGCCGTTTTAAAAATTGGAACTTAAGACGGGACATTGTCAGCGACGCACACCCGAACCCTCTTTAGACTGTTCCATTACGTGTTCTCTGAAGGTTTGGCAGGAGTCTCGCCACGCCTTTGTAGGACCCGACTTGGAAATACCATCCTTGACTTTGAGAAGCAGCCCACATCTAGGCTCTAGACCACATCATCTGTCGGGACAGGCTCTGTATAGATTTCTCCGTATCTGATCAGTCACCTCTGGTGTTTCCAGCTGGCTTTCAGCACTTGAGAGCACCCGTTGGCTGCAGCACCTGTCCGTCATGCTGAAGGCAGCCACTCTGGTGTGTTCAGCAGTGGAGAGGGAGGGCCGTCCTGTCCTGGTGCACTGTTCAGACGGGTGGGACCGCACCCCCCAGATTGTAGCCCTCTCCAAGGTCCTGCTGGACCCTTACTACAGGACACTAGAGGTGAGAGTCTGCACAGTTGGACCACAGAATGTTGCATACAGTAGAATTTTAGATACACTCGTTATAACTGAAATAATTTCACACATTAAAGTCTGTTTACAGGAAACTGAATTGTCAGCAGTCAAGTTGCATTGTGGGTACATAGGTGCCAGATTTTTACAAGGAAGAAGAACTAGTGGAATAAAGTAGATGATATCTCTTGCTCTTCCTATCCTACTGCCTATGGTGACAATGTTATCAGACTGAATCAGTTTTTGCTGCATTGTCATATTAGCACTTCCATAACTGACTACCTTGTGGTCCACAGGGTTTCCAGGTGCTTGTAGAGACTGAGTGGCTGGACTACGGTCATAAGTTTGGGGACCGCTGCGGCCACCAGGAGAACGCTGACGATGTGAGCGAGCAGTGTCCCGTCTTCCTGCAGTGGCTGGACTGTGTTCATCAGCTGCTCAAACAGTTCCCCTGCCTGTTTGAGTTCAACGAGGCCTTCCTGGTGGGTGGTCGTACAGCACTCTTTACTTCCCTCTGTTCTTTTAATAATTACTATATATGTTTTTTGTTACTATATTCACCTGGGACTAATATTGCAGGGGATCTTATAAGATTTAGAAATTATCCCCCCTCGAATTTACTCAAATTTACTTTATAATATCAAAGCTCTGCGTAACAAAATGCAAAAATGAACGTTCACATTAACCTTTAATTATGAAATCAGTCCCCTGGGTTGTTCGTGCAGTATTTTGGAGAAATATTGATTGGATACTGTCTGTAAGTGTTGGAAGACAGAAAAAATGTTTCTTCGCACATGCTGCCGTGCGTTTCATCCATCTCATCATCTTTTGAAATTTTGATCCGAGCGAGATGATCCTACTGCACTGCACCCCATATTCTTTCAAAACTTTCATTTGTAATTGCCTGCGCAGTCTCTGTAATTCTCGACCAGAAAAGAGGTGCGAAGAAAACAAACCATGACATCTTTGTTTGGTGAAATATGGTAGGTAATTTGCGGGGAAATTTTTATTTGACAAATTACGGACATTGCAGATTCACACGGGATTACGATCACAGATAACCTCAGCAATTATCGCAAATTACTAGAGATCCCCAGGTAATACTAGTCCCATAGGGCTTACATGACATTACATGGACCGTCTTTGAAAAAAAAAAAACACGCGTTTTAAATCAACTCCTTTTAGCCATTGCCTTAAAATGTTGCAGCCAATCAGAACTAAGAACACTGTCATTTTACAACCACGACTAATCTTGTTGTCAGGTGGTGTTTCACATCATTGAGCTGTTACACTGAATTTGCAGAGCACTATCAAACCATAAAGAATCTGAATCACTGCCTGACTTCATCTTCCATCTCCCTCGTGTGTCCAGGTCAAGCTGGTGCAGCATACATACTCGTGTCTTTACGGCACCTTCCTGTGTAACAACGCTCGCGAGAGGGAGACGAGGAACATCTACAAGCGCACCTGCTCTGTGTGGTCCCTGCTTCGCAACGGAAACAAGAACTTCCAGAACTTCCTCTACATCCCCAGTCATGATATGGTACCCACCTCTTTTTACACTGTAACTTACATTGTTGATTTTGGGATGAGCTGTCCCTTTAAAGGAACAGTGGTATTTAAGGACCGTAGCATGACTAAGCAGATTGCTAGTTTTATTCTCCCAGACTCTAAGTAAGCTGCTTTATCAATGATTAATATGACTTAACTTTCACTTTCATCCCCAAACTGTTTTTTCTATCAGAGATTTAAAGCATGACTCTAACTTGAAGATTAAACCCTGATAGTCTGTGTTTGCCCTCTAAGACAAGTATGGAAAAGGTCATAGTAAACCCTCCACAGCAGTAGTAGAACAGCACCGACAGGCACCATCATAACTGTATATTGATCGTCTGGGATCCTCGTGTCTCGTTTGTCTGCCAGGTGCTGCAGCCAGTCTGCCACACACGAGCATTACAGCTGTGGACGGCTGTGTACCTGCCCACCTCCTCCCCCTGCACCGCTGTGGACGACTCTATGGAGCTCTACCTCCCCCCGAATGTCACCGGAGACGAACTCACCTCCCGTTCCCTGGACAGGTGTGTTTGCTAGCTACTCACTATCTGTGCTTAATGTTTGTCGCTGTCCATGTACAGAGATATACATTAATTCAAAATCCCCTCATGTTAGAGAGCAACACTGCCCTCTAGAGTCCCAAACAGAGAATTGCATAATTGCCATTTCTGCACCTGTGGGATAAAAATAAACCTTTTTATGTATCTCTCATTCCCAGACTTCCCAAGACTCGCTCCATGGACAACCTGCTGTCAGCTTTTGAGAACGGGGTGCCCTTGACACGTACATCCAGCGACCCAAATCTCAATAAGCACTGCCAGGAGGATCGCTCTGCCCTGGAGCCCTCGCCAAGCACGGAGGAAACCTCTGCAGACGTCTCTGATGAGGTCACGCCCGACACTGGACTGGACAGCAGTGAGGGGGAACCTCTACACCAGAGTCCTGCCAAGACTCCAGAGGGTGTCCCAGTTTCAGAGAGCTGTGAAGACACAGAGGAGGAGCCCTGTCTCACCACACAGCCCCTGCCCTCTCTGCCCCTTCCCCCTGTCCCTCTCAGTAAGGACGTCACACTCAATCACACTCCCTTCCCCACTCCTGTCCTTCAACAGGCTCTGCCTCAGATCACTAACCCTCCACTCCCTCCACCTCCACCTCCGCTGGAGGCTGAGATCCCCTGTAGGACTGCTGAGAGCACCACGTCACCCACTCATAAATCAGAGCCGTGCTTACCTCTCCCCTGCAACGGCACTCAGCCTGCAGCTGCCACACCCACCTCGCTGCTGAACGGCCACGGTGACGGCCAAACAAATGGCCTCCCAGCATCTGCAGAGCTGCTGGCTCTGAAGCAGCTCACACCACTCCTTCCCATGGAGGACTCCACAGAGACTCTGACAGACGAGGGAGAGCTTCCCCCCGCCCTGCCTCCCACTGTGAGCCAGCATCTGACCCAGAATCATTTGAATGATGAGCCTGAGTCACCCCAACCCCAGAAGGAGAGAGAGGACATGAGTACAGACATAGTGAAAGGAAGAGAGCGTGTGTTCACAGCTGCAGCAGCTCCTGCAGATTGCACCCAGGTAGCAGCTCGCCATCTCATCTCCCAGAGCCAGATCACAGACCTGTCCCTGCTCGGCGCCCACTGGGAGAGCGTCCAGGGTCTGGTGCAGTCCGCCTGCAGCAGTGGCAGCCACTCTGGCATCAGCCGGGCCTTGCAGCACAACACTTACCAGAGTCGTCGACTTGCCAGTAAGCTGCTCCGCTCCCAGGGCTTCGCCATCGCCAATGGGTCCCAGTGCTGCCGCAGAGAAGCCCTGTGTTGTCCCAGCAGCCCTGTGCAGGCTGGGTGGCTGTCTGCTGCCAGGAGTTCAGGCTATGTTGGTATGTGTGGGCCTGCTGCCACCGCCCTCAACAGCTACTCCCTGGCTGGCCATCAGCTCCTACCAGTGTCGTACTCCTCGCCCTCCACTTCCAGCTCCCCTCCCCCACCCCAGGCCCCTGCTTACCTGGATGACGACGGGCTGCCGGTGCCCATGGATGCCGTGCAGCAGAGACTGCGGCAGATCGAGGCGGGCTACAAGCAGGAGGTGGAGGTGCTGAGGCAGCAGGTGCGACAGCTGCAGATGAGGCTGGAGAGTAAACAGTATGGCACCCCTCCCTCGGAGCCAGACATCGACTACGAGGACGACATCGTGAGTAGCTTTTCCCAGTGATGACGTTAATGTCCAGTGCTAGAAGCTTATTTCTGTCTGCAGTGTCAATAAAATGTTTACTTTTGATAATCCCCAGGAAGTGTTCTTTCCTCTGTCAGTCCCGTCTGTTTTCTGATCTCGCCCTTTTCTCTCTGTTTTCAGACGTGTCTGCGGGAGTCAGACAACAGTAATGAGGAGGACTCTCTGTCAACCCACAGCGAGGACCGTCTGTCTGAGGGCAGCTGGGACCGAGTGGAGCCCAAGGACACAGAGGTCAGCATCTTTCACTGCTTCATTGTCTAAAATAACTCCGCTTCATCACCTTCCTTCCTCCCCCTCACCTGTGTGACGAGGAGCACCTCTGATAACAGCACACTGTTCTGATAGAGATGTGTGTGTGTGTGTGTGTGTGTGCGCGCGTGTGTGTGTGCGTAGGTCACGAGGTGGGTGCCGGACCACATGGCCTCCCATTGTTTCAACTGTGACTGTGAGTTCTGGATAGCCAAGAGACGTCACCACTGCAGGTGGGTGTCCTTCTTACCTAAATAAATACAAAACCACAAACAATATTCAAACAATACTTTGACTATCAATAACCATCAAAAAACGTTTTTCTATTCATCATCAATAAACACTTTTTTAAATTTAGATTGTATCGTTGTCGTCAACCTCTGACTTGAAGTGTCTTTTACTGAGCTAGCTTGAGAACGGCCCCCACTGATTTTTCAAATCTTAGCCGATGTTGAAAATGTGACAGACCCTACACCTAACAACATGTAAAGTATACATATATATATTTGTAGTTCATGGAGAGCAACGATTCGACCTTAACAACCAAAGTCCTGACTCGCAAATCTCGCAAATCTCTCGTGATCAAACATGACTAAGAACATAACATGAGAAAACATACATGGCGGATGACAAGCAGGAATATGTAGCCTTTAGTTTTTGCAAAAAAACATTTAACAACATGAATTAAGTTGTGGAGACAGCGTGAACATGCACTGTACATGTTAAAGCCTGAGCCCTTCACAGTAGGACACTGGATGGTATCTAATACTGAACATGTTTAGTATTTGCGATTTGAAATCAGTTTGGGCAGAACAGACTTCCCACCAGAGGGGAATGTAAAAAACACATTTAACATACATCGACAACATCAAACAAAGTAGTGCTTTGCTGACGATTGTCAGAAGAGGGGAATCTGGCACAAAATCAGCTTGATTATCGTTAGTGTGTTCTGTGAACTGTAACTTGTCATCAAACACACTTCATTTAAACTCAACAGAAACAAAATAAAACTCACCCACTCATATCTTCGTGTTTCTAGTGTTCCAGTAATCACTAACTGTGAATTAAGGGTTTATTTCAACCTGCTCATCTACAGATTTTACCACTGTGTCTGAGCAGCAGCAGCTCTCAGTCATTCTTTTGAGGCAGACCATTAAAATTAGCAAAATAAATTGACAAGAATCACCCAGAAAAACAACTCAATCAATCACAGATAGCTGATATAATTGTCCAGTTACCCAGCCCCCAGTTACCACTATCTCAATATGAAGTGAAATTTCAGAAACCTATTCATTTAATGACTTAAATACAGAAAAGCAAGAAACAACAAGAATCTGTAATCGGCACGGCTTCTAATGAATCCTGTCAATCATCAGAATTGTCTATAAAAAAATTCTCTTCATTGACCGATCAGCTAAAGTTGTTCTTGTTCATTATGAAGATCTCTCGCTATTTACTGTCTTGAAAGTCAAATAAAAACACTGATATCACTCTCATGTCTGTACATAAATATGAATATCGACTTTAGAAAGCTAGAAAGAGTGGAAACAGGATGACGTGGCCAGCCTGTTGAGCTGGTGGCTCTGTAAAAACATCATGTTGTTACGAGGGAGATGTATACTGGGTTAATTGGGGTGCAGTAAGCTTCAGAGGTGCTGGAAGTCAGCTGTGTCTCCATGCTTCCAGTCTTTGTGTTAAGCTAAACATCTGGCTGCTGCCTTTAGCTTCATATTTAATGTACAGACATGAGAGTCAGTTTTAACTCTCATCAAACTATTCCTTCAAACTTGTAGGCCTCGTCTCCAACAGTAGCTGCTTTAGGATCAGGTTTAACAGGCTCCTGATTTATGTATTCACTCATTCAAAGCATCAGATATGATAAACATTTGTTCAGCAGAGCTTTTTGGGAGTTTTTTTGTATACACATATCTCCTGGCACTATGTTGCTGCAGCGCAGTTCTGCCAAAGCAGCAGCCTGCGATTCAAACACAGACTTTGCTTTGTATTTTCAAAGCAATAAACCAAGCTTTAGTTTCAGCCCATGGTTTCAGAATGAAAGGCCAGAGAATTATTTATATGCTCCGCTGAGACAGTCGTCCCAAACTGAGAGAAATTTATAACAGATAGAGCACTACTCTGAAAAATACAGAGGATGGACAAAATGTTTGCTGCAGTAGAAGTAGCTGAGTATCAGATACATTCTGCATATGTCACTATTTAAACATGTTCATCCTATAAAGTCATGAAAGTGAAAGGAATAATTAACCTTCAAAGAAAAATTTAAAAGAATTAAATTAAAGTCTCTGATACCTGTAGAAAGTCTGGACCACAAAAACCACATCAGATGTGTTTTTTGCAAATTGAATCCAAACCACAGTAGGAAGTGGTTTAAAATGTGATGGCAATCGGATTTCTTCAGTCAGTCCAGACGCTCTGGATGCTCAAATCGTATTTCAAAAGTGTCTTTTGCGACAATCGCAACACGACATGACGCCGTCAAATCCAAAGTGACGGAAGTGCTGAACGGAATCCATGCTGCTACTAGCAGAGCTATATGGAGGAGTTCTGCACCGCGACTTGTTTGGAGGACGAAATGATGGACCTCCATTTCTCATGATTCCGAGCCGAAAAGCTTCATCAATAGCTTAGGAACGTAGTTGCTGACACGCATTACCACAGCAACCCACACAGATAGGTCAGTGTTGTCTGAACACACGTGATCTGATCAACTGCAAAGATCTGATTTGAGAAACAAATCTGATCACCCTGCAGTCTGAGCGAAGCCTTGGTTGTGTCCTCCCTCCTAACTCTCTGTGTGGTCTCCATCTTCAGGAACTGTGGCAACGTGTTCTGTAAAGACTGTTGTCATCTGAAGCTGCCCATCCCAGACCAGCAGCTGTATGACCCGGTGTTGGTCTGCAACACCTGCCACGACCTGCTCCTGGAGTCCCGCACCCGCGAGATCCGCAGCCAGCAGCTCAAGAAGGCCATCGCCACAGCCTCCAGCTGAGAGAAGCGTCGTGTAGCATGGCCCGCCTCGGCTCTGTCCTGCTCGTTTTGGACTGATGAGCCGAGCGCCCCGTTGTGACCCCAACCTGCTGCGGTTTTGGGAAGATGAGGAGGAATTGTTACTCTTTGGGAGGCTCAGTTTGGGAGTGGAGATGCACTGTGAGACTGTCTGAGAGGCGGAGAAGAGGAACGTCTGAGATGGAGGTGTGTCAGCGGGGGAGGTTTTCCTGCAGAACAAACCCCCTTCTGTTCAAAGACATTTTCAGCCTGGAGCACTGCAGCGTCCGGCTGCCTCCACGCGGCTCAGTCCTCTAGCGGCGCCCTGTCCGAGACACTTCTCCAACCTGTCCACCCACCTTTAGTACCAAACACCTGCACCCTCCTTACAGACACTGTCTCGCACTTCAGAGGACAATCGCTCACCCTTCCACGTGTCGGGGACTCCAAAGCCTTTGCCTGTACTACTGGAGGCTTTCAACTTTAAAAGAAAAGAATTGCTGCTACAGTATTTAAAAGTCTAATTTTGTATTCTTATTTTGTGCACTACTAGCTGTTGTGTATTTGAGGGAATTTGAGACCAAACTTGAGCAAAAGGGAGAAATCTGCTGTTTACTTTGTCATTGCATCTTTTTTCTTGGAGCCTGAATGTAATATGTAATGGATAACTGGATCGAGTTTATGTTCACGTGCATTCGGTGGGTCGTATATATGTGTTCATTGCTGCAATGTGTTTTCAAAAATTATGTATATGCACAGTCAATGTGGTTCTGTCTTTATCAATGCTTTTCTCCAGTATAGCCATGTTGCAACATTATGCGTTCTGGGGGACGTGTGTGTGGACGGATCGATGCCATGCTGTTTGTTTTGTGGAATGTGTGCTCGATGTGTTAAGAGGAAGAGAACACAGTAACGTGTGGAGACAACAGTTTTCTGTAATGTCTACTTCTGATGCGAGACAATGTCATTTGAAGGTACTGTGGGTATTTAGTGACGTCGCAGAGGGAAGGTTTTTCTGCTGAGATATTTGAGAATGAATGTCCATCTGACTGATGCGTCCTCCTCGGATTGTTAACAGGCAGTAAAGACTGAACAAAGTGCTCAGAGTTTCTCGTTCTGTTCAGGGGAGTTTGGCCACAGCCCCCTTTAAAAAAAAATCTATGTTTGTGTCTACTGGTTGTTCCTTGAGACAATAGTGCCATATTTTGTTTTTGTCTATTTTTAAAGCCTTTTTCTTTCTTCTGGATGGCAGCAGGTTTCTAATTGGCCACCTCTCTGTATGTTTAACTGGTACAGATAGTTAGCTGCTTAATAACATTGAGACAACTAAAGATTAACAGATGGCTCGGTTCAATAACGAGGCTAACCGTTTCAACGGATGATCGGATGTCACTGAATTAGTTAACCTGTGTGGTTATCCGTGGTCTAATATTTGGGATTTTTTTCACACGGTGTTCATGAAGTCAAAATCTTTGAGAGGAACTCAGACATGTAACATACATAGTTATCTGATCCGTAGTGGTGGCTAAAACCTGTCACTTAATGAATAATTGTTGTAAAGAAATGCACTGTAAAAGTTAAATCCCATGGGTTAAAATAAAAGATTATATCATGGATCTGTTACCAAGGTTCCTTATTTGCATGTCACTCTGGGAAAAAAATAGGGTCTACTCATATTTTTTATACATACATATTTACAGCGATCAGCCAAAACATTCAAACCACTGACAGGTGAAGTGAATATTATTTTGTTCCAATGCATTGTTCTGCTGAGAAACCTTTGGTTCTGGCATTCATGTGGATACCACCTGACATGTTCCAGATGGGGGGGTTTGAGTGGGTGGAACATGAATGCCAGAACCAAAGGTTTCCCAGCAGAACAATGCATTGTGACAAAATAATCAGAGTTATTCACTTCACCTGTTAGTGGTTTGAATGTTTTGGCTGATCGCTGTAAATAAATATATATATGTTTAAAAGAATATGAGGAGACCTTCTGAATATTTTTTATGACAGTTGCTCAGTCGTCGCGGTATGAAATTACCTGGATATCCTGCATCGTTGGGCCCTTTAGAGCAGGCGCACTAGAGACTTTGTGGGTTGAATGGCTAAGTTCCAGTTTAGCGCTCTGCTAATTTAAATGGAGAATAAATTGAGTTAATCGTTCAGCTCTTCTAGACTTGAGAAATATTGTCTGACAGAATGGATCAAAATCTGATATTGGAACAAATCATTTCATGGGTGTTGTGATGCTCAAAAAATGTATCCACCAATTTACAGACATCTCTTCCACAATGTAAGTCAATAGGAAAACCTGGCAGTTGTAATTCTACATTTTGCCACTATGTTAAACTGGCTTCAAACCCTGGCACCGTTCCAAAGGGCTTGGGTCTATTAGATATATGGTTTTGGATCAGATGATCATGAGGCTAACACATTGCGTTTTTCCATTTGGCACTTTTGGCTGGGTCGAGTCAAACCATATCATGTTGACTTGCATTTCCATTAACCAGTTTAAACACACCGAGATGGACCCTCTATGGAGTTGAGCCCCAAAACTGCTGTAGCAATGGTAACTATGGTAGCACCAATAGCTGTGCTGACACTGCTAATGGCTCTAACAGTGCTAGCAGTAATAGCATAACTTCGTTCACGATGCTAGAGGGGAGTTAAGGTTCAAAACTAAGCCGCTTGCTCACCTTTGAAACCGCAGAGTGGGCATGTTGTTTCTGCAGCTACGCTGGTGGTCATCGCTGTATGGGCGGGGCCGCTAGCTAGGTCCCAGGTGGTGTGCAGTGAAGTAACCTGAAGAGTAGCAAAATTAATTCATAGACCGACACTCGTTACCTGTCAAAAATATTCTCATGACTAACTGATTAATGGTTAACCACTGACATCCCTACCACTGATGTATAGAGAGAACTGGATACAGTGTTGGAGGCAGGGCCATACTCATTCCTATGAAAGTTCTTTTGTGACGCATGAAGTCTTAACAGTTTGACCTCCGGGTATAAAATTACCTGGATCTTCCACATCCTTTAACTCCACCTCCTAATCTCCTAAATCGTACACCTTTTTGGACATAATGATTTAAAGAAGGGCTGTTTTAGTGTTTGCACTTGGAGTTGATGTGTCTCAAAAATCGATGAGCTTGCTTACAAATGTCTCTTTCACAATGAACGTCTGTGGGGAAACAGTCTTTAGGTCCAGTGGTGTCACATGACAGACCTAAAAGTTTGGCCACTTTGTCAAATTAGCTTCAAAGCCCTGCTCTGTCCCTGTATCCAGTCCTCTTTATACATCCATGAAGTAGATGTAAATCCCTGCTGCACTGATCTGATGCGTCAGGTCAGGTCAGCACTCGTATGGAGAAGAGCTACACAATAAATCAATCGTGGACACACATGTGATGAAATCAACTAATACATTACGAAGAGGCTGGAACACACTGTAAATGTCTGGTAATGATTCACAACAGATCGAGACAACAAACAGAGATGACACGTATCAAACTAAACTGGTGGAACAACCTGTTCATAACCAGAGAGACAGAGAGGTGAAACTGTATGACAAATTAAAAAGTTTTAATTTTTTTTTTTTTTTTAAATTAATTTGATAAGCATGTAAACACACTCAAATTAACGTTGAAATTCAGCACTTCATATGGAGCCAAATCAGTGCTGTCCAAAACTGAATGTCTGTAAATCAGTTTGCTGAGGTTTCTAAAATTAGACATGGAAAGCACCAAACACTTTACTGAACCAAATTCTGAAGTACTTGTCCTTTACTGTTGTATTTCCTTTGTATGCTATGTTATGCTGTCACTCTTCTTCTTCTCCCATTCATTATAGGTTTTTAAAATAAGATTTTAATGAGCACATAAAACACAGATTTGGAGTAAATTAAATCATCTAACAGCACATGTCCATCCATCCACTATCTGTAAGTGCTTATCCTTTAGGGCATTGGGAGTGTTTACACCCACATCAGATTGCGACTATACTGTGATGTTTTTATACAGTTTCACGTTTCATTCACTTTGGTAGAATACAGTTTGTTGTATCAGTTAAAATGGAAATAGTTTGAAATACACTGCTCAAAACACTTCAGGGAACATTTAGATCACACATCAGATGTTGACGGACGAATTATTTAAGTTGAAGATCTTTGCCGATGTATGTTGTATGAACAAAATGACGTAACAACAGTCAGTGGAAACCAAAATCATCAACCCACTGAGGGCTGGATTCAAAATCACACCAAAAATCAGAGTAAAAAATTGAAATCACAGGCTGATCCAACTCATAATGTGACTCAGTAGTGTGTACGGCCACCGCCTGCCTGTATGACCTCCCGACAATGCCTCCCAGACCTGGATCAGGTCATCAGTGAGCTCCTGGACAGTCTGTGGTGGTACTTGGTGGGGTCGTATGCACCAGTACATAACGTCCCATAGGGGCTCAGTTGGATTTAGGTCAGGGGAACGAGAGGGCCAGTCAGTGGCATCAATGCCAACGTTATCCAGGGACTGCTGACACACTCTGGCCACAAGAGGCCGGGCATTGTCCTGCACCAGGAGGAACCCAGGGCCCACTGCACCAGCGTAAGAGTCTGATAATCGCTCTGAGGATTTCATCCTGGTACCTAACAACAGTCAGGGTACCGTTGGCTGTGACATGGAGGTCTGTGCAGCCCTCCAAGGAAATGTCTCCTCAGACCATCACTGACCCACCACCAAACTGGTCATACTGGATGATGTTAAAGGCAGCATAACATTCACCACTGCACCTCCAGACTCTTGTCAGTTGTGCTCAGTGTGAACCTGCTCTCATCTGTGAAAGAATGGGTCACTAGTGGCCGACCTGCCAATTCTGGTGTTCTATGGTGAATGCCAATCGAGCTGCACGGTGCTGCACAGGTCCCACAAGAGGACGTCGGGCCCTCATGCCACCCTCATCGAGCCTGTTTCTGACAGTGTGGTCAGAAACATGCACACCAGCAGCCTGCTGGAGGTCATGGTGTAAGGCTCTGGCAGTGCTCCTCCTGTTCCTCAGGAGCACAGAGGAGCAGATAGCGGTCCTGCTGCTGGGTTGATGCCCTTCTACGACCCTTTCCAGCTCTCCTCATGTAACAGCCGGTCTCCTGGTGTCTCCTCCCTGCTTTTGAGACTGTGGGCTGCAGGTACCACCTCGTGCTACCAGTAGTGACAAAGACACTAGCAGAAGACAAAACTAGAGAATAATCAGGCAGGATAAGGAGCGAGCAGCTGTCTGTGGCCACCACGTGTAAAACCATTCGCTTTCTGGGGGTTGTCTTGCTTTTGTCTCTCCATTGCACCTGTTGTCACTTTGATTTGCCCCAAAGCGGCTGAAACTGATTCACAATCACTTGTACTTCCTAAATGGACAGATTGATATCCCTGAAGTATAACTGACTTGGTGTTATACTATGACCATTAAGTGTTCCCTTAATTATTTAAGCAGTGCAATTAAAGAGGAAATAAAGTAGAAATGGTGGAAACAGGAAATTGAATGCTCCATTTACAGCACAAAGGAAGCGCGTCAACCATTGTGAACCAAAACAGGAAGTAAACAGGAAGTAGTCCAACTGGATATTGTTTTATAAAATTATAATACAAGTTCCATTAAAGTGATACAATCCCAAGAGAGTATATGATTCAATACCCATAATGTGAACAGAGTGGCGTGTTGTACTGTCTAACATTTTGGTGGCATTTCAGCACGCTGACTCCATCAAGTACGCTGCAATACGCTCGACTGTACCTCATTCAGGACTAAACGGGCTGTTGCTGCTGCAGTAGCGGGACAATCACCTGTGGCATTAAATCAAAGAAAGAATGTGAGCAAAACCATACAATTAGTCTGTTTTTTTTCAGATCTGGACACAAAAGGATCAAATGCAGATTTTGTGTGACTGGTGACAATGTTACCTGAGTTATTTCGGTTGATACCTTACTGTAGGTACTGAGTACTGATACCCAGCTCTGGAGGACAGCGCTTTTGTTTTCCCGAGTAGCCATCAGTAACCATCCCCAGTTACCAAAGAGTATCAAAAACAGTCGTTCACACCGACAGGCAGTTTGAAGTCAGTGATTAACCTGCGTGTCTTTGGACTGTGGAAGGAAGCTGGAGCACCTGGAGTAAACCAGATACAACATAAATGTGGAAGCAAAGAACTTTGCATCCTTTGAATCCCCTCTCCGTTTTGCTCTCATAGATGGTTAGACAGCCAAGGCAACTTAATTTGTGTCCAGTTCGCAACCTCCTAGCGTAGCCTACACCACCAACTTCTGCCAAAACTACGCTTTGCAGAGCCAAATATATTTGCCTCAAACCAGTGACTGAAAGCACCTCCAATATGCATGTTTAAAACGTGCTTGAAAGTAGAAAGGACACACGGCTATTGATACTCTTCAGCTACTGGGGAGCTTCTGATGGCGACCAGGTTGCACAGCAGTTGACACACTTCCTTTGTGTTGTAAATTAAGCCCTGAGTTTCCCGACCACTTAATTATCAAGCGTTCCTCCATTTAATGCCACATGTGAGTTGGCAGTTCAGCGTGTGAAGATGCCACTTAGACATTGGAAAGTACTACTCACCACCCCATCTACTACACATGTATCAGATGAAGTACTCTGTTGGTATCAGTTTCACTTCAAAGGTACTGGTATTGTAATTTATTGCATGCTACTCAGCTCTACTGTCCTCTTCCTGTTTTGGTTGCACAGTAGTTGATGCACTTCCTTTGTGCTGTAAATGGAGCCTTCATTTTCCCAAGAGATCGTCCCTGGTGGCAGACAGAACTGTATCATCAAAGCGCGGCCTACAACGAACCAGTCTAAACACTGATGGGGTTGTTATTCTACAGTCATTACATTGTGCTGTCAACATTTACTGCATGATGATTCATGTTTATTCTATTGATGTATATTGTGGTGAAATTTCACACTTGCAGCCTCAGCACAGTGACTATATATACTTTATTTTTAATATTTTTATATCATAAGTACTAGTGTTAAACACTGTAGCATAATGCATGTCCTATTTTTTTATTTTATTTTAATGTATATTTTCATTTCTTTTTTTATCTTAACTTTTTATTTTGATTTAATTATTTTTTTTGTATTTTATTTTATTTTAACTTGTTTTTATCTTATTTTACTTTATTTTATCTTATCTAATTTAATTGCTTTATATTTTCATTCTCCTATTTCACATTCTTACTATTTATATTATCTGTTCTTTACATTGGAGCATCTGTAACCGATCACAATTTCCTCTCAGGGATCAATAAAGTCGAGCTGATTTCCACTTTAAACTGCTGTTTTCATTCATTGGAAATGCAATGGTAACAATAATACTATGACACAGTTATATTACAATAACAGTGGCCATTCTGCATCATAAGTATCTTTACTTCTTATACTTTTTGCTAGTGATGGAATATTTTTACACTGTTGTGAGATCCCACGCAAGATCCCATTAGAGGATATTTAAAAACAGAAAATGAACAGAAAAAGTTTCCCTGCCTCCCTTGTTGAAGGATCCATGAATAGTTAAATGTTTTTTATGTGAAAAGTGGCACAGAAATAGTTTTAAAACTCCCTCCAGCACTGAAAAAAACCACAATAAGGACAATGTTTTGCTTCCAACTGTCCACCAGATGGAGCTTTTCTATCAGGAGTAACACAAGGTTGTGGTGTTGCAGCAAAACCCAGCACTCTCAGACAGTGGTGGAAGAAGTCCTCAGCTCCTGCACTGAACTATAAGAACTAATACCACACTGTGAAAATACTCCACTACTAAGAGTCCTACATTCAAAACCTTACTTAAGTAAAAGTATTCAAAAGCACAAGATATACTTAAAGTTTGAAAAGTATGTATAGTGCAGTGAAATCTTCCCTGTCAGGGTTTTCCTGTTCTATCTGACATTTTTGGATTCATATTGCTGCTGCATTGACGTGTACCGTATGTTGCAATAACTGGCGCCGATATTTAAGGTTGTCCTTATTTAAACTGCTTAGAAAAACACTTTCATGTAATCAATAATATTCACATTCAACCCCCCCAAATTTGGAGATACATGGTTTTTACTGGACTGAAAATGTGATCTAAAAAGCTGTCAGATAAATAACGTGCAGTAAAATGTACTATATTTAGTAGTATGTAGTGGAGCTGCATGAAATGGAAATACACAAGTACATGTACCTCAGATTTGTACCTAAGTAGAGTACTTGAGTATACATACTTAGTTACATTCCAACACTACTTTCAGCAAATCATTATCAAGAGATCTTTGTGTAATTTCAAGTGTGGATGATTGAGTTCTCACTTTTCTCTGTAAAGACTCTAAAGTTCTTCCTCGTATGAATCAGCAGTCGTTTCCTTTCCTGTGAACAAGTGTTGAAAGTGAAGTTAATAAAGGGCAGAATGAGGGCATCAAAGTAAAACACACACACACACACACACACACACACACACACACACACACACACACACACACACACACACACACACACACACACACACACCATCATTGCTGGCAAAAGTCTTGAAGAAAAGCAACGCCAGCTAATTCCTGTTATTTTTGGGGGGTAAATTGTGGCGCTGTCCCTCACTGTCCTCACTCAGCATGATCAATAATTCATTGTGAGGGTATTCTAGGTTTCCACTCAGTGAAAGAAAATAAAGGTGACAGCTTTAACTTTTCTGTGGTAAAGTTGACGAGAGATGTCGAGGGGTTTTTTTGCACAGCGTTGCACTGACAGGGCAGGTTTTCCTGACGGGGTGAACTGAGCCAGAAAATAAACCTTTTTAAAGATTTCACCTGATATCATCTTTTAGATGTGCGTCTCTTAGGTGAGTGTGTGTCCCTCTGTGTGTGTGTTTCACTCAGTGTTTAACTCATTAATCCTCACAGTCGTTACAATCACGTTTAAAACCACAGAACTTTAATTTAAATTCTAGCATTAATCTCAAATTTTCTTTTAAGTGGTAGAAAGTGCATTTACTGAAGCACTGTACTTAAGTATTATTTGGGGTGCTTGTACCCAAATATTTCTACTTAACACTTCTACTCCACAACATTTCAGTGGTAAATACTGTACTGTGTACTCAACTACATTTATCTGACATCTGTCGTTACTTTTTGGATGAAAATATATGATCATTTTATAAAATATGATGCATCATTACAAACTAGTTACAATTAGCCTGACTGACCAATACATATCAACAGTGGTGGAGGAAGTGTTCAGATCCTTTCACTTAAAAAGAAATACTCTGCTATAAGTTAAAGTCCTGCATTGATGATGTTATTTACGTAAATGCTTAAGCAGAAAAATCTAGTATTTAAAGAAACTCTGCAGAAAAATCTAAAGAAAAAGAAAACCTTAAAAAAAATTTGAAAAAAAAGTTTAATTATTAAAAGAAGAAAATCTTAACATTTGAGATGCTGGAACCTTTATTTATTCATTTAGTCACTTTTTCACTAAAATTTACTTATTCGACTATCAAAAAACAGTTATTAATTTCACTCAGCTGTACTTGTATTTGCTGTTGGGTAGTTAAATTCCCAACAAGACATCATATTTAATAAACTCTCCATGTTTTGTAGTACCTATAGAAGCTGTCAGACAAATGTAGTGCAGTAAAAAGTACAATATTTCCCTCAGACATGTTGTGGAGTATAAAGTGGCAGAAAATGGAAATGCTCGAGTAAAGTAAAAGTAGCTCCAATTTGTACTTAAGCATGGTACTTGAGTAGATTTACTTAGTTACATTCCACTGCTGCTTTTCAACACATCCACAATAATGACACAGACATGATGAGTACTTTTATTTATGATCATTATTTGTATATTTACTAGGTAAAATTTTAAATGCAAAACTTTAAACTGTAATGGAGTTTTTTTATAGTATGCTGCTTTAAACATCATATAAGCTTCAATACAGATGTGAAATCAGCTGCTACAGAAAATATATAAGTACAGGGGTGGAAGAAATATTCAGATATTTTACTTAAGTAAAAGGTCTGGACTCGAGTCACAAATCTGGACTTGTCAAAATCAAAAAACACTTGCAACTCAACTTTGACTCTTGACTTCTCTCAGACTTGAAAATACTTGATGCCTTCCTCCATGACCAAAGATTATAAAGTGTGTTATTTAAAAAGCGCGCCACAAATCAGTTCATCTCCTGAATCAGCTCACATTAACACAATTCATTCGCTGCACATCGACACTGAATTCCCCAGTTGATCCACTTTGTTTCAACCTGTCTGACAGCATCCAAACAAGTGTCATACCAAAGATCATTTAGTTCACATACAAAAGCTATGCAGTGGTCAGATAAATAAATAAATATTGCAATATGTAAAACATCTGGGCCAAAATTATAGTTGAAGACGCAACAACTTCCAACCCAACAAACTTGTTTTAACAAATAAACACAGATTTTAAAAAGCATTTAAGATTTCTGTAAATTTAATATATTATTACTCTGTTCTTAAAATGGCACTGCATTTAGTGAAGAGTGCATTATGACTCAATACTCAAAGTTTAGGACTTGGGACTTGCAGAGCAATGACTTGGTCCCACAAACATTTTTGTTATAAGTAGGCGTCCTGCGTTCAAACTCTTACTGAAGTAAAAGTACAAAGGTTTAGTATTAAAATATACTTAAAGTACCAAAAGTAAAAGTACTCATTTTGCAGAATGGCCCATTTCACTGGATTATAGTTACTGATGTATTAACCCTGTCATCCCCTTAGTGTTGCAGCTGGTAAAACTGGAGCTCATATTAATCACTTCATATGGTGCTGGGTAGTTTAATCTGTAATATCACATTATTATTGATTATCCTTTTCAATCGTACTCTATGTACAACTATTCCATGTAACAAAAGGCAATAAAAAGTTGATCACGAAAAAAAACATTATTGATTATATTTTGTATAAATAATCAGAATCTGTAAAGTAACTAAAGCTTCCAAATTAATGTGATGCAGTAAAAAGTGAGATGTAGATACTTAAAGTAAATACTCGAGTAAAGTACCTCAAAAAATTCAAAATCAATAATAATGATGCAATAAAATGACAATATATCACAGACAGGGGTCATTCTGCTTCATGAGTGCTTTTATTTTTGGTATTTTGGTGCTAATACTTATATCTTTATATTTACTGAGTAGTATTTTGAATTTTAATTGTTATGGAGTACTTTTCATAGTGTGAATGATATAGTTTCAATACAGTAAGCTGCTGATACAGAGCATATGTGGTGCTGACTGTGTGAAATCCAATGAGCTCTAACCTTTAGTGCAAAGGAACATGAGAGCTGAATAATAACAAGAATATTCTTCTCTCTCTCCACAGTGACTCATCTGAGAGCCGCCCCACACTGATGATTAACTCCCTCTGATTCCCAATCAAACCGCCCGGAAGTGTCTCTATCAGCAATGATTGCATTGGATCTGGCTCCTGCGCACCGGGAGCCCATTGACGGGGCCCCCCCTTTTTATCACTACCTCTTTATTAGAGGCGATGCCCGAAGGGGGAGGGGCCACTCTTTCTTTCCTGTCGGGTATGGTGATAGATAAGTATAAGACCCCCTGCAAGAATGCGATCACATTGGAAAACAAGTCATTGTGTTGCCTTCTGTCGCTTGACTCAGCTCCAACATGCAGCAGCAGCTCATCCTGTTCGCTCTCCTGGCATCATCCTGGACAATCTGCACAGGAGCCGGAGGTGAGTGGAAATTATGATTTAGATTTATCTCGACTCTGTACTGCTTATATATATACAGACACTGTCAGAGGGGTTGGTTAATTGAGTGAATTGTGGGATTTTTTTTTTCTGCTGAATTTCAGTCTTTTAAAGTGTATTTTTGTATATTTCTGATCAAAATGTGGTTATTTTACACCAGAGCATCTTAGATTATAAATATCCGACTCAATGTAGGCAATTTAATTGACAGAAACACTGAACATTAAATATGGAGTGATTTGCAGCAAGGTGAAGTTGCTTTTTACCATTTTTTCCAACCTTGCCGGTCACTTTATTCAATTACAAACTTAATATGCCGCGGAATCCCAAAAATCTAAGAAGACAGATTGATAAAAAATTGCTCCGCAGAGGGAAAAAAGAGCCACAGCTCCCTCGCACACACACACACTTGCCCTTTCCATCACATTGATGTGGCACCGGGCAGCTCCTCCGCGCGTCCGACATCTGCAGCACTGTTCTCTGTTCAAGGGCATGATAGGATCCTGTGTGAGACACGAGCAGGCAGATCTGACCGAGCTGAGACTCCCTCTGTGTCCGGACACATCTCTGCGTCTCTATCTCTCCCTCTGCCTCTCGTGCACCTGCTCACATCCACGCTGAGCCAATGACAGACGTTTGCGTCCTCGCTGCCGCAGAGAGAGGCGTCGAGCTGCGCGCAGCCAATGTCTCCAAAATTCACAGCAGGGGGTTGTGAGGCGTTAATGTCAGTGGCGGTTTGGCACAAGGTCTCTAATGACGTGAATGATCAGAAATGACTGGCTGGTGACTTGGAGGCTTTTCAAGCGGTGCGATTAGTCATCAGTTAACAAATTAACACATCTGGAAGGAAATGTCACCAACGCGCTCCTGCTGCGTTTCCTCCTGAATTCATATCCGTCTTGTATTGTGCGGGCATCTGTTCTTGAAAATGTGCTAAAATCAGGATGTATAATTAGTTTCAGGCTGCTCAGAAGTCCAATTAAGTGCTTAAAGAGACAAATGCATTCACATAGTGTGAACAGAGATGAGAGTAAATGGTTTCGTGCAGCCAACAACTGTTTGGTAACGGTGTTACTAAACTTGTTGTTGCCACTGACAGGCTCAGATTGTTGTTCCCCACGGCATCCCCACAGAGACACATCTTTTTGTGAAAGAGTAAGATCCCTTTTGTTAAACCAGAAACAGCCCCCTTAAAACAGAAATCGCAATTGCCGTCATTTTAGCGCGTATAGAGCCAAAGCTAAAAGCTCCAATAATACTCCCTGAGTTAAACAAACGCGTGACTTATTGTTTTAGAGTATCTCTTTGTGCCATGAGATAAAGCACCAGTCCATGTAGATACTCCAAACTATTAGACACGCTCAGTGTGGCTCATTTGGGGCATTTGATGCGCGCTCATTCAGGCAGCGAGGAGGGGCTGATGTCGGTCACACGCGCCCCGAGAGAGCTCCCTGTCTCAATTATTGTGGCTACATTTCATCACCACAGACCCGCAGGTTTAAAACAAGTTGTGTGCATGAGAGGAACGCGCTGTGCGTTTGAGGTGTTATACCGGGACATGAATGCATCAGCCAAAAAAAAAAACAAAACAATGATATAAGACCACTCCCGAACATCTCGTTTGCACGTTGGAGTTGCAAGAGGTTGACATGGTATAAAGTTTCAGTCTGTCCCTTTATTTTGGGACGTGTTTGTGTGCTCCGCGCAGCGTCTGCAGCGCACAGTTTATGTCTGGCCCAGCCAACACAATGGCATGAAACGATCCGTCTCCGCGACACGCACTCACATTATTCACATCAGCTTTTCACCGTGGCCGACGTGCTCGCAGACGTGGCCTGTATTTGTTTTCCTTTCACTGCCCTTTGTTTTATTTTGTCCTTCTTGACAGTTTCCTTAGTTTGGCAGCGCTCTCAGGTCCATTGAACCTCATTCATATTGTTCATTCGCCCCTGCGCCGCGCAGAGATCAAAGCCGAGCTCCGATTGGTCAAGAATTGTGCGGACAGAAACCTGATTGGCTGAGATAAAAACGAGCGATTGTGAGCCATAAAAATAGATATTTTTACTCACGGACAATGATGGAGGAAGAATTCAGTCAGTACTTAATTAAAACCATCGATACCACCCACGCAGTCACAATGAAGAGGTGAAAATACGTCTGTAAAAATACCTGTTTTAAAAAGTAGTTAAAGCAAAAAAGCTCAGTGACCCCTGTTATATAACCGGATTATTATGTGTTTGTATAGTTGGTGGAGGTGGATAAACTTTAACTGCAGTTTTGTCAGTCAGCCGCTGTCATGTTTTATAAAGAGCATCATGACTGATGAAGGAGAGGCTTTATTATCCCAGTCATCAGATGTAATCTGCAGCCTGCATTTTACTCTGTAGGACTCACACAGCTGTGATAAAACTAATGTTAGAACTGATGTTAGCTGGGACCTTAAAGGGTGACTTCAGTATTTTACAGCTGAACCCATGAGTTTGTGTCTCAGTGAATAATGAGAACAAGTGTTTTTGAAACTGGTCCAGTATCAAATGAGAGCGCTGCATTTGTGTACTATTAGTTTCTGTCCACTAAGAGTGTTTGTTTTTTTTGCCACTGACAGGCTCAGATTGTTTTTAATGTCTGATAACATTATGGGAAGGATCCCTACAGAGATAGAGCTTTTTGTTAAAGACTAAGATCCCTTTTGTTTAACCAGAAACAGCCCTCCAAAACAGAAATCGCTTTCGCCGAACCCACAAGACTCCATTTAACCTTTTAAAACCTGAGCAAATTGGCTTGATTTCCTGTTAAAACGTGGGAAGAAGGCAATGAAGAAGTGACCCAGAAAATCAAAAAGAAATCAGGAAAAAGAGAAAATTAAAAACAAGAGAAAAAAAATAGAGTTATGTTGTAATAAAACAAACAAGGAAATCACATGGAAAAAATGCTAAAAAAATATAATAATTCTGTAACATAATTTTAAAATGTTAGAATAATATTTAGAAATATAGTTTTTTTTTTTAACCTGGTGGGTTAGGTCTGTGCTGTTGTTGTTTTTTTTGTTTGTTTGTTTGTTTGTTTGTTTTACAATTTGTGGGACATTTCTTAGTTGCTCATTGCCTTTTTCCCATGTTTTTGAAAGAAATCACACCAATTTGCTCAGAGTTCAAAGGTTTAAATATTCACAAAAGGCATCTGAAAACAGTACAAGAAAAGTGATGTTGCTCCAGGTTTCAAAAGGTTAAATAAATACTAATTTTAGCGTGTAAAGATGCAGCATATTTTCACATTTAACTGGGTGAGTTAAGGGTTTATTTAAACCAAACCGGTGATTGTTGGAAAATTGGAAAGATAAACCAAGGTGGGGTTTTTTTTCAACTTTATTTGTTTCTGTCGACTTTGAATGAAGTGTGTTTTATGATGCTAAAATTTCTGTTTATTTAGGGAGTCTCCTGAGTTTGATGAAAGCGATTTTTGGGGCTGTTTCTGCTTAAACAAAAAAATATCTTACTCTTTAACGGAAAGCTCTATCTTTGTAGGGATCCTTTCTATAATGTTGTCAGACACTTAGAAAAACAATCTGAGCCTGTCAGTGACAAAAACTAAATTTTAGTGGATGTAAATTGATGGTGCACAAATGCCCCAAATGGTTACATAATAGCCTGTTTCATGGCTGCTGGCTGCAGCACTCGCTGAGCATTGGAGCAGTTTTAAAAACGTTTTTTTTCCCCATTAGTCACTTACAGTAGACACAAAATCATGGGAAAGTAGGATCCCAGTCAAAACACACTGAAGTTACCCTTTAATGTAGATTTCTGAGGAGACATTTTCACAGCTACCGCCCGTGCTGTTAGACCATGCAGCAGGCGAATGTGAGTCAAGGTTTGAAATTCATCATAATCTTTTAATACCCTCAGCACCCAGGCGGTAGTCACAGAGTAATTAGGAATTTTCTGAGTTGGAAGATTTTCTTCCTCTGCAGTATTCATGCTCCGCTCACACATATGCAAATCCTGCAACAAGAATATTAATTTCAAAATGAATCAAAGACATGAGCATCTCTCTATTTACTGCGGCCAGTACGGTGAATGATGGCACCAGTGAATATAAACTGAACCCCCCACCCAAATGTTTGCCCCCATGCTGCATTTATTTTCAGTCCCCATTATCATGCAAGAGCAGGCGGAAACAGCTTACCAACATGGCAAAGAAACCAAACACTGACTTCCTTCACAAACACCAGGAGAAGCCCTCGCACCAGTCTAATAACAGAGCGGGAGACCCTCCCCGTATTTTTTCAATGGCATGTGTGTTTTTCATAAATATTTGATGTGTGAGATAGCTGCAGATATTTGTCTCCGAGTATGGGGTGGAAACATGCAAACCAATTGTGAATTATTAATAAACCCCCAGACAAACATGTGAGAATGGGCCCTCCCTGATGCAAAGGATTAGCTCTGTGTGTATTCTGATAGCACGGAAAGATAAAGCACAAATGCTGACTTTTTTTTCTGAATAGGAAGACAATTCCTGTGTATTAGGGGGATTTGTATAGCCGGGAATAACAGCTCACTTAAACCAATAGGAGAACAATTCACTGTTTGCAGTAAAGGAAAAAAATAAACTATTTTTAAAAAGGACACGTTTATAAATACACATAAAATGTAGCTGGACAGTTGTCAGTGTATATGTTGAGAACATACATCCCATTCTGCTCTCACAATAGGCCGAGGCTCGGTGGTGTTACTCAGAGGTTAACGGTGCAGGCTGACTGATACAGTGTGTGTTCATGTTCTTTACATCATTTGCTTTGACAGAAAATTTCGAGATGGAGATGTCTCGTCAATGAAAACCTTGTTCTCGATAAAACTGGTCTCATTTCCTGTGTTTCAGATTGGTGCTATCAGTCCCAGTTCTCCTGTGATCACCCGTGCAATGGTAAGCTTATTTAAATACAAAAGTGTGACATTGTTAAATAGTAAATAACTTTTCAAAACCACATTTCAAAAGCAAACTATGAATATGTTCCATTTGTACATTTCATACATGCTATATCAACATCTCTACATGAGCTGACACCAGGAGGTGGAGGGGATGTTAGACAGTGTGTCACCTAGGCGAGACGAGCCACACTGCACACCACTGTTCAAGACCAACAAACAATACCAATTGTTTTCAGCGCGTCATTGCTGTGTTTCCAGAAGTTTATTAGTCACCAAACACGGGTGTTTTTTAGCAACCCGTTGCTATGTTATCCCCGGGATAGCGCCATAAAAAGCAGTTGTTTGTAAACCCAAGCATGATCTTTTCCAAATTATAAGCAAATGGTGTTTGTGTCTGAACCTAACTCCACGTTACCTTCGGCATTGTTGAAACATCAAGAAATGTTAACTCTCAGTGTATACACTTTATAATAACTTACAAATGAAACAAATCTGTGGTGTGCAGATTTGCCAATATTTTTTCGGGTGACTGAGTTGAGATAAAGAGCTGTTCCAGACTCGTAGGGCCCTGACTTCAAAGGGCCAGGTTCTGGTTTTCAGTTTAATTAGTAATAGAGACCTAGCCAAGTCAGAAATATAGACTGGTGCTAATCCCATGCATGCCTTTATACTGAAGGTGATCACTTAAGTCTTTAAATCTATTCTAAAAACATACAGGCAACCAATGTAGAGATGCTAATACTAGTTTAATTTGCAATCTTGACAACATGGTTCCCCTGTCAATCAAAATTAAGCCTGTAATCAAATGTGACACTAGGATTTCTGCAATGCGGGGATGAACACAAGAATATTAAATCTATGATACTAATTGGATTTATTAGCACTTTACTGAAGGGGGCTCTGAGATAACAAGTTTTTCATTAAACTGCAATTGACGGAGAAGTAAAACTGAGAACCACCTGCATAAAAATGAAACCTTGATACGATGATTTTGAGATGTTTTACCTGAAGGCAACATGTAGATGAAGAGTAGTAAAGGACTGAGGATTGATCCCTGAGGTACTCCATGCATGAATTGGGTAGTGGGGGATTTACAGTCCCCTATAGTCACATAAGATGTCCTGTCGGAGAAACAGGAAGAAAAAAACAATGTAAAACGTTGCCAGATATGCCAGCTGAATGCTTAAGATGTTCACTTAAAGACAAGTGGTCATCTGTTTCAAAAGCAGCAGTCAGATTTAAAACCAATACGATGATTTTGAAATTTGACCTAAAGGTAACATGTAGTTGGAGAGTAGTAAAGGACTGGGGATTGATCCCTGAGGTACTCCATGCATGAATTGGGTAGTGAAGGATTTACAGTCCACCAGTCACGCAAGATGTCCTGTCAGAGAGACGGGAAGAAAAAAACAATCTAAAATGTTATCCAATATGCCCACAGAATGATGTTTGATTAAAATCAAGTGGTCTTCTGTATCAAAAGCAAAAGTGAGACTTCAAAGCAATAAAACACAAACCAAAAATTCTCTCAGTGTTGTGACCCACTCCAAAACCAGACTTGTGTAACTTGTGTTTTTCTTGTTTTAGGACCAGAGAAGTGGAACCATGCCGACAGAAACTGTGATGGAAAATACCAGTCGCCCATCAACATCGTCACCAGAAAGACTCTGCCAGATGAGCGACTGAAACCTTTCCAGTTCGACAACTACCAGCAGCTCTTCAGAAGCACTATCAAAAACAACGGCCACTCAGGTAAGCATATTTTCCATTAAACATCAGATACCCATCTTTGAAGCTGTCATGTGACGTCTAAATGCTCGATGTGTGTCCACTCCAGTTCAGGTTGGAATTCCTCACCTAAGCACCATCTCAGAAGGAGGCCTGCCATCCATCTACAAGGCTGTGCAGTTCCACCTGCACTGGGGCAACAATGGAGGACCTGGGTCCGAACACACCATCGACGGGGAGCAGTACCCCATGGAGGTACCTTAACCTGACAAACAAAACACACATAGCCTGTCTTAAGTCAAGTTATAAACTGAGGCTGTTAAAGGTTCGCTCACACATTGAGGCTGGAAACTCAGGAGTACAACAGAAAAATAATTTTAATTATGTTAAAAAAAAAGCAGATTTATTCTATACATTAAACTTGTCTTAAAAATGTCTGTAAGCATACTGTACATTTATAGTGTAAGGCTAAAGCATAGTGTAATTTTTCTCATTAAAAGACCAAGACTAACTGTGCATCAGTCCATCTTTCAGTACCTCCGTACCCTGTCTGTGGCTCCCAGCCTCAAGCCCATTCATTCCTACTCTAGACATAAATCTTTAAAACAGGCCATAAATATATGGCTGTTGTTTTTCTAAAGGCTAAAACGCTACTCAAGCAGGAATGAATAGTGGATTTGTTGGAAACCGTTTAAAGCAGCAGGATGGTGTATGAGGGGTTGACACATGGCACTAAAAGTATTTCTGAAACAATGGAGCTCAACAGAACAGATGAATATCATATAGCAGGCTTTGGATACACAGACTTGTTAGTAGGATCATGTCATTTAAGTCCTTTAAGACACGTTCTTGATAAAGAGCTGATAAACTTATACTGAAACTTATGAACTGATAGTCTATCTTTGTTTTTTGTTAGAGCATGAAATGTACTCAACAAATGTTGCAATGTCTGCAAACTGATTTTATTTTGTCCCATTTACAAAAAGATTCTACACATACTCTAAAACATGACTTTGCAAAGACAAAAAAGGTTTAACGTCAGTAATATTTTCTCTACAGCTGCACATTGTTCACATGAAGCACCATTACACTGATCTGAAAACAGCACTATCGGATCCAGAGGGAGTTGCAGTCCTTGGGTTCTTCTACGATGTAACTATTTTGAATCCTTTACTACTGAGATCAAACTGCTATTACAAACCTCAAGTTTGAATGACACAGTGCTGATGAAACATGTATATTTTTTAGAGGTCCAGTGGTGCAAACAGAAAGTACGATCCCATCATCAACGCTCTGCGAAGCATCAAAACTACAGGTAAGTTCTGAAGTTCAATTTAAGCAACTAGACATGGCTGCATATATGTAATATCATAAAAAAAACTCATAGTATAGTATGTAAAAAAAAGTCTTAAAAACTCATAGTATAGTAGGTCATCAAAAACAGTAATTAAGATTTTATAAAAAAAAAAGTCATAGTATAGTATGCTTTAGAAAATGTTATTTAAAAAAATCACAGTAAAGTATGACAAAAATAACATGCCATAAAAATGTTATTTAAAAAAGTCAAGTCATATAGTATGTCATTATAAAGCTGTAAAGTCATAGTATAATATGTTAAAAAAAAGTCAGTGTAGTATGTAAAAAAAAGTCACAGTATAGTATGTCATTAAAATTGTTTAAAAAAAGAGTCATAGTATAGTAAATCAAAATAAATAAATAAATAAATAAATAAAAACAGCTGAATAGGTGTAAATGGCCCTGGATGCACAGCATGCTCATGTTTCCTCTGTGGATTCTCTGTTTTCAGATGCCAATACTTCTCTGCCTGCCATCTCTCTGGCACAACTGATCCCACCAGAGCAGAATCTTACCTCCTATTACCGCTACAAGGGCTCCCTGACCACCCCGGGCTGCACCGAGGCTGTGGTCTGGACTGTGTTTGAGAATCCCATCCATCTGAGCACTGATCAGGTTAGGATTAAAACCACAAAATGTAGAAAAATGCAAGTGAATTTAGATTCAGTCATCTTGATCATCTCTTTCCATAAACTGTAATCTACAGTAACAACTGTGTTTATCATCTGATTCTCCAGCTGCGGGTCTTCTCTGAGCTCAAGTTTCATGACGGACAGCCGATGGTGGGGACCTTCAGGCCGGTCCAGCCCCTGAATGGCCGACAGGTGTACCGGTCTGGAGGTGCAGTGATCCTGGCCAGCTCCGCCCTCCTAATGGCCGCCATCGCCACAGCACTGGGACTATCCCACCCCAACTAGAGCGAGGCGTCCTGTGCTGCACTGCGACATATCACTCCTCAGTCGCATGGTCGCTAAGATGATGGACAACGTCGTAGTGCAGGCATGACTCCCCTGGTATTCCTCCCTTACAACACAAATGACAAAGGCGTTCGAGGGACGCCTTACGAAAGGTGCTGTAAGGGTTCGATCAGCATTCATGCATGCGTAGTAAAGCAGTAGGTCTTATTTCAGCGTTATGAATGTGCCATAAAGAAGCAGGTTACCAAGTGACAGCTGAATTCAGACTTTACATCCTTTAGTCGTGCCCTAATTTTTCACAGCACAGCATCATCCTATAAACACCAGCACAAACTCTCGCATACTTTAGACCTCGTACTCCGTGCCCAATGTCAGGTAAATTTAGTCTCTGCTTTATGTCAGTGTGAGTTGCCGATGGTCGAGTGCTAAAGTCAGCCCCATGACCTGGCACATGATGTGCTGTTCTCAATGGGGCATGTGAACGGCGTGGAGCTAATAATAGCAGAACTGAGTCACATAAACACGCTCCATTTCAAAGCCAGCGGTCAAAGGAGTCAGCAGTTTGGCTTTTCAGTCAAAGTCCAGGAGCACACAGCGCAGCCGTCAGGTGAACCCCCACGCAGCCACTCAGTCAGCAGATGGTCTGGGGAAGGGGGGAGGGGGTGAGGTCTCGCCTTGAATCCACAACAAGTGCATGCTGTTCTGAGAGCAGAGCTGCAGTCTATCTCCTCCCAGAGTCAGAGGCTGCTGACACCTGAGACAGTGATGAAGATGCAGTGATGCTAACAAAGTGAGCAACAGCCTGATTTCTC
Source organism: Epinephelus cyanopodus (assembly GCA_026686955.1). NCBI lineage: Eukaryota > Metazoa > Chordata > Actinopteri > Perciformes > Serranidae > Epinephelus > Epinephelus cyanopodus. The sequence continues at coordinate 19,941,243 of CM048924.1, forward strand.
TGCAGTGTGAGGAGACAGCAACACTTCTGAAATGTCACTTCTCAAACCGACGTCATTATTTTCATGCATCTCAAACACTCGCATGAATCCGCATGTCTCGATGTCTCGATGTCCCAGATGTGTATAATGAGCTGCCGGAGTGAAGCTACACAAACACACTCACACACACAAAAAAAATGTGCTTGCCAAAATTCATACCCACACCTCAGGCACTCCATTTCCCATTTTTGACCCGTGAAGTTCAGTGAACTCATCTTGACAACATGTGACTGTGTTCATGGCTTGTACTACAGGGTCTCGGATGCACTGAATGTTATCGACTGTGAATTACACCCCACTGAGTCCTCACTCATTTATTCAGGAGGACTCGTCATGTATTCTAGTGAGAGATCTGTGCAATTTTCCAGCAAAATTTATTGTAATGAGCGAGCAAGGAATCTGTATATTTTCCATTGTTTCATAAAGGCATCAAGTTATATTTCTATGCTGTGTCATTGTACACATGTATTTATGTACTGAATGTGTATATTGATATGAGACGCACAGTTATTGTTATTTATGTATTGCAAAGTTTATATAGATATATAGTACTGAATGCAAACCCATATATGAAGCATCAAGTTGTTCATGACCAATCAAGTTTACTTATGATGTTCAAGTGTATGAGATTGTCTGGTTGTAATGCTTGAAAGTGTCATAAATAATATGGAGAATGTGTTCCAAAAGAATAAACTACTTACATGCCTTTTTAATGATCTCTTCTGCTTGCTTGGGCACAATTCAAGCTATCTGAACCAGTGATCAAACACAGTGTTTAGCCTCAGTGTCGGCCCTGCTCCCGGCATCTCAGCACTATGAAAAGTGATATTAGAATACACTCTGTTGGCTCTGCTGTTTGTCTGCTACGAGCTCAGATGAGCTTCTCACTTTCCCGTGCGATTCCCCTTCGCTCTTTCGGGAGAGTCTGAGGGCGCTCACGGATCCCAATCCCTTAATCCTTTTCTAATTGACTTGTCCTTGATGTTACGGAGGCTGTTTTTGGCCAGAGTTCACTTACACACACAATGCACATAGCTGTATCATACACAGCAGGCTCGAATCTATGAGGCAACACTCTTATCAGACAGATTGCAGGTGCTTTTTTCAGAGTTACCTTATGTCCCCCTCCCCCATTCTTTTGCTTTTTCCAACACAGTCATTAAGGAATCAAAAGGCTTATTGTGATGGACAGGCTTAGGAAGACAGCAGCCTCTCACAGAGAGACATGCATGGAGACAGAGAGAGAGAGCAGAGACAAAAGCTTGAATGAAAGCCTCCCGTTCATTCCCGTGCTCCATTGCTTCTTCAGTTAAGCATCAGGAGGGACCGGGGATCAAAGGGTGGACGCTTAATATCTGGCAGTGGTGCCTTCTAGTCAGGCTTCTAGGACAGCACCCATACAACTTCACTAAATCCTAAATCTCCCCTCAAATGCCCCATGTCCCTGGGGTCTCTGGGACAAAGGGCGCCATTCTCCCTAGGAGAAACCAGAGGCATCCTCATATTGAAAGTGACCCTCACTGAAACACATGCTGCAGCCCATCAGATATCCAGCTGCAGTTAAAGGTCACTGGGCCGGTCTTTGTTCATGTTTTGGAGAGAAAAACAAACAGTGTCACCTTTACTGCCTCTCGATGTGATGCCCCTGCTTCCTGCATCTTACATGGTCTGTTGATCGATGGTGTAATGTGTGCGTCTCCACTCCGAGCTGTCACTGAGGGATATCTTCGGCCCAATAACTCTACTATGATTCAATAGATTCACCTGTTTACCTCATTACTGTCAGTGATATAATTCACACAGGTGTCCGCAAGCAGCAACATCCGGGGCTTCTCTGGCCTGGAAAGAGGCTTTCTACGTGGGCCTAGGAAAGGCAGAGGGGCCCCAGAACAGAGCCATACCGCCAAATATAATACACATACAGTTAGTTTCCCCGTTCATGACAAATGTAAAAGGGTTGAATTTTTTCATAACTCTTGTTTAAATGTCATTAAGGCTTGAGGTTATGCATAATCGATTGAGGTTTTATTTTTGTAATCTAGCAAAATTATTTAAAATTCTGTGATGTCATTACATTGTAAAGTCAATGGGGTTAACAGGTTCTCACAAGCACAGCCAGCATATATTCAATTACTCTGCACACCCTTTCAAATTAGAAACTTTTTTTGACGTATGGTGAGCAGATCCCATCGTACTGAACAGGTGCCATTTTGGGGATCCGGTATCTAGATCTTATAGTGCATACATGTTCAAAGGGGAGTTCTCAAACCAATGGGTGTGTCTACGTCCATTATTGTACACAGTCACGATGTAACCAGCAAGTGGTAGGAATGACCCCTCTCATGCCAGCTAATGCAGCAGCATCGAAGCCAGGAACAACAGCCCCAGCTGGAGGAAGCAATAAAAAGAGCCCAACGTTCATTTCCTCTCGAATTGAACTCGGGAGAGATAGGCTATGAGCAGAATGTCGCTTTGCACTTTTGCACACAATGGCTTTCATTCAAGAAGAAATGAACAAAAACAGCAGGAGACCATTAACTGCTAATATCTTTTTAGGAGCCGACTTATCACAGCACAGACACTGTTACAGCCATCAGCATACATTTCCCATCAGCAGGGATAATATCCTGTCATTTATACACAGCGGTTGACTTCAGTTTACATGATAAATGCTGAGAAAGAATGTGAAACGACTTAAAACCTTTTGATTTCACAGAGCAGGACAATGAGTAAATCACTGGGTTTAAACCGCCTTGAGTTTCAAATGAAGGGGAGGTCAGAGGTCGTAGTGGTCAAAGCCAACACAACAGTCCCATAGAGTACTGTGCTGTCTTTATCTACAAGCCTTGTTTGCATCCCAATCAGCGCTCTCTTCCACTGAGGTGTTCGAGGAGCACCATGGCATCTGGCGAAGTGGCAATGAGATCAGCTGCTGCCGAGGCGGCTCACTGCTCCCACTGTCGGACCAATGAAAGTGGAGTCAGCAAAGCAGACAGACCTGGCTCTGAGGCTGGCCTGTGAGAGTAAGCTCAAGCGATAGTTTAACCATTGTAATCCCTTTTAGAACAGCAGCTTTGTGAAAGTGATCTGGATTAGTCTGGCCTACTGTAGACAGTTCATGGAAGGATAAAAGAGGTGGATGCACAGACAGAGGGAAGAAAGCCACGCTGCACTAATAGAAGAAAATTACTCAATGAAAAAACAGTCACCTCCAATGTCTGGGGGATTTCTGTCAGGAATTGTGAACACAATCTGCTCAGCCCTCTTCCAATGATATAAAAGCACAGGTTCAACTTTTACAGGTTGGTCATACACCTTCACAAAAGACATTTTTATGCCATAAAGTACTGGGACTTTTTAAAAACAATTCTTTCATACTATACTATGACGATATGACTTTTGTTCCACAAATAATTTACAATGATTTTATTATAGCACATTTTCATTACACTATACTATATATACATTACCATGACTTTTTTGTTTTGGACGACATGCTACACTATGACTTTTTTCATGATTTTGGACGACATACTATACTATGACTTTTTTTCATGATTTAGGATAAAATGCTATACTATGACTTTTTTTTATCCATGATTGTGGATGACATGCTATACTATAACTTTTTTTTTATGATTTTGGACAAAATGCTATACTATGACTTTTTTTCATGGTTTTGGACGACATGCTATACTATAACTTTTTTTTTATGATTTTGGACAAAATGCTATACTATGACTTTTTTTCATGGTTTTGGACGACATACTATACTATGACTTTTTTCAAGGTTTTGGACGAGATACTACACTATGACTTTTTTTCATGATTTTGGACGACATGCTATACTATGACTTTTTTCAAGGTTTTGGACGACATGCTATACTATGACTTTTTTTCATGGTTTTGGACGACATACTATACTATGACTTTTTTTCATGATTTTGGACGACATACTATACTATGACTTTTTTTCATGGTTTTGGACGAGATACTACACTATGACTTTTTTTCGTGATTTTGGACAACATACTATATACTATGACTTTTTTTCATGATTTTGGACAACATGCTATACTATGACTTTTTTTCATGATTTCGGACGACATGCTGTACTATGACTTTTTTTCATGGTTTTGGACGACATACTATACTATGATTTTTTTCATGATTTTGGATGACATGCTATACTATGACTTTTTTTCATGGTTTTGGACGAGATACTACACTATGACTTTTTTTCATGATTTTGGACAACATACTATGACTTTTTTTCATGATTTTGGACGACATGCTATACTATGACTTTTTTTCATGATTTTGGACGACATGCTGTACTATGACTTTTTTTCATGGTTTTGGACGACATACTATACTATGATTTTTTTCATGATTTTGGACGACATACTATACTATGACTTTTTATCATGGTTTTGGACGACATGCTATACTATGACTTTTTTTCATGATTTTGGACGACATACTATACTATGACTTTTTATCATGGTTTTGGACGACATGCTATACTATGACTTTTTTTTATCCATGATTGTGGATGACATGCTATACTATAACTTTTTTTTTATGATTTTGGACAAAATGCTATACTATGACTTTTTTTCATGGTTTTGGACGACATACTATACTATGACTTTTTTTCATGATTTTGGACGACATGCTATACTATGACTTTTTTCAAGGTTTTGGACGAGATACTACACTATGACTTTTTTTCATGATTTTGGACGACATGCTATACTATGACTTTTTTCAAGGTTTTGGACGAGATACTACACTATGACTTTTTTTCATGGTTTTGGACGACATACTATACTATGACTTTTTTCAAGGTTTTGGACGAGATACTACACTATGACTTTTTTTCATGATTTTGGACAACATACTATATACTATGACTTTTTTTCATGGTTTTGGACGACATGCTATACTATGACTTTTTTTCATGATTTTGGACGACATGCTGTACTATGACTTTTTTTCATGGTTTTGGACGACATACTATACTATGATTTTTTTCATGATTTTGGACGACATGCTGTACTATGACTTTTTTTCATGGTTTTGGACGACATACTATACTATGACTTTTTATCATGGTTTTGGACGACATGCTATACTATGACTTTTTTTCATGATTTTGGACGACATACTATACTATGACTTTTTTTAATGATTTTGGATAAAATGCTATACTATGACTGTTTTTTATGATTTTGGACAAAATGCTATACTATGACTTTTTTTTCATGATTGTGGACGACATACTATTCTATGACTTTTTTTTTTTATGATTTTGGACGACATGCTATACTATGACTTTTTTTCATGATTATGGACGACATGCTGTACTATGACTTTTTTTCATGATTGTGGACGACATACTATTCTATGACTTTTTTTTTATGGTTTTGGACGACATACTATTCTATGACTTTTTTTTATGGTTTTGGACAACATACTATACTATGACTTTTTTTCATGATTTTGGACGACATACTATACTATGACTTTTTTTTTATGGTTTTGGACGACATACTATTCTATGACTTTTTTTTTATGGTTTTGGACGACATACTATACTATGACTTTTTTCATGGTTTTGGACGACATACTATACTATGACTTTTTTTTTATGGTTTTGGACGACATACTATACTATGACTTTTTTCATGGTTTTGGACGACATACTACACTATGACTTTTTTTCATGATTGTGGACGACATACTATTCTATGACTTTTTTTTTATGGTTTTGGACGACATACTATTCTATGACTTTTTTTTTATGGTTTTGGACGACATACTATACTATGACTTTTTTTCATGATTGTGGACGACATACTATACTATGACTTTTTTTTTATGGTTTTGGACGACATACTATTCTATGACTTTTTTTTTATGGTTTTGGACGACATACTATACTATGACTTTTTTCATGGTTTTGGACGACATACTACACTATGACTTTTTTTCATGATTGTGGACGACATACTATTCTATGACTTTTTTTTTATGGTTTTGGACGACATACTATTCTATGACTTTTTTTTTATGGTTTTGGACGACATACTATACTATGACTTTTTTCATGGTTTTGGACGACATACTATACTATGACTTTTTTCATGATTTTGGACGACATACTATACTATGACTTTTTTCATGGTTTTGGACGACATACTATACTATGACTTTTTTTCATGATTTTGGACGACATACTATACTATGACTTTTTTCATGGTTTTGGACGACATACTATACTATGACTTTTTTCATGATTTGGACGACATACTATACTATGACTTTTTTTCATGATTTTGGACGACATACTATACTATGACTTTTTTCATGATTTTGGACGACATACTATACTATGACTTTTTTTCATGATTTTGGACGACATACTATACTATGACTTTTTTCATGATTTTGGACGACATACTATACTATGACTTTTTTCATGGTTTTGGACGAGATACTATACTATGACTTTTTTCATGATTTTGGACGACATACTATACTATGACTTTTTTCATGATTTTGGACGACATACTATACTATGACTTTTTTCATGGTTTTGGACGAGATACTATACTATGACTTTTTTTTCATGATTTTGGACAACATGCTATACTATGACTTTTTTTATGATTTTGGACAAAATGCTGTACTATGACTTTTTTTCATGATTTTGGACGACATGCTATACTATGACTTTTTTCATGGTTTTGGACGACATACTATACTATGACTTTTTTCATGATTTTGGACGACATACTATACTATGACTTTTTTCATGATTTTGGACGACATACTATACTATGACTTTTTTTCATGATTTTGGACGACATACTATACTATGACTTTTTTCATGGTTTTGGACGAGATACTATACTATGACTTTTTTCATGATTGTTGACGACATACTATACTATGACTTTTTTCATGATTTTGGACGACATACTATACTATGACTTTTTTCATGGTTTTGGACGACATACTATACTATGACTTTTTTCATGATTTTGGACGACATACTATACTATGACTTTTTTCATGGTTTTGGACGAGATACTATACTATGACTTTTTTCATGATTTTGGACGACATACTATACTATGACTTTTTTCATGATTTTGGACGACATACTATACTATGACTTTTTTCATGGTTTTGGACGAGATACTATACTATGACTTTTTTTTCATGATTTTGGACAACATGCTATACTATGACTTTTTTTATGATTTTGGACAAAATGCTGTACTATGACTTTTTTTCATGATTTTGGACGACATGCTATACTATGACTTTTTTCATGGTTTTGGACGACATACTATACTATGACTTTTTTCATGATTTTGGACGACATACTATACTATGACTTTTTTCATGATTTTGGACGACATACTATACTATGACTTTTTTTCATGATTTTGGACGACATACTATACTATGACTTTTTTCATGGTTTTGGACGAGATACTACTATGACTTTTTTCATGATTGTTGACGACATACTATACTATGACTTTTTTCATGATTTTGGACGACATACTACTATGACTTTTTTCATGGTTTTGGACGAGATACTATACTATGACTTTTTTTTCATGATTTTGGACAACATGCTATACTATGACTTTTTTCATGATTTTGGACGACATACTATACTATGACTTTTTTCATGATTTTGGACGACATACTATACTATGACTTTTTTTCATGATTTTGGACGACATACTATACTATGACTTTTTTCATGATTTTGGACGACATACTATACTATGACTTTTTTCATGGTTTTGGACGAGATACTATACTATGACTTTTTTCATGATTTTGGACGACATACTATACTATGACTTTTTTCATGATTTTGGACGACACTATACTATGACTTTTTTCATGGTTTTGGACGAGATACTATACTATGACTTTTTTTCATGATTTTGGACAACATGCTATACTATGACTTTTTTTATGATTTTGGACAAAATGCTGTACTGACTTTTTTTCATGATTTTGGACGACATGCTATACTATGACTTTTTTTCATGGTTTTGGACGACATACTATACTATGACTTTTTTCATGGTTTTGGACGACATACTATACTATGACTTTTTTTTCATGATTTTGGACAACATGCTATACTATGACTTTTTTTTATGATTTTGGACAAAATGCTGTACTGACTTTTTTTCATGATTTTGGACGACATGCTATACTATAACTTTTTTTTTTTATGATTTTGGACAAAATGCTATACTATGACTTTTTTTCATGGTTTTGGACGACATACTATACTATGACTTTTTTTCATGATTTTGGACGACATGCTATACTATGACTTTTTTTCATGATTTTGGACGACATACTATACTATGACTTTTTTTCATGGTTTTGGACGACATGCTATACTATGACTTTTTTCATGATTTTGGACGACATGCTATACTATGACTTTTTTTCATGGTTTTGGACGACATACTATACTATGACTTTTTTTCATGATTTTGAACAACATGCTATACTATGACTTTTTTTCATGATTTTGGACGACATACTATACTATGACTTTTTTTTCATGATTTTGGATAAAATGCTATACTATGACTTTTTTCATGATTTTGGATAAAATGCTATACTATGACTTTTTTTTATGATTGTGGACGACATACTATACTATGACTTTTTTTCATGATTATGGACGACATGCTGTACTATGACTTTTTTTCATGATTGTGGACGACATACTATTCTATGACTTTTTTTTATGGTTTTGGACGACATACTATTCTATGACTTTTTTTTTATGGTTTTGGACGACATACTATACTATGACTTTTTTTCATGATTTTGGACGACATACTATACTATGACTTTTTTCATGGTTTTGGACGACATACTATACTATGACTTTTTTCATGATTTTGGACGACATACTATACTATGACTTTTTTCATGGTTTTGGACGACATACTATACTATGACTTTTTTCATGGTTTTGGACGAGATACTATACTATGACTTTTTTTTCATGATTTTGGACAAAATGCTGTACTATGACTTTTTTTCATGATTTTGGACGACATGCTATACTATGACTTTTTTTCATGGTTTTGGACGACATACTATACTATGACTTTTTTTCATGATTTTGAACAACATGCTATACTATGACTTTTTTTTCATGATTTTGGATAAAATGCTATACTATGACTTTTTTTCATGATTTTGGATAAAATGCTATACTATGACTTTTTTTTATGATTGTGGACGACATACTATACTATGACTTTTTTTCATGATTTTGGACGACATACTATACTATGACTTTTTTTCATGATTTTGGACGACATACTATACTATGACTTTTTTCAAGGTTTTTGGACGAGATACTACACTATGACTTTTTTTCATGGTTTTGGACGACATGCTATACTATGACTTTTTTCATGATTTTGGACGACATGCTATACTATGACTTTTTTTCATGGTTTTGGACGACATACTATACTATGACTTTTTTTCATGATTTTGGACGACATGCTATACTATGACTTTTTTCAAGGTTTTTGGACGAGATACTACACTATGACTTTTTTTCATGATTTTGGACGAGATACTATACTATGACTTTTTTTTCATGATTTTGGATAAAATGCTATACTATGACTTTTTTTCATGATTTTGGATAAAATGCTATACTATGACTTTTTTCAAGGTTTTTGGACGAGATACTACACTATGACTTTTTTTCATGATTTTGGACGACATACTATACTATGACTTTTTTTTCATGATTTTGGATAAAATGCTATACTATGACTTTTTTTCATGATTTTGGATAAAATGCTATACTATGACTTTTTTTAATGATTTTGGATAAAATGCTATACTATGACTTTTTTTTTATCCATGATTGTGGATGACATGCTATACTATAACTTTTTTTTTTATGATTTTGGACAAAATGCTATACTATGACTTTTTTTCATGGTTTTGGACGACATACTATACTATGACTTTTTTTCATGATTTTGGACGACATACTATACTATGACTTTTTTTTCATGATTTTGGACGACATACTATACTATGACTTTTTTTCATGATTTTGGACAACATGCTATGACTTTTTTTCATGATTTTGGATAAAATGCTATACTATGACTTTTTTTTATGATTGTGGACGACATACTATACTATGACTTTTTTTCATGATTTTGGACGACATACTATACTATGACTTTTTTTCATGGTTTTGGACGACATGCTATACTATGACTTTTTTTCATGGTTTTGGACGACATACTATACTATGACTTTTTTCATGGTTTTGGACGAGATACTATACTATGACTTTTTTTTCATGATTTTGGACGACATGCTATACTATGACTTTTTTTTCATGATTTTGGACGACATGCTATACTATGACTTTTTTTATGGTTTTGGACGACATGCTATACTATGATGTTTTTTCATAATTTTGGACGACATACTATACTATGACTTTTTTCATGATTTTGGACGACATACTATACTATGACTTTTTTCATGATTTTGGACGACATACTATACTATGACTTTTCATGGTTTTGGACGACATGCTGTACTATGACTTTTTTTCATGATTTTGGACAAAATGCTGTACTATGACTTTTTTTCATGATTTTGGACGACATGCTGTACTATGACTTTTTTTTTAATGATTTTGGACGACATACTGTACTATGACTTTTTTGTCATGATTATGGACGACATGCTATACTATGACTTTTTTTCATGATTGTTGACGACATCAGTGTTTTGGACGACATACTATATTATGACTTTTTTCCATGATTTTGGACGACATGCTATACTATGACTTTTTTTTCATGGTTTTGGACAACATGTTATACTATGACCTTTTTTCGTGATTTTGGACGACATACTTTGCTGAGTTTTCTTTTTTCAGCAAAAATGTATGTATACTTTACTTGTACTATGAATTTATTTTCATCATATTTTTATGGTATACTATGCTATTACTGTGATTCGGTAAATTTATATGACATCAGTATCCTATGACTGTTTTAATCATATGTTATGTCATACTATACTATGATTGCGTTTTTAACACTTATGACATATGATACTATGACTTTTTTTAAGCAAATTTTTATGACAAACTACAGAATGCACGTTTGGATTATGTTTTTATGATATATTTTACTATGACATTTTAAGGACATTTGACATACAATGACAATGACTTTTTAAATCTAATTTTCATGTCACTCTATACTATTACTTTTTTTTAGCATATCTTTATGACATACTTTGCTATGACGTTTTTCATCATATTTTTGTGTTATGCTATGGTACAACTTTTTTTAAGCTAATTTGTATGTCATACTTCAGTATAACTTCTTTTTCTTAAATCACATTAAAATGACAAACTATACTGTGACTTTTTAATTACATTTTTATGGTATGATATACTATGACGTTTTTAATCACATTTTAATGACATACTATACTGTGACTTTTCCAAACCTTTTTTTTTTTACAGTCTATGGTATTACTTTTCATTATATTTTTTATGGCACAATGACTTGTTGAATATTTTTCATGACATACTATACTAATATTTTTATGATTTGTTTTTTTGGCATACTATGCAATCAGTTTTGAAGAGCATTTTCTGCTATACTATGATGACTTTTTTAACTATACCTTTTATTGACATACTATATAATGACTCTTTTTTTTGCATACTATTCTACTATTCTTTTTTAAACATTACATTGACATACTACACTAGGATTTCGGGTTTTTTGTAGCTTTTATTTGGTATACAATGCAATGACTGTGTATGACATTTTTTATGACCTACTGTACTATGACTTTGTCATGGTATTTTAATGCATACTATACTATGACTGTCTTTGGGCCATTTCTTTAGGCCTTTTAAATATAATTTTTTCATAGCATACTATGCTATTACTTTTTGAACATTATATACTGTGATTTATTTGATATTTTAATACATACTGTACTATGACGTTTTTCATGTTTTCATGCTTTACTGTACTACTAGGAGGAACCCAGGGTCCACTTAACCAGTGCAAGGTTTGACAATCACTCTGTCGGTACCTAACAGCAGTCAGGGTACTGTTGACTATGACATGGAGGTCTGTGTGACCTTCCAAGGATATGTCTCTTCAGACCATCACTGACTCACCACCAATCTGGTCATGCTATCTGACCACCAATCTGGTCATGTTCAACACGGCGTCTCCAGACTCTTTCACGTCACATGTACTGAGTGTGAACCTGCTCTCATCTGTGAGGAGAACGGGGCGCCAAAGGCAGATGTGCCAGTGGTGGTGTATTTGGTAAATGCCAAATGAGCTGCGCAGTGCTGGGCTGTGAGCACAGGTCCCACTGGAGGACGTCGGGCCCTCATGCCATTCATGACAATCACTTGTGTTTACTAAATGAACAGAGTGATGTCCCTGAAGTTAAACTGACTTGGTGTTACAACTAAAATTGTCAGGTGCAGTGTTTTTTCAACTTGGTTGCGTCTGGTTGCTCTGATACAGAATATCCGTGAAAGTAAACATGTCGACATAAGGTAGAGTAATTGCTGTGGATTAGGGGAAGTGTGAAGCATGCAGTGAGAGAGGACGGAGCCACCAGTCTGCACAGGTTTATGAAAGGAAACATAAAATATATAAATATGTATGTATGTATAAATACATACAATGTATACATACAATATATTATCAGATTTATTCTCCATTGTTGTGGTTGTTGTTGTTCAGCACATACATACTGTACATATAAGGTATGACATTTTATATCCACTGTATTTTACTCCCAGACGTATTCAGTACACCCCGTTAAAGGTATTTCCGGGCACGTCCAATTGGTAGGAGGTCTCAGGACAGACTCAGAACATGCTGGAGTGATTGCATATCTCGTCTCGCCTGGGAACGCCTCGAGGTCCCCCGGGAGGACCTGGAAAACATTGCTGAGGAGAGGGACGTGTGGAATATTTTGCTCAGCCTGCTGTCCCCTGTGACCCAGCTTGGGTAAGAGGTTGAAAATGGACAGATGGATGGATGGATGGATGGATGGATGGTATTTGACACTACTCCACTGTGACTGAACAGCCAAAGTGACAGTGACAAGCGCAGTCTTTTTATCCAAAGTCGAACATTTATTTAGCTCTTGAATGCCCAACCTAATCTTGCCCAATTGGCAAGAATTCATGCTCAGTGCCAGTGATTGTAGCACAGCGTAAATACACAGTGCTCCCATTGCAAAGCATTAAACAAAAATACGCTGGCCTCAGGAATGAAAGCTTTACTGGACATGACCCTTTATGGTTTACAGTATAGTACAGTAAAACCTTTTTTTTGTAATTTTCTTTTTCTGAAATTAAAAAAAAAAAAAAGAAATCATCAGGTACAAAGCCACTGGCACAGTAGACTGACAAAACAACACCATGTGGACAAATAAATAGACAAAAGTAATAACAGAAAAAAAAACAGACATGCAGATGAATAAACAATTAAACAAACTAACAAACAAACAAAAACAAGACAAAATAAATAAAGAAAAACATAAGTAAATAATAGTAATGGACCCCTATCACCTCTAGGGGCTCACAGCATGACAGTACACATAGAGTTAACATCAGTCAGGAAATTAACAACAGTACACTGGTTCATTCGGTGCATTGGCCAGCACTAAGTTAATACACAGCTTTTATTTGAGGTCTGGTCCATATGACTTAATAAACTCGATCCATCCTTTACAATGTTTTTCAAATAAATGTTAATTGTTCCATAATATAAAATTCATGCATCACAGTAAACCAGGTTCTTGATTCAACCATTTTTGTGTACACACTGGAAAGGCCCAGGAGCAGTTGTGGTGTCATTCCCAAATTTAGGACCTGGAAACTAAAATCTTAACATTCAACACTTTTTTTACACACTTTCTTTGATCGCTTATACACATATGGGCATGTGAGTATAGTTTTAAGAGAGATTTGAAAAACAGTCAGCCTATCCTTTCATTTTAAGTTAACTTTTTTTCCTCAGCTTCAACTTCAAAAACTTGGAAATAAACTGAAGAAACAGCACATTTGACAGCAGAGACACTCAAATACTGTTCATTAAAAAGCACCTTGTTCAATTCCCGACTGACATATTTAATATCTTACAGTGATGATAGTGACGTGGTAGTGGGACTGTTCTTTCGTGGACTCGTGGACATATTGATAAGATGGCACTATGCAATAGAAATAAGATTAGTTGTCTAAGTTAAATGCTTTGTATAGACCTACCAGATAAGTGCTGGCATTGTCTGAGAACCATAGCAAAGATATGTTGCGTTTACCTCAAGTAAATTTGCTCCCAAAGTCAAACACAGTACAATAAACAGGAGAAACTGTTGAATATCAGTTGTCTGGGATGTTGCATGGACAGAATTCAAAATACATGCACAAAGTTAACTGAGTGGAAGCTGATATCATTGCACTTGTGTTGTGAAAGTGATACTCCATCCTGACCTGAGTGCAGACTTGGACTGAGGTGGCGTCAATCAACAGGAAGAACGCTCAAGCTGGAGTGAAAGACAGTCCCTCTCTAACAGAAACAAAGGTACCTTGAGTACCAGCTCTCACAAAGAGCCGGAGGCAAACATGGTGAAGTTGTTCTATTTTTGTCAACAGTGTTATTTGGCTGCATTGTTCTGGGGGCAAAGTTCAGAGCAGGGTGTGAGGGGTCTTGTAAAAAAAAAAAAAAAAAAAGAGAAAATTGATGTTAAGCTTTAGGTTGACCCTGCACTCTCGACTGAACCAGATTTACAGCAGGTTTTCCGGACGAGCTGCTGAGGAATCAGGATTGTAATCACATACTGATCACCAGTATATTTCCAATAACCCTATTGTCTTCAACATTCCTTTGTGAATTCTTGGGGAGTTACTCTGTTAAAAGAGGAATGGGTTCTCCAAAATGAGTCAAAGGCCACAGAAATCCTGCCAACTCCCAAACTGAATTCCCGAATCCACACCTGAGGATGTGATGATGCACATGTTCTATTATGCACCTATGACCGTAAAACACAATCCATCCACCCTTCTATTGGTGCCACAGTTTTTGCTGCGGCTGCCAGCACATCCTGTCCACCGGACGCCGTGAGGAAGCAGGGGGCATTCTCATTTTCCATTTGTTTAATTGAATTTCATGAGTCATTCCGACCAATCACAAAGACAGTGAAAGGCTGCTGCCTGTTGGTACATCATGACAAATCCCCTCCACCACCCGCTCACTACCTCCCACCCTCCATCCACCCCTGGCACTCAGCCTCATAAACCACCTCCCTCCCCCGTCACACTGCTCTGCCGCTTCTTGAATGCAAATTTTAAAAATAAAGGCTATAAAGAGCCATGTTTTGGTCCACCATCAAACAAATGTTTGATGCAGAAGAAGAAAAAAAAAAAAAACGGTTTATTTTCCAGAAGTAAATATTTTTGAAGGAAGGAGACACAGCCAGCCGACTGCAGGATGACAGGACAAGAGACAGGAGATGGAAATGTCCTTGACTTAAGCTCTGCTCAGTTTGGCTCAGTACAAACTGATGTGACAATAATGTTCAGTATTCATGTCAAGTATTTTTCACTGGCCTTACATCATTGCCATTTAGGCCCGTTTAACATTTATTAAAATTATATTTTTGCTATGGGACATAATTCTGAAGCATCCTGCTGCAATCTACAATTACAAATTTGTTATCCTCTCTAAAATTTGCTTTATAAAACCACTTTTGCGATCCTGAATTGGTTAGTAATTAGTAGATGCTCCTCAGTATCGGGCTGGGTGTCATTTGCAGTATTATGATAACAGTACCGGTTCCAGTGCCCATTAAGTTACACCAACGCCAAGAGAGCACGTCATATGTATCATATGAACTGCAACATTCAGTTGCGTAAAATACCACCAACACTCCTCCTCATCCAAATGAGGAGATCACACCTATCCGCCCTTATGCGTGCGTACAATGAAAGCCTAAGGTGGAGAGAGCACACCTTTCTGCCCTTCCATGTGCAAATGAGGAAAGCTAGGGCAGGAAGAGCAAAATGGCATATATTTTCCTGTAATATGACAGCACCTTAGTCAAAGAAAACTTTATTGCCATTGCAATTTGCAGTTATGGCTCTGCTCTGGCACCTGCAGGGAGAGCAAACCTCTCTGCCCTTCCATGCACCTACATGGAAAGCTGAAGGACCAATGCCCACTCCTACCTCACTATGGTGTAACTTATACTTCACCTCCAGGTTATCACAAATACATGGATGGACAAGCAGTAAGACATTAGTATGTTGAAATAATATGAAATAAATAAATGGTGTTACAGCCTACACAGTGTCTGTGAACTGCTATGTGCTTGTTTTCTCTGCTCCCACGCTTTGGGATGCGCATGGCTCTTAACATGCATATATTTCTGTTTATCAGCAAACACATTTAATTTTTGTAGCTTCTTTAGCTGGTAAATCTGATCATTTTTACCAATCATACACCTGCATATCTGGACGCACTTGTTATGAATGTTTTAAACATGATGTTTGAGTTTCTATCAATTGGATGACACACTTTAAATTCAGGCATCAGCAGTCAATACTTTCTCTAGCTGCTAACTTTGCCCTTCACCAAATGGCAGAGTAGTTTGCTTAAAAAAACAATAATGATAAAAAAAAAAAAAAAACAGCTCCCTCCATAGTGGTGGACATTTTTTGAAGAATGGTGAGACTCACCAATACAGTAATTTTGGCCGAGTAAACCCAAAACAATGAGCTAAAAGAAACTAAAATGCATAGTAGAACTGCAAGGATGGGTGACAACTTTTTTTATTTTTTTTTTTTTATAAATAATACTGAACAGTGATGCTTTTAGTTTTTTAATTTGCTTTAACTTCAGTGGATACATTATTTCTTTGTAAACTACAGACCAGAAATTAACCCATCATTATCCGAAATCTAAGTTCAGTCACAGGGCAAATTAGCATTTAGTAGAAATGCATCACAAGGTGGATTGCAGTTAAATTTAGTCATCTTGAGGTTCATGCCCAGGCTTTTGTTTAAAAAAATAATGAATCAAATTCATGAGAAAAAGGAACTTGTGAGTTCCCTCTTTCATTTTATTGTCAGAAACTGTGATGTAGAAAGCATGACAAATCATTTCTATGAGGAACCATACAAGCTACTGCTTACTGTGCTTCCATCTGAAAAACAGACAGTAACTAGTTTAAGTTAATATTAAAATAAGATAACATTAGTATAAAAAAGATCATTTAAGTCATAATAATGAGATACTTTCTTAAAATAATATTACTGTCTTAAAATAAAGAATAACTATCCTAAAATAATGAGTTACTGCTTAAAAATAATGAGTGAGTATCATCTGCAATCAGCTGTTGCTGGCCCCCACACCTCACTGTCATCACAAAAATGTTGAAATTTTGTGGGAAACACATAATGTTCCAAATCTGTGACAGCTTTACAACTAGTTTTGCAATTATTGCTTGCTCCCACAGTTTCATTGGGCCTGTAAACACCACATTTGTCACAAAGCTGTCACGAAATAAGGTAAAATGAGTAGCTTCTCACATAGCTTCCCTAAAAAAAGAGTAAAATAAAACTTCTTCAGCCGTTAAAATCTAGTTTCACCGATACTATGATGCACAAACAGACACTTTTTCTTTACAGGATTTTCAGTGTGTCATCACTGAATTACAGATAAATGTTGCCCCATTTCTTTGACTTTAAGTTATCTTGTCCTGGGGTAACCTTCCTAAGAAACTGCTGATAAAACCCGGAACAAGTTGCATGGTGTCATTTAGCACCGGACATTTCAAAATGTTGCAAAACAGCACCCTTTGCCTCAAACCGCTTCAGCACAAACGAGCACTGCACTTTGAATTCTTGTCCAGATCCCAACAAATCTATCATGCTGAGTTTTGCTAAAACATCATCAGTTTCTCATTGATGAAATAGTGCAGCCATAAACATACAAAGTATTTCATTTCGGGAAATGTAGTGTGATATGTATCCACTTTTAAAGTAACACTTTACCTACAAAAATGATAATCTGCATATCAGTTACTCAGCCTGTGTTACGTTGAAATCGTGACAAACACGGACGAGTAGTGCGGCTGCGGTGTTTGTGCAGAAGTGTTTGAAATCATGAGGTTTTTTATGAAAATGTATGTGTTTGGGAAGTAATGACCATACAACTCAAGAGAACAACTTGATAAGTGAGACCAGGATTATACTGCATTAGGGGTGTGCGATATGACCCTAAAACAATATCATGATATTTCACTGTATTTTTGCAATTACAATTTTTTTGACCAAATGACAATTTAGTAAAAAAAATAAAATAAAAGTTACAAATTTTATCACGAAATAAGTGATATAGTTTTACAGTCTGCCTGTCTGTAAAAACGAACCCCAGGCTGTTGATACCACAACTATCACACAGTCACATATATGGAGTTTTTTTTGATGAGCCACAAGTGTCACTTGACAACATCGACCTCTGTGTGCACACGGCGAGAGGAGAGGCAGAGACGCTGTGCTGCTGCCAGAGGAGCCGCTGAATGAGTTCCCTCTGAGCGGTAACTCGCTAAAAGAGTCTGAGAAATCTGGGGCTGTTCATAAAACAATCAGGACGCCACAGTTAATTCCACACTACTGAAGCTGCTCCTCTTTTTAGAACCACCCCAGAGTCTGTTATAATTTCACTTTCAGCCATTTTTGCTTGTTGCCGTGGGTGACAGTATGACATCAATATGTCAGCAAATCCAAATATGGTGAATATCACAAAATGAGTTTTGCATATGCTATTAAAAATATACCGTTATTATCGTGAACGAGATGATGCGACACATCCTGTGCTGCATGAGTTGTATGAGATTATAAACAAATGTTTTGATGTAGTTTTTGCTGTTAAACCCCTTTTACTCCAATTCATTATTTGCGTTTTTGGATTCTTCATTCAGCGTGGAGGCATGCCCACTTTTCTTCCTGGATTTAATGTAACATAAGAGAAGCAATTGATATGCAAATTATCATTTTGGGGGCGAAATGTTCCTTTAAAGGCCCATTTATGTGTGAAAATGTATACGTCCGTTTCAAACGATGTTACTGTCACTGCCCACATACTTCCATGCGCCCTTTACGTTTGCATGGATGTTAACCAATAGATCCACCAGGGAGCAGCCCAGCGTCAAAAGTTTATGACAACAACAAACTCAAAAACAAACATGGCGACTGTGGAGGAGATATTGATAATGTAGCTCTTGCATAAAAGACAAAAACAGAGGCAGTGTTATAGGAGGGCGCGACTGGAGGACGGACAATTCTTTTCTCTAGTACTGCCGATGAGAGAAATTGAATTGTTATTTCTTCTTCGTGTCTCACTAAAGCTACGTATCGGGTAGTGACAGCAACACTGCCCCCACAGTTCCCGGTGGTACTGATCCGTTTGGCCCGTATCCGTAAGTTTTATGGAAACGTGCAGAAATACGAACGAAATGAACGCGGAGCACAGACAGAAGGCTCCGTCTGTATCCGTATTTAACGTTGAGCATAAATGGGCCTTAACACAGATCTGACACATTGTTAAGAGAGTGAAGAGTAAACACTGACACTGACGAAGATTAAATTGTTAACAGTAACAGTTTTTTTACATGCTGTAAAAAAAATGGCAGCCATGAATAGAAAATGTAATTTAGGGAAATATTTGGATCTTAAGAGTGTGAGTGATTGGGATCCTGAAATACTGCAGAGTAGATACAGAGTACAAGCACGAGTTGCTCTTTTCCTCTGCAGCTAACATCAGTTAACACTCTTCTCTCATGTTTCCAAATGTCTCTTTTTCTGCTCTCCCATAGTGACTCGGATATTTTGAAGCGGGCTGTAATGAAAAGCCCGCTGCAGGTCAATGAGACACTTGTGTCACCTCTCCTCTCTGTGGCAAAGTGTTCCGACCTTTCCAGAAGCCAGTGAAATATCTTCCATATATTGTTACACCACCTCACCACATTTCCCAAGAGAGCCATGGCGAGGTTGGTGACTGCCAAACCCATACACCAGGCAGCCCGAGCAAACCCTTACCTCTGACGCCTTCACAATGGAGGAAGGAAATAGGAAATATCAAAGACTTCCTTTTCTTTTTCTTCCTGTTAGTGGGCTCTCAGAGGGTCGTCATTAGTGCTGGGGTGACCCATTAAAACGAGAGACAGCTTCCTCATCAGACGTCTGTTTCACTGCTAAATGAGGTTCAGGGGAGTCCGTGAGCTGTGGCCTAGATCATATTCAACTTCTTCAATTTTATGCTGAATTAGACAGGAACTCCGGTTTCAAAGGGAATGCATCGGCAGGATTTGGAGGGTAGCGTTACTGAGTGTTTCTGTGGCCAAGTCAATCATTCACTCCCACACACACCCACACACAAAAAGTGCACTGCACGTATGCATACAAGAAAACAATGAGGGTGGCCCTACGACTGTGTGTGTAAACACAGGTGTAAAAATAACTGCAAATCAGTCCAGTCTCCAGAAGGACATGTTGACATTGTTCGTTTTGTAAATCACGTGTACGTGACATTTCTTCGTTTGATACATATTATATCAACGTCAAAGTGACGCTGTGCATGAGATGACTTTGGCCAAGCTTCAGACCATGAGTGTTTTGGCAACCTGTTCCTGTGTTTCCTCTGGGATGGTGCTCTGGTAAGTGGTTGTTTTTTAACCAAGATGTCGCTGCATTTCCTACAGGGATAGTGCTCCTAGAAGTGGGTATTTTAACCACACATTAACCACAATGTTCTTGAGATGTAAAATGTCAATGTTTTTTGAATTTTTATTTTTAAGGCTTAATTGCAAGCAGACAACCATTTACAAAAAATACAGTAAAAGACCAGGGACGAGACCATATATGATACAACTGAATTAAGTTCATTTAAAACAAATTCATATTAATGATGGAGTGGTCCAGTTGTACTGAAAGTGTGTAGATGGTAAATTTCCAGTTTAAGTAATGTGATGCATTATATCAGTGGTTTTCAAACTGTATGTATTAATATCTGAGCACAATAGCTTCTATAATGTGTGTTATCACCCCGATCACGACATAAGAGAATAAAAATAAGAAAAAAAGGAGACTGCTGATTTGTTGTAATTTGCTCCGTACAATAAAGCGATCCATCATCCCACTCACGGCTTTCTCCTTTTGTTATCATCCCTCACAGTGGCTGCCAATCAGGGCTTTTGATGTGTCACACATTTATAATTCCCAAATGCAAATGGCAACAAATAGGTTCCCTGTGAAGTTTTTTGAAATTACATTGAATTAAATCCAATTTCCTAGCTAGATTTTGCCTCTTTATTGGGAAATGGGTGCGCACAATATACTGATACAGTCAGTTAAAAATTCAATTATGACTTTTCATATAGGCCCAGGTGAATGTTGCAATAATAATGTGTGGTTATCATCCCACGACACAACATTTGAGGAACACTGCATTGTATGACCAAAAGCTGCAGGTCCACTAAATGGACCTATTTCTGATGTCTATAATGAACTGCATTGTCTTCTTTTAAATACACTTCAGTTTTCACAGGAAGTTTAACATTTACATACAGTCTCTTTCAAAATAAATGCTTGTCGGTAAAACACTGCAAATTGACGTTTTTTTTTACTTTCTACAACAAACACACATGGT
The DNA here is from genome assembly GCA_026686955.1 of Epinephelus cyanopodus. Classification (NCBI taxonomy): domain Eukaryota; kingdom Metazoa; phylum Chordata; class Actinopteri; order Perciformes; family Serranidae; genus Epinephelus; species Epinephelus cyanopodus. The sequence goes on from CM048924.1 coordinate 19,963,100, forward strand.
TAGGTTTAGGAAAAAAGACCAGGGTTTGGCTTTAGAATCTTACGGGACACAAACACCCCTCTCCCGGGTGAAAGTTGATGTTTGTTGGAACCATCCAACACCGCCCCCACCCACCCTACTTACCCGCCCTACACTACTTTTGTCCTTGTCCCGCTTGTTTCCCCCTAACACTGCCTAGCGCCATATAACTGTAATGGCAACTGGCCACATATCATGCCGACGTTCAAGAGCGCCTTTTTTCGTTGGTTTCTCACAGCACAAGTCACTGCCCAAGCGCCGGATATCGACGACTTCGGAGTGAGACTGAGCTCCTCCTGTAGCATGTGCTCTCTGCTTTGGGGTAATGAAGAATCTAGTTAGACATTTCCAACCAAAGTCTCTCCATTAAAAGCTGCAATAACTGAACCATTCCTCCCTTGAAACCTCAAAATTACCATCGTTTTTACATTTATTTTAAGGCACTTCTTTGACATAAATCCTTATATAGTCTGGATGTAATACCTTTGTTTAATTCTGACATGTAGGATCCTAAAACTACTTTCAGCACTGGGTCATCCAGGTCTGACGGGTGATTTTTAACATGTTGATTTAAATAGTGCCATAGTTGTAGACACCTATAAAAAACTTGCTTTTCCAAAGTATATTTTCTTCTCAAAGTTTAAAAATTCTTTTAATCTCCCCTTGTCTGGTGATGAGTAATATGATGTTATGCCCTTGATTATCCAGTTTCTAAATCTAGGATGCAACTGATTAGGTTTGAAATCTAAATTTCAATGTTTCTGCTACATAATAATGCAGAAAATTTAATGTATCCGTGTTTTGCAAAACTATATAATGCCAACATTTATTCTTATGTTTGGGTTGGGTGGATTGCATAAGTCTAAAATATGAGTGACACCTATAATGTGTTGTTAACACATCACACACAATGCTGATATTGTAACATATCAAATGACTATCACCACGTATCAATCCCTAACACTCAGTCCTCCTGTCTGTCCAACAGGCTCTTGGCAGTGGATTCCTCTGCTGTGCAGTTTGGGACACTGCGAGCCTCTCAGATGTCCACTTTAAGTTCATTCAGCCTTTTTCCTGCTGGCCTAAAGGGGACAGGGGGCGTCTCTTTCCCTCGCTTCTGCTGACTTTGTGCTGTTTTGGAATGAGACGCAGAGAACTTTTCAAAGGAGTGTGCAGGCACCCCGCCGGGTGAAGCTCCTCTCTCTGTCTCTCCGCACACCCCCAGCCGCATTTGTTTGTTTGCCTGTGTGATCAGCTGCAAGAGAGTGTCCTCATTCTGCCCTGAATGATGTTGCACAGATGACAACTTCTGTCAGCATCAGATGGCTGCGTGGCTGTTGATCGGGGGATTTCTCGGCTCACACAAACCCAATAAGACATCGAAGCCTCAAGCATATCTTACTGGTGTAAAACAGCAAGTGTATGATACACATCTGCACTGGGGGAGGCGGAGGAGACGTTCCTGCAGGAACACTTTGAAGCAGCAAGTTAGAGCGCAGTGATTTTGCAAGAGACGTACTCTCAGAACAGAGAGCAGCTCTGCTTGACTTGACGTGAGCTCGTGTCGTACTAGGATCACTTTGCAGTTTCTATCTTTAATACCACACAGTTTATACTGAAAAAAAGACACAGAAAGGATATATATATGTATTTTACCATGACTTATTCAGATGATGAGCATTTCAAAGGGACACCTCGCTCCATCCACCCAGAAGTGGAGCTCCTTTGCACTTTGTACAGCATCCTGTGCATACAATCATGGATGAATGCACAGAGAAATGTGCGTTCACAGGGCCAGACCAGGACAAACAGAGGCAAACTTACATGCAAAATTCATAAATAACTGTCAGTCACCTTTCAGCAAAGTACAAGACCATATATGGTACAACTGAATTAAGATAATTCAAATCAAATTTACATCAGTGGTACGGCTGATCTTAGTAGATGAAGTGGCCCAGATGAGATATGTAATCCCTCTAGCGTGTTCTGGGTCTGCCCGGGGCCTCCTACCAGTGGGACGTGCCCAAAACATCTCCAGCAGGAGGCGCCCAGGAGGCATCCTGATCAGATGCCTGAACAACCTCAACTGACCCTTTTTGACACAAAGGAGCAGCGGCTCTACTCCGAGCTCCCTCCAGATGTCCGAGCTCCTCACCCTGTCTCTAAGGCTGAGCCCAGCCACCCCAGAGAGGAAGCTCATTTTGGCCGCTTTTATCTCATTCTTTTGGTCACTGCCCAGAACTTATGACCATAAGTGAGGGCAGAAGCCGCACCAAACCGGCAATCAACCTCAAGCTCCGTTCTAACCTCACTCATGAACAAGACCCTAAGATACTTGAACTCCCTCACTTGAGGCAGTAACTCTCCCCCAACCCAGAGGGGGCAAACCACCGGTATCCGGCAGTGAACAAGGTGGTTCTGACAGGAGGTGCTGACTGACCGCTTCACACTCAGCTGCAAACCACGGTTGGATGACGCCAACAGAACCACATCATCTGCAAACATCAGACATGCAATTCCGAGGTCCCCAACGATGCAAACTCAAAAAAATACAAAAGCCCAAATCACGTACAGAAACAGCCAAAAACAGACTGTAAAAACAGACTGTATAAAATAACAGATGTAGCCCCCTGATGTCATTCGTTGGTTTTTGGACACCCATTCTGAAGCTTTGGGTTTGGCATCTTGGATTTTTTGGAGCCAGAGGTGACCATATCTGGACAGGAGGCTGTAGCTAACCCTACCACTAACTGCTAGTTTGCTAGCATGATGCATTTACAGCTATAGTTAACTGTGTTAAAGCACATACGATGGATTAGCTTATTAGCAAAATACAGATCAAGTAAGAATAAGAGTATGAAAGTATTTAAATATAAAACAACAAATAAAACAGAAATGAAAATGTGCATCAAAATAAATGTAAAAGAATGCATTATGCTACAGTGTTTAACACTAGTGCTTAAGATATTAAAATATTAGAAATAAAATATCTATTGTCATTGTAACTGGGCCTGGAGGACTTCCATTGTGTTGACTGGATATGCAGCATTATTCTGTTGCACTTACTTTCGGGGTTTTTGTATTTTTGACTCTGCATTGATTCTGTAGACTACTTGCAGCGTGTTTACAGTTTAAGTATTTGTTTTGGTTTCTGCAGTCCTTTGTTTTATTTTGCAACACATTTCCGTTGTTAGATATGTTTGGATTTTCATGTGTTTCTGAATTGTTCTGAATCCCTTTCGAAGCTGCAGCGTGCCTCTTGTGATGGAAATGTTTTGTGCCACTGCAGCACGTCTGCCCTTGTCAGCCACTGTACAAATGCTTTTACACCTGATCTGATGCAGTTTTATGAAAAGTGCAGCTGGTGATGTAATTGATTGTCTTGTTATGCATACACATTTTTTACCTGTGAAACTAATCATTTTAGTGGCCAGATAAAGTTGTAAACAACTAAAACCAGCTGGTGGTCACCCATAAGAAAAAGTTGTTGTTTTTTTTCCTGGATCCTTCATTTCTAATATTTTCCCACAGTCATGCTGGCATTTGTTGAAGCATGTTTGGGTTTTCCTGGTCCCAAATCTGCGGCTCTCAAAACATCAGGCCCCTGGATTATTAATATTTATCATTCACACATCCTGCCGTGAATTATTCTCCTGAATGGGATGGGATTTTGTCACTAGCTGCAGAAAAAGAGATGCTGTTTATTTATGAAAACAGGGGCGCCACTGTGGGGGACATTATTAGTGCCTGACCCACCCTTGCCATGACCTTTGACTCAGATGATGATATCATCAATTGTACGGTAAGCAAACAGGCTCAGTGACAGTAAGTGGAACAGCATACTGTGCAACATTTTTTCACATCACCATTTCTGAAGAAATAGCTTTGCTGACAGTGATGTAAAACGGGTCACGTAGGCAGACCTGAGGCATCTCAAGCAGCTCATTAAATTTCATTTTCACTATAGATGGAATTCTTAATTAGATGAGCTTAATTGCCTGTGAGACAAGGAACATTTGTGTTTAGCCACCATCCCTGTCTAGATGCATTCCCACAGCAGGCGAGCTGCCAACCTGCCCTGCAGCTCCCACTTCATTTCCTTATGAGCCTGATTAAAACAGCCACCAGCTCTTTACAATTTAGTCACATGATCATTTTTTCAGTGCACTTCACTGAGACATACACCTCCGCAGAGAGTTGGTGGTGTTAGAGGGGACTGTGATGAAACATGGCTGAGAGCACTTGTGTGTGCTCTCTGACATCAGGTTATGAAACATGTAATAAACATCATGTTCTCCAACCCATATGACCACATAGGTTGTTGATTGTTTGTTTGTTTTATGCTCTAATATGACCTACAGGAGGGATTCCTGAATTGGCACCCCTACTGGTGGCAGAAGATCATCACAAAAACAACTTACATAAACATTAACAGCTGCAGTTTCAAACACATGGTTTACCTTGTGAAACAGTTGCAGTTTGGTTAGGTTTAGAAAAAGACCATGGTTTTGGATGGAATGAATAAATTTGTTATTGAAATGACATCATGTAAGCAACTTAAAAATAAGTCAACGTTGACTTTTGGTTTCATGCGGGACACAAACAGCAGCCTTCTGGTTGAAAGTCTTGTGTCTGCTTGACCCATCCACCTCGGCTTTCTCCCGACACAGACTCTGAGGCTGCTTTCAGACAGAGAGCTGTCTTGGTTTGGTCTGAATCAGGGACTAATTTTGTTTCAGAGTTATATAATTGCCAAGAGTTGGTTTGTGTTTTCACGGCAGCCTGCACGAGAAAGCTGCTCTTGATTGGTCAGAATTTCCATGTGGGAGAAATCCAGAAAGTAAACAACACGTTGAAGAACAGTATACTTGCAAGATAAATGCACGATGCAAGATAAACACTTTCTAATGTCACAATCGAGAGACAATTACGCAGGATGATTTTAGCGCTGGTCATCGTGGACTATATTGCTGTCATTGTTCATTTTAGTCAATCCATACAGTTTGAAAACGAGGCGCGGCTCCAACTAGAAAACAATGTTTTGATGTATTGGATGTGCTAAATGTGCATATTAAGGCAGTACAGGAGGAGGTGCACATTAATAATCCTCCAGTGTAATGCGACTACAGTTTCAAGGATTTCAAGGACCCACAGGAAATCTGCTCTTTGTACAGCAATGTTGGCTGGTCCACTGTTTCTCTCCAGACTGAAATGTCTCAACAACAATTGGATGTATTAAACATTCCTGGTCCCCAGAGGATTCATCCTATTGACTTTAGTGAGCCCTTGACTTTTCCTCAAGTACCATTTGACATTTGTAGCTGGCACTCATGTCCCCCTCAAAGCTCCACATGTGGCAGAGTAGAGCCTCACAGAGCTGCTAGCATGGCTGCAGACTCTTAGTCATGTTGAGATCAACACTGCCAGGCTGGGAAAAATCCCTCCTCCTCTAGCATGTCTTGCTTTGCCTTTTATGCTGCTCTATAATTATTTGTGCACACCATTCTGACCAAAATCTATTTATTAAAGAACATCTAACATATAGCCCTCAGATATGATGAACTGGATCTGTGGATGAACCATTAATGAAATAACATTTATAACTGCAGGCGCAGCATATTTAGGGAAGAAACTACAGGTGAAAACAGAGATTTCCATCTTTTAAAGTAGTGGGGAAAAAAACATCCAAAACCCACATTTGGGTGTTTATTCTAGTTCAGATTACTGTTCTTGAAATGTATGCAAATACCTTATATCTAATTAAATAATGCCTTACTGACATACTTACGCGTACAATTCCAGTAAACTTGTAATACAAAAAAATAATTATCTTAGAGGAACAGTGTGGAAGATAGAGGGATTTAGTGGGACCTTTGAGCTCCTATCAAACAGAAAGCATTTTAGCAGCTGGAGGTGGCTTTTTGTAATTGTTTTTAATGACACTGAAGCTTTTTGCTCGTTGTTTTGCGTTCCAACGTGCATTGCGTCTCTGTGCTCTAGGTGCCTGGCGTTTTTGCTGGATCACTCTGAACTCCTTGACTTGAAAAAACTTCATTTCCTAGATCTACGTCAAAATATAAGTACTGAATGTATGAATGTTGACAAGTCTGTGAAACTTTGTGTTATAACCTGACAAATTAAAAATACAAAGTATAACTCCTATAACCTTAATTTAATCAAGGACATGAGTTCAAAGTGAACATAAGTTTGAGGCAAAAATATTGAAAATGCGCTAGAGGAGGCTTGGTTGTGACAAATGGACAAATGGTGGAAATTATATCAGGCCTAGCTAACGCTTGCTGATAGTTCAATATGGTGCTACGTTCTAGGCAACAAGACAGTTATTAAGATGATATATGGTTGGATTCAGTGACTTACACAGACAGCTCAGTGATCGAAAAACAAGTGCAACAGTTTGTTGGTATTGTGGCCAGAATGTTGTGTAACCACGTTACAATTTACCCTGTGTTAGGTTGTGCCCCACTCTCCCCTGACCGGCCTGATGTACTGTAAGACAGGAAGTTGTCAAACTGCCAGAGTCATCCTAAAATACGCCTGTAAATGGCCATCATGGAGGCAAAGCTCCTGGACCAACTGGTGGTTCTCCCCATGATCCACCCTCTTTTTTAGGGTCCCACAGATCTCTGTTTCCCTGTGACCAACAAACTATTTGCTGACAGCCTCTCACCCTCAGCCAGAACTAAAGACACTACCCTCTGAATGCTTAGTGGGGCCTTAGTGTTCATTGTTGAGGATTTTTGTTTTTTTCTTCTTTTTTTACCGGGAACCAAATTATGTGCAGAAGCCTCTTCCTCTCCAAAGCAAACGAACCAGGAGCAGTATTCATAAAGCAATGAGACAATGAGTCGCTCCTTGTGACGAAATTCTCTGAAAATGGTCAAGAGTGACAGTGAGTAAGTGAAATGCTAAGATAAGATCATGCAGGGATGTTTGTGGTCGATCTAATTAAGGATGCACATTCATTTCCCACCCAATGCAATAACGCCTAAACGCCAGAAACAAAATGATGACAACACCGAGATATTTAGAAAACCTGAAAAATGCAACAGTGACTACTAAGGCGTGTTGCAACCTTACATCAGCAGAGCGATCACACACAGTGACACCTTCACAGTCTCATACTGTGAGGTGTGAGGCGGTTCATTTTATCTCTACCGGGTGTCCAGTAAAAACAGGGCAACATTGATTTTGCTATGTTTTTGAAATAGATTTATTGATAAGGCAGCAAACGCACCCTGAGGTATTGTTTTTTTTATTTTTTATTTATAGCGTAGAGGTGGGAACACAACATCTTATCTTTTAGAGCTGCAGTTGGTGTTGGCCTCCGGTCACACGAGCAGCAGAGGCAGTGGGAGTTCATCAGTTTGTGGGGATATAATTCAAGGTTTGGTGTGTCACTGGTAGATGATATACTTCTGCTGTAGCAAGACGCTCTAACTGTCTAACTTTAAAGCGCTTTTATAATATTGCTGTCAGGGACCCTGAATTTAATAAAAGCCGGTTTTGGCATTTTGACCCACACTGACTGTTGGCTTTGTTATTGAAGTTCACCTGCAGTTATATGAAAGTGGGCTTGGGTGTTACACAGAATCACTGCGATTTCTTTACCTTAAAATGAGCAATCTACATCTACATATGGAGCAGGTCATGGTCTACAGAGATCACCATGTTGTTCTACAGTAGCCCAGGATAGACAAACCAGACACTGGCTCTACATAGGGCCATTTGTGTTTTCACATTTTCGTGTCGGCCACCATAGCTCTCCTACCGGATTGGCAGAGCTTGAACCTCATGCTCTTTGACACTTCAACATACAATTTAAGAAAACTAGTGATATAAAAAAACATTTCCTAATGTAAGTAATAAACTGGGGAAATTTAACAGTGATGTATTAGCTAAAAGTTTTACTTCATTCACTCCCCTTAAGTGAGAAATTATCTTTCATGAATGCCTTAATTACTACTACTGAATATAGTTGCCTGAGAGGAACAGACTTGTCACAACCCGTTTAACACTTTAAAAGTCACAAAAATCTCATGCAGCAGCTTGGAAAATCATCACTCACCCGACGCGTGGGCCTCTGACCAAGCACGACCTCCCCACACACCGCTATTGTAGATAACATAACAGGCTCGTCAAGCTATGGAGTTTGACGCCAGGGTGACATTTTCAATTTCCACGCTCACCCAAACATCATCCTTTCCACACAGTGTTTGTTTTGTTGCAGATATATGTTGCAGACATAAACTCTTGACCCCGACCCAGAGGTCTCAGACACATTGTGTGGGGAAACACCGGGGCACGACTCGAGCCGACACAGGATGACATGTAGGTGATGAGTCTCTCCAAGGGCGCAGGGTTAGGGACGCTGACATCACAACGCACCCAGCCCAGAGGGAGGATGTGAGATAGACACCCACAATCTTGTTTGTTTTCAGTTGGGGGGAAGTGGATGAGTTAGAGGCCTGGAGATTAGGAAAACAATACATCATGTGCTGATTTCATGTTCTTTAATTAGGTCATTGCATGTACATGTAACTGACACCTGACGGGCAGTGTAGTGTAATTAAAATTATGGTATGTGATTTTTAAGTAAGGGCAGGGTTAAATCTGATCAGATGTTCGATAGGACCGTTGTACTTGTAGCCTGAAACCTGCTGATGTTGCAGGCAGCTCCAGATGTTTCACCCTGGTTCATTTATTGTGGGTGTTCGAAGCACGAGGCCACAGCTTTCTCATGATCACTGTCCTCTTCCCACCACTGTCGCTGCATATTCAGTCACAGCCCTCTGCCCCATGTTGGCCTGACCACATTATACATCCTTATGTAAATCCACCAGTGATCACACGGTGAACTTAACATATTCATTTGCAACGAATGAACATTTAGGGGAGCAGTGTTGCTGTCTCAAAAACAGTTTCACTATGCATTTTGACAGGAGGGAAACACTATTCGATGAGAGGACATGCTTTGAGACACCTGCACGTAGGGCTGGGTATTGGGGGTCTGCTCATTGTCCCAACAGCCCACAATTCTGAAGTCCAATTAGTCTGAAAACAGAAATAAAGGCCATTTCTTCGACAGCCCGTTACCCCAAAGACAGTTGTTCCAAAGTCCTGTTTCTCTGAAAATATACACACAGTATATGTCCCGATCGCCACAAAAAAAGTTTACATTTTACTTTTCTGTAAACCACAGATACCTCACTGTGGTGAATTTGTGGTTAGGTTAAGGCACAGAAGACGCTTGGTTATGGTTGGGGGGGAAAAATCATACTCTGGCTTAAAACCCCTTTGTTTGGTGGCACAAAAATTCCTGGAGAAGCAGGGACGCATTGGTGAAAAACACCTGCATTCTGTGGCTCTAACACTACTGGGAAAGTGAAACTAGCTGCAGGGAGTGTGTATTTTCAGAGAAACAGGCCTTTGGAGCAACAGGCGTTTGTTTTTGGGATAATGGGCTGTCGGAAAAATAGGCATTCTGTCCACTGGCACATTTCTGGGACAAATAGGGCTTGGGAATTTTTTGGGCCATCAAGTAATTGCATGGCACACAGTATCGGTACTAGGTTATTTTTGTCACTATCTTAAAGGCATTGAGTACAAGGTAATATCAACACGTCTCCAGTCAAATGATACCTTGTACTTATTTCTACCTCTATAATTCTCTATGGTTGGCATCAGAGCGACTGTAACGAACCACAGTTTTCCCTTGGGGATCAATAAAGTATTTCTGATTATGATTCAGACTAAAAATCAGCGTTTCTCTGACGCTGTTTGGTTCATCACAGAGGGGCTACTGTACCAACTATGAAGGCCGACACGAAAACATGAAAACGCGAATGGCCCTATCGAGAGCCAGTGTTTGTCCATTCTGGGCTACTGTAGAAACATGGCAGTGCAACATGAGGGACTCTGTAGAAAAGGGACCACTCCCTGTGTAGAAATAAATGGCTCATTCCAAGAGTAGGGTAAAGCTGCAGTACCGGAGGCTGCAGTTTCAGGACCGCAGTTGTAGGACCCTTCATTTTTCGTCACAGCGCCACCCACGGAGATGTAGCACATGCTGCAACAACTTTGGTTCTGCAGCTCAACAGTTTATCCACCCACAAAGTTGAGCAAAGCACAGGCTCACCTCGACAGCCACTTTACTCATGCAGTTGTCCATGAAGGTAAAACGTCTCTCAGAAAATGTTGATAAAGTTACCATGTGTCTGTCTATGCATTAATACCAGAGATGCACAATATTGACATTTTCCTGACAGATCTCGTGGTCTTGATGGCTGTCTCTGTTGACAGTTGTGCACATATAACTTGTTCCTTTTCCACATGTAATAATTTATTTCAATGTTGTTATTAAGACATGGCCAGAGATTTGCCTTCTGGAGTCATGAGGCCAGAAACTTGCTCCTGGGAACTCTTCAGCCAGTGTACAGAGTGCCAAAATGGATGGCCCCAACTGAATTTCTCCTATTTTTGATAATCAAATTTCAGTAAGGTGTCACTAAATAACGAGTTACTGCTTAACACTGATTATAACCATTTAATAAAAAAGTAGAAAAATCAACAAAAAATCAAAATAAACAGTGAGTGAGTTTTTAATTAAAAAAAAAAAAAAAAAAAGAAATCAGGTAATTGCAGCCTCTGCTCGGTAAATTAAAAGGTCTAAAGCTGCGGTCCTGAAACTGCAGCCTCCAGTACTGCAGCTTTCCATTATTGCATTCCAAGGTAACAAAAACACAACAGTTCTCATTTTCATGTGATTATACACTTAACAAAAATACAGCTATTCCATTTCTGCCAATATCTCCCACTAAATCCTTCACATTGGACCTTTAAATTATTAACTTTGACCATGACCTGGTTCATTTTAATATGTGGCACCCGAACTTCGAGCGAGCTCCTGTTAATGTGCACAAAACTGGTCCGCACAGGTGAGAGACACCCGATGCTCCAATAAATCAGTCCATCTCTATACATAGAGTGACCTACTGACATACATACATTTCCTTCCATGTCTTGTAAGTCAAGATAAGTGGTGACCAGTGTGTCGTCTCATCAGATTGAGCCATTGTTGATTAAAGTTTATCAGTCTGGAGCAGAGAAGGTCGGCTTTGACGAACACATACTGTCCTGAATCTGTGTCAAGGACTTTTCAACATGTGTTTTGTAGTGACTGCACATGATCCATCACTGGCCAGATATATTTATTTATACAATGTTACTGTATACTGGTTATATAATAACCCTACATGACCTGCATATTGCTTCTGTTGGGTATTAACTTTGTAACAATTTCAACTGAGGAGTTTTCTCTCTGAGGCCTTTACACTTTCTGTCAAAGAACTAATCTTATACTACTTAATAAAGCATTGAGTGTTTTAGTGCCAAAATACATTATGAATCGCACAGGTTGTCTGGGACAGGTCTGCTTTCTGTCCCCAGATTTAAAACTAAACATGGAGAAGGAGCGCTCAGTTTTTATGCACCATATATCTGTCACCAACTCCCAGAAAACGGCAGGTCAGCTGAAACTCACTTTTCTGTTTGCTGCTGAGGCGACACTACAGGCGAAAGATAGAACTTCTTACAGATATCATCCTAAAACTTCCCCGGCTGATTACTTGAATTGTAGACATTTATATTAGTATTACAAGTTTAAATATGCAATTGATGCATTATCTAATTAAATATGTACTAATTTGCAAACATCTCCAGAACAAACTCTGAACATTTGATAAAGCAATTAAGAGTCAAAGGTTTTTACAGAGGAAACTGAACATCTCTTTCTATCACTTCATAAATCAGAAAATACTGTCAACAGCCATTTAAAAAACATAATTTTTCACCATGTTTTTAGGAACACAATGTTCAATAAAACCATCAGATTATAGAGAGGGAATGGGGCAACCTCTAGCTCATCTGGTAGAGTGTGCGCCCCATATAGACTTTGTCGTTTGCAGCTGCTTGGGTTTAATTCTGACCTGTCGTCCTTTGCACACCTACCACCTTTCCTGTCTATCTTTCGCTGTCCTATCATTTATAGTAACAACGCCCAAAAACTTGTCTTTAAAATTATAGACAGGAATAAAATTTTGCAGCAGCGATTTCTGGCTCAGCGTATGAGAAAAAAACCCCAAAATTAAGTAAAGGGCCTTCAAACATCTGTACTATCAAATTTCATACATTTTGAGACCAAAAAAAAAGACTGCAGGTTAATAGGGTGAAAAATTAAACGACAGATTGCAAAGGAAACTTCCCCAGCTGATTACTTACATTAAAGGGATAGTGCACCCAAAAATGAAAATTCATTGCCATTATCTACTCACCCATATGCTGAGGGAGGCTCTGGTGAAGTTTCAGGGCCGCATGAGACCAGCGAAAGCATGTGAACACACATGAAGGCGGTGCCAATGTCTCACGGTCTTGCGCAAGCGCACACACGTCAGCGCAGTGTACACAGAGGCAGTTAGAGCTACAGGCTACAATGAGGCTAACAACAGAGTTCAAATGACATTTTTCCAAACAACTTTTTATGCCGGAGCTTCAGGACACTTGGATCACTACATATGAGCAGTATGGAGATATTTTGTGATTTCAATTATGTGTTCTTGGACATTTTAATCTGGGTTGGCGTCAGCCATTAGGTGTGCAGTTGTGCTGCCAGCTACCCTGGAAATCCAGAGTTCTCATGAGAGCACAATTTGAATTTGCTCAGCGAGTCACTCTGGCAATCAGTAATGATGCTCATTACCTATGCCCATGAAACCGAGCTGCACCAGTCACATCGGTGTATCTGATATCGGCGGGCCAGAGGCGAGTTAAACAGATGACGACAGCACTGCGACGACAAAGTCCGGAATCAGCCTGTAAACACTGCAAGATGGCTACGGATGAACACCAGTTGTTTGAAATGGCTTTGGCCACTACAATGAACGAGTTATACTTGGCTTTTTCTCTAAAAGAGAAACAGAAGATGGTGCTTGAGTCTTTCCTTTGCAAGAAGGACGTTTTTGCTGTTTTGCCAACCGGATACGGCAAGAGTCTAATCTACCAGTTAGCTCCGCTGGTAGCTAAGCATATATGTCACCCCGTGTATCGTTGTGATTGGTTGTAGTGTTATTCAATTGCGTGCAGTGATATTTACAAATGCATGCTTGGTGCCGCCCCTCGAGTTGGGCCATTTTCATTACTCGTGGCCAGACCCATGACTAAGTAAGGACTCTAAAACTTCACCAGAGCCTCCCTCGGCATATGGGTAGATAGTAGTAGATAATGGCTGAATTTTCATTTGAGTGCACTATCCCTTTAAGGTAATTATATTTTTATTATTTTTTTTATTAAGTTTTCTGAAATCATAAGTTTAAATGTGCAAATAAAGCATTAGCTAATTAAATATTTGCTTTTTGCATACATTTTAGGACAGAAATCTTAAATAAATTAAACTTAAATGTATATTTTAGACATTCTCTTTCCACCTATCCAAAAGAAGACACGTTATGGAGACAAAATAGCCCAAAATCTTAGAACTGATAAGTGCTTTTGAAAAATTATGTTTTCCCATGTAGTGTCTCCCCTTATCCATTAATTAGCCCATTCATTTCTTACACTGCATTAAAACTTTTAGTTTTGTATCTTATACCTGTCTTATTCTATTTTAGCTTAACTTCTATAACAAAGAACTGCTTGGTAACCAGACCAGGTGTCTAATTGAAACAGGCCTTTATTGGTCAAAATGTGTACAGCCACATGGGACTGGTAATAGGGACTAGGTGCTTAATTGAGACAAGGCTTTTAATTGGAGTTTTACAGGTCGGTAACAATGCTAAAAGGGTTTTACAGCTCAAAATAAAGCCGCTCACTCACTGGGCTACCTGGAGAGAGATAATAATAATATCAACACTATTAGCCAGTCTCGCCACAGGATGATATTCCCCGCAGTAATCTATGAATGAGCGGCGCTGGTAGCTCCCTGTAGCTAGAGCAGCTAGCTAACATTAGCTAATGTTAGCTAAGCAGTGGATACCAGAGTGTGTGCAGAGGGTAAGCAAACTGAAAATTAAATAAAAGTCAAGAGCACAAAACATTTAAATTTCACCACCTCTAAATAGATAGCGAGTTAACGGAGCCCCAAACTAAAGAAAGGCCTTTTGTGTTTCATTTCATTTTGCTTTTTTCTTCTTTTGCTTCTTAAAAATTTCCAAGTTGAGGTGTCCACTAGATGACCTTATAAAAAAAACCTATACTAAATCTTTAAAACAAAAACATTTTAACTAGTTACCGGTTAATAGACGTCAGGCTATCAAAAATAACCAAAACAGACATTCCAGACATTGGCTTTTTAACAACTGTTTCTAATTATATATAGCCTAAATGTTCTGTATTTTTGTATTTATAATGTATTTTCTCTATTCAAAGCACTTCTTATTGTCCTGTTGTTGAAATGTGCTATATAAATAAACTTGCCCTGCCTTACAAGTTGCAAATTTACATTGAAAATCCTTTGAATTGTCTTAAATAGAACATTCTATGTATGTGTTGGACATCAGCCAAGTCTTTCCTTCCAGTGTTTGATCATTTTTTGTACATCTTCCTGCAGTGTTTTATAACTTCTGGCGAACTTTACCCCAAATTCTTAATGGACTTCTTCTGAGGTGCTGACTTGACACAGAAGCATTTTCGGTAAAAACATCACTGTAACGTCTCTTTTAATATCTGTCAGGGTGTGTCAATGGGTTGGAAACCTGCAGCGCCACACATTCCTCTGCTGCTGGGGTCACGTCCTAAAATCTGAGCATAATGAGAAATTCTCCTCGTTGTTTTCCCAGAGTTTTTCAGACGAGTAATGCTGTAGGGAGTCCATGGCTACGAGCTCTATGTTCCATCAACAGACCTCATGTGAGCACAGGAAAATGTACAATCTGTGTTGCACAGTTACAGAGAGTCCCAAAGGGGAAATGGTAGAGACACCTTGTCCCTGGGACAATGAGAAACAAGACTGTGTCACGTCATGGCAAACAATCATTCTTAGCGCACCAGGATGCAGCAGGGAGGGAGACTAAGGCTGCTGAGTCAGACAGGTATTCAATGACGTGTCGCTCCTCATGAGTTTCACCGCCCTGCAGAGACCTTTAGCCTACTGCATGGTGGAGTTCACTGGTGTCCCTGCAGCGAGCTGGCACCAACTTCTGAACAGCTACCCCTCTGTGTTGATATGATCATAAACACTGATTAGGGTTCGCGTCGCAAGGGCAAGAAAAGAGCTGGGAAATAGCTTGTCGCATTGATGTCAGAAACAATAAATGTGTGGGCTGCCATACAGGAAGCCAACCTCTGCAGAGGTGTAGGAGAAACTATGACTGCAATTTAAAGAAGCTGTTCAACATTTTAGGTACTATGTTATAAAGGTAACTATCTTGCTGACAGTTGAAGGAGAAGATCAATACCACACTCATGTCTCTGTGAGGAAGGTATCGGTTTCCAGGGTCCTATGTTCCCTTGCTCACTATCCTCAATATGACTTGTTAAGGAGACCTTTCAAAGGGGGGAAACCCGCTAAAAATAGGCGATAGACTCCTTTCCCACTCCCATTAGACCACAGAGGTGTGCACGTCTCTGCAGCGGACAAGCGTGCCTTTCTGTGTGTGGGGTTTTTTGATGTGTACCGTTCAATGTCACGTTCAGGCCGGAAAACAGCTAGTAAACACTGGAAGGCAACATGAAGGCCTCTGAACACTTAACAGTGTTTATTTCTTTTTATATCTCTTACTTTTTCCGTCTGTCTTTTAAACTCGGCGCAGAGTAATTTGGACCGATGTTTGCGTGCTGCTTGGGTGGAAATGGACGGTATTTTTTGGTTGCACGCCATTGCATCCGGCTGGTTAAAGGCTAAAATTAGAGTGTTGTGTATTGTTGTGTGTCCATCAATGCCAATCAGAGCCATAGCCGATAAATAGCTGTGACTATTGTAGAGTCATCTGAAGGGTGATTGTAACCTAGCAAAGCATTGCCTTGAGCTAAATGCTAACGCTTGCATGCTAACACGGTGAAATTTAGCAGGCATAATGTTTACCTTGTTCATCATCATAGTTTTGCATTATGATGTGCTACTATTCGCTAATTAGGACACAAAGTACTGCTGATGGCAATGTCATCAGTTTTACAGGTATTTAGTCTTAAAGCACAGCACGCTAGACATTTTAAAAATAAAAAGTTTTCTGAGGGAAACAATGGATGAACCAAATTTCATGATAACCCATCCAATAGCTGTTGAGACATTTCACTCAAAACTTCAAATGTGAACCTCATTGTGGCACTAGAAGAAAACTTGCGGAGGATACATCCTCTTGGAACCATGAACCTTATTCAATGCACGCTAGCTACTGGCATTTGACGCTCAAAAAGTTGAAAATATTTTAACTTTTCAGCATCTATGCGCGTCTAATTAGATGAGTCTACAAAAACACGCATCTAAAAAGATGCCGGAAAAACGCCTGTCTAAAAAGACGCTTGGACGCCGGTCAGACGCGATGTAACATAGGACAACAATGGTTTTACTGACATTGCATTCCTAGCGTTTCATCTTGGTGTGATCGCTCCCTTAGGGCTCTTGAATAATGCCAGTAAATGCCATGGACAAGTCTGTAGGCTGGTTTAATTTTGTGTTTTTAGTCTCTCCCCAGTAAACTGAACTAAGTTGAAGAAAACTTAAAAGAAAAGATCCATACAGAGGCTTTAGAAGGTTTTTTGTGTGGCACCTTTGTAAACCCAAATGCATGAATATTTCTGATTGATTACTAGTTTTAGAGAATTTAGTATTTCAGGAAAATATTGGGTACCAACTTCTCTTAAAGGAGTTGTATCATACTGTAAACATTACGATTAGGTTGTTATTCTTCTAAATGTGCTGACAAAAGTGTCGTCTTATCTAGGAGAGGAGTCTGCAATCTATCTGACACATGAGCTCCTAAATACTGAGACGTCAAGAGTGCGTGGCATGTATTACTTCCAAACAAAGGAATGTGTGTGTGTGTGTGTGTGTGTGTGTGTGTGTGTGTGTGTGTGTGTGTGTGTGTGTGTGTGTGTGTGTGTGTGTGTGTGCGTGCGCGTGCGCGTGCGCGTGTGTGAGGTGAGAAATGGTCCTCCAGACATCCTCCGTGTCTGTCTCTTTCTGAACACTCTCTTGCAGCGCCTGCCTCTTATTCAGTCTCCTCACAAGCAGGAAGAGGAAGCTGCGTGTTTGATTGTGTGGGAGAGCCAAACACTGATCAGAAACTACCACTCCTCTAATAACAAATTATGTCATGAGCATAGAAGTATGTGACAAATGACCTAACTATGACAAGTATTTGAAACTATAGTCATGATGAGCGTCGTCAACGATGATGCTTTTCCTTTCATTATGTCGCGCTACTTCTCATTTGGAGTGTTCCTGTAAAATTACTAATTTTACAGGTATGTCTTGTTCCTTATGTCCTGTTCGGGAGTGTGACCTAAGAGCAAGGACGCTGCAAGACGACAAGAGGGAACACTGATGTATTTGTTCAGCTGAAGACCCCATGTTGCTCGTTCACTCCAGAGGACAATGACCCACATAACCAGAGGCTCAGACCTCAGAACAGGGTGCACACACGCACACGCACACGCGCACACGCACGCACACACACACACACACACACACACACACACACACACACACACACACACACACACACACACACACACACACACACACACACACACACACACACACGAAAACAACTCAGCATGGCTTTAAATATGCACCTATCAATATCTTCATATGAACAATGGGTCCAATGATTACATGTGAGGTACATGGAGTCACTCACAATGATGAACCCACAGAGAAATACCACCCGACCTGCAGCTCCCCTCGGCTTTACAGAGGGAGTTTTTTAAGTTCGATTTCAGGCTCCCTCCAACAGTGCTCATTAAACATGTATGAAATAAAGGAAAACCATGCAAGTAAAAGCATGATCAGAATCTTACAGTGCTTTTACACCTAACCTGTTTGGAGATCCGGTTGCTTGGTTTGTAGGGTTCGTTTGGGCTGGTGTAGAAGCTATCGATCAAGCGCCGGTGCGGACCAAACAACCAAACCAAAGCCGACTGTGACGTGGTTTATTTGTGATTTGAACACAAACGAAATCACAAACGAACCAACTACTACATTCAAAAGCTATTCTGCTAATGTAGCTGTCTGAGACATTTTTTACTGAATTAAATTAAAATGTTTTTTTCTATTTTCTGTCATAATTTCCTCAACATTTAAATTCATTGTGATTAAAAATGTATTAAAAATGTAAGAAATAGGTGGTTAAAAAGGTAACTTTAATTTAAAAATGATTTGAAATATATCACTTTTAAAAAATATTGTTCAGTTGAAGAAAAATGTATTGTTCTTTATGTAAGTTTATTTTGATCTAGAGTAAGAGATCACATGACTAGAGTTCGGGGGTCGCACCTGTTGCATCATAGGCTGAGGCAGTCTGGTGGAAGAGAGCACCAACATGGCTTTTGGCATTTTGCATCTTTATTTGGGTTTGTGATTATAATATTTGTTTAAGTGGCCTGTATGGACAATTCAATATATCTTCTGTTGCTGTGCTAACTTTTTGGTACCTGCCTATTATCAGAAAATTCATGTGAGACACTATTGTTGGGCACATTTTAAAGGGATAGTGCACCCAAAACTGAAAATTCAGCCATTATCTACTCAGCCATATGCTGATGGAGGCTCAGGTGAAGTTTTAGAGTCCTCACAACACTTGCAGATCCAAGGGGAGAGGATCTAGCAACACAACTCCACCTAATGGAGGCTTACGGCGCCCCAGATTCAAACGTCCAAAAACACATATTTGAAACCACAAAATATCTCCATACTGCTTGTCCGTAGTGATCCAAGTGTCCTGAAGCCCCGACATAAGTCAAGTTGTCACAAGTCACAAGTTGTTTGGAAAAACATCATTTGAACTCTGTTTTTAGCCTCATGTAGCCTGTAGCTCTAACTGCCTCTCTGTGCACCGCGTTCACGTGTTCATGTGTGTGCGCGAGACCAGTGAAAGCACGTGAACATGCATGAACGCAGTGCCCATGTCTTGCGGTCTCGCACAAGCGCACACACGTGAAAGTGGTGTACAGAGAGGCAGTCTTTTTATTTTTGTAGTTTTCACACTGTCTGCAGAGGATTTAAGGATGGAAACAAAAGTTAAGACATCTGTATGATGCATGGCTGTTATTTCCTTGGGACCAGTGTAGTTACAACTATTAAATCCAGCTGCTGACCATGAAAAAAAAATAGAAATAATAAGGCTATGTAACCTCATTATCCGTAACTGCTTATCCTGTTAGGGGTCACGGGGGGCGGGAGCCTATCCCAGCTGACATTGGGAGGGAGACAGGGTACACCCTGGACAGGTCGACAGACTATCACAGGGCTGATAAATAGAGACATACCCCTTTACCACCAAAGTTAGCACACAGGTACACAGGTGTTTGAAACCCATTAAAACCCACTAAAAATAACCTATGGAGTCGTTTCACATTGCCAATAGACTGGAGCCCTGTACAGGACTCATGTTTTTTTTTTACTGGTGTGTCATGTTTGATGTCACAGGCAGGCTGAAAACAGGTTAGTAAACAGAAGAAAGCAGTACGGAGGCCAGTGAAAATGTGACAGTGGTTACTTATTTTCTTACTTGATCAGTCTTTCTTTCAAACTCATGTATGAGCGCTGCTTGAGCGAAGATAGACTATATTTTATGGTGGCACGTCATTGCATCATGTCGGTGAGGGGGATAAAATAAAAAATCACCGTGGTATTTCCATCAATGCAGACTGGAGCCAAGACAAGTGTCTACTGCAGACTCATTTGACCCGGGTGTGAATACCGAATGAAACTTTTCCCATTACAAACAAAAGCAAGATGTAAGTGGGTGTCAGTGGGGTTTTTTTGTGCATTGGAAAGAGGCTACACACAGTGATTCATGCTCACATTCACATTCACACCTAAGGGCAATTTAAAGTCATCAGTTAACCTAACCTGCATGTCTCTGGACTGTGGGAGGTAGCCAGAGAGCCCAGAGAGGACATCCAAATTCCACACAGACCCCACGACCCCACGATGATTCACATAGAAATGTATATAATCTATTCATGCAAACCATTTGGTAACGCCCCCACCCCGATAAAAACATGAAAGTAGCAGAGGCAACAACGCCTTCTGTAATGTAGGTGGTGGCAATTTGCAACCTTAAAGCAAAGGCTGCACTCTGCAATAAAATACACTGAACAAAAATTTGAACCCAACACTTCACAGGTTTACATGAAAAGTCCATTGTCAACGTTTGCCTGAATTTGGTAGTGCAACCAACTTGGGCTGCCCCCTTATTGTCGATCAAATGTTAGTCCGCCAGAAAGGTCAATAGTCGGCAAGATGTCATTGGTCACTTAGTCACACAGACACACAGACATAGACACACACACACAAAAAAAGACATTAAACTCTTTTAGGAGCTGCATCCTGTCAAAATAAATCAAAACCTATATGACTGGACCATGTGGGAATTTAATTTGACAGGATAGACATGGGAAGTGGCCACACTCAGCAGTCAGGCAGGAGTCAGTTTAATTTCCAGGGCTGGTACCTGCGGTTATTCCACAGGCTAGTTAATAACATGTCGGGCAGGAAATCCAGAGGTGGGATCATTTTGAGAAGGTGAAGGATGAACCCAAGGTGATATGTAAACTCATCTTCATTGGCCGACTACAAACATGACGCATCATCTGAAACATGGAAGTAGCTACATGCCCATCAGCCCACAGCGTCATTAACAGGCGGCTCGCTCAGTGTGTGACGTGCACTTGTAGATAAAATATAGGCCTATATTAATGAAGGTTTGTTAGGACGGTTTTGTATTTCTCTGTAATGTAGCACAGTGTTGACAATGTTACTGATACTATTCTTTCTCACACCTTCAACTCAAACCATTGTGTTGCCCCGCCCAAAATATATCATTTAATAATTAAATTAATATCATGAACATGTGGGCGACTAGTCACCTAATGGCCCTAAATGACGATTACTGGTTTTTAGTCAGGACAGAAGTCACTGAAGTGGTTTATGACTGTCTGTGAAGAAATTCTTCTGTGATGCAAACCAGTTGTTGCATCAGCAGTCTCGGTGGCTGACCTCAGACAGTCTTGCAGGTGAATTTATGGAGACAACATTGGAGATGTCTTATGGTGGTGAAATGAAGATTAAATTGACAGGCAACAGCTCGGGTGAAATTCCTGCAGTCAGCATGCCAGTGGCAGGCTCCCTCAAAACTTGCAACATCTCTGACATAGTGCTGTGTGGAGAAACTGCACATTTTAGAGTGGCCTTTTATTGTGACCATCCACAGGGACACCTGTGTAGTTAAGACAAGGTTTAATAAGGTTTAATAACACAGATTTTAACAACCAAAATTTCAGAGAGATATATCTGTTGAGTGCATGAAAAAAAAGTCTCAGATCTTTGTCTTAAACCTGTGAAAAATGGGAGCAAAAACAGAAGTGTTTAGATGTTTGTTCAGCATAGAAAAAAGAACTGTGCATGGTTGAAACAGGAAGTACCATGACATTTCCACCTGAAATGCACAAATTGGTGCAGATGCAGGAAATACCCCGATCTCTACACCTTCTGATCGCTTCTATTTGATTATATATCAAAGGTTTATATTAAAAAAAAAAAAAAAAAAAAAAAAAAAAGCCAGACCCTCTTCTCACCATATTTGTGTACCTATTACCCCTGTCATTGATAATCACACTGCTCAGGCTCTCTCTGCACTCTGCTAACAAAACATTTTACAACACTGGAAGTCAGAGTCCAGCTCCTCTTTCCACCAACGGCTGCGGGAGCTTGGCAACGTGATTAACATGTAAGGCTTTCGATATAAACTTGCCAACAAGGAAAACATCTTCCTAAAATTCTGGAAACCATTTCTCAACAAATGATCAACAACCAAGCAGGAGTGAATTGCTCATGTTCTTAATGTTCTGGGCCCATCCATGGTGCATCACATCCACATTTTTGTGACATTTTGGTTGCCAAGGTGGAAATTAAGTGTTTGATGCTCAAAATTTCTTGAACCAAACAGTCTCCTGTTTGCTGCTGCAGATTGATCAAAGGAAATAGGGTTTTTAGCCAATCAGGGCCCAATATGGCGAGGACGTAGTCTTCAGTTTATTTGAAAAACCCTTATTTTCACACAGTATTTATCACTACCTTTATACATGATGTGAAAGCCTCTCTACCTATATATATTTCTTCATTACGTGTGTGTGTGTTGTGAGTATGAATTATTCCTGGGGCTCCTGATGAATGGACACCCAGCTGCCTGGCGTCATTATAAAGGGGGAAACCCTCAGCGCTGCCTTAAATAAGCACAGCTCAATTCACTCCGTTGCCCAATGCATCACCACACACATCCTCTTGTACACGTTCACATAATAGAACATAAAGTCAGTGCACGTCACACCGCAGCCTCTGCTCCCTGGTGTTCTGCCACGGCTTCAATGAAACCGTTGGGTTATAACCTCCACCACATGCACATCCCTCCTACATCGCTTTAATAAGTAAAAGTGCAGCATGCTCCCTCCTTGTCTTGCCCAGGGGTGTGTTGCTTCTTCACATACATGTGAGGTGTATATTTAGAATAGCTATGCGTAGCAGTGGGTGTTGCGTGGGTGGATGTGAGGAGTTACTTTTAACACTGGAACCAGTGATCCATGTTCTGCAAAAACAACCACACACATGCATGATGTGTCAGCGTAGACACACGCACAACTTCACAGGGAATAATTTACATGCACACACATACACACACACACACACTGAAAGGGAGAGTGTGTTAGGGAGAAGGAGATAACTCCACCTCTCCCTGCACAGGAAACCCCAGCGTGCAGACACAGCTCTGCGTGATGCTGCTGCAGGTGATGCATTATTCACTATCTTTAAACATGGATCCTCCTTTTCACTCCATTTACACAGTTTCACAGCGTTCAGGGAGCGTCTGAGCAAACAAATGCATCGAGCAGGGCACGTGGACGGCCGTTACGTTGTGTGCAGGTTGAACACTTCAGTGAAATGTACTATTTTGGTGAAGCAGGTGAGAGATCACTCAGCAGGGGAAGCCCTCCTCTCTCTTCACCTCATCAGCATGCATCCTTTAATCACTTGCATGTATTCATTATTCACCTCCCACTGGCTATGAATTATTCAACGCTTGTGTTTCCACATGAGAACAGTGAGAGAAGACACAAGGAATGCCTGTTCCCTGTCTTTACTCTCCCGCCTCCCTTCCAGCTCAGTCTCTTGTGCACCAGTTTTGTCACTCTGGCACTGTGAGGACAAAGATGAGGAGAAATCACCCACCTCCGGTCAGTCAGTGTGCATGTTTTACCCTCAAGGTGTAAAAGCTGGGACAGATGTTCTGCCAAAATTCATGATAGCTGCCTCTAAGCAATCCATGTCTCCAGTAACAAGTAGAAGGAAGAACAATGAATTTTAAGCATGTTTATCACACAGCAAAGCATCGTGCAAACAACAGAATACGGCACGGTTATTTAAAATATCTGCATTGCTTTGTTTCTAATACAAACAATTCTTTAGTTAGTCACTTGATGAATTATTAATCCACCAAGTATGGCACAACAGTGTGAGCAGCAAATAGTAGCACACCTGCTTCCTGTCACTAAAAGTGATGAGACATCCACATCCACAGAAAGGTTGCTGACCTCTGCTCGGCCCTGCTCCCATGACAGCTATTATGTTTCCCTCCACGGCCCCTGCCGCATGACCTGTGATGGCCATTAACAGGTTGCAGTGAAACAGCTAATCTTTACAGGTAGCTGTGGAAACAAGATTGTAGACAAACAGGATATTGCCTGCAATTCTGCTGAGTTATTGAAAACATCCTTGTCCATTTCTGTTCTCTGAAAACGACCCTGTAACGGAGGGCCAGCTGCATTACAGCCGTCATGCCATATGTCTTCTTCACTTTGTCTGGACAGGGAGGCGATTACGCATTGGAATTAGAATCGATCGAGCGGGTCAGTGTGCCTGTGCAGCTGCGGCTCTCACACCTCACACGACATCATGGTGTCAGAAGCTGCTGTCGTGCACCTGTGTTACTGAGCCCGCTGGGAGCAGCCTGTACCAGTCTGCTGTTATGTCATCTGCAGGGAGGGGGAGGATTATTTTCATTCACAACAGAGCAGATACAGCATGCACATCCTGAGCTCCCAGCACAGTCGCCAGGAGAAAATGTTGGCATTGTTTCTGCAAATCACATGTGTTACATTTGTATGTTTCATACATATCATATCAACGTTTCTAAAGTAAGGTGGTATATAAGCCGACTTTGTCATGGGAAGGTGGAGGGGATGGTGAACCACATGTAACCGAGGCGAGATGCCTACCACTGTTTGAGAGCAACAAAAAGCAAAACCTGTTTTTTAGTCACTCATCGCTGCATTTCCTGCCATAATATTGCTACAAAAAGCAGTTGTTTTTTACCAAGATAGTGCTACATTTCCAGCCAGGATAGTGTCACTAAAAGTGGTTGTTTTTTACTGAAACACAGCTCAATTTAGTGCCACTAAAGGCAATTGTTTTTTAACTAAGACATCACTGTGTTTCCTGCAGGGATAGTGCCATGAAAAGTGGCTGTTGTTATACTAAGACATTGCTGCATTTCTAAAACTGGGTATTTTAAGCCAAAACATCTTCTCCTAACCATAACCATATGGTTTTTGTGCCTAAACATAACCACACACTAACCACAGCGTTGTTGAAACATAAAGACACAAAGTTTCAGTCTGCTACTACAATACCAACAATTACTCTGCCCATTGCTTTGGGGCTCCAGCATTACTACCAGACCTGACACACACTTTGACAGATGGTAACCCTCTCAGCAAGAAAACCTGTTCTGCTCCTCCGAGCAACGTAATCACTCCACAGCTGAAATAACAAGTCTGTCACCTGCTCAAACTCAGCATTACTGCAGGAGAGTAGCCATCCCTAAAACGTGGAGGAGAGAGCAGATCTTTGCTGAGGTGGTAGCAGCTCTGCAGGCTCCTGATCACAGCCGGAGCTTTGGCAGTGTGAAACCCTGGCACAGAGGGAGGCGCAGCGGGACTCAAAAGATGACTTCCTACTCTGTCACGCGTGCGCCCACACAGCCAATCTGCCACTACTGCTATCTGACTGAGCCTCACAGGACCCTCAGTGCAGCTACACCCTTATTTGGGCTTCCTCTCTTTGCCCCACACTCAAATCCCTGGAGGGGTGACAGTGCTGCATAATCTCATTTTTAAAAATTCATGAAGAATACACAATAAAAAAGACACAGAATATTCCACAGAAGCACATAGAAATACATATGTCACTAAAATTTCAGCAAAGGATTCAACAACTTAAAGGGTAACTTCCATATTTTTCCACCTGGACCCTACTTTCCCATGTTTCTGTGTCTACGTGACTAATGGGAACAACAGTTTTTGAAACTGGTCCAGTATTAAGTGAGAGTGCTGTAGATGGCAGCGGCAAAACAGGCTGCAATGTAACCACTTGGGGCATGTTCACATCGTCAATATACGTCCACTACAAGTTCTTGTTTTTGCCACTGACAGGTTCAGATAATTAAATCATCCAACTCATAAATTCCTAATTACTGTGTGACTACCGCCTGGGTGCTGAGGGTATTAAAAGATTATGATTAATTTTAAACCTTGACTCACTTTTGCCTGCTGCACGGTCAAACAGCATGAGCAGCAGCTGTGAAAATGTGTCCTCAGAAATCTGCATTAAAGGGTAACTTCAATATTTTTCAACCTGAGCTCTATTTCCCATTTTTTCATGCCGAAATGACTAATAGAAATAACTTTTTTTGTGTGGTCCAGTACTGAGCCGAGGGCTGCAGCCAGAAGACATGCAGCTATGTAATCAGTAAGGGCATTTGTGCACCGTCATTTTATGTCCACTTAAAGTGCTTGTTTTTGCTACCGACAGGCTCAGATTGGTATTTTGAGTGTCTGACAACTTTATGGAAAGGATCCCTACAGAGATAAACATTTTTGTTAATGAGTAAGATCCTTCTTGTTTCAACAGAAACAGCTCTGAAATCGCTATCGCCAAACCCACCAGACTCCATTTAAATAAACAGTAATTTTATCATTGTGAAACACATTTCATTCAAAGTCAACAGAAGTAAAATAAAACTCACACAAATCATCTTGGTTCATCTTTCTTCTGTTCCAAAAACCACCAACTCAGGTTTGGCTAAAATAAACCCTTAATCCACCCAGTTAGATGTGAAAATATGCTGACTCCATACAAGTTAAAATTACTGTTTATTTAAATGGAGTCTGGTGGGTTTGACAATAGCGATTTTGGGGCTGTTTCTGGTGAAACAAAAAGGATTTTACTCTTTCATTAAAAGGTTTATCTCTGTTGTTGTTGTCAAACACTTTGAATAATAATCTGATCTTGTCAGTGGCAAAAACAAACACTTTTACTGGACAAGTGGTTACATTTGCAGTTTGTTTCGCGGCTGCCATTGTAAGGGGGAGAAGGGTCCAGGTCAAAAAAAACTATAGGAACCCTTTAAATCTATAATGTTAGATACTAAACCCAACTCTCCTCCTGCCAAACCTCCGCTATAACTCTCTGTTTTAGCTGCTTGAAGGTCACATCAAAGACTATCACATCTGACTAAATTCCAACTGCTTCATGCATTTCAACCTGTTGTAACAACACATTTACACCCCCATTAATAATGCTCAACTCACATCATCTATCACTGTCTAATACTGGATGCAATTGCTTATTAGATGGTCTGCCAAAGAGATATGGCATTAATATGAGCTTGGTGTTTTACGACATGATGAAACTTTATTCTCTTGTTAGGTTTTATTATGCTTCTTTATGGCATTAGAAACTGTTATTACAGTAATCTGGAGCCGCAGAAGATATTTCAGGTGTTGCAACACAACATGTCGGTGTTGAACTAAGGACTTTACTGCCCAGACGGGATGTGGATTGAGGAGGAGAGCACACAGCAAGCTGTCTCAGTGACCGATTTCACCTTGTAACACATGTTCACTGGGCACAACTTGTGGTTCTAACAGAGAGCCAAAGAAAACCATCCTTGCTGCTCTGGCAGACATTGGTGAGTAAGACATAAAGGCACAATGTAAAAAATTCCACCCCACTGCTTCTGAAATCTTGCATGAAATTCCCACAAATTAATCTGGGGAATATTATATCAGTGAATTTAGAGTATGCTGGTTTGAAGCTTTGCATGATGGCTTGAAAGATTCAGGAGCAAAGCAACATTATTCAGGGTCCTTATCTGTCGTGCCATCCAGCAGTAAATGTTTACTCTTGACAATGAAAAGAGACAGGATGCAAAGAGCACTATAGGAAACGCACAAGTACATCCGCACAACACTGGAACCGGTCAATTAGCAACCGTCTGGTAGTAACTGTGGGTCACTATGTGGCGTGAGGAGGAGAGGAAAGAGTTGCAATACACCACCTTGGGAATTTCACCTAAGGAAATTATTAAGAGTGCTTTCAGTTACTGAGGTCACGAAGGTTCCAATGACTCCGCGGGGCAGAGACGTGTTATCATAAAAAGAGGAAATTTAACCAACAATATGCGAAATTAAAGCTAAAATGTCATGAACACCAGGATTCAACGATAATCTAATAACTGATAATAAACTAATAATAAATAGCATTCGGGCAGTGACATTTAAGGCAGTGAGGACAGGGCTGGGGCTTACCACGGCAGCAGGGAACTAAACAGGGGAGGGGGGGTATTGCCCACAATGTCAACCATGCTAAACAAAGGCCACACCACACCACGCTGCAGCCACCACCACAGGAAGATTAGATGGAGAAGAAAGAGAGAGGGGGGAGGTGTGGCCACCCTCCTGGATATATTGGTGCGCACGGCGCCACCAAGAAATTTTTGTGCCAGTAAGCCTGGCACAGTGCCATGCAGTGGCAGGGAGACAGACGACCCCTGGCTACATCTACCCCTCATTTTTGCATTAGTGTGTGTAGAGTAATAAGTTACTAATTACACTATTTTTGCGCTACTTTCACCAAAATGACCTCAGAGGAACTAATAATTATTTAAATGGAGGAGGGTCATGTTGCGTCACAGCAGGTAATCAAAGCACAGAAAGTTTATTACAGGTCATTTCAAATCCAGTGCTGTGCAGGTCTGACCCAGTCATGCATTCACATACAGTGGTTACTACTCTGTGTTAAAATCCCCTGCTCATATTAACAATGCTGTGATGATATAAAATAATTACACAGCCTAGACAGTTTAAAATGAATGAATAGCCTTGGTCACAGGGAGGGTCAGGCAGATAAAGGCTCAAAGTCTGATAATTATGAGATATGGATCAATATTTGAGGGCCTATGATATGAAACACAGCAAGCAAATATTGAGGTTAACACAGCAAACATACTGACTTGTGATTAAGTCACTATGAGGAGCACAAATTCATACACCAGAGCTGGAGGACAAACCATATCCAATATATGGGCTACTAACATCACCCAGATGTGCCGATCACCAGGACAAGGAATAAAACAAACCAGAGGACAGCTCCTTATCCCCGCTACTTCCTAGCAGCCTTGGGAGACAAAAGCAGAACAGGCAGTGTTGTAGATGTACAGGTATATTCATGGAAACACACTGAGCATGATAGCACACAGTACGGCGTCACCCAGATATGCTGATCACTGGCAGTCCTGTCATGGCATAACAAGACACAATAACCTTCGTATGATATTTTTTTCTGTGGATCAGTACGGATGAATGAAAAATGAAAACAATCAACACTTCATTTCGGGTGGCAACACCTTACATGACATTGTAAATGTAATAATATTACCTGAAATCTTGTTCGTAACACGTTATATTACTTTGTTACTGCTAAAACATAATTTATTATTATATATTACCCAAAACTGGTGGCCATCACAATTCTGTAGAAACGTGTGAATTGCGAAGTGGCTCCACTAGCTAGCTCCCACCCAACCCAGGAGGTGCACATTGCAGAGCAGCCAAGGCTAACATTAGCTAACAAATGGAGTCCAATGGAGGTTGGGTGGTGGGCACAATGTTTTATTTTATTTTGGCTTTGCTGACAGTAACAAAGTCGACATTTACATCACAAACATTAAAAATGTCAACACCTCTAAATGGATAACAAGTTGAAATGTGGCACTAAAGCTCACTGAGTCAACGGAGCACCAGGAAAGATAAAGGAAAGGCCCCATTGTATTTCACCTGATTTTATGTTTTTCCTCTTAAAATTGTACCAATTAGTTACTGGTTAATGGGTGTCAGAGTATCTAAAACAAAATGAAATGTACAAATGTAACATGCTGATGGTTTGCACAAACACACGATGCCGACATTTATTCTGGCATTGAGTTGTGGCTGTGGGCTGTGTTTTTAATGGACGCAGGTCATTCTAACTTTATAGCGCTGGCCTATAAAACATATTCCACCAGAAAAATGACTTTTAATGAGGTACGCGATTACACTTATGTACAGTTCATTCACAAAACCAAATGCAGCCATCAATGAAGGAATGAATGGATATCTAATCTAGCTGTGGATGTTATTAAAGGATATCACATAATCAAGTATGCCTGCACAAAATACAGACTGAGATAAGGATTTTAATATATCATGATAACATTGACACAGAGTGTGCAGACAGCTGTACTCTGCACTTTAAACCTGCACTTTATCCATTAGTCAGCAACTTGTTTTGTCTGTTTTTTTCCATATCTGTATGTTGTTGTTTTTGAAGCAACAGCTCCCCCAAATCTAACTGACATAACTTTCCTCTTACCTGTAGTGCTATTCATCAGCCGAGATAGTTTTGAGTGTGTGAGTGTGAGTTGCAGAGTGTTGGAGATATCGTCCGTAGAAAATGACCTTGTTGTGAGCAGTTTCATGCAGGAACTATTTTATTTCAGCAGAAAGAAGTTTACATCAACTGCTAGCTCACCCAGCACCACTGAGCTAGCTAAAGTTACACGTCAGCCAAGGTGGATGCAATGGTTGTTTACATCTCACGCTATTGCAAGCATGAGCCTCTGGTCCATGAGTAGATGCACACTTCCTTCTGCACAGTGATATGGTTGTCGGGTGTAGTTCAATAGACAGAAAATAGTTCCTACATGAAACTGCTCACAACAAGGTCTGTGGATTATCTTGAGTAACTGGTTCATGATGATGATGATGATGGGTGAAAATAAACTAACAAATCTTTCTGAACAACCCTTTTTAGTACCTGGTATGTACAAGGTCAGCCTGTTAAACATCACCGTGCTCATTAATCCCAAACATATCCCACACGCTGTTATTGTAGGGTACTATGATAGTGAGTGAACGAGAAGCGATTGAATCGAACCTGAGTCGAGACGTCTGCCAATCAAGGCAAGGCAGATTTTGGTGTGCTGATGAGCTTTAAGTTGTAATGTGGAAACAGCATGGACAATACAAAAAGACAATTAAGGGCCAATATCACATTAACATAATTTCATTAACTGGAGGCAAAACAGGACTCACCACCGCAGGGCTGTAGGCTACATAGGAGTCTTAAAATGTGGTCTTGTTGTGTTATTGGAAGCCAGAATAGAAGTAGTCATGGTAATTCCAACACATACCAGCCGCCACTGCCCGGCAACAAAAACAAAGACAACTATGGTTAAATGCGAGAAGACAAAAGGACTGGACGGAGGCCATCATCAAATATGCTCAGTAGCAAAACAAACTAAAGGAAATCGTTCAAGTGTCGTCCTCCTTTGTAAGATTGGCTTCCTGTGACATCATCCAGAGAGAGCATACGGGTCAGGGCCAGTCCGGTCCTGTAGGTCAGTGTTTACTTATTCAAGTAACACTGGCAGTCCCAGAGAGTGAGTGACCTGACATGGTGCAGTCTGATGCTCTACACTTAAATTAGCTCTTTTGATTGAAGACACAGAGCGTTAGAGTTCTACATGAATTAATGAAAGGTTAAGTTTATCACACAGTCACTCTGCTCGGCGCCCTGCTGCTCCGTCTCCACAGACAGAGTGCCCAGAGTGCGGTGCTCTGGATAACCGAACGGTACAATGAATGCACCACTCACATCATCTTCCTCCATTATCTAAAACAAGCCAACAGAACTTGCAAGTTAATGTCTGTGGAGAACTGTTTTGCCTTCAGCTAAGCCCCGCCCACCAAAAAACTTCATACTGTTCACAAACGGTAAAAGGGTCTATTAGATGTGTTGTTTCTTTAATGCTCAGATGGTCTAAAGAACATGTTGATAAGAAAGAGCAAAGGAAACGGATCATGAAAGCCAGTAATATGATCAGGAAGTTATTTTTCATGTCTGCTACTTGCCTCTCAAATAACGACAGATAGTTGATAAGTGACATTTCTTTAACATCGTATTGAGCTTACATATCGCACCTACACACAAATGGGATGCTAAACTAAAGGGGAACACCACCTAAGTTAAGAATTCCAATACGTCATTTCCATGATCTGGGAAAGTTTAATCAATATTTCAGAACATGAGCTTATTTCTCTCAAAGCCAGACACCGGAGAAGTAAGTCTCAAACTTGTGATGTCATCAAGTTTAAAGTCTGGAGCTGCTTCATAGACAATGAATGGGAGACCGAATTTGTGGACCCACAGAATGTGTGTAAATTGAAATCGAAAGTAAATCGATGAGCTTTACTTTCAATTTACTTGTGCATCTACGTCCCAACCCTCACCTATGGTCATGAGCTCTGGGTAATGACCGAAAGAATGAGGTCACGGATTCAAGCGGCCGAAATGACTTTCCTCAGAAGGGTGGCTGGGCTCAGCCTTAGCGATAGGGTAAGGAGTTCGGACATCCGTAGGGAGCTTTGAGTAGAGCTGCTGCTCTGGAGGCGTTTTGGGCATGTCCAACTGGCATGTCCCCTACAGCACCACATGCTGGAGGGATTACATATCTCATCTGGCCTGGAAAAGCCTTGGGGTCCTCCAGGAGGAGCGGGAAAGCGTTGCTGGGGAGAGGGACGCCTGGGTGTTTTTGCTCAGCCTGCTGCCCCTGCAACCCGGCCTCAGTTAAGCGGATGACAATGGATGGATGGAGAGAATGTTTGTTGACACTAAAGAGGTTAATTTTATTGTAGCGTTCTCAGTTCTGAAACTGAAAATGTAGCCATGTACTTAGAAGTGGAAGGCTACTTATTTACCTGATCAAATATGAGCAGGTCAGACCTACACTGTTCCTTCTCCTCAAAATTGAACATGTCCTCATGTTCCTCCACCACTGATGTAGTGGTAACACAGGCGCAGCAGCACTACTGTGAAAAGCAAGTCAGCAGAAGTTGTGGCTTTGGGGAATTGTGTCCCCCTTTATTCTCTCTTTTGTGCCCTTTATAGTTCTTGTTCCCCGTTGCTTACTCATCAATAATGCACAGAGGAACCCCCTTTCAAAACTGTTTTTACCGCAGACTGCTTTTTATTTTTTGCCGACTAACAAATTTATTTCCTAAAAATAGGAGGTCAACTCTGAAAATAACTAGTGCCTGAAACGACAGCATGAGATGGGGTGAACGAGATGATGTCGCAGAGCCCAAAATAACTACTTCATATCAGACAAATGACAACTGAAGAGCTTCTCTTTGATCAATAGTGCTTTCTCTTTGCAATCTGGACCTCTGGAGCTGATTCTACATTCGATACACAGCAAGTTAACCACATCCTGAACACCCAGATGCCACTGTTTAATTAGTGCAGTTTACAGTAACAAAAGCAGCCAGCAATATACATCAAAACCTGTATGCAAGTGACAATAACCAAAGTTTTACAAGCTGGAAAGGACAGAGGGGATTTTTGCCAAAAGCTAAACCCTCCTTGCCTCGTTGTGGTTTGATGTGGCATGCCAGCTTTTTTATTTCAGTCAAGGTTATGACTTCTTTTGTAACCCACAGCTCCTCTGAGCATTGTGAGTGCTGCATGGCTCTGTATCAGAGAGGCTGCAGGGACGGGAGGCACATGGAAAAAGAAAGACACACTGTGAGTGATTGAGACGGGCGATATCAAACTTTTTCATTACAATTTTGATGACACCAATACAGATTATTTCTTAAATATGTATGCGATTTCTCCAAAGACAAAAAAGATCATCGCACTCAAAGGTAAACAACATGACACGCACTGTCCAATAATAACAAAATGATTGCAGATTTATTATGGGCATCATCTTGTTTTTGTTCGGCCTCCTTATAACTGTCATATGTTGTTTTTGAGTGTTTGAAGAGGTTACTCCTGCTGCTGCTGCTGCTGCTGTGTGGTACTTTGTTGTCACAAATAGAATCTTGCAGTATTTTTATCTACAGGTGAAAGTAGCACCACATCAAGCTATGTTTCTTTTCTGCTGTTCTCTCACATGTTCGATGTGGAAGTGTGCGACTGTGCATGGCCGATTTCTGATGTCACAAAGGCTTCACCAGTCGTGTGATTTAGACCAGCTAAAGAAATATGATTTGAAAATGTCTGGAAGGGATGCAGCCACCATGTTTTGTCAATACCAATTGTGTTTTCGACCCCACAACAAAATGTGATGTTGGCAAATTTCTCTCAACTCTTGGGAAGGAGTCAAAGCAATGTAGAAAACTGTTGTGGTGGCAGTTTCTACTCAACAAAACACATCAAGTCAGTGCCTTCTTGTAAGTTGAATTCAGCATCTGCAGATGGACTCACAACAAACAGTCAAGAATGAGCTGAGAACAAACAGTGAGCCCTGAACACAGGAGATATCAGATACTTATACTCACTGACAACAACTGAGGTCTGGGATCTTTAACTTGCATCAGAGGGGTGACAAAGCACTTTGGGCCAACTTATCTCGTCATGTCCTTGGACATCACGTAAAGCACTCACAGCTTGTTACATACTGACAAAGAGTAAACATCATGTAAGGCACTCATGCTTGTGACATCCTGACAAGACATAAAATGCTTCATTGCTTCACATGCTTTCTGCTTAGTGGCACATAGTACAGGGACCTTAAAGTTTCCATTACATTCATTCAGTCAGTCATTTTCCGTAACCGCTTATCCTGCTGGGGGTCGCAGCGGGGCTGGAGCCTATCCCAGCTGACACTGGGTGAGAGGCTGACACAGGGCTGACACATAGAGACAGACAAACAGTCACACTCACATTCACACCTACGGACAATTAATAGTCACTAATTAACTTGCTTGTCTTTGGACTGTGGGAGGAAGCCAAAGTACCTGGAGAAAATCCACGCTGACACAGGGGGAACATGCAAACTCTGCACAGAAGGGCTCCCCCACCCTGTGTTCAAACCAGGAACCCTCTTGTTGTGAGGAGACAATGCTGTTAGTGTTTTGGGATATTATTATTAATTTTTGTGATTGTGATTATTGGGAGAGTCAGGTCACATGGATATGGAGGGTGACACTCAATCAATATCAGCATTTCATCTGCACCTGTGTGGTTTTTTGGTTAGAGAGGGAGGATGAGTGGGTCGCCGTATTCTTTGTTGACTGCACTTTTCTTTGTTCGCTGTGATCGTCTGAATTATAAGTTTGTGCACATTATAATAAGTTGATTCCTTTTCATTAATAAATACATTTGATGTATTTTTGGATCTCAGCGAATCTTTTGTCGGCGTGTCCGACAAGTGAACCAGGCCCAGCCTCAGCTGTTTGTTTCCTGCAGTCGCTACAAGAGCTGTGCGATGTGCATGGAAGCCTCAAAATGAACTTGGGGGTCTAATCTCACCCAGATCAAATCAAAGTTGGAAACACACAGGATTTGCAGGTTACAATTTTTACAGCAAAGGACAACAATCATACCGGATTGTGGTTGTAAGCTTGAGTGCTTTTTGAAATGAATATTTGATTTTTTACCGCATTATCTGTCATCTGGTGACAGGTATGTTGAGCAAGAGATGGGAACCAAAGGAGATGCTCCAAAAATAGAGTCAAAGTATTTATTTTGAAACATCCCAAATGAATTGGTGGGAAAATGACTCGAGTCAGACTTCACACAGGAAATTAACACTGAACTCCCCATTAACCCTACATTAATATCAGGCAGATGGCAGTGCTATGGGTTGTTTAGATGAGTGCGTCACTCTGTGAAGCACTTTATTACAAACCTGCCTTGTTTGTGCTTTAGATGTTCAGTCATTTTTTTGTGCCAGACAGCATAAAAGAAAATCCAGCATTAAATTCTGTTGATTTGATCATCTCTTGGGAACAGAGTTTTCCAACTCTGGTATGTCACTTGGTAAAAGTGGAATATTTTGATTTAATGAGAAAGCATGCCCCTCTGAAATCAATCAAAACTTTTTGGAGGAGAACCAGGGATCAAACGTTAAAGAACATGGCATTCATAGATCAGAAGTAAAAAGAAAGAAATGCAGAGAAAGTAGACTGTCTTTCAGTCTGCTAGAGTCTGACGTCACTCCCTCTGGG
Source organism: Epinephelus cyanopodus (assembly GCA_026686955.1). NCBI lineage: Eukaryota > Metazoa > Chordata > Actinopteri > Perciformes > Serranidae > Epinephelus > Epinephelus cyanopodus. Next base: position 19,998,740 of record CM048924.1, read on the forward strand.
ATTAAGAAGTTACGTGGGAAAAGAAATCGTACATCAGTTTGTGCAAATCAGGGATAGGAAACATACCTGGACAGGGAATACAAACAGCCTACTAGAGTGTTATACTTAATTAAAAGAACTGTTACTTTAAATGTTTTTTTGATCACAGAAAAAAATAACACATTTAAAAAATTAACACTGATTTACACTCCCTTACAAAATGGACTGCATTTTTACACAGGGGTGGTTGGGTAAAGAAAAAAATATTAAATGATGATATGTGATAATACTGTTAAATTAAAAACACCTTTAGCCTAATATAAATAAATTGCATTAAGTGATAATGTATACACCAGTGGAACAACATCACACCACAGAGCCCTTATGTCCAAACTAAAAATAAATTCTATTTCTATAGACAGCACTTTGCAGCCTGTGCATACAACTCTGTTTCCTCCCCCTTTCTCTGTATAGCTTGAAATTAATCACAATACTGAGATAAATCCACAAAAATGACTGTTAATAAGTAAAAAGTCTGTGGATACCACGGCGGGTGCAACAAGCATCACTAAGCCACATAAATTAAATGACACGAAACTTAAAATCTACAGCAGAATAAAACATCACCGAGGCAGAAAGCATGGAGTTGCACAAACAGTATAAACTCTGCAGCAACTGCATCCACAAATCAAATACATATTAAAGCGAAAAGAGAGACCGTACAGCATTACATTCACGTGTTTTAATAAGCATGCCAGACTCAGCATGCACCTGTTGATTTTGTGCAAGTGTGTTTGATTTGTGTCACCTGGGGTCCTGGCCAGGTGGTGCATTAAATTGGTGATTAATTAGGCGAAATGCAGGCTTTGTTAACTACGCTAAGGTGGACAGAGTACTTTTTTTATGAGAGTACTGTTTTTTGATTTTGTTTTTTATGATGCTTGTTTTTATGCTGTGTCTCTTTTACACTCACTTGTACAAAGCACATTCCCCATGGGGCAATTGAGTTTCATTAATTCATAGAACATTATACTCGGGTAAAAGTTATGCTACTTTAAAGAAACTCAAGTAAAGCTAGAAGGTCACTTAATATACTGTACTGTAATGTACTGTATGAGTGGGCCTACATCTCATGACGATATGATGATACAACCGTTAAATTAAAGAAAATCTTTAGTCTTCAAAATAAATTGCATTAAATGTCAACCTATACACAAGTTGAACAACATCAGCAATATGACCCCTCATGTCTTAAATCAACAGTTAATTCCAATTCAGGCTATAGACAGCACTTTGCAGCCTGTGTGCATGCAACTGATGATCAATCATAAATATACCAGTGCCTCCTCAGTGTGGTGTCACTAGACTTAACCAGAAATGAGACAAAACTCCAAATGCAAACAATAAATTAAAGGAGTTATGGACACCACATAGCTACATACAAACAGCTTGAAACTTCCTCTGGAATCGACAGTAGTATTAAACATCACCAAAGATGTGGACATGTAGACAATGTAAACTGCAGAGCAGCTACAGCCACAAACACACATATTCCAGCAAAGGAGAGACCACACAATTTTTACACATCAGATAAACACTAAAGATGGGACAGTATGTGATTTTATCGCAGATCGTAACAGAAAACACTACTGTTATCTCAATAATGGAAATTCAGCCCAATCAGTTAATCATGGTGAATTTCTATAATGGGGATAATCACGAAAATCATGTCCAGCAGCACCCAAAGAGACTGCTGGGAAACCAACAAAAAGGCTGCATGCACACCAGCCTCAAAGAATACAGATAGATTATCAAGCACAGCATATTTCATATGGAAAGATATGAAAGAGCCATTTTAGCCAGGAAAATCTTGACATGACATTATCATATCATCCCATGCCTATAGTGAGCACACTGCATAGAGGCTATGTTGCTTGGCAATGGAGCTGTTCTCATTTTCATTTGGAGAGTGTGGTGATGAATGAGTTTGCTGTACTCACCTGTATCAAGGTGAGTCCTCAGTCTGCTCCAGGGTCAGCTTCTCTGCTCTTTCATTCTCAAAGCAAAATATAACCAGTCCACTTGGCTTCTCTGGTCCCAGTATAACCAGTCCACTCAGAATCTCTGTCCCAGTATACCAAGACCATTGGGCCTTTCTGGTCCCAGTATAACCAGTCCACTGGATAGACAGTCCACTTGGCCTCTCTGTCCCAGTATAACCAGTTCACTCAAAATCTCTGCCCAAGTATAACCAGTCGCCTTGGCCTCTCTGGGCCCAGTATAACCAGTCCACTCGCATGCGCTGAATGCGGCTCGGCGCCCACATCAGGGCTTATGGTCACAAACAGCAGACTTAGGTTCCTCACCTGGACGACACACCTGTGCATGTTAGCATTTAGCATGTTAGCCAGCTCCAGCGTCCCCACACAGGTCACAAACATAGTGGGTGTGTCACTTAGCTTGCGCCAGGTGCGCAATGATTAAGTGATTAATGAGGACAGGTGCAGCTGTTTTAACCATGCCATCAATCCTCCAGTGGCAGTGAGGTGATTAATAGTCTTACATGAATGCATTAAGTAGTGGGAGCATTATTTGACAGGATGTTATTGGACTATCAAAATATGCTACATATACGTACTATATACGTTGATGACACATATTTTACAAATTGCATTTTACATTATGTACAGTAGTTAACCCCTCAGATTGTAAGAAAGGGTGCATCTCAACAGAACATCAGGTTACAGCAGTATAAGGGCCCCATATTTTCATGTAGATGTATGATTGTATATTTTCAATAACATTTTAGGTCTATGTGTAAAAGCCTGACTAGGGACAAGAGTTGAAAATTAGCAATAGCTATAAACTCTCTGTGCAACACAACAGTACTATACTGTACTGGAACTATATTAAATTCCATCGTCCCTATAAATTACATTAAATTAAATTAAATTAAATTAAATTAAATTAAATTAAATAAATAAAACTAAATTAAAATTATTAGAAACTCTCTGAGGCCCCCTCACTAAACGCAGCTCAGAGCAGAGTGAACAAGTGATTATGATTAACGTACACTGTCATGTCTTTCGTCAAGAAACGGGAAACAGGGTTCCAAAAATAAAAAGGAAAGGAAAGGGAAAGAAAGCAAACTGACTTTGTGAACACAAAAAGTTTCAAAAGGTGTGTGAGAGATGGATGGAGAAAGGAAGGACGAGGGGCCCCACAGAGACTGCTTCCGCATGGGGCCCAGAGTTTGGTGCTACATCTCTGAGTAAATGCAGTTTGTTAGGTCCACTGGAGTAAGATACACAGCATGAATCTCTTTTTTGAATGGGTACATTACTGCACTGTATGTGCAACACTCACAGATGTGCTATGTGTTTAGACTACCACATTCGGCAAACAACAAGGATATCATGTACTGATGCTGAGTTATGGACCTGTCAGCCTAGGTGTCATTCTCCTCGCTCTGTCTGTGAAACACTTGTGGTTTTATTTCTCATATCAACGGTACCTTTGGCAACAGGAACAGTCTCTTTCTGTTCTGGATACATGTTCAACACACAGTTGCTGAAGACACAAATTTAGCTTAGACTGGATGTCAGTTGTTACAGACGCAGACAGTGCAACAGGTACCAGAGCTCCGCAAAGTCATTTTAGAAAACAATAGTATAAAAAATAAATCAGTATTTGCTAAACTGAAGGCAAATTACTTTGGGAAAAAACCAGCGTTGGCCGGTAGCCACCAAGAGTAGCCACTGGGACTAACCACAGACAGTCTATGGAACTAACTCGCTTTCTGCTTACTGCTATCTCACTGGAAGTTGCGCCCATAATCGTTTCTACAGCAGTGCCCTCAGGAATAAGGTGGATAGAAGTTCTGAGCCAAACCCTCATTCCATGATTGCCACTGCAGGATGATGGCACACCACTGTCTCCAAACACAGTTGCTATGTAGGGTTACAGTATGACAACAATACTGGGAAGACAAAGGTGGTGGGCGTGGGGTCATTTTATGCCTTTATTAGAAATATGGACAGTAGAGCAATGTGAGGAAATAACAGGAGGGACAGATGCCCCAAGAGGGTGGATCTGTGCCAGAGGTGCTGCAGTTAATGGCCAGTGCCTGACCGCCAGACTGTGGTGTAGTGGTGGGTATGCGGCCACGCTGTTAACAGCATAAGCCAACTACGTGCCAAAAAGTCAATGGAGTATTTAAGAGAGCATACTCACTTCCCTTTCAATTTCTACATACAGTACATCCACCTCATCAACTACCACACCACCACCGCCACCGACAGTTTGCTGGGTGTGGTGTATATCCCTGTATACATTTGTGTTTGGCCTAATTTCCACAAACAAGGCATCAAAGGGCTCCTGGCAGGTCAATCGGTCCATGTACTGAAGGAAAATTTGGGATTTGGAGGCGCTGTTGGACACTTTCAGCCTGTGAGATTACAGTACTGATGTTGCTGCTGCCGTTACTCTGGTGTGTGAGTGTCTGGCGCCATCTTGTGTATTCTCTGCAAAGTTGCACCATTGAATGATGACTTGGGACCAGAGCCGAGGAAATCTTGTGGATTTAAAATTAAGTGTTGGTTTCCTCGTGTTCTGGATTTTTGATAGAGAGAGCTGCTTAATCAGTTACATCTTTTAAATCTCTTCTCTTTTGTTAGTCACCCTGTCAATCTTTGTTTCCAATTTACCGTACCTTGCTTTCTGGTTTTATATTACTTTGGGGTATTTTATTTCCATTGAATTTGTCTAGTTGATTTAATGTTATTGAAGTCCTAAAATTATTACTATTTTTTTGCAAAACGCTATATGAATACAATTTCTCATAATTATTATAATAACTATTGTATCATTATTATTATGATTATTATTATAGAAATAAAACAATCAATACATATATGGACATAAATCCATAAAATCAAATAAATAAAAGTTGATATTCAAACAGGACACAAATAATTAAATAGAAATGTATTTTTGCATTTTTTACCTTTATTTATCATTCTGGGGGTTTTTTTTGCAATCATTTATTTATATTGCTTTTCTTTATTTCCATATTTATTTAAGTATTTTCTTTGAGTATTTTATTTATTTTTGTATATACATTTCTTTATACCTGTATATATTATTGATACTGTAATTTTTCATCCTTCATTTTGTACGATTATCATTATTATTATTATTATTAATATTATTACAGAAATAAATCAATCAATAAATGTAAACATGGAAAAGATAAATCCATAAAAATTATTAAAAGTTGATATTCAAACACGCCATAAATAAATAAATATCTTTTAAATATATTTTTGTAGTTTTGTACAGCTACACTTATTTATCTATGTATTCAATCAATAACTTCTTTACACATGTATTTATTTTGTTTTTTTATTTCCATATTTTATTTTATTAGCCTACTTTATTTATGCATATACATATTTATTTATACCTTTATTTTTGATTGATACTGTAATTTTTCATCCTCTATTATTATTGTATTATTATTATTATTATTATATTATTATTATTAGTAGTAGTAGTAGTAGTAGTAGTAGTATCATTATTATTATTATGCCAAGGCGTCCTCTCAACGATGACTTTAAACAAAAAGTAATAATAATAATTAATTAACAATATTTAATGGCAATATAAATACTCAACCTATGATCTTCGTCCTGTAGCATTATGGTTTGTATGTTGACTTCCTGGGTAAATTTTGATAAAATCTAAAAAAAAATATTGAAATATATTTTATAATTATTTTTGCTGTTGTTGTTAACGTTGTTACGTTCAGAGATGTTTTTTCCCACAGTACCTGAAGGCATCGCGAGAAAGCCACTCTCTGGTCACGTGACTATAAATGTCATCATGTGACTGGCTCAGCGGAGGAAATTGCGGCAGTAACTTTGCAGCAGAGCAGAAGTGTGTCTGTGCACAATGCCGCTGTGTGAACGGGCCGCTCTGTTCCGTGTCTTGTGCCTGTTCACCGTGTTCGAGGCGGGATGTCTGCTGGACACCGGGATGCTCTTCCCCCGGGAGTCTCCCTCCAGAGAGCTGAAGGAGCTGAACGGACTGTGGGACTTCAGAGCCGACAGGTCCCCGAACAGGAACCTGGGCTTTGAGAAGGCTTGGTACAAGAGTCGGCTGTCCGAGGTGAGAGGGACAGAGACTAACAGCTGTTCACAGCAGAGCGCTTTGATTGGTTCACTGTTTAACGAATCTTTTGATAAATGCAAATTTTATCTATCCCGTGAACTCTGACACATCCTCTGATCAATATCTGTCCACATCCTGCACAAAACTGTTCAGCTTTCTCGTTTAAAACTGTTTAATTAGCTTCTTTGCTGTATCTTTTTAACACTTTTATTGTAATTGTTATAACTTACATTTATGTTCTTGACCTTTGCAGTACTTTGCCTTTATTGTTTATTTCCTCTTAATGTGTTTACTGTGTGCACCAGACACCAAGGCAAACTCCTCTAAAGTGAAAACCTAATTGATAACTAACCATATTCTGGTTCTGCTGAAACTGTAATATATATATAAATATATATATTTTATAATGGTTCACTATTAAAGTGAAACATTATAAATAAATAATAATAATAATTAAGGGAGTTCTGGTGTGTTGTCACTCAGTAAGTGTCCCAAAAAGCAGAAGTCTCACAAAAACAAAAATTAAAAAAAAGTAAGGGGAACTTTTGTCGCAATAATGTGATGTGCTGAAGAGTGAGCTCTAACAATAATTTAATTAATCAGTAAATAATGCTGTACTAAGTGGAACTGTGTTAAAAGTCATATTAAAATATTTTAGTTGTTTTCTTGGTTATTTTATTTAAAAAAAAAAAAAAAAAATCAATACAAAAAAATAATTCCATACTGATAATTATTTTTTAAAAATGTGACTCTGTTAATACAGTAACGTATTACCAGGGAAACATTATAAATTATGGGAGTTTAGTCACTCAGTAGGTGTCCACAAAAAGCAGAAGTCCCAGTAAAAAAAAAAACCTAGTCTGTTTGCATGTCAAACGTATGGGGCACTAACAGTAACCTGATGTGCTAAAGAGTAGAGCTCTAACGATGAGTCAATTAATCAATAAAAAAAATAAAAAGAAAATAATGTTGTACTAAACTGTGATAAAAGCCATATCAAAATAGTTGCAGAACTATGCCAAAAACATTTAAAAAAAAATAATAATAATGCTGCACGTAGTTGAATTATGATTAAAAGCCATATTTAGATATTATTAGCTTGTTTACTTATTTTTTAAAAAACAAACAAAAATAATTAAGGAACAGCATGCAAGAATCTTTTCTTAATGCACTGCAGAACTATGCAAAAAAAGCTATTTAAAAATATAATGAGATTGTTAACTTGGTTATTTTATTTCAAATGAATAAATAAATAAATGTATTATATTTATTACAACAATAATAATAACAATAATGCTGTACTAAGTGGCAGTGTGAACTGGCACCTCTCCAGCTACCAGCTATTTTGGTCCGGACGAGGGCTCGAACAGGCGACCCTCCGGTTCCCAACCCAAGTCCCTATGGACTGAGCTACTGCTATTTTAGTGTTATTGGTTATTTATTTATTTATTTATTTATTTATTTATTTATTTATTTATTTATTTATTTATTTAAAGTAATGCTGACTAAGTGGAATTGTGATTAAAAAAACATGTTAAAATATTTTAGTTTGTTTACTTGGTTATTTTATTTTTAAAAATGCTGTATCAAGTTGAATTATGATAAAAACCATTATAAAATATTTTAGTTTATTTATTTGGTCAATTTAAAGAAAGAAAGAAACAAAGCCCCCTAAGTAACAGGTTGGACGCAGGATTTGTTTTTCTGAATGCATTGCAGAACTATTCAGTTGTCGAGCACACACACAGTGATTTAATACTGTAAGTGATGTTTGCACTGTGCAGCTGTGTTATCTACTGCGACTCTCTATCAGCAGATACTGAAATGATAAAATATCACCTTTTAATAAAAGTTTATTTTTCCCAGACCGGCCCAGTGATTGAGATGCCAGTTCCTGCCAGCTACAATGACATCACCCAGGACGCCTCGCTGAGAGATTTCATTGGCTGGGTGTGGTATGAGCGAGAGGTGGTGGTGCCCACTCGCTGGATCACAGATGAAGGAACCAGAGTGGTGATCAGAGTGGGAAGTGCCCACTATAACTCTGTGATGGTGAGTGTCACATGTGGCTGAGACGGAAAGATAAAAGTCACCTGCTTCACTTGTTGCAGTTTTTAGACATGACCGCCATCCCTTATAAATCCTGCTGTGGTCATAATGTGATGGAGTTAATGTGGATGCTTTGTCTTTACCTGTTGCAGTGGGTGAACGGGGTGAAAGTGACGGAGCATAAAGGCGGCCATCTTCCTTTTGAGGCTGAGATAGGGAGTGTTATCAGGAAAGACCCGACTCAGCCGTGCAGGATCACCATCGCAGTCAACAACACTCTGAGTCTGGACACTCTGCCTCCAGGAACCATCCAGCACATGGGCGACCGCACCAAGTAACCCCAACAACAACAACAACAATAAAATCTACACATATATATTTATGTAGCACACTATATGGAGGACCAAAAATGACCAAAAAAAGTATCAATAAAACAATAAAAACAATGCTGAAATAAATATGAAAATAAATGAGTAAATACAGGAAAAAAGAGAATAAATAAATAAATAAATATGTATATAAATAATTAACTGAACATAGCAAGACACAAAAATAAAGAAATATAGGTATACAAAAATGAGATATTTATTTATATCTTGTTTAATTTTTAACTTTTATTTATGCATTTATATATATTTTTTCGAATTGATATCATTATTTTATTATTTACACATTTATTATTCTTATATTTATGTATTTATCCATGCCTGTTTTTATTTTGCTTACTTTTTTATTTTACATTTATGTATTTATTATTTATTCCTTTATTAATTTGAAATTTACATATTTATTTGTGCATGTATTCATACTTTAATAATTTTTTCTTCTCTGTACTTTCATACAGGACATGTAGCTCAAAGTGCTTCACAATAAGATAAGAAACAAGGAAATTAATTGCAGTATTCAGATAATGATAAAACATGTGATTGCTCAACAGGTATCCTGATGGTTTTTTTGTGCAAAACATCTACTTTGATTTCTTCAACTATGCTGGCATTCATCGCTCTGTACTGCTGTACACGACCCCTAAGACCTATGTGGATGACATCACCGTGGCAACTGACTTCTCGGACAACACTGGTAAATTAATAAATATGATGAACTAAAAATTTACTTGAATTTAAACCATCACAAGCACAGAGGCACCTCTGCTTATTGATGTAGCAGAGAGAGAGTTTTCTTTGGTCTGTCATGTTACTCAGAGTGCTGTCTTCCCTGTGTGTCGCAGGTCTAGTCAAATACAAGGTGTCGGTCCAAGGTGCTGCATCAGCCACCCTCAAGGTCACTCTGATAGACAAAGATGGCCGCTGTGTGGCCTCCTCCAGCGAGCCATCTGGAGTGCTCAAAGTCGTGGATGTCAAGCTGTGGTGGCCATATTTGATGCATGAGAATCCAGGCTACCTGTACTCTCTGGAGGTGAGACCACACGCTTACATACATGTCAAAGTCACGTTACGGTGCAGGTCACATGAGCATTGTTGTGGTTACTATTTGGATTCACAATATAATAAAAAATACATAAACTGTGTGATATTTAAAACATTCTGGTTGATATGTAACAATATATTTGTAGTTCTTTTCACTTTTCGACTTTACCTGATATTTTCATCACAACCTCGTCTTTAACAGTGTCTGCTGAAAGAGATGTTTCTGACATTTGTACTTTAACACCCAGGTTCGCTTAATGGCAGCTGATGAGAGATCAACATATGAGGATGTGTACACTCTACCAGTCGGCATCCGCACGATCAACGTCACCAGCACACAGTTCCTCATCAACAACAAGCCCTTCTACTTCCATGGAGTCAATAAGCACGAGGACTCTGACGTGAGTACCACTAGAGGGAAGCAAAACCTGTTCCAAAAGTTTTTACCTGAGTTCAGTCACATGGATGTTTAATTTCTGGTAACAGACAGGAAGTTTGATTTTTTTTAAAAAAATTGGATCCAGTTTAATAATCCGATCCTCTGTTTACATTGTGTTGTAGATTCGAGGTAAAGGCTTCGACTGGCCCCTGATCGTCAAGGACTTTAACTTACTGAAGTGGTTGGGGGCGAACTCGTTCCGCACCAGTCACTACCCGTACGCTGAGGAGATCCTGCAGATGTGTGACCGCCATGGCATTGTGGTGATAGATGAGTGCCCAGGGGTGGGCATCAAAGACATGTAAGTTCACATTTCTGCCACCTTTTGGTGCATTTGAGGGTTCAGAGTGTGAACATTTGTTAGTCACAGTCGAGAGACTTCTGTGTGGTGTCCATTACGTTTTGAAAACTACGGAGGCCCAGAGGCAAATGAGAAACAGATCCGTTTTCTTAGTCTAATCTGAATTGTTTCTTCTCCTGTGTTTATGATTTAAATGTCCAGTGTGAAAGATTTAGCTGTTGTAGCTGTTGGTTAGCCATTAACAATGGCAGATAAGCGCCGATTAAAAAACATTTCCAGCCAAAAAAAAAGACATGACAGTAACGTTACAGAGAAATTAAAACTCACCTGAAAAAACATGAATGCTTTTAGTTTTACTTAGAACAAAATAAGTATTACAACAAGCACTTGACAATAAAAATTTCGCTTGCAAACTTTTTTTTCTCACTTGTTTTCACAGATTGAAAAAGCAACCAAAAAAAAAAAGATCCTGGCAAAAACATTTTTTCCATCTGATCTTCAGAGTCATGAACACAGGAGAGAAAATCATTTAGAGCAGACTTTAAAAATGGATCACCAGATTTGTTTTTCCCTCACTTGCCTCTCGGGGCTTCTTTAGAAACAACCTGTTAAATTAGAGCAACAAAACTGATATTCCAGAAACTGTCTAAGTTAGGATTGTGTAACACAGTAACAGGTTATGTTGAAAGAAATCCTGGCTAAGTTACAGACTGGACACACCCAAATCCAGTGATTATGAAAGTCTGCACACAGTCTACTTTTGAGACTTTACTTTGGGAAATGTATCATAATAAAATATGCATATTCTATACAGAGTATTGAAAATAAAGTATTTTTGAATAACTGGGATTTGGAACTGAGTTAAAGAGATAGCTAATCACATTATGAAATAAAGTACAATCTGTTCAGTTAAAAGTAATAAATGAAACAGTAATTGCAAATTAAAAACTGTAAATGTAAACATGAATGTAGTGTATGTATAATGGAAAATAAACATACAGAGGTGCAGACTATTGTAAAACAGTAAGTAAAAGTCTATAAAGTCACACTATAATTAGCAAATGTTAGCATGCTAACAGGCTACACTAAGATGGTGAACATGATGAACATTACGCCTGCTGAACATCAACCTGGTAGCATTGTCAATGTGAGCATGCTAATGTTAGCAGTTAGCTCAAAACAACGCTGTGCCTAAGGACAGCCTCGCTGAGATGCTAGCTAGACTTATTTGTTATTTACTTGTGTCAAAATACAGGGTTCCCACAGTCATGGAAAACCTGGAAAAGTCATGGAATTTCACAATCCCATTTTCCAAGATTTTAACTAACTGTGTGCTGTATCTTTTGTTTTCAATGTAGTCGCAGTTTTGGAAACGCTTCCCTGGCCCATCACCTGGACGTCATGGACGAGCTCGTACGTCGGGACAAGAACCATCCCTCTGTGGTGATGTGGTCGGTAGCCAATGAGCCGGCTGCAGAGATGCCCCCCGCTGAATTCTATTTCAAGTGAGTGATGGTCATTTTGTTCAGACGTTAAGAAGGCTCGAGTGGTAACCGTTTTGTCATACCTTCATACTTTTCTGAAGTTTCAGCAGGGTATACGGTATAAGACTGTATTTGCTTGCTGCGCCATCCATGAGTTTAATGGAAACAGGAGTGACTGTATTTTTTATGGTATTGAAAATCATACTTGGATACGATGGATTAATTTTAAGGATTAAACTCAAAACATTTGCACCGGAAGACCTGAAGAGAGCATTCGTGGGGACAGGGAAGATGCAGCAAGCTCACCTGCAGGCATAAATCATAATCATCATACAACAGTGTTAGTGTAATTCTTCTCACTGCCAGACGGGGGAGACAAAAGTTTAGTGCTGCAGCTTTAAAGCTTTAAACTGTGTGTGAGAGAGTGCAAGGTATTAGTTTGTTATTAAGCCGCAGCCTCTCCCTTTACTCTGATAATGTGGAATGCAGGAAGAGTAGTCAGTAACAGCCTGAGGCTTCAGGAAGACAAATACTCCACCTGCCTGACTACAAGTACCTATCAGGTACAGCAGTACGGGGTGTGTTAGAGAACAAAGCGTACACATAATTAAAACACAGACGTGCTGTGTGACAGTGAAGTTATAACAGACAAAGCTGCAGTTTCTTTAAATTGCACAAGTTAGCTCTTTGTGTCATTGTGGTGATTATATAACACCATCATCATATAAACCTTGTAAACAGCTCGAGGTGCTTCTCGTTTTTCTTACAGGACGGTGATAAAACACACCAGAGATCTGGATCCAACCAGGCCTGTCACTTACATCACTGATAGTAACTATGCCAGAGACAAAGGGGTGAGTTTTGACAGTATCAACAGTATGAGGAAGTAACTATTTGTCATGTTGTGTCATTCAGCACACTGGTAGAAATTATTTTCATTGATGCAAGTGATGTAGAAGTATCCTTCGGGGTGTGTCAGATGGTCAGTTACATTGGCATCATGTTGGGTGTGGTTACAGGCCAACAGAGCACACACTCAGCCACTCCCATCAGTCATGTTCATTGTGTCAGAGGTAAAGCACACTGGAGACTTCCAACCAAGACAGAGAACAGCTTAACACATAGGCTAAACACTGCTTTACAGTCCAGGGTTAAGTTACTTTCAAAGTCATTTAAACTATGAAAAGGTTGGCAGAACATGTGAGATACTAACAGTTCATGTTTTAAGGTTTGATGCTAAAACTTTTAACATAAATCAGCAAATGTCAACAGCAACATCTGTACAAAGACATGCAAAATTTGCCTGTAGGTGTGAATGTGAGCGTGGATGGATGTCTGTCTCTATGTGTTAGCCTTGGGATAGTCTGGTGACCTTTTCAGGGTGAACCCCGCCTCTCGCCACAATGTTAGCTGGGTTTACTGGGTTTGTTTTGTTTTTTGGCGCCAGAGGGGACCATGCTTGGGTGGACGAGGTGGCGAGGAGATCAAGGTAGCTAGCTGTTAACGAAGTGCTTTCATAATCAGGATGTTATTTTGGGTAGCGAAAACAGCTTTAAAAATGAACAGCTGACTTCTGAGAGTGAGTGAGACCAAAATATTACAACTAACATTGATGACCTGAGAACACACTGTAGAAGGGTCAAAGCTGAAAGACAAAAACAGGGGCAACACCCAAAAACAGGTTCACAGCTGTTTAAACGTACACAGTGCCATGATTACACATTGCTACGCCTCTCCTGAATGACAGGTCGCGACTAGTCAGTCTCAAGGTTATGAAGGGTGAAGAAACATTTGCAGAAAAGCAGAGCAAAATTGTGTCTCTCAGTGCAGCAAGTCAGATCATGACACCATGACTGTATGTTAATATAACAGCCTGATGAAGACTAAAGGAGGAAGAATCAAACTGTCCAACTGCCTCACTGAGCTTCAGAGGTTGTTGACTTACTTGTTGACATGCCTCACATTCCTGTGCTTTGTAGAATCTCTTCCACGGCATACTTTGTGGCTTAAAGGTATTATTTAGTGTACAGTCCCTGACTACCTGCAGCCACTATTTACTCACCTGAGGGCGAAAGACTGTGGACGTGTGAAAAATTACTGCTGCTGCACTATTTCATGGCCTAAAGTGAGAAAACTGTTAGTCCATTGCAAGATTATAAAAGTCTTGAATTTTCATTTAGGTTTATTTTTATTTTAGTTTTAACTTTTCATTTTAGTTTGGTTTTAATCCTTTTTCAGGGGGTATTTACTCATTTTAGTTTAGTTTTTCAGAAGGATTTGGTTTTTAAATATTTAGTTTTACAGCTGTTTTAATTCATTTTTTGTTAGGGTCAGATGTAATATCTCAGAGATACAATAGCATCATGTTCTTGAATGTTAATTCTGTTCAGTTTCTTTGGCTCAGTGTCATGAGAGTTGATGGGAAGTCATGCAGTTTCCTTTTTCAGTAGTGATGTATCAGGGCCGTCAACATATATTTTAATTCAATAATATAATCTAATTGTAAATAAACAACAGACATTTAACTGTGGGGTAAAAAAGCAGCACTACAGTGGCTCTCTGCCTCACAAGTTCTCGCTATCCAGGGTTCCCACGGTCATGGAAAACCTGGAAAAGTCATGGAATTTCACAGGCCTGGAAAAGTCATGGGATTCAGTTGTGTGAAATTAATTTGTCACAGTAATCTTCCGGGTATAACTTTCCACCCAATTTAAGATAACGGCAAATTTGTTATCTGAAGCTGTTGAGATAACGCAGCTCTAGTATGCGCCAGTGTGTGACGTGTCCTGTGTCTCCCTCGAGTTGTGCCAGCTAACTGAAAGTATTATTCCTGACAGCTGATAACAAGAGGTGAAAACAAAAATCCTCCATCATACACAACCATACAAACTCCAGCCCCTACACAAATTTAGTGACACAGGAGGTCAGCCCTGTGATAGTCTGGCGACCTGTCCAGGGTGTACCCTGCCTCTTGCCCATTGTCAGCTGGGATAGGCTCCAGCCCCCGTGACCACTAACAGGATAAGCAGTTCCGGAAAATGAATGAATGACAATAAAAACCCTGCTCTGTAGTTCATAATAATGGAAAATACGGGGGAAAAACATTCACTCTGGTGTTGTGGAATTAACGGTTCGCATTTAGCCCCATTACAGGTGATTGCTGCTACTAGAAAATCTAATGCTTCACTATGAATTAATAAATTAATCAATAAACAGGTTATTAGCACAATCTTTTTTTTCATAAAGAAGTGTTCAAACTGTTTACCAACAGGAATGTCATGGGTTTCATATTTTGTCTTTTATGTGGTCTCTAGGCTCCCTATGTGGATGTGATCTGTGTGAACAGTTACTTCTCCTGGTACCATGACCCAGGACACCTGGAGGTCATCCCCATCCAGCTCAACTCTCAGTTTGAGAACTGGTATGGAAAGTACCAGAAACCCATCATCCAGAGCGAATACGGAGCAGACGCAGTGCCGGGACTCCACAGTGTGAGGATTCTCACACACACACACACACACACACACACACATACACACACACACACACTTACTTCTATGAACTCCAGATTTTTCTAAATCTCAGCCTTACCACTTCAGTCTCAGAGTTTCTGATTGCAACACATTTCCCCAGAAACGTCGGGGTTAAGAAGCTCTCTGTTCACTCTCCAGGATCCACCTGTGATGTTTTCTGAGGAATACCAGAAGGTCGTGCTGCAGAGCTACCACAGCGTGTTGGACCAGAAGAGGAAGCAGTATGTCATTGGTGAACTCATCTGGAACTTTGCTGACTTCTTGACTGCACAAGGTACTGCCTGCAGCTGGAGTTCAACATAACCTGTAGAACCAGAACGGCAGCCGTTGACCTTACTCGATACAATGACTGCTCCTGTTAGTGTGCTGAGTGAATGCTGCCGTTTATTTCCCTCCATGACTGCAGTATATTGAGGGTTCTATTAATGATACAGACAGGGCTGTTTTTTGGCGGGCACCGAGAGCGCCACCAGCTGAAGTGAGGAGCCTACATATCTGTGCCAAACACACAAGCATTGTAGCTTCAGCTAAAGAGAAAGTTATGACGTCACTCACAGGACTTTTGGACATGTCATCATTCTAATTACATATTTCACAACTTTTCTGGCCATCTTTCAACGTCATAACTCAGGAACAGAGGGGGAGACATTTGGTCAGACCTGAATTGGTGACACTAATCTTGGGTTCCACCTTGCAACTGTGCTGATTGTATAGATCTTTCATGCTGCTGGGTGGAGGGTGTGTGGCTAATGCTAAGATTAAATGGAGTCTGACTAAATCGTGTTCGACCCCCTATAGCAGATTCTGACTGAAATCCTTTCTCTATAGATATTAGAAGAAATACTACACAGAAAATCAGAGGACACAATGCAGCACGATTGAGCTGTAAAGCATAAAAAAACACAAGTCAAAGACACTCCTGCACCGAGGATCAGTAACCTGATAATGTTAGAATCATACAGGGATAATTATTACCAGGTTTCTTTTGTTCCATAATATTTTAAAAGGCTCCTCTGTATTTGTGTCCCGTGCATGACGAGGTTTTCGTTGATCCCGCTTGTGTCTGCAGGGATCACTCGTGTGGTGGGGAACAAGAAGGGTGTATTCACCAGGCAGCGGCAGCCCAAAGCAGCAGCGTTCATCCTGAAGGAGAGATACTGGAGACTGGCAAATGAAACGAGGAGACTACCTCCATGGACCAAGTACCCCTGCCCACTCTGACACCCGCAGGTTGGAGTGCCCATCCCAGGACAGGCTTGATCCCATGTAAAAAACACTGTGCCTCATGGAAAAAGGTTGTTAATTTCTTGAGGCAGTTTAGCACATTCCGAACAATTCCTTTGAAGACACTTCAGTGTGTTTACATATGACCAAACTACCATGTAACACCATTTAGTTTTGCTTTTCTTACAGTGTACAAATACAAGATAAACTACAAATATGGAATACTTTCAGAATATAAAAGCAATTTTTTGGGGCTGATCAAATTTGGTGTCTAGTGCCTCATCATGCTGCATTCACAAGGAATCAGACAGACCGTAGACGACAAACAGGATGTCAATTTAATGGACGAGAGCAGGGCGATAGGTGAGGCTGGCAAAGAATACTGGCAACAACAGCAGACAGCATTGATGTCCAAAGTTTAAATATTTTAACTGCTGTCCTCCACAACAAAAATTACAAGTGGATGTTACGTACAGGCACTGACATATGATGGATTTACTGTTTCTTTCTCAGACTACAAGTAAGACAAGAATTAGCAAGCGAGCACAGCCTGATTACCCCCTGCCTTACTCCCTGCAGCAATGACACTACTTCCCTGGGAGGAGAGTGAGCGGCAGCTCAGACTTAAGCTGCTGTAGGAACATGAATTCAGCCAGCTCTGAGGTTCACAGCAAGCTGGTGGCCAGTGGCCTATCCCGTGTAATGGCAGCAACAGAAAGTTAGCTGGTCAGATGCCCGCTGCTCAGTCTTGCTCTGGCTGAATTTTAGTTGCTACAAGGCACTAAATGAGAATCCGTCTTTGCCAGGCCGCTGCTGCAAAATTGCTAAAATGAAAACACAGCATGTGTGGACTCTGTGTTTTGGTGAGTACCAGCCGTTTATTGACGTTAGCACACTTCAATTCTTAGCTCACATTAGCGCTGTAGCGGAGCTGAAGAGAGTCAAGACACAGGAACGCGCATAGACGTCACATTGTTTGGATTTTCCTGGAAAATCTGTCCCGAGTCCTTTACATAGAAGTCAGTCTACAGGTTGCTATAGGCAACAGAGAAAGTCTATATTTATATTTTATTTCATTCTTTGTTAACAATACATCACCCTAGCAACATATCGTCACGCATGTTCCGTTTTGTCGTTTGTTCCGGCTGATGTCCAGAAGGGGTTCGCCATCTGCCTGAATCCATGTGAATGCACCATCAATAGTGAAATCCACATTCTAATAATAATACTTTTTATATCATACTTCCAAGGATACACCTGACTGATGGTGTCACACTTTATTACAGGACATTCTGATACACATCTGTGAGGCAGTGCTTTACACTGCTATCATAAAAAGGTCAGGGTCACATACCAATCAAATTCCTTCATAGGTGATTGGCTGTCCTCCAGTCAGCAGATACGAGTTACACCTGGCACAGACAGTACATCAAAATACAAAGACACTGTACTATTTTCCTTTCCTCCATATGTTTGTTTGAGGGATTGTTTTCAGTGTTTTAGTAGTTTGATATGAAAACTGTTGGGGTGTTTTAGCTTTTCTCAAGGATACTTAATACATGTTGATGTGAATCGCAGTGCTGGACCTAATCATAGAAGTGTTTTATTTTTATATGTGAAATTTTGATATGAATCAAGCTATTAAAGACAATATTCAAACTGATTATTATTTTTCAAAGCACTCCTGACGTTACTTTTGTACTTCGCAGCCTTTGTGCTGTTCCTCTAAGTCACTGCGACTGAATGTTTTCAAAAACTCAACACGCACCTAGGGTTAAGTTCGTGTCGGTTGTTGATGGTGGCGTGACTGTAATCATACATTTTTTTACTATCAGTGACTCTGCATGCTCCCTCATCACACCACCGACCTTCAAGCAACAGCTGGACAAATGCTGAATAGATTTGTTGTCGACATACAGTAGCCACCAGAGCAGTAAACGTATTCACAGGATGTCACTGACATTTTAAAAGCAATAAAAACCGTCGTTTTAGTATTTGTGAGGCTTTTATAGATTTGATCCAGCTGTACTCGCCATTTACACAATAACTCTTGCACAACTTGAGATTAATGAGTCATTTAACACACAGTGCTTTGAACAACTTCCTTAAGACATTAATCTAACGAACTGAATCTGTATCAGTCACAGTGACTCAGGGTTCAGACACATGGTTCACTTGGCAGCCGGAGATACTGTGTACTTAGTTTTAATATCCTCTGTCACATATGGTTGGTGTTCAATAGCATTTTATTGCATTTGCAGCCAGTAGTTTTTCCTGTTGATGAATCCGAATCCTTCAATGCCTTATTAAATCTATATGGCTTAGGTTTCTGGGAATTCGTAGATGTAAATAAGTGTTAAAATAAAAACTTAAATGATATTCTAAGTACTAAAAACCCAAGCATTGTCAGACTTAGGGGGTTACTTTGGCTAAATTGCTACGTAATTAAATTTTTTGAAATGGGTCCAGTACTGAGGGAAAACACTGCAGACTGCAGCAGCTAAACAGGCTGCAATGTAACCACTTGGGGCATGTTCGCATCATCAATTTACATCCACCAAAAGTATTTGTTTTTAACACTGACAGGCTTAGACATAGCCCAGGGGCCTCCTCGATTTACTGGTCCATCTACGTCCCAATTTTTCCCAATTTTCAATTTATGTCCAGTGAAAGTGCTCCGTCTTCACCACAGGTTCATATCTTCAGATTCAGATTTTTTTCTGTCAGACAACATTATGGACAGGATCCTTACGATGATAGACCTTTTGTGTAAGCCCAAGATCCTTTTTGTTTAACCAGAAACGTTCTGAAATTGCCATTGCCAAACCAGACTCCATCTACATAAACAGTAATTTTAGCGTGTAGAGGACCAGTATCTAACTGGATGAATTAAGGATTTATTTAAAACAAACCAGAGTTGGTGATTGAACAACGGAAAGAGGAGCCAACAGTTTTTGTAAGTTTTAGGGCGCTTTGAGACCTAGAGTTCACTTGCTTTGGTTGAATCAGGGACTTTTTTTTTCTTTTACATATTTGCTTTGCCTAGAGTTAGTTCATGTTCTCACAGCAGCATCTACAAGCGGACCAGTTTAAAAGCCTGCACGAGAAAGCTGCTTTTTATTGGTCAGAATTTCCATATGGGAAAAATCCAGGAAGTAAACAAAACGTTGAAGAGGAGTACACTTGCAAGATAAATGTGACACTTTCTAATGTCACAATGGAGGGACAACTATGCAGGTTGATTTTAGCGCTACTCATCGTGGACTATATTGCTGTCATTGTTCATTTTAGTCAAACCATACAGTTTGAAAACGAGGTGTGGCTCCAACTAGAAAACAATGTTTTGATGCATTGGATGTGCTGAATGTGCATATTACGGCAGTACAGGAGGAGGTGCACATTAATAATCCTCCAGGACTGTAACATGCTCATGTTTAACCCAAACAATGTGTCACGTGAATGCAGTTGGTTCTGATCGAGGTCGCCACAAATGAACCGCACCAGAGTTCGCTTGTAATCAGACCACCTCTACAAGAAGGTCTCGGTCCAGTTGTTTTGGAGCTCACCCTAGTACGATTGCTGTGTTCACATCTGCCCAAACAAACCGCACTTAGGGGGCAAACAAACTTGCGTTCAATTGTACCGAACCAAAGAGGGCAGGTGTGAAAGCACCCTTATATTGTTTCTGCTGACTTTGAATAAGTGTTTTATGATGATAAAATTGCTGTTTATTTAGATGTAGTCTGATGGGATTAATGATAACAAGGCTGTTTCTGGTCAAACAAAAAGGATTTTACGCTCTCACAAAAAGGTCTGTCTCTGTAGGGATCCCTTGCATAATGTTGTCACTTAAAGCAACAATCTGAGTCTGTCAGTGACAAAACAAGCACTTTTAGAAGATGTAAACTGATGCAAACATGCCCTGAGTGGTTACATTGCAGCATGTTTTCACTGCTGCCGGCTGCAGTGCTCTCGCTCAATATTGGACCAATTTCAAAAATTGTTCCCATTAGTCAAATAGACACAAAAACACAGGGAAACAGGATCCAGGTTGAAAAATGTTGATCACATTGTGAAAACTGTAGGATCTGATTGATGGTTTTTGACACTAGAGTCGCCATATGTATCTTGAAACTGTTTTTTCATCCCTCTTGTTCTTGCTGGCCATTGCAAGATGGCATGTTCCCAATTACAACAAAATTATTCCACAGCAGCGATACTCGTTCAGTTTAGTCACTCTACTCGCAGCATTTCATTTAATTCAAATAACGTAAAATGACAGGTAGTTTCAGAGGGAATGTTTTAATGGTAGATCATTTTCCACATGACAATGACACAATTAAAAATGTTCTCATGTCAACCTTTTCCACAGTTTTCCCTTAAGGTAAGATGGATTTGAACAGATTAATTTTTTTGCACCCTCCTACCATTCATGTAACACTTTTCCATGTAAGAAAATACAGCATTTTAAAACATATTTGGCAATACAGAAGCAAACCCAGTAAGTTTTCCTCCACAAAGAAATTTAATAAACATTTGATGCTGACACATGGATTCCTAGCCCTCCAACCCCTCAACTTTTTAAGTTTTTTTTTTACTAAAATAACCCAGAATGTTAACAGTCTATACAGCTAAAGGGCATAATTAATGATGAAAAAAGAACATTACAATCATGTAGTTTGAACAGAGTGTATTCTCAGCTAACAAACATGTCCTAGCTAGACAAAATAATTATATGGTGGAGTTCAGGAAGGAAAAAAAGGGAATGACCATTGATTTTTAACAGGGCGTTTTGTCTGGTTACTTCTGAATGGATCTTTGCACCGATATACTGGACATCAGACGTTTGGGAATGACCAATTTATCAGATTACATTTTGAGGAAGGCAAGCAGAAGTGCCTGTTACAGTTACCATTCTTCATTTTACAAGGCTATTACTGTTGCTCGTCTTTGGCTCAAGGCCTAGTGATCAAACAGAAGGCACTTTTGTTGGCATTGGTGATGCAACTAACATGGCAGTTATACCTCAGGGCCTAAATGAGTATTTATGAGAATGCATTATCGATCGTTTTGACCTTCATTTTCCACATTAAAATCATCACACAGCACGTGTTACCAGCCAAAGACTTCAAACATTTGACTCGTCATCCATATTCCTGAACCGTTTTCTTTAAAGTAACTGCACACAGCTAGTGTAATAGGCTTGCATATGACTGGACTCATGAATGATAGGCTACCTACTGTCGTCAGTTCTGTGGTCGATACTCACAGGAGGACCCAGAGCTTTTGCCACAAAAATTATGTCAGTTTGACTTGTGCAAGTGAATCCATAGGAGACTTGTCTTGAGTGCACAGGTTTTCCCAGACAAAGGACGAAGACAAAACAGTTGTTAATGTCATTAGACGAAAAAGAACCTGATGTAAGCCCGACAAGGCAATACTGTATAAGGAAGATCTTAACTTGCTAAGGAATGATGCAAACATTTAAATTATTCAATGAAGCACCAGTACAGTCTGTTAAATAGGACTGTACTGGTGCACGCATGTTTTTGCCAGTTTACTACCAATCATGCAGCCTAACTGTTAACCATTTTCCAAAGCAAACCTTAGTGTTTTAAATGAGTTTCTCTTCCAGGCAGCCACTGGTTCCCATTCATTTCTGTATAACATAACAGACTGTATAAAAAGACAGGCAATGTGTCTCCACAAAATGAAGCCAAATATCCCAGATACAGGCACTGCCATCTTTGTCATTTGGAGCCAGAGTCTGCACAGTCATGATCAGGAAGTGGTGCAGCCACAACATACATCAACATGAAAATGACAGGAACCATCTTTGGGGGAAAAAATTTGACAGCCTGTGTCCCATCTGCTAGCACAGAGGGGGCGGGGTTTATGACCTATACAGCCAGCAGGGGGCCAGCAGGATTTTTGGGGAGCTGTCATGTCGTCCGTCTTTACTATAGTCATTGCATGACAATCAACGGTAAAAAGATTTGAAATGTGTTTAAAGGGGAACTTCTTTTTCCACGAAATTCTGCGTTCGTGGAAGAAGAGGTGAGCTCGCCAGACCTCCTCATCTCTGCTTGATGCTAGAAGGTTGAAGAAGTATTAGCCACGACTAGCATACCAGATTTAGGTTCGAAATCTTCAGCCAAATTGTTTAGTTGAGTTGTAGTTAGGGCTGCACAATGTAGTCTTATTTTTTTTTTTTTAAAGTCATCAACGATAACATCTTGCGCGATAAACATATCGAAAAAGACTGCGAAATTGCACTTTGATTGCAGTTACAATAAATTGAATTACATTCTGTCTACAAGTACCATTTTGACTAATCTCTTGTAGGTATGTACAAGCTGTGTTTTGGCAAGAATCTGGTAATGCGATACATAAGATAAAGCACTGAATACATTTTATAGGAGTGTATGGTAAATTTGTGGACAACGCCTTCAAGTAAGAGTGAAACTGAAGTCTAGGCTTGGCTTGTAGGCTGCCCAACTGTATCACTTTTATCAGTTAAACTGTAACCCAAAGGTCAAGCGCTGACATAGGGATAAGAATCTAATACAAACTGCCTGATCCATATGAATCATATGCCTCCTTATCAGCTCCTTTTATTGATGCTGACATGTTTTTTTCTGACAGTTGCACATAGCAGAATAATGACCTCAGACTTGTGCATCTATGCTGCTGGAAACTTGCAACAGGGAGTCGTATCAGAGAGGAAGAAAAGCACCAAAGTGTGGCTTTATTTCACGAAAACAGATGACAACAGTGCTGCTGTCTGTAAAATTAGACTTTCAAATAAGGGTGGAAACATCAGCGCGATGCTGAAACATCCCTTCGATGCAACATGGGCTTGAATTACAGGAATCCCACATATTTGCCACTCTACGCATCAGTGCCACTGCTTCCCAACCAAGGAGCACATCCGTTACCAAGGGTAAAAATCCTGTTATGATAGTAATATTAGTGCCATGCAGGAGGGCCAAGCAGATTTTTGGTTGATAAATTTACAATAAAGCAGTTGTGTTTTGTGTTAATGCTGAATACCTGTAGAGGCCTCTTTTCCACAGAACACTGATCAGGAATCAGTAAGGGAATCCATAAAAAAACAGCTCGATAAGTAGAATCGATAACGGGATTGGTATCAACGAAATCTTATATGAATGGAAACCATTGTGAGCCTGGTATGTAGGAAAACAATATCAAATATACAATGCACATTATGCTTTGGAAAATGGGTAACAATAATGTAACACAGCCTTTATATGATAAGTAGTAAATTGGTTACAACACGAATGAACAGACAATTTCATTTTGACATCCTGGGGACAAAAAAACAACTAAATTTCCATTTTCATAGACAAGCAGTGACTTCATATGTTATCACAGGAAGCACGATGTCACTTCTTAGATTACTTTCCTGGCAGTTGCTGTCATCAATACTTTACCAACCCTCACCCCACAAAGAAAACTGTCATGGAGAACTTCTATTTAAGTGAAAGGGTATGGAAACTAGCAGTGATGGAAACTATTAACAAGCTGGTTCAACACCACACATGAATCACATTATTACAGTTATTATACCAAGACTGTTGTGGATCTTTGACAGTGTGTGTAAGATTGTCCGATGGCCAACATACGCTTAAAGCCAGGAGATAGTGTACCATGCATCTGGATGCTTTAAAGAGTAACTTCAGTTTTTTTCAACCTGGACCCTATGTACCCATGGTTTTGTGTCAAAGTGACTGATGGGAACAACAGTATTTTAAATTGGTCTAGTATTGAGTGAGACCACTGCAGCCAGCAGCCGCGAAACAAGCTGCAATGCAACTACTTGACTTATGTTCCTACCATCAGTTTACGTCCACTAGAAGTGCTTGTTTTGCCACTGACAGTCTCAGGCTTTTGCTCTACGTGTTTCACAACATATGGAAAGGATCTCTAAAGAGAATTTACATTTTTGTTAAAGCGTAGGATCCTTTTTGTTTAAACAGAAACAGCCCCAAAATTGATGTTGCCAAACAAACCAGACTCCATTTAAATAAATAGTCATTTGTTATGTGATTTAAAAAAAAAAAAAAAAAAAAAAAACTTCATTCAAAGTTGACTTTATAGGTTTATAGGTTTATATTTCCCATTCCAGCAATCAATCAACTCTGGTTTGGTTAAAACAAACCCTTAATTCATCTAGTTAGATGTGAAAATATGCTGGCTCTATACACGCTAAAATAACTATTTCTTTAAATGGAGTCTGGTGGGTTTGGAGATGCCAATGTCGGGGCTGTTTCTGGTTGGGATTCTTTCCATGATGTCACATTTACGATAATAATCTGAGCCTGTCAGTGGTAAACACAGACTGCAATGTAACTACTCAAGGCATGTCTGCAACATCAATTTAGGTCCAATAAAGTGCTTGTTTTTGCCACTGACAAGTGTCTGACAACATTTATGGAAAGGTTCCCAACAGAGAAACTTTTTTTGTTTAAGATATTTTTTGTGTAACCAGAAACATCTCCAAAATTGCCATCGCCAAACTCACTAGACACATTTTAAATAAAAACATTTAGCATTTTAGCATGTATAGTCTGATGGGTTTGGTGAAAACGCTTTCAGGGCTTATTCTGGTTAAACAAAAAGGTCTATCTCTGTAGGGATCCTTTCCATAATGTTAACAGACACTTAGAATAACAATCTGAGCCTGACATTAGCAAAACGAGCACTTTTAGTGGATGCACACTGGCGATGTGGGTTACATTGCAGCACTGTTGCCCAATACTGGACCAATTTAAAAAAAAAATTGCTGTTTCCATTGGTCACTTGGTCACACACATGGGGAAAACAGAGTCCACCTTGAAAACACTGTAGTTACCCTTTAATAAGTGGATTCTGGATGGAAAAGAAACAATGGCCCTACTCTGTCACTGAACTGACAATACTGTGGATTTCCAGCAAAGTCACTACAAGCTGTGGTTGCTTTTTCCATACTGTGATCTACCTCTGTACAAACCCTTCCATGTTAGATCAAGCGCGTCATGAAAAGCTTCAGCATCTGCAGCTGTTCGCCTTAGAAAACCATCACCTGGACATCTTTCCTGCTGCTGCAATAATCCCACAAACTCCACATATGGCTTGACAAACTATTTTTGTTTTCTTACAGAATCTTACACCGTGTAACGCCTCTGCTGCTCATGTCAACATAAATAAAGCATGACATTTTCCAAGTTTTGTTCACATCCTGCAAATGAACTGTAACTCAGCTTGGCAAGATCACCGTTACTGTTCAATTGACATCAAATGTATACAGGCTGGACGGTGAACAAAAGCCAGAGGAGCATTTTAAAAGAGCGAGATGAGGAGATGCCTCTGCCACCGGGCCACTTCAGCAGACAATCACAGTGTAGCAGCCTTTGCTACCTCATGAGGGAGAAAACACTTCACTGGTATCTTAATTTACAAAACTGTGATCATAAAAATAAAGCCTCGGACCTGTGACAATAAAACAACAAGCGGTGTTAACATGACATTACTCCCCGCCCGCCCACCCACGCCCAAAACATTAACAAAAAAAAAAAAAAAAAAAAGATAATTCACCTTAACACTCCTTTAGGCACATAAGTCTTTATGGATCCCACTTGTGTGGTGGTCAGGAATGCTTTTCACACAATAACCAAAAACAAACAAAAAAAAAAGAGTGAGGGTGCCTTTTATGGAAACTTGGTGAAAAGAACCCATGTTTTAAAAGACTTGTGTCGGTGGCTTCAGATGAAACAATAACCACTTACAACAACACAACTCTGAACTGCATGCCTGACCAGGATTACAGGACGGAAGATGTCCCGAGCACATCTTCACCCACCTAACTGTGACCTTTACCACATTTTGTTCCACGTTTACAGATGTTTTCTCCTGTTTTGTTGGTGTTATTTTTTTTTTTGTCCTTAAAAGGTTTGTGTCGACACTAAAATCACAATCTAGCCTGGAGTATTGCTCAGCAGCTATTTACAGAATTGCAAAACAAACAATCTGACTGATCTACACACAATATCTCACATTGTCCTGTGTTTATTTTTAGTGGTCCTCTTCATAAAAGAAACGTACTACAAAGTGTAAACATGAAAAGAAACTACTCTGTATAAATGTTAATCCCTCCCCCTCCCTCTCCACCCCACCCAGCCATTGAACCTTATCTGCAAACTGTACGATGACCTAATGAGTGTTTTTTTTTTTTTAATTTTTGGGACCCTTTACTCGTTTCCGAGTTTTAAGTGCAGATCCGCTGTGCAGTAAAAGGACCTCTCTAACCGTTTCAAGTAAACCCCTTTAATGTCCTGCGTTCTTCCATTCTGCGATCCTTTTTGTTCAAAAGAGAGCTGTCCTCCGTCGGTCTGTTTTGTGGCCTTCTGCCTCTGCTTGCTCGGGTTGACACACACACACACACACGACACACTCACACACAGCCCCTTCCTTAAGTGAGTACAATGTTAAACAAGGAAAAAGAAACTAAAAGAAAATCACCTTTCACTTACAAATCCTTCCGTGTTTGCAACATTGAGATGTCAGGCCCCAACATTTAAGTTAAATTTCTTCATTTTTTTTTTGAACACACAGCAGAATAAACATTGTTTGGAAGCAAGGTCTCCTGGTGGCAAGTCAAAATGTTCAGAGGTCACATTTCTTTTTTTTCTCTTTTGTTTGTTTATCTTGTTTTTCTTGCCGTTCTCGACAGCTTAGTCCTGCTTGGCCTGAAGCTGCTGCTTCCAGGCCTCGTTCAAGTAAACCAGTCGCTTGTAGTTGAGAATAAAGAGAATGAAGTTCAGCGCATATGTGGTGATGCAGATGATGCAGAAGTCCTTTAGGACAAAGTAGAGGATGTAGCCCAGGTAGAGCGAACCCACCACCGACAAGATGGATGTCGTCATGAGAATAAGGGCGGCCATTGCACTGACAGTCATTCCTACGGCAAGAAACACAAACTAAAGCTTAAGGGCAAAAAAGGGCACAACCTTAGAACACACAAGTAACCTGATGAGTCTGCTCTTTCCTCAGACAGTTCTCCATTTATGTGACCAGCCTCCTCGTGATGACTTTCAGCTCAAACACTGAACAGACTGGGCTTATTATTCTGTGGTCACATGAGGTGCAGTCAGAACTCCGACGCTAAGTTTCATCAGTGTTTGTGCTTGTGATATTTCATTAGTCCTCTAACAATCTGGCTTTCTAGACCTGAGATGTAATGGTATTGTATCTGGCAGGTTTTCAAGCAAGATATAAATTTCAACAACGTTTATATTGACATAGGGTCAAGTTGCGTTACATGATACGCACCACAGTGAATCTCTCCAACTACACTCAGAGAGACACAGAGCTGCTCCTCTGTTTAATCTGTCTGTTCATTGGTCTACAGTGAGACATCGGTCTATATGTTGCACGTGCTACACTAAATCAGTCTGTGAGATGAATGAAATGAATGCAGCACACGTGCATCCAGCGCTGCGCTGCTAGTTTGTGTGTGAGGTGGACCATAGTGCGTCGCCGTTCTTCTTGGTAGTTGTAGTCTACTGTGTGACATGGAGACAAAGCCTGGATGCAGGTGACAGATCTGTTTTTATAAAATGCAGCAACAACACAGACATTTTATATACAAGACGCTTATAACGAGGACAAAGTGTCTCTCGCTCCGTCCCTCCCCTGGCCTCTCTGATGATGTTACGTACATAAATAAGATTAATAACCTAAATAAATAAAAAAGATTTAAATCATTTTCCAGCACTAGATTAATTTCAAAGGCAAAGAATTACTTTACTTGATACTTTTATACTCATGTCATAGTTTAGTGTCCTGTGCTGCAAACCTTTAAACCTCTGTAGTTCCAGTGCTATGTGCAAAAATCAACGTACACTGTAGATAGATATGAACTTCTGTCTGAATCGTCCAGCCCTACATTGTAGTATTACAACTTTTTACTAAGGTAAAAGATCAAAGTACTACTGGGGGCGTCACATAGATGGTACCATCCATCACTACCACACATTTAGACAGTTGTGGCAGTACAGGAGAAGTCTTTTATCATGGGAAATAACCAGGATGATATATACATCCTAGTATATACCATGAGGTGAAATAAATGTGTCAACTGTCAAAGATCTTTCCATGACATGTGTGCCGTGTAACTATTAATACCTCTGGGTGCATTAGACCAGTGTGGGCAACGTCGCAAATCAATGAGCAGAACTGCTTCATGAACAGTTTGTACTTTTTATCTCTACGGTTTTCAAATGGATGTTAGGTATTTTTGTGTTGTTTATGTGTTTTGATGTGTTTCATGTGTCTTCTGCAGCTGTCACTACGCCGACCCAGAAACGGACAAACTGGCACATACAGAAATGTGTCTACAGCAATCAAACACTTACATTTTATGTTCTTTAAGGCCGATTAAAGATCATTTTTAGCCAAATTTGAGACAGATTTCTGGACAAATCATGTTCTTTTATTCAAGTATTGCAGGTAATAATAAAGGTTAGTATAAAGGTAAGTATGTGGTCCTGTGCAGAGGAAGGTTTAATGTAGGAATATGGTTATTATAATGAGTTACATTAATTTACATTTTGTCAACAGGTAAGTGCATGTATAAAGTAAAAAGACACTATTAGGTTCAGTGTGAGGGTTAAAGATGTGTAACATAAGAAGTGTGGATTTTTACACAGAAGAGCTCAACTTTTTTGACAAAAAGAAATTAAAAGAGGTATAAATAAAATTATATTAAAATATCTGTGGCAGTGAAGATATGAAATGACTTTAAAGGCGTAATATTTATAAAAAATAACTTAAAGACATTTTAAGGACCTGCACTGTCCCTGTCACTTTAAATTGTGTCGACCGGATTACTGTCACGTTGAGCTAAAAACACTCCTATTTTTCTTTTATCATTTTCAGCTATAACTGTAATGTTTAAAGATATATAGTTAAACACGGTGGTCTGAACTAACTGATGTTTCTGCTGTGCTAATTTTATGTATTGTGTTGCTCTGCTACCATCCTTATCAGTTTAAGTGTACGCTATATATAGAATATTTTCTTTACCTTAGACACTGCCTGATCGAGGCAGCGGTAGACCAGAAACTCACGTGTTCTGTGAAGTAAAATTACTTTGCGATAACGGCTTCAGTTCCCTGTCAGAAAAGGCTGTCTAACAACAAGGTATAGTGCCGAAAATATTCTAAATATTGCATATACTTGATCTGACATTGATTTGTTGTGGCAAAACAATTGAACATGGAACTGTTTCTACTGGAACTTTATTCATATTAATTAGTCTCTTACAGCCTTAAAGCTTAGCTTAGCTTATTTATTATTGCTCTTATTTATTTGTTTTTTGTTTTTTGCTTTTATTGGTGGCATGTGTGAAACACTATTTTGTGTTTATGTGGAGCATAAAAATGACAAATAAAGAAATCTGAATTTTGCTCTGAAGTTTGCTCAGCGCCATTTGATTTTATGTGCGTGACGTGGGGATTTTCAACCCTAAGTTACTGTAAAAAAACACTGAGATTCAATCTATAAATAAAGTAGTTGGTTTTTAGATACTCCAGCAAATTCAATACCAGACAAATCGAACATTATTGGTGGTAATTCTGGTTACTGAATTAATTTACAGTTACTCAATTGGATTTTATATCATGATATTTTGACATGAAGTGTGACAGAGGATTTAATCCATACAGCCTGCACCTACTGTCTTCATAACACTAAATTAAAATAAAGGAAAATATAACATGACAAGGCAAAATTTCTTTCCAGCATTGTGTACAGTCAAGTAGTCCCATACTGCACAGACTCTGCAGACTCTGGAGTCGTCCTAGCTAACAAATATTAAACAGCCCAAGGCTGTGAGAATAATGAAACTCCTTAAACTGAGTGATCTTCCGTTTAATATGGAAATCTTGACCCGCTGTAGCAGTTTGGCTAAACTGGGCTGCTATTGTGTTAGTCAAATGAGTGGTAACTGCTGTGGCTAAAAGGACCTCTTGTTCTGAGCCAGCGCCAGGTGGCCAGGCGAGCCTACAGGCCACTCGGCAGGCAAACATGTCAAACCAGCATGACTGAGTCAGCAGCGACATCGACGTACTGAGGGGAGGAGAATGTGACTGTGTGACCCAGTTAAAACAAGTCACACATAAGGAAAAATACATATGATTACTGAGAACTATCAGTGTCAGATTACACTGTGATAAACATAAAATAATGACTCTGTAGAAACAGTATTGCTTATTATAACTTTTACTACACTAAATCTCTGCGGATATTAATTTAAATTAAGCCCAAACAACCCAAAATTCTGATTGCAGTTGAGTCAGTTGAGCTTTAAGTACAAGCACCCTGTTTAACTGTAGAGTTAAATTTAGACATGGCTACTAAATATGATGTCAGTGTCATGTGAGTCAGGTTTTGGCAAATACAGCAATGTCAGAGGAAGGCAGTGTTGAGTCAGCCCTAGCTGCTCGTGCAATGGCTCGAGATATTTGTCACCTGAATCTGCGACACTGACCCTGAACAAAGTGACAGCTTACCTAGAAGGAGCTGAAAGGCATAAAAGACAATCCCGTAGACACTGTTGGGTTGGTTCAGTGCGCTGTCATTTCCAAAAATTGAGCCCAGGAGTCCAAATCCTCGACCCCACCTAAACCACACGGAAACATCAGCAAAGTTAGAGGAAACCAGTGGCAGACTGAATCACAGCTGAAGACTATTGAAACCAAAGAGTCGGACTGAATAAGTGGATATAAAAATAAACAATGCACAGCAATCAGGTCTTCCTAATGTTTGTTTTCCAGGAACCTGAGGTACCTTCAGGCTGAACTTTGCTTTTTAGCTGATGGGTGGGCAAATTATAACTTACAGAAAACTATTCTTGTGTTTTTTTAACTAGAGCTATAACGAATAATCAATTTTCTCATTTTTTTTTTTTTTGTCCACAAAATTTCACAAAACAGTTAAAAAATGTCCATGACAGTTTCCCAGAGTCTGAGGTAACGTTTTAAAATTTCATTTTGTCCAAAGCAATGGTTCACATTTAATTTTCTGTCGATCAAATAATCAATTTTACAGTGTTTCCCACCCAGCGCAATGAAGGATAAATTTCACTTTCACTGCGCCTTACTATTTGGGGCTCCTTCTGTGCCCAGAGTATGCCCTGTGCTCAGAAAGAGTGGTGAAGTGGCTATTCAAATGGTGTATATATTCCAACAGCGCTGCTAATGAACCAGCTCCAAAAATAACAAATCAATACGTGTCAGCAGATGCTGATATAGTGGCAGGCCACCACAAATAAATGACCACTTAGAAAATCCTGAATTAGTTAAGTTGGACTTTTCAGAGGAGAAAACAAACGTCATCAAGGCTGAGTTGTCCCACCAAGTTCTTCTGAGCATGTAAGACATGAGAGCCCGTAAAAGGAAACTCTTGTATTAAGTTTGACTGGTTTTCAAGAAATCATGACCTGCTTATCCAAGATAATCCACAGACCTTGCTGTGAGCGGTTTTATGCTTGAACTATTTTCTTTCTACCGAACTACACCCACCAACCGAATCACTGTGCAGGAGGAAGTGTGCATCTACGCATGGACAAGAGGCATGCGCACGATGTAAACATCTTCCTCAGCTGAGCTATAACATTAGTAGGGGTGGGGGGAAAAAATCAATACAGCATAGTATTGCAATACTATTTTATTAGATAAAACAGGTGTTGACATAGTTTTCCTTTAGGGACATAATTTAGAGTTAAAATAAAGTGAGTAAATTGCAATATATTGGTATATATGTTATCACAATACTCAGTATAGAGCAAAACATTAAAATTGCAATAATATTTCGTGACTAACGTATCATTAAAATATTGTATCGCGTGGCTAGCAGCAGATGCATGCTTACTTGGCGGGTGTAATTCGGTAGAGAGAAAATAGTCCTGAGATGAAACTGCTCACAACAACGACTGTGGATTATCTTGAGTAACCGCGTCATGATTTCTGGAAAGAGACATTGCTGTTGAGTTTTTCATATGTATTTTTTGCCACTTTGAGCACCACAAGCTGAGTGACATCTAGGTCCGTTATGTTGGAGAGAAGGCAGAGATCTCTCCGACTGATACCTTTAACTCTCAGCAACTCACACCAAAATGATCTTGATTAATAAATAGCACTATAGGTACGAGGAAAAATGAGTACTTCTGATTTTTGCGATGAACTGTCACTTTAAGAGCTCGGTCTCAAAAGGGGGACACTTAATTTATCTGTATTTCTGTGACACAGACGCTGGTGTGGTGGAAATATTCCCTCGCCCCCACCTGTTGTTCACTACTAACTTCAACCTCATTTCAGTTTGTGCCCCAGTAAAACTGCTATGAAGCGGTATGTCTTTAGTTTGTTTCTATTTATGGCAAATTTCAACATCATTTTGACGTGCCAAGAGATTTCTTCAAAAGAAAAACCTCAACCACCAGTGCAAAAAAAGATAAGAAAAATGTGCACTTTTTTTGTTTAATCAAAAACAGCACAAATGTCCAACATGTTCAGTGAACATATTACTCCTTTTCACAGAGTTGGAAACTGTGTCTCTGCTCTGCACTGCCACAAATATTTCAAGGATGCATTTCATTTCTTGTATGATCTCAAAGAATGTGATCTTGTCGACTTGGGTGCTAGTGTCATATGACTTCAAAAAAACCCTCAATATACACTGATCCATTCGCTGACGATTCAAAGTGTAGTACAACTGCACAGGTATATTCATACATTAATTATTTCTTATCATATTTTTATTATGTTTCAGTAAACATTAGAGTGAATTCAATTAAGTTTTCCATGACTCATTTGAGGCTATGCAGCAGGAACATGGAGATTAGATGCTGGTTTAATAACTCAGACCTTTGTTTCAATTCTTCTCATTTACCACAACAACATGTTCATCCATGCTGCAGTCGACTTCTAAACATCATGCTGTAAAATACTTGGGAATAATGCTAGTAAGAGTTGGGGATACTATCAGTATAAAAACCCCTGTGCAAGTACATGACCATTTTAAATATTTCTATGCATCCATTAGTGTGCAATAAATTAAGCAATCTCATTTCATTTACACTTTGTGGAAGCCTATGCACCTCGTGTGTAATAAATAATGTTTTCCCACACTGCAGGCGGCCATGCTTTCCATTATTTTAAGACTTTCTGGCTAGTGTTTCAAGGCTTTATCTCAAAAAGATAAGCATTTGAGGAGGCATGCAAGGATACATAACAAACACAATGATATGCATCACCAAATATAGTGTTTTTACTCTACAGCCCTTGATTGCATTAGACATGATTAGACTGCTGGAATCTCAGCTGAAGTAGAAACTGATAACTTTCCTTCAGTTATTCACTATCATTTATAAAGACATTCAGTCACTGATGGTTCATAGCTCATTTTAGTTGACAAAGGCGAGACTGTGTCTAATACTCAGACAGTGAATTCACCCACTCATCTTACAAATATGTATTAAGTCCTAGACAGGTTACATTCCAGCCATGCTGTGAATATCAATCCAAGGCCTGCTAAGACTCATTATATGAGATTCAATAGGTGGGGTTCACTCGAGTCATTGATAGCTGCTCACAGTCAAGCTGTTATGGGAACTTCACAGCATTGCTTTTATACAAGCGCTATGATTGTAAGACTGTGAATGGATGATATTCGCAATGACTGATTGCTTGCAAACTCATCCTTGTGAGTGAACCAACTCAGATATATTTCTGATGATCACATGGCTTCAGTAAAACTCTTTCAGCAGCTTTATTTGTGAAGCTGTGGGAATTTAGCTATAGTCCCCTTTGCTGACCTCTGGAGCAGCTCTGTGCACTGCACTTTAGGCAGCTAAGGTGTAGAGTTAAAGCCTGTGGACTGACTGATAGCTGCCTGGTGACATCTGCATGGCAGCTAATGACAGCAGCATGACAGCTAACATGAGTGCTAGTGATAGGTTAAAAAGTTACCCCAGATTATCAACATTAAGCAAGCTAACCACCAAAAATCATTTTGGTTGCTGGAATGAGTGGACTAGGGCTGCAACTAACGATTGTTGTGGATTATTTTCTCCAATAATCAATTAATCTTTTGGTCTAAAAATATTGGAAAACGATACAGCCATAATGTGACTCAATGTTTAATGTGCCTGATGAAAACAGTCCCAATAGTACCAGTAATGCATGAAAGATGCCAAACCTAGTGGCTAATGTGGCAACTTTTGTCTAAGTTGTTTGAGAATAGTTGCACCAGCGATTATACGTTACCGATTAATTTGTAGATTATTTTCTCGATTCATCATTTCGGTTTGTTAGAAATCAGTGAGAAAAGCCTGTTGCAATATCCAGGAGCCTACAGTGATGCCATCAAAAGCTTTGTTTTATCCAACTGACATTTTCAAACCCAAAAACATGTAAGACCAAGGACAGCAGCAAATCCTCGCATTTGAGAACCTGGACACATTTTTTTGGGACGTTTTTTACTTGAAAAGTGACTTAAAGGTCATCATGGCGGACTCTGTAGAAGAGGAACCGCTCTGTATGTAGATATAAACGACTCACTCTGAGGTAACGAAAACATGACGGTCTTTATTATAAGGTAATATAAATGCCATATTCTATTTCAGCCAATCACACACATGCAACCATAACATGAGTCTGAACAAGCCATTGTCAACTTTTGTGCTGAAGCTGGTGTTACAGATGTGTTACCCTTTTATAAGCAGAGAGCACACAGAGGACCACTCAGTAACTTATCAGCTGATTTAATTCAACAATGCTGACAACCACTGATAGCTAACTGGGGGTCACCCCTGTGTCCCCAGGCTCCTGTGTCTCTTGATATAAACAAACAATGGCAAAATTTTGGAGTTCAAATGGCAAAAGGAAGAAAGAACATAGATGTTTCAAATGCAACTTGAATGGTAAACATCTGTTCAGCCACTGTGGAGTTATCAGTGTCTTGCACATACATCTGAGGGCATAACATTTGATTTAAAGGAGCAGCTGAAAACATGAAACCCATTGAAAGGTTACCTTCACGTGTCATATAGAGAGGACACCGTGCAGGGGAGCATAGGAGCCCGTAACACAGCAATGCTCATGTTTGTAGGTTATAAAGTTAACCCAAAAATTATCAACATTCACCCGGCTAACTACCAGAAATCCTAGTTTTGGTGGGCGGAATGAATGGACTCATCCGTCAACACACAACAATACTGTTAGTCTCAACAAGCTAGCGCCAACTTTTGTTAGCTTAAAGTTGGTGTTAACAGATGTGTTAGCTTTTCCAATACAGAGCGCACCGTGTGATCGATAGCTATCAGAAAGTCATCGATTGATTGAAGTTAACACTGTTGTCGGCTCAGTGTTGATAGCTAACTGGCTAAGAAGTGTATCAAATGCGTTAGCTAACGGTTAGCAAAGATAGCTCCATCGAGCTACATAGCTAATGTTGTACTTATTAAATGATGAGCTAACAGTAGAGTTATCCCACTCAGGTTATTGAGCTAACCGGCAGCTAGCAGCGGGCCGGCAGTCACAGTTAGCGGTTAGCTTGGGAGCATTTGACAGTTTGAACCGCCACAATAGCAGCACAGCAGCTTCATTGAGCGCTCTTTGCTGAATTCAAATTACCTTGAGCTGAACACTTTTGAACAGCTGATGGAGCTGCTCACGTCGCACATAGCCTTGTAACTGGGGTCCCGGGCCTTTTCCCTCTCGACGTGGAAGGCATATAGAGACAGCAGTATGCCCAGCAGGCAGACGAGAAGCCTGGCTATTCTTTCCCACCGAGGGGTGGACACTCTCAGGACGGGCGCCGCCATCACTCTCTGGCCTAGCTGGAGACACGCATACACACGCAGCGAGTTCGCCTGTGAGACGAACTGCGACGTGGAAAAGCGTCAGGACGTGACACACCGTCAGGGGCGGGCCGGCGCGAGCTCCCAGGAACACAACAGTAGACAGGAGATATAATAAAAAATATTACATGTCTTTAGTCTTCCTTATTTTATTTAATGACATACAGTGGGAGAGAGCATGGAAAATTGGTTATAAATCCTGCATCAATAACAATTTAATGAAGTGCATTTTAAGATATCATAAACTAAGCACAAAATGTAAGGACATTTGTGTTTGGTAGATTGTTTCGTTGTTGTAACAATGTTTCTTGGCAATAAATCTTATACTGCTGGAAAACCTGTTTATTTCCCCTTTAAATGGTGCCACATTTGTAAGGAACATGCATTTGTGGGATGAGCAGCAGAGCTGAGTGTGTGGGTTGTGCCCATGAAAAATTTGCCAAATCTTTCTGCCAATGCCAAACAGCTTTTTTTGGCTGTTGCTATTGACTCTTGTTTTGTGCTTCTGGTGTCTGCTCCAAGAATCGGCATGCCATGTTCGACTGATGTGGATAGGGTCTGTGCGATGGGAACTGCCCATTGGTTCGACATCCCATTGTTCCGACCATATTAAACTCAAGTCCGTTCCGAAATCATCATGATGTCCTGTGGTTAAGGTCTGGTTAGGTTTAGGCACAAAAACCACTTGGTTAGGGTCAGGAAAAGATGGTGTGGGTTAAAATGAAAAAGAAAGTGACAAACACATAAGCCGTGAGCCTGCTCCGCCTCAAGCCGGTCGCGGCGCACCATACGCCCGCCGCCAGCCGTTCAGCACCGCGGACAGTCGGACTAATGGGATGTCGAATCAATGGGCTGTCGAACCGATGACATGGACCCTTGTGCGATAAGGCAACTTCAAGCTGGTGTTCTGCAAAACCAAGTTGCAACATTATTTGGAGTGAGCCTTAGTACCATCTGCAACCTCAAGGCCAAGACGACACCCCAAGAACACTGTTTCCTCATCCTGTCTGCACTGGCAGTCTTCTACAGATTTGCAGTCAAGGTTTGCAGGACGACATGGCTGACGGCTCTCTGCCCAGACAACCCCGAACAGACTGCTCAATCTCAGGTCTCATAGGACTGCCATGACTGCCCTTCACTGTCAGGCCCGTTTGCGCTGGTGTCGGCAACACGTGCACTGGAACCTGAACATGTGGAGAAACGCTATGTTCAGCAATGAGTTCAGATTCTGCCTACAGCAGTTGGATCGTAGGGTCAAAGTGTGGAGAAGACGCTGAGAACGCTTTGCTGATTGCTGCACCAATAGAGTAACATCTTTTGGTGGAGGCAGTGTGATGGTGTGGGGCGGCATCTCCCTCAGAGGGAAATTCAGCTGTTCAGCAGCTCATTAAAGACAAAAAACAACAACCACACTTCCCCTCATCAACAACAACACAGTGGTATTTAAATAGACAAAAAAATAAAACAACTCAAAAAGGGTGCATAAACAAAAATAATAAAACACAAGTACAATAATAAAATAAGAATAATAAAATTGTCCATTCCACAGTCCTGTCCAGCTGTGGCGAATGTGATTTCGTTTAAATCTTTCCAATGCAATAAAACTGCGTTGGAAAGATTTAAATGAAATTAACGCATAAGGTAAATCACAACAATACATAATAATAATAATACACTGTGATGTCTGTGGACCATATATTTTTTCACTGTATACAAGAATATTCTGGATTGATGTGGCCAACTTTCTGAAAAAGAAACATAAGATATATGTTGAAATAAATCTGTTTCATGCTATAGTTTAGTTGCGATAGGACTGACAATAAAATGCTGTATTACAATTATTTACTATTTTAGAAAAATCCCATATTCATAACAAAAATTGGTCAGGACCCAAGCCAACTGTCTTAATGAATTTAAACAATAAAGCGCTAATCTAATGTTAGAAACAAAAAGTTATGAGACATTTAAGTTATTAATTGTAATATGATGCATATAACACAAACTCTGGCATTGAAACGCAAAATTTGTGTGGTCTTTTATTCATGTGCATGATGCGCAAGCAGAATATACATATTGTGACTTACTGTCAATACATACAATATTATACACATATTTTACAGTACCTGTGGTTAGTAAGTAGTTATGTAGTACCAGTATGTAGTACATGCAGTGTGTAGTACATGTAGTATGTTTAACCTGCAGTATGTAGTACATGTAGTATGTTTAACCTGCAGTATGTAGCACGTGTAGTATGTTTAACCTGCAGTATGTAGCACATGTAGTATGTTTAACCTGCAGTATGTAGTACATGTAGTATGTTTAACCAGTAGTATGTAGTACATGTAATATGTTTAACCTGCAGTATGTAGTACATGTAATATGTTTAACCTGCAGTATGTAGCACATGTAGTATGTTTAACCTGCAGTATGTAGTACATGTAATACGTTTAACCTGCAGTATGTAGCACGTGTAGTATGTTTAACCTGTAGTATGTAGTACATGTAATATGTTTAACCTGCAGTATGTAGCACATGTAGTATGTTTAACCTGCAGTATGTAGTACATGTAATACGTTTAACCTGCAGTATGTAGCACGTGTAGTATGTTTAACCTGCAGTATATAGTACATGTAGTATGTTTAACCAGTAGTATGTAATACATGTAATATGTTTAACCTGCAGTATATAGTACATATAGTATGTTTAACCTGCAGTATGTAGCACATGTAGTATGTTTAACCTGCAGTATATAGTACATGTAGTATGTTTAACCAGTAGTATGTAATACATGTAATACGTTTAACCTGCAGTATGTAGCACATGTAGTATGTTTAACCTGCAGTATATAGTACATGTAGTATGTTTAACCAGTAGTATGTAATACATGTAATACGTTTAACCTGCAGTATGTAGCACATGTAGTATGTTTAACCTGCAGTATATAGTACATGTAGTATGTTTAACCTGCAGTATGTAATACATGTAGTATGTTTAACCTGCAGTATGTAGCACATGTAGTATGTTTAACCTGCAGTATGTAGCACATGTAGTATGTTTAACCTGCAGTATGTAGTACATGTAATATGTTTAACCTGCAGTATGTAGCACATGTAGTATGTTTAACCAGCAGTATGTAGTACATGTAATATGTTTAACCTGCAGTATATAGTACATGTAGTATGTTTAACCAGTAGTATGTAGTACATGTAATATGTTTAACCTGCAGTATATAGTACATATAGTATGTTTAACCTGCAGGATGTAGCACATGTAGTATGTTTAACCTGCAGTATATAGTACATGTAGTATGTTTAACCAGTAGTATGTAATACATGTAATATGTTTAACCTGCAGTATGTAGTACATGTAATATGTTTAACCTGCAGTATGTAGTACATGTAGTATGTTTAACCTGCAGTATGTAGTACATGTAATATGTTTAACCTGCAGTATGGAGTACATGTAATATGTTTAACCTGCAGTATGTAGCACATGTAGTATGTTTAACCTGCAGTATGTAGTACATGTAATATGTTTAACCTGCAGTATGTAATACATGTAATATGTTTAACCTGCAGTATGTAGTACATGTAATACGTTTAACCTGCAGTATGTAGCACATGTAGTATGTTTAACCTGCAGTATGTAGTACATGTAATATGTTTAACCTGCAGTATGTAGCACATGTAGTATGTTTAACCTGCAGTATATAGTACATGTAGTATGTTTAACCAGTAGTATGTAATACATGTAATATGTTTAACCTGCAGTATGTAGTACATGTAATATGTTTAACCTGCAGTATGTAGCACATGTAGTACGTTTAACCTGCAGTATGTAGCACATGTAGTATGTTTAACCTGCAGTATGTAATACATGTAATATGTTTAACCTGCAGTATGTAGCACATATAGTATGTTTGACCTGCAGTATGTAGCACATGTAGTATGTTTAACCTGCAGTATGTAGCACGTGTAGTATGTTTAACCTGCAGTATGTAGCACATGTAGTATGTTTAACCTGCAGTATGTAGTACATGTAGTATGTTTAACCAGTAGTATGTAGTACATGTAATATGTTTAACCTGCAGTATATAGTACATGTAGTATGTTTAACCTGTAGTATGTAGTACATGTAATATGTTTAACCTGCAGTATGTAGCACATGTAGTATGTTTAACCTGCAGTATGTAGTACATGTAATATGTTTAACCTGCAGTATGTAGCACATGTAGTATGTTTAACCTGCAGTATGTAGCACATGTAATATGTTTAACCTGCAGTATGTAGTACATGTAATATGTTTAACCTGCAGTATGTAGTACATGTAATATATTTAACCTGCAGTATGTAGCACATGTAGTACGTTTAACCTGCAGTATGTAGCACATGTAGTATGTTTAACCTGCAGTATGTAATACATGTAATATGTTTAACCTGCAGTATGTAGCACATGTAGTATGTTTAACCTGCAGTATGTAGCACATGTAGTATGTTTAACCTGCAATATGTAGCACGTGTAGTATGTTTAACCTGCAGTATGTAGTACATGTAATATGTTTAACCTGCAGTATATAGTACATGTAATATGTTTAACCTGCAGTATGTAGCACATGTAATATGTTTAACCTGCAGTATGTAGCACATGTAGTATGTTTAACCTGCAGTATGTAGTACATGTAGTATGGTTAACCTGCAGTATGTAGTACATGTAATATGTTTAACCTGCAGTATGTAGCACATGTAATATGTTTAACCTGCAGTATGTAGTACATGTAGTATGTTTAACCTGCAGTATGTAGCACATGTAATATGTTTAACCTGCAGTATATAGCACATGTAGTATGGTTAACCTGCAGTATATAGTACATGTAATATGTTTAACCTGCAGTATGTAGCACATGTAGTATGGTTAACCTGCAGTATGTAGTACATGTAATATGTTTAACCTGCAGTATGTAGCACATATAGTATGGTTAACCTGCAGTATATAGTACATGTAATATGTTTAACCTGCAGTATGTAGCACATGTAGTATGTTTAACCTGCAGTATGTAGCACGTGTAGTATGTTTAACCTGCAGTATGTAGCACATGTAGTATGTTTAACCTGCAGTATGTAGTACATGTAGTATGTTTAACCTGCAGTATGTAGTACATGTTGTACGTTAACCTGCTTTATATAGTACATGTAATATGTTTAACCTGCAGTATGTAGCACATGTAGTATGGTTAACCTGCAGTATATAGTACATGTAATATGTTTAACCTGCAGTATGTAGTACATGTAATATGTTTAACCTGCAGTATATAGTACATGTTATATGTTTAACCTGCAGTATGTAGCACGTGTAGTACGTTTAACCTGCAGTTTGGCCACTGTGATATATCATTGGCTCCTCTCTTATTGCTCCACTCATATACTAAATCCCCCTGTGGCCTATAGGCATACTGAGTTTGAAACAACAACAACAACAACAACAACAGCAAACAGGACATCTTCCTCTTCTTCTTTGGAGTTTTACAGCAGCTGGCATCCTCAGTGTTGCAGTGCTGCCACCCTCTGGATCTGGTCCATTTCTGCACCATCTTCAGTTTAGATCCTTTTTTAGTCCAGAGTCTCTCCAGAAGTCACACAGACATTTCTGCTCCTGTCCTTTCCCTCCCTGCTCTAAAATGCTCCTCACTGATATTTCTCTGAACCCCAACTCCCTCATTTCAGTTAACCGCACCTCTCTTTCAGCCCTGCACCTCCCACATGACTCAGGTACATGTTGTACTGTCTCTGTGCTGCTGGCACTGCCTCGCATAACCCAGTTGGGTGTGTCTCATTAAAGTTGATCCTGACTCGTCTGATCCAAAAATAAAAAATAAAAACATAAAAAAGATTCTTCTGATCCCGTAGATATTCAGCTATCCCGAACACATTTCAGTCACTAAGGGTCAGTAAATTTACTTACATGTGCATTAACAACGATGACATTACAACAATTTAGATTTTTTTTTCCAACAGTGATTTGATATGAATGGTGTTTAGTTTACCATATATAACACACTTGTTCATATACAGAGGAAGAAAAAAGACTTAAGAAACAATAAATACATGAATAAATATATAAATACAGGAATGAATGAATAGAAACTCATTTAAAAACAAAACAAAACATTGAAACAAAAATGCAAATGAATAAATGACATAAATAAGAAATAAATGAATACAGGAATAAATAAATCAACAAATAATAAAAATAAATAAATATAGAATAGGGAATAAGGGAATAAATAAATACACAAATAAATAAATAAATGTTGAAACAAATATGGAAACAAATAGATAAATGCATGAAGGCAGAAATAAATGCATATTTAAAAAACAAATAAATACAGGCATTAGAAAATTCATAAATAAATATAAAAAGACAAAATAAAAAATAAATGTTGAAACAAATATAGAAAAAATAGATACATTCATTAACACATTATCACATTAATTAAATAAATAAATATTTAAAAGTTGGTGATAAGGAAATATAAAAAATATCTTAAATGTATATCTAGTTCTGTACCACTATATTTATTTTTGTATGTGTTTTTCTGTATGTAAATGAGGTAGGAGGGCCTAATCTCTGCATTTATTTATTTATCTGTTTATTTATTCCAGCATTTTTTCCCGTATTTATTTATCTAGTTATTTCAACGTATATGTGTTTAGGTAATAATTAATTATTTCATTTCAGCAATTACATATTTCTGTATCTGTTTAATAATTCATTCATTCATTCATACTTATGAAAGTTGTCCCTCCTCCATATAAAA
The DNA here is from genome assembly GCA_026686955.1 of Epinephelus cyanopodus. Classification (NCBI taxonomy): domain Eukaryota; kingdom Metazoa; phylum Chordata; class Actinopteri; order Perciformes; family Serranidae; genus Epinephelus; species Epinephelus cyanopodus. The sequence goes on from CM048924.1 coordinate 20,042,082, forward strand.
ATGTTCACGAAATACAAAAACAAAGGTTCAGACCGACATGAAGAGGCGAGGACACGAATGCATATACAGTGAAATAACATAAACATCAGTCTCCAGTGCAACAGTAAAGCGCACAGCACGTACAGCAGGTATAAAAGCACAGAGGCTCGCGCATATTTCCTGAGTCACAAGTGGCCCAGCCGCGGTCACGTGACTCCGTGTATATAAACACAGGGTGACCTCATCTGTTTACTCGCTGAGACTCGTCTGCTTCACAAAACTGCTGCATTCCGTCTCCAAATGGCGACAGACATGGAAAGATTCGTCTCCTTCGAGGAGGCTTATTATGATCAATACGACTATTATAACCTGCTCGAGTACTCGTGTCACGCGTGTGGAAAAGGCAGATCCAAGAAGGAGATCGAGCTGAACACAAATCGCCATTGCCCCGCAGGACACGAGAGGAAGATTGCAGAGAAATTTCACAACAGCCAAATGAAGCGCAGGAGAACCAAGAGCGCTTCTTCTTGATGCTTTGACAGGTAACAGTGAAGCTCTGTAGTCTCAATATAATCTTTATTTATCTCTGCAACAAGCGGCCTTTGTGATGAAAACACTGCCTCCCACTTGGATATTTGCATAACGAGATCCTGCAAGATTACAGCCATAAATGTCAGGTGAACAACGCCTGTTTGTGATCTGTGTAATCTGAGCGCGGAAATTCATGTTTACATACTGGGTCACTCTCAGGTGGAGACATGTTGAGTAAACACTTTGTTTTTCTGCATGTTTTTATTCACCACATCTGTTTGTAGCACAACAAAATCAACATTTGCCTATAGGTGGAATAACTGCTGTGGTACTTCTGAAACCCTAAATTGTATTATTAGTATCTTTATTATTATTCCATTTATTAGTCTTGGCTGACCAACAGTCTAAAGGCCAAAGACAGTCAATAAAAAAAAATCTAAATGGGTTTGGAATGTGATATTTGAAACGTGGAGCGACATCACTTATGCTGCTGTCAGACGCCTTTAGCATGGATTTTAAACCTTTGAACCCTGAGCAAAGTGGTGTGGTTTCTTGGGGAAATATGGGGGACAGGCAATAAGCAACTCGGCAAAAGAATTGTCCCTAAAATTGCAATTTAAAAAAAGAAAGAAAAAAAAAGATTTAGAAAATTCTAAAGAAAAAAACATTGACAAAAGGCCCACAAATTGCAATAAATAAATAAATAAAAGAAAAATTAAGTTTGAAAATTATATAAAAATAGGGGGGAAAGCTATATTTATAATTATCATTATCATCACATTTTTAAATGATCTTACATAATTATTATAATTTCTAAGCACTCTTTCCAGGCCATTTTCTTGTTTGTTAATTTTCAACTTTTTTTTCTACTAATTTTCTTGGTTTTCTTTTTTCAATTTTTTTTCTCAATTTTTTTCCTTTTTTTTTTTAAATTTTCTCTTTTTACTAATTTCCTGCTATTTTTTTCTGATCATTTCTTCTTTTATTGCTCACTGCATTCTTTTTCCAAGTGTTGGATTATGACGCAAATGAATAATCGATTACCTAAATTATTGCCGATTAATTTTGCAGCCAGATGACCAACTCAATTGATATGTTTCCGAGGATGCCAATACATAATAAAAGATAACAGTGGAAAGAAAACAACAAACAACAAACAAAAGAATACTCAAAAAAACTGGGAACTGGACAGAAGAACAAATACAAAAACAAGTCCGCACCCCAAAAAAGTGCTCCTTTTGGAAATGTAATTGTATCACCACATGTGACACAACAGGTGGAAGATGTTAACATGAGATCTGGGAAAAACTAATGCTTATATTTTATTATTTTCTGACTATTTCATGCACTAAACTAAATGAGTAATCAAGAATATAACCTACAGATGAATAGATGATGAAACTAGTAACAGCAGGATGAGATTTGTGACGACCCTTTACATTCTGTTTTCCACACAGATCCGGACACAAAGTTGGATTCCTGATGTTGACTATGGCCAAGGTTTTGTTGTTTTCCCTGACCCAGTGAGCGGAGCGCTGTGACACCGGGAACGTGCCCAGCAACCGGTCACCAGACGGCTCCCCATTCCAAACTCTGTAACAAGACCTGCCCCGATCAAGTTACAGCTGTGCAAGAATAGTTTATGTTGAGCTATGTAGGTCAGTGGTGTGTGTACTTGTCATTTCTGTGGGTGCAGAAGATATACTGTATTTTGATTCAATAAAATGTGATGTTAACTAAAGCAGCTTTTTATTTTTATTTTTTATTGCTCATAACTGAATACAAATTGTATTTGAATACCGCTGGCTTAGTTCTGTTAAGTAGGCTGCAACAGCAGATGTTATTCCTCCGTTTAATCAAGGCCTGCTCTGTTTACTTTTTGTATTCCAAAGAAGTGTCATGCACATCCGGACACCAAGGTCGATGGGCACTTCCTTTAAAAATGGACTAGGACACAGCCTGCAGCCTGAGAGGAGATTTGTTTGTGCATTTTAAACTGCATGATCATTTTATCATTTTTTTAAGAGCTATTTGCTGTCACTTACTTAATTGTAGAAACTGACTATAAACCACATTTGCTTCACCCTACAAGGCTCCTAAATCCATGTCTTTCACTGCATGATGAGCAGTGACAGTTAAAGTACATCACTGATAAATGAACCAGAGGCTCACCACTATCAGCATTTGGGTTTAATTAGTGTTGGACTACTGGCTGAACTGTGAACGCAGAAAAAATGCATGTTTAAATAAATAAATATAGTGATAAATAAATTCATAGATAAATATAAAAAATAAATAAATAAATGTTGAAACAATTATGGAAATAGATAAATGCATGAGCGCAGAAATAAATACATATTCAAAATCAATTTTTTAAAAAAGTTCCTTTACTTGTTTATAAAGCTTTAAATGACATCACTTCCTCCCTACATCAGAGATTTTCTTTCATTGGATGCTCCAGCCAGATCACTGAGGTCCATCACTGCTTTGCCTTTAAATGTGTCTCAAAAAGTTCCCAGTAAGTCCCAGATAATTTGCACTATTTCCACCTCAGGTTATACATACATACACATATATATATATATATATATATATATATATATATATATATATAGCTACATTCCTTTTAATTCCTAATCATACCTAATTACATATATACGTACATATCCATATTATTTATATTTATACTGTGTGACATAGCTGTGCAATTCGTATTGTGCAATATTTGACCTCTTACTGTGCAATAATATTTATAGGCTGTATTTCATTACAGTAAAAATACCACACACCATGTGTGTATGTCAGTCACCCTGTGCAGCTATCAATCATGGACATACAGTATCCATATAAGTGTGTGTGTGTGTGTGTGTGTGTGTGTGTGTAAGTGAGTGTATATAGTGTGCAGCAAAGATTTCATATATTTTTTAATTTTATCTTGATCTAATTTTTGTAATATTTTTTAATCAGTTTTTAGCACTCATCTTTTTTTTGGTTCTTTCTCGTGCTTATGACTCTTGAGCTGCTATAATGTGCTGTTATGGGATTAATAGTCTTTAAGTCTTTATGTTATCATTTTGATCTGGTTTTTAATTTGGAGTTATGTTATAGCCTTTGTCTTTAAGCTCATGTCAGTTTTTTGTTGGGTTTATGGTTGTTGTTTTTTTAAATATCATTTTCATCTCCATCTTTTTCATTTTTTTTCTTTATATTTTGTTTTATTGTTGTACTTTTAGTCGCGATACATTTCTATTTTATTTTATTTTATGTAGTCTGTGTTGATTCGGGTGTGTTTGTATGGAAATAAAAGTTGAACTCAAATGCTTTTATTATGAAGGACGGATATACCAACCGGACGTGCTATCATTCACTTCCTGGTCTTCTTCACGTATATCCGCGCTGTGAGGATTTTGCCCACTTCGTTCGTCCTATATTTATATTTTCTAACCGTCAGGATGCAGATTTGCAGCGTGTGCAGCGAACACCCACCGAAATACAGATGTCCAGCCTGCAAAATAAGATAGTGAGTAACTTTAAAGAGAATAAACACTTTACAAATATTAGCCTTAGCCACCGAGAGGTAGCGGTAAAGCTAGATTACGATTTAGAGATAGTGCTGTGACTTACCTTGTGCTTGGTTCACTTTGAAACATGGACACCCTGTGCTCATATGTACAGAGAGCCATTATACTAAAGTCCTATAAGTTACACGTGTAAACAAATGTGGGCATCAACACCACATGGGATTGCAGCCTGTTAGGAGCATCAGCGCCACCTTCTGGTCCGGAGTGGGCATCACATGTTGAATCTTATACATAAACTCTGTTCTTCCCATAAGATAAAATATTAAATTCTGCACTGTTGCTCCACTTTACCGGTTCATTTATGATTTTATATTAGCATGGCGTCTATTGCCTTTCTTGTTCACACTGAATGCCTAAAACTAATGATTATTTTCTTGATTGAAGACAGTGGAACACGCCCTGTGTTATTAATTACTGTGTTTTTTCCTCTCACAGTTGTTCACTTGGCTGTTATAAGAGGCATAAAGGTAAATCTGATCTCAGTATTGTAATGATGTCATAATGTGCTGTTTTGATGAGATGTGATCATATGTAGAGACATATACACGGATCCACCTTCTAATTCTTTACTTGTCCATAGACACTTGCCTTCCTGTTAAGCAGCCTGCACCGTCTGATCCTGAGACTAAGGAGCCTTTCAGCACTGGTATGTTAATATGTCTCTGAAGACTCCTGTGATTGTGTTTCTTAGTATAGCGTCAGTATCAGCCAGCATGAGCATCAACAATGCTATATAATGTAAAAGGTGGTGAAAGACTGGTGATACTGCAGTCAGGAATGTCTTTGTGCTTCACTGTGTTTGCAGAGACGTGGACTGTTGATGATCTTCTGCATGAAGATGACATCACTGACAAAGTGCCTCTGCAGAAGCTTCAGCTGCTAGGTATTAATCCAACTCTACCTTTCGTCTGCTCTTCAGGGATAGTTTGGATTTTCAGTTTAAGGCCCTGTCTACATGTATAAAGATATTTTTTAAAAAGGATATTTTCTTCTACTGTTTGGCTTCGTGTCTTCACACACAAAGTGTTAAGTCACTTAAATTGAGATTTTTTTTTTTAAACAACCTCAAAGTGCAGATGTTTCAAAACTTTGTGTCCATGCAGACGTGTAAAACAGAGTATTTGGAAAACGCTGACGTAATTTTCTCAATGTGCTCATGTCAATTTTTGCTTTGTGTAGTAAGTGAACACCAGAAATGACAATGGTGGACTTCTGGTTTGTTTAAGTGTTGTCAGCCAACTAGTGTTTTGGACGTGTAACTGCAGAGTGACACAGACACACTACCGCACAAGTATAAATGCTCACAATGGCGTAGGGTCAGCCGCACAACTATATATATCCCGCTTAAGTTTAAAAAAAAAAAAAGTCAAACGTGGATAATTAATATTTTCCTATTTCCTCTACAGGTCAGTCAAAAGAGCTCAGAGATCTTCTCTGTAACCCCCACTTGAGACAGTTACTGCGCTCTGTTGACAGCGCGGACAGCAAAGCCGACGCGATGAAGGCAGCCATGCAGGAGCCTCTGTTTGTTGAATTTTCAGACCAGTGTTTGAAAACTGTAGAAAACGAAGTGTTAACATCCAGTGAAGCGGATGATTTGTAAAATGGTGCCTGCATTGGTTTTTCTATCAGATCACTTTTTTTATATTTTGTATGAAGTTTTGGAATAGGCATATTGTACAGTTATTGTTGATCTAAGTTCCCGTGCCTTGTCATGCTACAATATGTATTTATGTATATATATATGTTCAAATAAACTCTGAAATATTTTATCTCAGCTCCTGAGTCAACGCTTAGGTTTTTACAGTCTAGTTAAAGAAGTCGCTCTAGAAATGGCTGATCATGTAAACAAAGTTTGAGTTGAAAGGAAAATGTTTTAACACTGACATTTATTTCAACATAACATTTAAATAACATGTTTCAAGTTGTACATTGATCCCGTAGTACCACTGACAGAACAGTATACAGATTTCAAATCAGCATAATGACTCAATGACACATTTCGGTCATTCTAAAGCTGGCAAACGTTAAATATTTAGCGAGCAAATGATGATATGCAACAAATCAACAGAGCTGTCCCTGTGGGTGATGTGTTGGATCAAAAGCTAAAACAATAAACATCAGTGTTGAGTTACAATAATACATTTTTATGACATCACTTATTACAAAGATAATAAAATGCGATGGCTATAGTGTTTGTTCTCCCGCAGAAAACACTAGTGTCAAAATACTTTGGTACGTTTTACAGTACTGGCTTAATGCTTTGGACTGCAGCAGATTAAATCCACACAGGAAGTGGTTTATTATAACGACCCTTTATCAAAACAAAAAGCAGCAATTTAAATAAACCTGGCTTCATCATTTCCCTGTTTCACATGAGCGCGTCTTCATGTGTGTCTGTTGCTGTGTGTGAGCAGGTGTGTGGTTTTAATGTGCAATATGTGCTTTACATGTGCAATACTTGCTTAATTTCTTTTTTTCCTCCAGCATAAATCACACTCAAAATTATGGAAGCCAGTTTTTGCAAGTGTGTTGAAAAAAATCTTGTGAGTCATAATGAGAAACTTTCTTTGAATGATTATGATGTAGTATCTGAAAATAAGCAACTTCTTCATACAGCTTACCAGAAGAAAATGTTGTCATTGTACATTTGTGGCATTGTATTAGCCTCCAAACATGTTTTTTCTCAGCTCCCAAATACAAGTGTGTTTTAGTGACCCATAGCTGGTTTTCTAGCGGCGTTGCAGCCCCTAAGCGTGAGAGTATTTTAAGGAGCCATGGCTGTTTCTCCAGCAACATTGTAGCCCCCAAATGTGGGTGTATTTTGAAATGAAAACACTGAGAAAGTTTCTCATTATTTTACAAGACCAAGTCAAATTTTGAGATACTTTTTTTCATCACATTGGCGGAAAGGGGCTTCCATACTAAATAAATGCTGGATGTTGTTATAACATCTGCAATCGTATCTGCATCTGGCCCACTTGTTTTTACACCCAAAATAAGTCTATAAAATCACACATAAATAATCACCCTTAAATAAATACATATACTGACAGCTCATTTGTGATTTGAGTGTAGATTCAGAGAAAGGCACTCGTAGTTTGATCAACAGTCAGACGTTCAAAAGAGGCAACAATTAAATAAAAACCTGCAGTCCTCTGTTTATGAAGGTGCTGAGGCTGTGCAGTGTCATTTCAGCTCTCCAGACAACACTAATTTTAAAAATGTTTCCGTGCTGGTCTTGTCCTACAGCGACATCATTGTTTTCTACATGTCTGTTCTCAGATGTGGCAGTTTAGTGGTTAGTGTTTCTGGACAGGCTACTGACTGAGATTTTAGATTAGAGATGATTTTTTTTAGTTCATGGAACCTGAACACCACTAGAGATGATTTATGATGAGAAGGTCAGGTTCACATTGTAGTGCATTATTACAGAACTCCTCAAGGATCATGGTGAGATTTTTTTTGCCTTCCCTCACATTACGTCTTGCATTCCCTTGCAACAATTTATAAGGTGAAACCAGTTGACAGCAAGGGGAAAGAAAAGGGAATGCAAAGAAATAATCTTGCCATGACACTTGTATATCATGTTACCTGGCTTCCTCATAGGTTTAAATATTTTGCAGGGTGCAGGTCTTTGTACCCTCGTATAACAGAGCGAGATTAACTTTGGCATTCTAAGTCGGACCTGAAAATAATCACTTTAAACACAAAATGGCAGCATAAAACACCAGGTTTGTTCCCTCTGTGTCAGCTTATGGAAGAGCAGCTGCTTCACTGCAGCACCTCAGTGCCAGATCAGTCTGTGTCCGTGAAATCAACATTTAGTGTTCTGCATAACTCTTACAAAGTCTTCTCTAGCAGGATGGCGTTGAACCCCGTCACGTCGCTCTTAATGCCTGGTTGCCTGTCAGCGTAGAGGAGTGGAGATCGCTGACAGTGCAGCTTTACGGATCCCTGAGTGGAAAAGAACATCTCATATGACCGATTATAAAAATCATCCACATGATTAAAAACCTGCTGGTAGATTTAACAGCCCTCACCTTGGGTTGAGCCCTTATGGAGGCGAGCTCCTCCGAGTACTGGTTGGTCTTCACCTTGTACTCCCCTCTCCTGGAGGGCAGGTTGAGGGAAGCCATCACAGACACCATCTTCTGGAAGCCTGTGGCCGTCAGTGACATGGTGATGGATGGGGCCGAGGCCAGAGCCAGGCCCATGGGCCACCCTCGCACTGGAACGGGCTCTGGGATGGAGGAGAGCTGCACGGAACCCCGCTCCCTGACAACAGGGTTCAATGGCGGCACTTCTTCCTCCACTAGGTCCTTTGCATCATCCAGTTCTGCGTCAGCCACAGACTTCAACAAAGTCTGACAAGAAAACAGAACAGACTTTAAAATCCTTCTCCTAACTTGCAAAACTCTAAATAATCTTGTTCCGTCATATCTTAGAGAGCTCATAGTGCCATATTATCCCACTAGAACACTACACTCTGAGAATGCAGGGTTAATCATGGTTCCTAAAGTCTCCAAAAACAAGAAGAGGAGCCAGAGCCTTCAGCTATCATGCTCCTCTTCTGTGGAACCATCTTCCTGTTTCGGTCCAGGAGGCAGGTATTCATGGTGTATATGGAGGGAAGCAGCTCTCTCGGGGTGTCACGGTGAAGACAGCAGGTGGCAAAGAGTGATGACAGCAGTAGAATTAAGTGTCAAGATGAGCTCAGAGCTACTGTTCAGAGTGCGAAACCAGAGGTAGCCAGCTCAGCCAGCGATAGCCTCTAGTGTGCTTGCTCTGTGGGCTCAATGATTGAAGCAGTGCCAATCATCTAGGTAATTTCAAACCACGGAAATATGCTTCATATGCCACTGAGCAACTTTGATAGGAACAGGCCTTCAACTGTATCCAAGTCTCTTTATGCATCCACATCTGAACCCCCCCGGCCAGCTTTAGCTTATCAACTGTACTGTTGTGTGTACGTCTTTAATCCTGTTACCTTCTTGAGAGCAGGTGGCCTGGTACTGTGGAGAACCAACGAATTGCAAGAAAAATTAAGAGCTGGACAGTCATGACAGAAGATCACAGACTGTACTTGGTTTTTGGAGCCAGAAGTGACCATATTTGGGTGAGAGGGTGGAGCTGCAGAGGAGCGAGGAGCGGATCTGACTGAAGCTGAGGACATTATCAGCAGACAGCCTGTCACTGAAAGCTGCCTGCCCTTAATTGTGCGTAACTTTAAGCCTCAAATGTAAACAGGCTTATCAGTTTATCAGTTCTGAGTCGCATGTTTTTAATTGGTTCATTCTTAATCTTCAATATTATTTCATGAGGTTTTGTTCTTAGTTTTAATGGATTTGAGTCACTTGTATGTATTTACATGCATAGCCTGTACAGCACTTTGGTCAACTGAGGTTGTTTTTAATGTGCTATAGGAATGAACTTGACTTGACGGTTGCTGGCTTTGTTTTGTGCCTTACCTACCTCGCACTGAAATGTGCTGCATAAATAAAGTCTTGCACTGGAAGGCACTCGTGCATTGGTCTGGAGGCTGCGTCCACCTCTTTTATACTGTCTTTGGCAAAAGAATGTAGAATGTAGAAAGAATGTATTCTTTCCAAATCTCACCTTCCACTTCCTCCAGGTGTTCTGGATGGTTGAAGCTGCTGTGTTCCACCTGTGCACCTGCCTCCTGACCCGCCAGGACCGCACCGCTGCAGGAGGCATAAAAAACACATTCAACATCTGACCAAGCCATTCATCCTGCAAGTTTAATCTGTGTGTATTGTGGACAGAGTGTTTACGTAGTCCCATTCAGAACAACAGTTAATCAGGTCTGTGCTCGGCGGAGATCAACAGTGTCAATCTGCAAACATCGTGTACAGACTCCACCAGCTGGTTCCTGTTGGCCAGACACTTAGGTCAAAGCCACGGAGCTCAGCAGTACCTGGCCTGGGCATTAAGAGTTTACCTGCTTGGATCAGGGTGGCAGACTGCTGGCGGGCGCGGCGTCTGCGGCGCTGGCGCCTCCGCCAGCAGCACTGGATGGAGAAGGCACACTGAGACAGAATCTTCTTCCTCTGATCCTCCAGTAAATCTAGCTGTGAGACAACAGACAGGAAGGTCAGCACCCCTGAGAAGACCAGGTTTGCTTTACAGGCCTGAGAAGTAACTGAAACGTGTGAGGATGCCTGTGTACATAAATGACTGACCATTGACTGGGTGAGAAAAACTTTGGTCCTCCCACAGTGCACCCATGAATTGTGTTCGTCACTGTTGAGGTTGTGCGAGCTGTCAAACGCCTTCTGCTGCAACACGACGCTGAGGAGCTTCTCCACCTTTTGCCGAAGAACATCGTTGCTGTCAGACTCCACAGCTACAACAGAGAGGAATTACAGTGAGGCACTTGAGAGACAATTCAAGTTAGGGCAGAACCACACAGATTTACTTTTACCACACAGTCATTTTTTGGCAGTCAGTGAGGTGAAAACTGTTCAGTGGGTGAAGCGTGAAAGCACAGAGAAATCCATCAGAATTAACAGCACAGTTTGCACAGACACTGATGATATTCAGCAGCAGGTTCCTCAAACATTCATACAACAAGAGACATGCTAGTGGCTTTATGAGGCTAAATGTTTATGTTTAGCAGGTGTAATGTTTACCATGTTCACCATATTAAACTAAGCACAAAAAGTGAGGAAATTTGTGTTTGGTAGATTATTTCTTTATTGTAACAAAGCTTCTTTGCAATAAATCTTATACTGCTGAAAGCCTGTTTATTTCCCTTTTAATGGTGCCACATTTGTAAGGAACATGCGTTTGTGGGATGAGCAGCAGAGCTGAGTATGTGGGTTGTCTCCATGAAAAATTTGCCAAATCTTCTCTGCCAATACCGAACAGCTTTTTTTTTTGCTGTTGACTCTTGTTTGATGGCCAAGAAGCATTGTTACAACAAAGAAATCATCTACCAAACATAAATTTCCTTACTTTTTGTGCTTAGTTTATATAGCTGTTTGGGGCTCAGGTGTGTTACAAAGTAAGCACAGTGTCGAGTGTGAAGTCATTTGTACAAGCAGTTCTGTAGAAAGCTGCAAGCAGCGATACCACAGGCCAAACAATCTGCACTAGTTTCATCAAAACCCTCTAATGTCTGCCTCATGGTGGTGCTACAAGACAAGACAGGTGATCACTGCAGTCATTAAGGTATATCCAGTAGTTGTTGACAACTGTCAACTCTGGAACGAAGAGGCAGACAGACTGATAGCAACATTACATGTTTAGCTGAACTTTAGTTGAAGCATGCACTGATCAGGAATGAGTAATGAAACATGCAACGACATGCAAGGCAAGCTCTGAAAGTCAGAGGTGCATGCATTTACCTGGAAAGTTCATAAGAAGTTGCAAATTTTGTTAGAAAGTCTTGTTTTTATACACCAAATGGAAAAGTTCCCAGGACAGCAGAGAGCTGAGGATCACAGTTAATATGAGGGCTAATGAAGGAAAAGGTGAATAAACCAGCAGACCTGAAGAGAGGAAATAAAATCACTCTTTGTCCAGAGGAAACATCCCAAAATTGACCATAAATTGATCCCGCAACAAACTGTACTTACCAACATGATGACTTCCTGACTTGAAATTTGAATGTTTCAGAATCAGGCCGTAACGCTGCAGGAAGCCTTGGAAAGGAATTCTGTACAACCAAAAATAATGAGAATCAAAATCAAAGAGAAAGAACAAAACATTTAAGAATAACCTCAATATTTTCCAACCTGGACCCTATTTTCCCATTTTTTCTCTCCAAGTGACGAATGAGAACAACAATTTTTGAAACTGCCTCTGTACACACATAAATTACTGTTTATTTAAACGGAGTCTGGTGGGTTTGGTGATAGTAATTTTGGGGCTGTTTCTCTAGTTAAACAAAAAGGATCTTACTCTTAAAAAAGGTCTGTCTCTGTAGGGATCTTTTCCATAATGCTATCAGACACTTAAGATAACAATCTGAGCAGTGTGTCAGTGGCAAAAGTGAGAACTTGGTGAATGTACAGTGACGATGAGAACGTGCCTTGGGTGGTTACATTGTAGCCTGTATTGCAGTCATTGTTCCCACTTTGACACAAAACACAGGAAAGAAGGGTCCAGGTTGAAAAATACTTAGTTACCCTTTAAGATTAGGGTAAATTAACAAAGGAAAATGTTTTACCTTATTGGGAAGCCAGCAGCACTGATATGAATCGTCTCCACGATCCCACAGGCCTCCAGCTGCATGATGACCTGACAGCAGACAGGAAATATCCATTAAAGCATTTTGTAAAAATAGAAAGCATTGCCTCTCGTTGTCAGTGCTGTTAAAGAGAACACCCACCTCCTCCTTTTTGAAGGTCAGCGGTTTGCACTCTGGGTTGGGTTTGATGCAGCGGGTGTAGTGAGGAGTGGTGGTGTGCAGGATCTTCATCAGGCTCTCCAGAGAGTTCTACAATCAGACAATAACATCATCAGTGCTGTGACGCTACGGTCCCCAACAAGCTACTATAACCCTGTGGACAGAGGCTTCAGTTGGCTCTCGCACCTTGAACTTGGAGACCACGGTGACTTTACTGAGCCCCTTGTTCGTTGGGTTCTCAGTTTCCTTGTCAGTGAAGATCTGTTGAAGCAGCGGGTCGTCAGATTTCTGGAGCAGGTCAATGAGCTCTGGTGGCACTGGGTCCTAAAACACAGAGTCAAGAAGGAGATGAGTGGGTGGACCTGTGGTTTTTTCTTAGGCTACATCCACACTGATATGTTTTCTTTTAAAACACATAACTTTTGCTGCGTTTCACCTTGCCCCCACACTGCTCCGCCGTTTTGGAACCCCTAATACTGAGACATTCACTTTGAGACAGTTTTAAATAAAAAAAGATATTAGTGTGATGGTAGTCTTACACACCTTGTTTTTCTCCACCATCCCCTGGATCTGGTAGTTGACTTTGCCGGCATAATGCGCCACAGTGAAGTGAGGCTCCTTGCTGAACTTGTCCCAGCTGATGTTGGCGTTATCACTGAGCTCCTTCTCCAAACGAACCCTGAACGTCTTCGCGTCAGAGACTCGATTCAGACGACTCTCCTTTACGACAGGTGCGGAAAAAGTTGTCATCATCCAGATACTATAGATATATATACTTAATGATAAATCAGTGATTAAGCAAGAGAACGATCACATGGAAACAAAGGGTTAAAAGGAGTGGAGGACAATTAACAACAAGTAAATTACCTCATTAAGAAGAGAGAACACACTGACGGGGCTTCCCTCTATAAGATCCAGACAGCTCTGATTGTCTTGGTATTTGACGAAGGACCACGCCAACCCCTCAGCCACGTATTCCTCCTGGGAGAACAAACATGAATATTATGATCTGCAGAGGTTTCACAAAGCCTCCTGGACGTCTGAGGCCAGCAGAGAAACTGTGTCTCCTGAGATACCTGCTGAGCTCTGAGGTAATGAGCCACAAAGTGCTGCTGCAGCTTCTCATTAGCGTAGTTGATGCACAGCTGCTCCAGGTTATTGATCTGGAAACACTCGAAGCCGTACACATCCAGAACTCCTGCAGATCACAGAGAGGAGAGGACGTTAACATGAGTCTCTGTGAGTTACATTAACAGTAATACAGTCCATGAAAGATGGAAAATTACTCAGAGAGGAAAAGCTTTTTAATTAAAGGTACTGATTGGCAGTAGGCAGGACGATTACCACATGAATTCTGTTTGACCAATAAGAGTAAAGCAGCACACAGCTAAATCACACACAATGTTTAATAAGCAACAAATCGAAATGACTCCAAATTCTTAGATACTGAAAACAAAAGTAATTTTAACTGATGAACAAGCATTTATTTTAACATTGTATTAGGGCTGGCACGATATCAGGTTTTCACTACATCAATGTCATGGTCAAAAGAATTCACAATAACGATATTATCATGATATTCATATAAAAAATTGAAAATGCTAATAATTATTGTGTGTTTTGTCTTTTTTTTTTTTTTTACAAATTACACTCAAAATTCAAGTGCAGGGAGGTGAAGAGGGAGGCAAAGTGAGAGCGGAAAGAAACTGAAATGGTTTAAGAGACGCTGGATTATTTACTTTTTAAAAAAAAAAACATGGGAAAAAAGGCAACGAGCAACTTGGTAAGAAAGGTCCCACAAATTGCCAAAAAAAATAAAAATAAAAATAAATGAATAAATAAAAAATAGCTTTTCAAAAATAGTGAAAAAAAGAAAAAAAATCTTGGGAAAAACTATATTGATAATTATTATTATTATTATTACTTATTTAAAATCATGGTACAGAATTATTATAATTCATCATTCCCTTGTTTATTTATTTATTTTTAACTGTCTTTTCTTTCCTTTTTATTTATTTATTTATTTTTACTAATTTTAATGTTTTGGATTGTCTCTTTTTTACTAATTTCTTTCAAATTTTTGGGATCATTTCTTTTGTTGCTCATTGCCTTCTTCCCATGTTTTTGAAAGAAATGAAGCCAGTTTGCTCAGGTTATCAAGGGTTAAATTCCTATTCTTCTTTCTCTGTGCCATAATGCTGAGAAGAGTTACATAAATCTTTTAGACTGTTATCTCTGTACATTGCACATATTGTAATTATACTTCACACTGTGATTTTTGACAATTCTGAACAAACTACTTGTTCTAAAGTATTTTTTGTCATATTTGTATTTTTTCTATTCTATGTTAATGTTTCTGGACTTTTATCATTATATACCAAATTTAATGGTGACACACATATTGAGACTGATGATGATTTTTATACCTAACATTTATAATTATGATTTTTGTTTATGATTTTGTTTCATGAGCGTTTATTGCATATTATGGAATTGTTGTTTGATTTTACGATCTGTGGATACACTGCTTGTAATTTGTTGCACTGTGTCTAATAAGGTGCCCTTGAGTGCTTTGAAAGGCGCCTATTATTATTGTTATCAAAACACCAAAGCAAATTCCTTGAATGTTAAAATCTACGTAGCAGTAAACCCTTCTGTTGAAAAGAAACTGGGGAAGATATTACGAATATAGTCATATTCAATGACAGTTTTTTACCTATGAAGTTGCACCACATGGATTTGTCTGCACATATGCTGTTGTTGATGAACATCACCAGCCATTCAAATAATCTGTTGGAAAATAGACACAAACTCTTAATCCTCCTCTAAGAGAGAGCCTGTAAATATAAAGGGTGATTAACAGACACTGTTTATTGTAAACAGACAAACGTGATGGTTTCACATTTGAGTGTTTATGTGGAGTGTTTGACGACAACAGAGACAAAAACAAGTTCCTGCACGGCTGGTCTCCTTCCTCCTTTCCACATAATATTATCACACTGCTGTTATCAAACAATCAAATCCTGGTTCTTACTGGGCGTAGATGACCTTGGCGAGGCAGTCTCTCCTCATGCTGCACTCTGCCTGGGAACAGGGCTTCAGCACGCTCTGCTTCCCCGCCTTCAACGTCCTCACTCTCAGACAGGCCTGAAGCTCCTCAGCCGGGACACACAGCAGCTCAGCGGCCCTCTGCAAGAAGTCTGAGACACAGGCAGCAAAGGAAGGCTGTTAACTACGTTGTTCATGTTTGAAAAAAATTAAAAATAAAAATACTTTAATTTTTGTTTAAACTACATTTTAGTTTCCTCTTTTTCATTAACAACAACCTGCCATCTCCAAAGAACCTCAGCCAGTGGCCCTATGTGTCCCCTTTGCACGTCTCCAGCAAACCTAAAACACATTCTTGTTGGCTGCGAGACAAGCCTGACACAAAGTCGTCACACCTGGCAGCACACAGCACAGTCAGGTGCTGAAGTGTGTCGATGCCCTGCCTCCTCCATCATCCAATCCCGCATTTACAAGAGAGTTTGTCTGTGAACGTGTGACTCAATCCCTGGCCTGTCTGGTAAAATCAGGCACCCGCCAGCTAGGAGAGGCACGTGACCAGAGGTTATTGGCAGATCTGAATCAGCGGCTAAGCTTCCTATCTGAGATTGCCTCTTCAGACCAGACCTCGTGCTTTGGTCCTACTCACTGCACCTTGTCTACAACATAGAGCTCTCTATGCCCAGGGAGGATGCTGTGGAGGAGGCCTACGAATACAAGAGCCCTAAGAACACAGATGCTTTGCAATGTGGCTGGAAAGAAAAGGTTTTCCCAGTTGAAATTGGCTGCAGAGGCTTCATGGGCAGGTCAACTACCAGGGTGCTTAAGGACATGGGAATTCAAGGGCAAGGGCCCTCTGTAGCGCAGCCAAACAGGAACGCCAGTAGCTCTGGATTAAGAGGAGAGGCACCACTTGTGCCCCGAAATAACATCAGCATCAACATCTAGAGGGAGTAAAAGCAGCGGGGGATACAGAGTGTACAGCCTGGTCCGGCGGAGGAGAGCTCAGTCTCAGACGTCCCTCCTTGGTTCTACCTTCCCCATGCTCTTTCTCTTTCTTACTTTTCTATCCATCCATTAATTCTACAGCTCGACAGATGGAGAACCATCCTGTTCCAGCTGTATTCCAGCTGTTATTTGGGATTAATGACATGGGGAAGATTGGGATTGGATTTCTTGCTTTGTTCCTTGTCATTTACATCGATCAGCCAAAACATTAAAACCACTGACAGGTGAAGTGAACAACACTGATCATCTTGTTACAATGCGATGTTCTGTTGGGAAACCTTTGGCTCTGACATTCACGTGAATGCCACCTGACACGCTCCACCCACCAGTGTAGACCATGTACTCCCCCCTTATGGCAACAGCACTCCTCAGAATAAGTGGCCCCCATAGCAGAACAATACACCACGCCCCGCCACAAAAACTGCTCAGGAATGACCCAAGGAAGGTGACAAAGTGCTCAAAGCGTCTACAACTGAATAAAAATATTCTTGATAAATAATAATAATATCCAATACCTTTGGACTGTTTGTCGAGGTCACAAGGTTGGGATTCACTCGTTGAAGAGGAGAAATTGAAGTTGCCCAGCTGCAGAATCCCTGCTAATATCTGTAAGGCATCACAACAGACAGAGAGAGTAATTAAAGATAATAAAAGAAATGTTCATGGGGTTTAGAAATGCTAAATACAGCGGATTAAATTTATGACGAGTACCTTACCCTGAATATTTGTTTCTGCCTTTCTTCATTAATGCCCAGATGAACCATCGCCTCGATGGTCTCGTGAAAACAGTCCTCTGTAAAACATAAAATGAAGAGTAGTTATAGGTGACGATCACAAAAATCCATCCATCCATCCATCCATCCATCCATCCATTTTCAGCTGTTTATCTCAAGCCAGGTCGCGGGGGCAGCAGGCTGAGCAAAGCACCCCAAACGTCCCTCTCCACAGCAACGCTTTCCAGCTCCTCCTGGGGGAACCCAAGGCGTTACCAGGCCAGATGAGATATATAATCCCTCCGATGGGTTCTGGGTTTATACAGTCTATGGTTCTGGGTCTGCCCTGGGGCCTCCTACCACTGGGACGTGCCAGGAACACCTCCAACAGGAGGCACCCAGGAGGCATCCTGTTCACATGCCTGAACCACCTCAACTGACCCCTTTTGACACGAAGGAGCAGCAGCTCTATGCCGAGCTCCCTGCGGATGTCTGAGCTCCGTACCCTATCTCTAAGGCTGAGCTCAGATACCCCATGGAGGAAACCTGTTTTGGCTGCTTGTATCCGCAACCTCATTCTTTCAGTCTACCCAGAGCTCAGCGCCTCCATCACTGCAGATGACACGCCCACCGCCCATCACAATATCACAAAAGTCACACAGAGGTACTAAAGAGAATCACAAAAATGTCCAGAATAACTGTCTAAATAAAAACCAACCTTCAACAGTTTTTTCAGAGTTCGGCAGCCACACAAAACTTTGGTCAACTGGCATCTTCCACTCCTTCCTCTGCTCATCCGTGGCTCCTTTCATCATCTGAAAAACAAATATCAGCGTTTACACCTGCTGTATGTATCAATGTGTTAATATTAAAATGAGGTTTTGTGCAGCTCTCACCTGGTAAAAGATGTGGAAGTTCCTCTCGTTATCCGGCTGGCAGGCCACCCTGGTCTTCTCCAGCAAGTACGTCTGCACAGACGCCCCCACCAGCAGCTGATTCCTTCATGTGAAAGTAACACGTTAAACAAACTGACCAACAGCAAGCTCACATGATGAAGAAGAATCAGCTGTAAGTACCTGTCTAGCTGGAGCTGGATGTACTTTCCAAAGCGACTGCTGTTGTTGTTCCGTAGCGTACAGGCGTTGCCTACACAGAGGACAAAGTGTTGACTGAGTGACTGTCCACAGTAGTTATTATCACATTATCCAGACACCAGCAATCAGTATCAGTTACCAAAAGCCTCCATGATGGGGTTGGAGTCCAGCACCCTCCTCTCGATCCTCTCCACTGTGTCCTGACTCTTCACCACAGAGGAGGAGGCCGCTACAGTCGCGTAGTATTTCATCAGGCAACGAGATGTCCATGTCTGTAAAGACACAAATCACAGGTGAAGGTCAGCAGGTTTGTTTCTGCTCATACTATGACACAATTTACAGCCATCACCGTGTTACAGCTGCAACTAGTAAGTATTCTCCGTATCAATGAATCACTTGAGAACTGTGACATCATCAAATTGCTTAAATCTCAAAGACTTCAGATTCTTGAAAGCAGCCAGCTTATAAATACATAATCAGCTTTTCCTACATACTGTAAATTAGCCAGTACTCCAATCTATGACACTGTACGTTAAAAAGCAACCGATAGTTTGAACCCTGGACTGATGTTATACCTTACGTTAATTATTAACACACTATGTCATCAAGTAAAGTACATTTTATTTATATAGTCCACTATTTATCACCAATATGCCTCGAAGGGTTTACAATCTATACACCATACAACACCCTCTGGCCTTTTTAATCCTCCGTTCAGATAAGGAAAAACTCAGAAATATGGAGGATGGAAGATGCCAAAATAAAAATTAACTGAATAAATGTCACAATAATAATTTAAATACCTAGAAATATACCAAAAATAATATAAAAAATAACTGTAGGCGTTATTAGTTGATAATGCATGTGTTTTTATTTATCTAAAATGTATTATTTTTTCAAAAAATTATCAGAGTGCATAGATTTACCATAATACATATAAATATATAATACAAAGGTAAATAAATATACAAGTGAATTAAAACAGAAGAATCAATTCATGTCACACTTTATAAATTAGTTACAACATTTATTTTTTTTATGTTATTTCTGGTACATTTGATGGCATCAGGCCATCTATTCTCTTTATTTCCTCTTTTGGCAGCTTCAGTCCTCCACACACAAAAAACACTCTAACAGGGAAAACAATGTAAGGAACTTCAGGAAGAGCAACTGAGAAGGGATCACTGTCGTTAAACGTGCAACAGATGAAGAAGATGAAGATGATGGCTTACCTTTCCTGCTCCGCTCTCACCGCTGACAACCAAGGACTGGTTCACCGGCTCCAGCTGGCCCTTAACATTCCTGTAGGCTTCTTCTGCCACTATAAAGATGTGTGGTTTGAACTCCTGTTGACAGTAGAAAATACAGATTTGTTAAGATGCTGCTGGCGGGGAGAGACATCACTGCCTTCAGGAGGTTCCAGAGTTTAATGATGTTTGCCTGAAGTTGACAAAAGGAGGATTTATGTTTGACCACAAAATACCTGCGGCTGAGGAGCACAGTGATACTCCTTCATCACATCCAGAGAGTAGAGGTCTGGGATTGGCTGGAAGGGGTTGAGAGCAACCAAGGTGCAGCCAGCATGGGTGTAAAACACCTTCACACTGTACCGGGCCTGCAGACATTTCAGCACTACCAGAGGAAAATATTAGATATTATAATTAGGCATTGACAGTGTTTCACAGATGATAACCACCAGAGAGACAAAGCAGCAAAGATATGTCGGCCTATAATAATAAGATTATGTGACTACATAAAACAACACGACTCATTTACCAGAAGAGCTTTCAAAGAAAATATGCCACAGTAATTTCATGCTGTTACCCTGCCTTCTACTGTTATGGAATGCCATTTAAGTCAATAATAAATAAATAAATAAATAAATAAATATGGCTATAAAGTAAAACCTGAAATAAATAAATAATACATATTTTCATAAATGTTTATATATATTAAATGTAGTTCTATAAATAAATAGAATTACTTTCTATTTTAAAAAAGTCCTTGAAATAAATGTGGAATTATGAAACAAATCCCCCTTTAAATAAATAAATCTGAATTATGAAAGAAGTCTCCTGACATATAATTAGTAAGTAAATAAAATGTCTTTTTAAAATAAAATAAAAATCTATTTATTTACTTACTGGCCTGTACAATAAGTTACATGTTTATATTTGCATTTACCTGTGTATTTATTGCCTTATTTATTTTTTCAAAACTTACTTCATAGCCATTTTATTTATTTCAGAGACATATTTATTTATTTATTTAATACTGACACTGCCTTGCTAAACTAAAATATTCACAGATTATTACAAACACTGATCTTCTCTCACATAATGCTGGTGACATTTCATTTTTATGTCAAGACAAACATAGGGGAATAAAAATGACTGATGATTAAAATAAATCAAAGTCCATAAGAAACTTTATTATATTGAGCTTCATATTAACATGCAGCCCTGACGTATTATAAATGTATAAGGAATACAAGAATTATTTTTTATGTTGGAGGTTTCTGTCTGCCAGCGAAGTAATTCATGCTATCAGTTCAGTCACTTGAGTGAAACTTGTTCCGTCTCGTGCAGCATGTTGGTAGCAGAGCGTCATTCATGCATTAATAGATGTTTTTTTTATCATCCCTGCAGATTTTATCTTTAAGTGGTTAAACAGAACACAGCAAATACTGCAAACCAAGGTGACATAAGCTGGAAAACACTGCGCCACACTGGCTGTGAAGCTGAAACAGCAAGCACCAGTATAAAGGTATGGAGGATGGAAGCTGCAAAAATTCCTAAATAAATGACTTAATAAATAAATTGATATTACTTTAAAAGGTACAAATTAACTAAATACATAATGAAATATATAAAATAATATCCGTATATGTATAGTCAATCTATGCACTCTGATGTTGATCAACCCGTAAGTTAAAAGTTGCCCCTATAATTATATATTTTTTTATAATTACAGCCCCCTCATTTGTATTATGAAGAAGAAATGCATAAAATAAAAAATGCAAAAAAAGACATTTAAAAATAATTTAAAAAATAAATAGTTTGAAGAAAAATTGAATAGACAAGTAAATAAATCAGGGAAATAATAAAAATGTAAATAAATTAAAAAGCACATTTAAATTGAAATATCAATTCCTGTCACATGAATGCCTACATTTCTTATTTAAATTTTTACACATGTAGTGGCATATTTATTTATTTATCGAGTCATTTATTTAATTCTGAGTCCGGCAGCTTTTGACCTCCATACAGAAGCAGCAAGTGAAGTGATAAATAATCTTTGTCAAGTGATTCAGAGACACCTCGAGCCCCAGTGACATTCAAGTCCCTTTTGTTACCTGTTGATGGTGTCACTGGGTTGACTTTGGTGAGGTCGTCACAGGTGTGGAGTTGGTCTTCATCGATGAGGAAGGCCTGAATTTCTCCCTCCAGTGAATCATTTAGGGACGGGTGAGGAGAGTGGACTTTCTGGACAAATCCTTTCACCTGTGTGAACAAGACAAAACACGGTCATGTGTTTAAAATATGAACTGAGACGTTTAAATTATGGCAAGTAAATGCACATGGGTGGAAATGACAGTGAATAAAAAGTGCAAGATGATTAGTTTAGATTCGATAATCAATTCAAACTCAAAATTGAATTTATTTCATTTGTTCTGCTGCTGATGAAATGCCTGTCAACATATGTTAGCAGTCCTATTTACTTATTTACAAAATTCCATATATATGCCAGCTAATCTGCAGAAACCTCACCTTGCTGTCTATGGAGGATGAAACTGCCAAATTAAAAAATAAATACACAGGTAAATGATTCAATGAATGAATTAATATGCCGTTAAATATTCTGAAAATATTAAAAAATAAATGTTGGCAATAATTAATTTATAAAATGTGACATAAATGGATATTTGTTTTAATCAGCTTTTTTATTTATTAAACCTTTTTGTTAATTCCCCTATTCATTTACTATCCTTTTTATTTTTTAAAAATCTTTCTTTAGTTATAATCTATTTTTGCATTTAGTATTTATTTATTTTGAATTTTATCTATTCATGTTTTTAATGTATTTATTTATATAGTATATGCTCTTTGCATTTTTTCCCCATATTTCCCACCAAACCTTGATTTTTCAGTATTTTTTATTTACTTATTTCTTAACGTATTTCTTCTTAATCTTGCAAATTAGGGGGTGTGTCGTGGGATCAACACCATCATGCACTGATTAACTATATGTACATATAGTTAATGCAAAGGTAATTTAAAAAAAAAAAAAGTAAGTAAAAACATAAATATCAATTTATGTTGCATTTTATCAATTAATTAATGCCTACATTTAGTTTTACTATTATTTTTGATACATTTATTGGCATATTAGTTTATTCATATAGTCATTTATTTTTGATTTAAGCAGCTTCCATCCTCCATAACCTTCCATCCTCTTTATTTCCTACTTTAAATCCTACCTAGACCCAGTAAAATACTGCACAAACTCAAAAGCTAGAAACTAGAGCTTTATGTAATTAATTTTATTTTGAATTTATTGAATTTAGGTTGTGTTTGCTTTTTATTTCGTCTTAATATTACTATTATCATCATTAATGTATAATGTTCTGTGCACTACT
Organism: Epinephelus cyanopodus; assembly: GCA_026686955.1. Taxonomy (NCBI): domain Eukaryota; kingdom Metazoa; phylum Chordata; class Actinopteri; order Perciformes; family Serranidae; genus Epinephelus; species Epinephelus cyanopodus. The sequence continues at coordinate 20,065,046 of CM048924.1, forward strand.
TTAAGCTTACACTGCCTTGTTGCTGTTGTTGGTAAACCTGTTGTAAGTCCCGTCGTATAAATAAAGCTTGGGGAAAAAAAACAACTAAAAGATCACATGGCCTGCCACCTGCTTGACAACTGTCACCGGTCTGAGCTACTAAATTTGTGCAGACACATTTAATCCAATAGCAGGTAGCCTACATCCTATCATTCTGTAGGGTCACGTTGATCCATGTAAACAGTCTTAATGTCATTAATGCTACACGAATAAACATCCGAGGACACAATGAAATATCAAACACATGCAGCACATTAAACACCAGTCATGCGTTATAGCAGTTTGTTATACTATTAAACAGTACATAAATACTGCGTGTACAACAATCATACATGGGTAGATGATGAGTAACAAAGGGACGGAGTGATTTCTGTAATTCTGTGACACCTGTTTGAGTGACCCTCGTCCTGTCCTGCTGTTCTCACACCAAAGTCAAGTCAAAAATCTGGCAAACTGGCTCCAACATAAAGCATCATCTAAATATTTTAGGGCTTCTAATGGACACAAAATGTTACTGCAGCTACTGTATGGCACACAATTTATTGTCTCTTTATTATTCTGCTTCCTTTTGACGCTTTCTTATTATACTGCTCTTTGTTTTTGACCGTTTATTTACTGTACATACTTAAATACATTGCTGAGAACTTTATTTTTTTCTACTGATGCTTCCTGTTTGCACTATCTATCCCTTTGCTGCTGTAATACTGCAATTTTTTTCTGCAGGGACGATTAAAGGACGATCTTATCTAATCTTATTAATTTTATTTTTTTTTGCTGAGAGCACATTTAAAAGTGTCACACAACTGTACATCAGTCATGTTCCTCACCATGTATGTGTATATATGTTACTGTTACCTGGAGCTGCAACAATAAGTCAATAAATTCATTATTCGATTAACAGAAAATAAATCAGCAACTGTTTAAATAATTTTTTAAAAGCAAAAATGCTCAAAATATTGTATTTTTTGGTTATCAAATGTGAAAATTCTCTTCTTACATTATAATAAATTTAATATTTTAGTGTTTGGAAATGTTGTTTGGACAAAACAACACATTGATGAAGTCACTCTTGGGTTTAGCTGCCTTTTCTCACTGTTTTTGAACATTTTGTAGACTAAATGATTAACTGAATTGAAAAATCAGTAACAAATACTCGTTAACTGCAACTTTTCTCAAGGAAGGTAGATATAAATTACCGTATTTATTATTCATTCAATGTCCAATTTCATTTAAATGTTAAACTAAAACAAATAAGCCACTAAATTTGGCCTCATTTCCTTGATTCAGTCAAGGAAAATGTAAAATATTTTTTCTTGCATGCATTGTAGAAAATATTAAAGGTTAGATTAAGGTTTTGTTATTGGGGTGAACATTTATAAAACATTTATATTTGACATTTAAATGCAAAGCCTCTGACTATGAACCAACCAATGAAGACAGAGTTACACATTGACAAAGGCTCCAGGGCAAGTTAAACTTCATTTACATTTTATAAAATTAGGAAAGGAAAACCTACAAAGCCTGTACATGTGCTATTTTTTTGTTTTTTATCTATTACCTCAAGTTATTATCCTGTGCGCATGAGATAATTGACTTATAGGAATCCGTTTATTATCCTGTGCGTAGACATGATGATCTAATTATCTTATTATCTAATAGCTTGTGGGAACATGATGATAATAACTCACGCACAAAACAAACAACATAAATAACATGTCGCCTCTGGGCACCTCAGGGACTCCATAAAACCTGTTATCCGGCAGCAGAGACCCTGTGGCCGGGTGTCCTGACTCACCGTCCCCCCTCCGTGTCTGTGTCCTGCTCGGCTGTCCGCAGAAGTCATTGATTTCACCGTTACCTCCGTGTTAAAGTCAGAATAGAAACACCGCCTGAGTTTTAACTGAGAAGAGTCGTGGTGGTTATTCTTCGCCGCAGACTTGAAGCTGAGTATTTTCCATTACTGTCAGAAATTCCTTCAGGACGACTTGCCCTGCTCCTGCTGCTCCTCCTCCGCCTGCTGCTGCTGTCCAGGCTCCTAACCTCACACTTGTTCCCGCCCTCATCTCTTCTTCTCTGGGTGTTAACAGCAGCTTGTACACTTAATGTCGCGCTACTGACACCTGCTGGAGGTAGTGAACCCCTACAGTGTCCACTATGGTCATTACCCAGAAAGTCTGTATGAGGAGCAAACTTCAGAGCCTGTTATCTTTAGGACATGCTTTTTTAATGATATTTTCACACACACATATGTATATCGATGGCCCCAAAGGATGAGCTGCTAAGAAACCTGAGGGCAGAGAGGTGGAGGAGCAAACAACATGGAGGGACAAGCCCCTACATGGTGCATACCACAGCGCAGAGGCACTAATCAAGAACAAGCCTGAAGCACAAGGGCCATTACATACATAGAGGCCAGGGTCTACCACAGCAGATCAGACCCGAGACAGTCCAGCACATAGTGGCAGGGTGTAGGATGCAAGCAGCATCAGTGTACATGGGGAGGCACAGCCGAGTGGCTGCGATAGTGTATAAGAACATCTGTACCCAGTATGGACTCTAGGTACCCAAATCCTGATGGGACACACCAGCAAAGGTGGTTGAGAAGAACAGGTCTAAGATCCTGTGGGACTTAAACAGCTAATTAATGTTAGCTCTAGTGGGTAGCAAAGAACCTGGTTTTATACATCCAACAAACTTCTATAAAAAACAGACCAGGCGTTTATTAAAGACAGGCTTTATTTGTCAAAATATGTGGCTACAACAGGCCAGTAAAAGGGACTGTGTTTAACTGTGTCAGTATACTGGATGCGGTAATCCATGAGTGCCGGAACTCTCTCTCTGATGAAGCCTAATTTTAATACAAGTAATATCCATCTTTGCTGGGAAACACTTTTGTGAGAAAGGCATTTAAGGCCTGTGCCAAATATAGACCTCTTGAGTTCGGTGATTTACGCAAATAATAGCCCAGGCTATCAATTGAAGTTTTAAAGTATATATGTTTACTCTATGCACCAATACTCCAGAGCAAATTGAGAGTTCAAGTATGTGAAAACCACCTAAAACCAGATTCTACTTAATTCTTCCTCCTGAAATGATTCATACATGCAATTACTTGAGACTCTTATATCTTTAAGACATGCAGTATACAGATACACAAACTAATAAGCTCAACTTACAGTCTACATTTATTTGCTGCATATTTTTAAATGTTGTTTTCTCTTCCATGCCGATCCCTTATAGGCAGAATGCATTAATTAATAGTCAAGCTTTCTTTTAAAACATAGATACACGCAAATAATTTAAGAACACTGTTTGGTTTCACAGTATTTTTTTTTTTACTTATTTGGACACACCCTTCAAGACATGCACTCATTTGCATAAACACATTATGTACAACAGTATCATCAGCATGACAGAATATATCTTCTTTTTTTACTGTCTTGACTGTAAAGGTCCATCACTGCAGCCCTTCAAAAACCTTAAAAATCCACAAATGAACCTTGTCCTTTAATAAATCAAATTTTACCAAAATTTCACTGTAATTCCACAAAGATGTAAAACATGTATCACAAGGCAATTCATGAACATGTACGACAGCAAGACGCACACTGACAACAAGTTGCCGCAGGTCAGCGTGTTCACCACTGAGTTGGTCAGTCCGGTCATGACATTTGCAAGCAAGAAAAACAACAACTGATTCCTGCTGATGGCCTGAACGAGACAGTGTCTCTCGATTTCACCCGTCTTCTTCTCAGAGTCTGATGGTTTTTTATACACATTCCAGGATGAGGGTATGAGTCGACAGCCGGATGATCTTTTGGAAAACAGTAGAATCATATCAGCTGTGCCGAGACAGCACATAAAGAACAAAGACTGAGCAACACTCCAGAGGCAGAAAGGTAAGTTAGCTAAGCGGCGAGACACCGGCTCCACGAGTGTCTGATATGCGTACAGAGATGTGTACAGAACAAAACTTCCCAACAAGAGGTTAAAAAGTGTTTTGAGCCACTGTCTAACATTTGATCTTGGTTTCATCACATAGAGCCCAACCTGAACTCCTGCCATGTAGACGGCTATGTAGCCCGCTACAGAGAATATGCCTTCCTTGTTGGCGTGCAGAAAGTCCTTGTCTCTGTCGTTGTTGTGGATAATGAACCCCTTCAGCCCCGTTGTCTCCAGAGTGAGCTGATACAATCCACTGATCAGGAGGGCGACGAGCCATGACTGACTGGCTGGTAAAACGGACAAAATCACAGAAGCTACGACTCTTACAATGGCTAGCGTGAAGAAAAAATTCCAGTGGACGCCGTATTCCGACACATGCTCGTGGTAGCCGGACATTTTGACGCTCACTAGTCTTGCCATGCCAAGAACGACCAGGGGCCAGACGGACAGCAGCTGCTTTCTGATATGGTTCATCTTGGACCCTGAGACGTTCTTCCCGCGTGCTTCTGGACAGACGAGGGCATTAGCAAAGACATACGCTCCAACGCCAATGTCCATAATCCCCGTCCCGTAGGTTTCAGTTTTAGCATATCGCCTCGGAAAGACGATAAAGTCTACAGCGAGAATGCTGATGGCTGTTTTCACATTAACAAACACTCGAAAGATGGTCACAAAGGGAATCTGGTCGAACTGAACGTGACTCTGAAGGAAGGCGCTGACGGTGTTCTGGGGTTGACTGCCGACACGGTAGATGTAGCAAAGCACACAAGCCGACACCACAGCCAGGCCCAAGATGACCTGGTGAAGAATGTCGCTCAGAACGGTGCATGACAGCACGAGGGGAAGGATGAGCACACAGAAGTCTAGAAGCAGATGAGAAATCAGTGGAAGTGGCAGTGGAAGAGTCCCTTTGGCCTGATAATAGAGGGTCAAAATCAGTCCTCTGTTGATGAGACACACTGGGGTGAGAAATGATCCCAGCGCCACCTCTTGCAGACTGGTCCCATTGAGATTACTGACAAACGCTTCCTTCAGGTCCCTCTGAGACATGATCTGCAAACATTAAAATTTCTTAGCGTTACTACATGAGAGAAACATGACTATTTAGAGACAAATATAAACATAGTTAACAGACACAGAAGACTGAACAATATTTAGAACATTATTGCAGCACACACGGTGAATATACGGGCCTCCTGGCACTCTTGACCAGTGTCCCCTGATTGCATCAATTATTGATTTGTTCAGCCCAGTTGCCAGAAAAAATGTTGGCAGTGAACTTTCATGCAAACCATAGATACCCTATATTTGTTATGTAGCAGATATGCTGACACGTTGTCTTTACATTTCAACAACACTGTGTTTAACATGTAGTTAAACATGTTAAACACATATAGTTATAGAAACAAAAAAAACAAACATTTTGTCTGGCTAGGATAAGTTAAGGATAGTTTAAAATACTTGATTTTGGCGGCACAATTCAGCTGTTTCTCAGTACAATACAGCCTCTTTTTGTGGCACCATCTTAGCAGGAAGTGCAGTGACACTTTCTCAGCAGGGAAGGTGGTAATGTCTTGGTTGAAAACAACCGCTCTTCGTGGCACTATCCAAGCAAGAAATGCAGCAATGTCTCGGTAAGAAACAACCAATTTTCATGGCACTATCTCTGGTGGAAAGGTGACAGGTTTCTAAAACACAGCCATGTTTGCTGTCTAAATAGCTGCTGGAAATACAATGATGTCTCCGTAAAAATTACAACTGCTTTTAGCTGCACTATTCAGACAGAAAACACGGCGATGTCAGGTATAAACAAACGCTTTTTGTGGCACTACGCCAGCAAGAAATGCAGCAAGGTCTTGGTAAAAATCAACCTCTTTTGTGACACAATCCTGGCTGGAAACACAGGAATGTCTCAGTAAAAAAACAGATGCCCATGTCTGCTGGCTAAAAATCCGCTGGAAATGCAGTGATGTCTGCTTTTCATGCTCTATCTGGCAAAAAATAATGTGATGTCTCGTTAAAAAGCAGCCACTTTTTGTGGCACTATCCCTGTTGGAAACACAGCAATGGGTTGCAAAAACCCACCCATGTCTGCTGGCTACAAAGCCGCTGGAAATGCAGTGATGTCTACATAAAAAACATCTGCTTTTCGTGACATTATCCTGGTAGAAAACACAGTAATGTCTAAGTAATAAACAACTGCTTTTTATGGGTCTATTCCTGGTAGAAAAACAGTGACGAGTCCCTCAAAAACACCCATGATTGCTGGCTAAAAAGCTGCTGGAAATGCTGGTCTCAAGCTTGGCACGCCACCTGCCATCCCCTCCACCTCCTAATAAATTAGAGTCAGTTCACATACTGTGTCACTTAAGAGACGTCGATATGATGGTATGAAACACGCAGATTAATTTATGGTTTGCAGAAACGTACAATGCAACCATTTTCTCCTGGCGACGTTCACTTTACTGGACTGCACCACATGAGAATAAAAAAGATAGCTGTGTTTTCAGCTCTGCCTTCCTGTTGCCTTCAGTGCAGTGCTGAAACACAACAAATTGCTTGTTCAAATAAAAAAATGAAAGGAAATTATTTCCAATACTTTTTATTGAATGAACTGAACGTTGAACTGAACACAAAAGGCACAACTATGAAACAGACTGTAACATTTTAAAGTGCGTGTTTCTACTGATACTAACCTAGCTAAAAAGAAATCCCTCAGTGCAGTGTCGCAGTCGTTGGCGCTGTTTTATGGCGCAAGTTCACATATTTCAAATACATGTTAAACTGCTGCCCAGGATGAACCGTCACTTCCTCAGTGATTCACCAAACACCTCATGAAGTCATCGGTAAGTTCTGTGCTGCGACGTTTAATACGTGACCGATGTGGCTGCTGTGTGTCCAGTTGTTTGTACTTACCAAGGATTTGTCTGTGTCGGAAATGCAGAGTCATCAGATACCTGTCTCACCGCATACCTGTGTGCAGTTGTCTCAGTCTCGAGCCTTGTGGTTCATCACACAGAGCGCTGCTGCCTGCTTCCGGATTCAACCCCATGACGCATTCAGGGTCACTCGGACTTCTGGAAATTTATTATCTAACCGCTTTTTGCGTGTGAAAAATATTCTGAAAAATATTATTAGACCAACGTTAGTTTACGTGAATATGACTGTTACACCACCGACTGGAAGTTTCTCCCAAACGTTGTTTCATTTGCAAGTGTAATTTACGCAAGTGTGAAAGCGTATTTAAGCAAGTGTGACGAAAAACGACAACCAAATAAAAAAAATTTTAAAAAAATTAATAAAGTTAAAAAATAAATAAATAATGTAAGTGGTGAAATAATGGCATAGTATCTAACAATAATGGAAAAACTTCCTCAAAAATAATGTTTTATCTCAGAATAATGACATAGTATCCTGGAATAAAAAATAATCTCAAAACAACGAGAAACTATCAAACATAATGAGTTATTATCTCAAAATAAGGAGAAACATCCCTGACTGTCTCAAAATGATCCATCTCAAAATAACGAGACACCTCCTAAAAAATGACATACTTGTCTAAAAAGTGTTTTTGTGACTCAAAATAATGACTTCTTGAAAAAAAATACTCATCCCATTTATCTGAAAAATGACCATCTCAAAATAATGAGTTAGCATCTAAAATTAATGACAAACTTTATAAAAAAATATGACTTAATATTGTGTCTCATTATTTTGAGATAGTAAATCTATAGTAAATTTATATTTAGAATTTCTGTACACATTTAATGGTACAACCTTTACCACTTCACCAAAGAGAAACAAAATAGAAACAAACAAAAACAAAACCAGAGACTCCTACAATGTAACCCTAATGTCACAGCTTGCAAAGCTTGATTACTGAATCCACTGTGCTCTTACCCGACGAGAGTAGATTTGACCGATCAAGACACCAAATGTACTTCAGAACTGTATCTTTTCTAAAAGATGTTGCAGCAGTGGTCACAAGTGTTGTGTTGTGTTTTCCCCAGGGGAAATTAAATTAATGCAGTTAGTTGACACTGGTGGTGGTGAACCACTTCCCACAGACGGGCTTACTCCGCTCGGTGGAGCGGCAGTAGTTGGTGAACTTCTCTTTCAGGAGCTGTCGGTACTGGTGACGGTTGTTGTAGAAGGACTGGTTTCTTTCCAAAAACGCCTGGATTTCATCTTGTGTCAGACAATTCTCCTCATCTGAGGTCACTTCTGAATCATCCTGTAAAGTGAACACAACCAGAGCTCTTTAACTCTTTTTAGGGAAAGCTGGAAAGCACAGTAGTTCAGTGGCTTGGCTTACTAGTGAAGCTGAGGAGAAGAGAGCTATCATTAATGTTACTGGTTAAAGAGACACTGGCTATTCTGGCTCTTAGGGAAAGGCTGCAACCGGCGTGAATTCCCCTGACAACTGACTGTGCCGTAGTCATTGGAATTTATCGCCTCAAGCTGCAATATGACACCTGACTGTACATGTCAAATATAACCTATTTCCAGCAGGATACAGTGACACACTGAGGTCATTTGATGCGTGTGGAGATGCTGGTGTTGACCATGTTCTATCACACGGTGGTGGCCAGTGCACTTGGTGGCAGCTTGATGGAGTGACAGAGGAGCAGCTGCAGCAGTCGGCTCACCTCACTGCGTTCCAGGAGATCCTTCGTCCTCACGGCAACAAGACTGTTTAACGACTCCTGAATCCAGTCACACACACACTAACAAATTTTCACAACTGGACTGGACTGTGGAATGGGCAATTTTATTTTAATTTATTCTCTATGCACTTCTTTTAACCTATCTTATTTTATGTCTGCTTTAATACCACTATGTTGTTTTTGATGAGGGGAAGTGCGGTCGCTGTTCTTTGTCTTTTATGAGCTGGTGGACAGCTGAATTTCCCTTCTGGGATGACTAAAGGTCTTTCTGTTCTATTCTATTCTAAATACTGTCCGTCGTCAATCAAGCAGTGCTTGAACATCGTTCAAAATTTAGTCTGCACTGAGTTTGAAAGAGAAAAGAGAAAAAGAAGTAACCAGCGTCACATTTTCACTGTCCTCCAAACAGCTTTCTACTGTTGACTAACCTGTTTTCCGGCGTTTTTGTGACGTTGAACGTGGCACAACAGAAAAAAATAAGACAAGAGTCTATTGCCGATCTTAAACAGGTTTCACTATGTTTAAAAAAACCTGCATATATGCGCTTATTGTGGTGTTACTGTTAATAAACATGTCTCACTCAAGGAGAAGTCTCAATCTGAAATCACTGACTTTTCCGCATAAATATTTGGCCATGACATTGAAAATATTTCAGGTAACACTAAGCTACTCTTTCTGTACTCCAAACTCTTCCTGGCGTTCCTCTCTCCAACTCTCTGCGATGTCTCTACTGTTGTTTTCCTGCAACACGTCACCTCTTACGAGATTTCAGAACAAGACTTCTTGAGCGAGACTTGACAATGACATTAAGATCAGATCAAGCTAAAGAAAGCTTTGTTCTCCCCTGTGGCGTCCTTCCCATAATGTCAGACACTTCTAATAATGATCTGAGCCCGTCAGTGGCAAAAACAAACACTTTACATCAATGTAAACTGATGGTGCAAACATGCCCCGAGTGGTTACATTTGCAGCCTGTTTCACTGCAGCACTCTCACTCAGTACTGGACCAGTTTCAAAAATTGTTGTTTTATTAGTCGCTTAGACATAAAAATATGGGAAAATACAGTCCAGGCTGAAAAATACTGAAGTTTCCCTTCACTCTGAAATATATTTCTTACTGACCAGAAGTTCCATGAGACTTGCGTTTGCCTCTGGAGATCTCGCATCAAGGCCCAGGTTATTTTGATGTGCTGTCCACGGTAACCGCAGTGCAATGCTGGCAAATGTGTCACCACATAAGGAGGAAAAGATTTCTTTGGTTCGGCAAGCGTGCGATGACGGTGGACTGCTGCCCGTTGTGTTCCCATCTGACATACAACCGTCACCTTTCTGTCCCTGTGGAAACGTGCATACTTTAGTTGATACACAGCGTTAAATATTCTGCAAAGAGCTATGTGAATTCTACAGTCTGTTCTCTCACCTGATCGTTGCATAAACCTTTGCCCTTCCTTTTCTTCTTTTTACTCTTGCATTGAGTGTTTTCCACAGAGTGTGGCCAGTAGTCCAAGCAGCTGTCTATTCCATCCTCCTCTTTGTCTTCAGCACAGTGATGGGCGTTTGAGTCATCTCCTGCAGAGGGTCGACAAAGACACAAATGAGACACTGTAATGTTTGAAATGTTTCCTGTTGGAAGGACTGAGAGCTGCTCGCACCATACCTGCATCGTCATGGTTGCATATTCCCTCAGAGCAGAAAATATCACAACCTTCCCGTGATCCCGCCTCACTGCCCTCCATACTTGAGGAGTAGCCGCAGTCACTACCATTGCTGTGGGGCGACAAATCTGTAGAAACACATGAACAAACCATCTATAAACACATGTTCAATGGCTCGTAGTGATGACTGTGTTACAGCTTCCCCTTTTCATTTAAACCTTTGTTCAAACTTGGAAAAGAAACAAATTCACAGATCTTATCAAATATACAGGCTATTAGCACCAACAGAATGTCTAAAGTTGCTCGTCTTGTGGTCCAGCAGAGGACTTTCTTAAAATTCACTATCTGCTTGATCTACTGCATGATGAGTGACTACACAGTCCCACAGTTGTATGACACCACACAAGAAAATATATAGACTATACTATACTGGGGGCAGGTCTTTCATTATGTGGGTTGTTTTTGGATTAATTCAAAGAGAATTACATGTTGGTTTGAATTAGTTTGAACTTGACTGTTTGAAAAAGTGACAGTCTGTGTGTATTTTTACCCGGCTTGGTGTTGTCTGGGCAGCTACAGGAAGTGCCGCCATTGGCAGTGACGCTCTGATCCAGTCCGGCCTCCTCCTCCTCATCGTGGCTACCACACACCTTGCAAGATTTCTTAGTATTCTGGCTCTTAGTATTCTGGCTCTTAGGGAAAGGCTGCAACCGGCGTGAATTCCCCTGACAAATGACTGTGCCATAGTCATTGAAATTTATCATCTCAAGCTGCAATATGACACCTGGCTGTACATGTCAAATATAACCTATTTCCAGCAGGATACAGTGACACACTGAGGTCATTTGATGCGTGTGGAGATGCTGGTGTTGACCATGTTCTATCACACGGTGGTGGCCAGTGCACTTGGTGGCAGCTTGATGGAGTGACAGAGGAGCAGCTGCAGCAGTCGGCTCACCTCACTGCGTTCCAGGAGATCCTTCGTCCTCACGGCAACAAGACTGTTTAACGACTCCTGAATCCAGTCACACACACACTAACAAATTTTCACAACTGGACTGGACTGTGGAATGGGCAATTTTATTTTAATTTATTCTCTATGCACTTCTTTTAACCTATCTTATTTTATGTCTATTTCAATACCACTATGTTGTTTTTGATGAGGGGAAGTGCGGTCGCTGTTCTTTGTCTTTTATGAGCTGGTGGACAGCTGAATTTCCCTTCTGGGATGACTAAAGGTCTTTCTGTTCTATTCTATTCTAAATACTGTCCGTCGTGAATCAAGCAGTGCTTGAACATCGTTCAAAATTTAGTCTGCACTGAGTTTGAAAGCGAAAAGAGAAAAAGAAGTAACCAGCGTCACATTTTCACTGTCCTCCAAACTGCTTTCTACTGTTTACTACCCTGTTTTCCGGCGTTTTTGTGACATTGAACGTGGCACAACAGAAAAAACATAAGACAAGAGTCTATTGCCGATCTTAAACAGGTTTCACTATGTTTAAAAAAACCTGCATATATGTGCTTATTGTGGTGTTAATGTTTATAAACATGTCTCACTCAAGGAGAAGTCTCGATCTGAAATCACTGACTTTTCCGCATAAATATTTGGCCATGACATTGAAAATATTTCAGGTAACACTAAGCTACTCTTTCTGTACTCCAAACTCTTCCTGGCGTTCCTCTCTCCAACTCTCTGCGATGTCTCTACTGTTGTTTTCCTGCAACACGTCACCTCTTACGAGATTTCAGGACAAGACTTCTTGAGCGAGACTTGACAATGACATTAAGATCAGATCAAGCTAAAGAAAGCTTTGTTCTCCTCTGTGGCGTCCTTCCCATAATGTCAGACACTTCTAATATTGATCTGAGCCCGTCAGTGGCAAAAACAAACACTCAGTGTAAACTGATGGTGCGAACATGCCCCGAGTGGTTACATTTGCAGCCTGTTTCACTGCAACACTCTCACTCAGTACTGGACCAGTTTCAAAAACTGTTGTTTTATTAGTCGCTTAGACATAAAAATATGGGAAAATACAGTCCAGGCTGAAAAATACTGAAGTTTCTGAAATATATTTCTTACTGACCAGAAGTTCCATGAGACTTGCGTTTGCCTCTGGAGATCTCGCATCAAGGCCCAGGTTATTTTGATGTGCTGTCCACGGTAACCGCAGTGCAATGCTGGCAAATGTGTCACCACATAAGGAGGAAAAGATTTCTTTGGTTCGGCAAGTGTGCGATGACGGTGGACTGCTGCCCGTTGTGTTCCCATCTGACATACAACCGTCACCTTTCTGTCCCTGTGGAAACGTGCATACTTTAGTTGATACACAGCGTTAAATATTCTGCAAAGAGCTATGTGAATTCTACAGTCTGTTCTCTCACCTGATCGTTGCATAAACCTTTGCCCTTCCTTTTCTTCTTTTTACTCTTGCATTGAGTGTTTTCCACAGAGTGTGGCCAGTAGTCCAAGCAGCTGTCTATTCCATCCTCCTCTTTGTCTTCAGCACAGTGATGGGCGTTTGAGTCATCTCCTGCAGAGGGTCGACAAAGACACAAGTGAGACACTGTAATGTTTGAAATGTTTCCTGTTGGAAGGACTGAGAGCTGCTCGCACCATACCTGCATCGTCATGGTTGCATATTCCCTCAGAGCAGAAAATATCACAACCTTCCCGTGATCCCGTCTCACTGCCCTCCATACTTGAGGAGTAGCCGCAGTCACTACCATTGCTGTGGGGCGACAAATCTGTAGAAACACATGAACAAAACATCTATAAACACATGTTCAATGGCTCGTAGTGATGACTGTGTTACAGCTTCCCCTTTTCATTTAAACCTTTGTTCAAACTTGGAAAAGAAACAAATTCACAGATCTTATCAAATATACAGGCTATTAGTGCCAACAGAACGTCTAAAGTTGCTCGTCTTGTGGTCCAGCAGAGGACGTTGTTAAAATTCACTATCTGCTTGATCTACTGCATGATGAGTGACTACACAGTCCCACAGTTGTATGACACCACACAAGAAAATATATAGACTATACTATACTGGGGGCAGGTCTTTCATTATGTGGGTTGTTTTTGGATTAATTCAAAGAGAATTACATGTTGGTTTGAATTAGTTTGAACTTGACTGTTTGAAAAAGTGACAGTCTGTGTGTATTTTTACCCGGCTTGGTGTTGTCTGGGCAGCTACAGGAAGTGCCGCCATTGGCAGTGACGCTCTGATCCAGTCCGGCCTCCTCCTCCTCATCGTGGCTACCACACACCTTGCAAGATTTCTTAGTATTCTGGCTCTTAGTATTCTGGCTCTTAGGGAAAGGCTGCAACCGGCGTGAATTCCCCTGACAAATGACTGTGCCATAGTCATTGAAATTTATCGTCTCAAGCTGCAATATGACACCTGGCTGTACATGTCAAATATAACCTATTTCCAGCAGGATACAGTGACACACTAAGGTCATTTGATGCGTGTGGAGATGCTGGTGTTGACCATGTTCTATCACACGGTGGTGGCCAGTGCACTTGGTGGCAGCTTGATGGAGTGACAGAGGAGCAGCTGCAGCAGTCGGCTCACCTCACTGCGTTCCAGGAGATCCTTCGTCCTCACGGCAACAAGACTGTTTAACGACTCCTGAATCCAGTCACACACACACTAACAAATTTTCACAACTGGACTGGACTGTGGAATGGGCAATTTTATTTTAATTTATTCTCTATGCACTTCTTTTAACCTATCTTATTGTATGTCTGTTTTAATACCACTATGTTGTTTTTGATGAGGGGAAGTGCGGTCGCTGTTCTTTGTCTTTTATGAGCTGGTGGACAGCTGAATTTCCCTTCTGGGATGACTAAAGGTCTTTCTGTTCTATTCTATTCTAAATACTGTCCGTCGTCAATCAAGCAGTGCTTGAACATCGTTCAAAATTTAGTCTGCACTGAGTTTGAAAGAGAAAAGAGAAAAAGAAGCAACCAGCGTCACATTTTCACTGTCCTCCAAACTGCTTTCTACTGTCGACTAACCTGTTTTCCGGCGTTTTTGTGACGTTGAACGTGGCACAACAGAAAAAAATAAGACAAGAGTCTATTGCCGATCTTAAACAGGTTTCACTATGTTTAAAAAAACCTGCATATATGTGCTTATTGTGGTGTTACTGTTAATAAACATGTCTCACTCAAGGAGATGTCTCGATCTGAAATCACTGACTTTTCCGCATAAATATTTGGCCATGACATTGAAAATATTTCAGGTAACACTAAGCTACTCTTTCTGTACTCCAAACTCTTCCTGGCGTTCCTCTCTCCAACTCTCTGCGATGTCTCTACTGTTGTTTTCCTGCAACACGTCACCTCTTACGAGATTTCAGAACAAGACTTCTTGAGCGAGACTTGACAATGACATTAAGATCAGATCAAGCTAAAGAAAGCTTTGTTCTCCCCTGTGGCGTCCTTCCCATAATGTCAGACACTTCTAATAATGATCTGAGCCCGTCAGTGGCAAAAAGAAACACTTTCAGTCTCAATCTGAAATCACTGACTTTTCTGCATAAATATTTGGCCATGACATTGAAACGCTTTTAGCGTGTGAAAAATATTCTGAAAAATATTATTAGACCAACGTTAGTTTACGTGAATATGACTGTTACACCACCGACTGGAAGTTTCCCCAAACCTTGTTTCATTTGCAAGTGTAATTTGCTCAAGTGTGAAAGCGTCTTTAAGCAAGTGTGACAAAAAACGACAACCAAATAAAAGAAATTAAAAAAAATAATAAATTAATAAAGTTAAAAAATAAATAAATAATGTGAGCAGTGAAATAATGGCATAGTATCTAACAATGATGGAAAAACTTCCTCAAAAATAATGTTTTATCTCAGAATAATGACATAGTATCTTGGAATAATCAATTATTTATCAAAAAAATAATCTCAAAACGAGAAACTACCAAAAATAATGAGTTATTATCTCAAAATAAGGAGAAACATCCCTGACCATCTCAAAATGATTAATCTCAAAATAAAGATTCATCTCAAAATAACGAGACGCCTCCAAAAAAATGACATACTTGACATACTCAAAATAATGACTTAGTATCTTGAAAAAATTACTCAGCCCATTTATCTGAAAAATGACCATCTCAAAATAATGAGGTAGTATCTGAAATTAATGACAAACTTTATAAAAATACGACTTAATATTCTCATTATTTTGAGATAGTAAATCAGTATTTTTGAGTTTCTTATTGCTTTGAGACACTAACACATTGAGAAAAATATTATCCCAAAATTATCAAACAATACTAACTTATTTATAAGTTTCTCATAATAATAAAATGCTAACTTGTTTTGAAACTCTAAGTTACTTATTTGAGAGACTACGTCTTATTTCGATAAAGTTTTTAATTATAACGACTTACAGGATCTTTTTTTTTTTTCACCTCACTGGCAGGAATGGACTTCAATACTTGCGTCCCCTCGCTACCATATTATATAGTGTGCCAGAAAAAGATTTAGTATGTCCCAATACATAGTTTGTCAAATGCAGTATGTCAAAAATACCAGGATGTTCTGCTACAACCAGGCCAGTACGCTTTTCTGGCTACTGTGTGTGTCTGGGGAATTCGATGAGTGGTTTTTGTTTGATACCGAAAGAGGTCAAAGTTCAGTGTGTAATGTTATGAGGAAGTAGAAGGACAGCTGCAGTACATACTTAGAGTAAAAAGACAAAGTATGCAATTTGGAGCACACCCTGTGTCAAACTTCTACAGATATATTCCTTGAACAACCATCCAAACTCAAGACTAGGCTGACGACTAAAGGTGAAGGCCATAGTGGCTCCCAAAATGCACATGACCTTGAACAGTTACAAAAAAAAACAACACATTTATAATGCATATTGATAAATATTCTTTATTTAGTAAATTTTGCACATTGCGCTCTTAACGTCACACCCAAATCCTTATTACAAATGGATGTTTATTCTCTGTAAAATCTTTATATTTAGAATTTCTGTACACATTTAATGGTACAACCTTTACCACTACACTGAAGTGTCACCAAAGAGAAACAAAATAGAAACAAACAAAAACAAAACCAGAAAATAAGACTCCTACAATGTAACCCTAATGTCACAGCTTGCAAAGCTTGATTACTGAATCCACTGTGCTCTTACCCGACGACCCTACAGGAGACCAACAACAGACAGCTAGGCTTGGTCGAAGAGAACAATTACAGGTGAGAAAGTGCCCCAGAAATGAGATGTAAAAGTGTCTGTGTGTACAAGTGAGAGAAAGAGGCAGACGATCAACAGAAATAAGAATCACATTTACTTTAAAGTAGATTTGACCGATCAAGACACCAAATGTACTTCAGAACTGTATCTTTTCTAAAAGATGTTGCAGCAGTGGTCACAAGTGTTGTGTTGTGTTTTCCCCAGGGGAAATTAAATTAATGCAGTTAGTTGACACTGGTGGTGGTGAACCACTTCCCACAGACGGGCTTACTCCGCTCGGTGGAGCGGCAGTAGTTGGTGAACTTCTCTTTCAGGAGCTGTCGGTACTGGTGACGGTTGTTGTAGAAGGACTGGTTTCTTTCCAAAAACGCCTGGATTTCATCTTGTGTCAGACAATTCTCCTCATCTGAGGTCACTTCTGAATCATCCTGTAAAGTGAACACAACCAGAGCTCTTTAACTCTTTTTAGGGAAAGCTGGAAAGCACAGTAGTTCAGTGGCTTGGCTTACTAGCGAAGCTGAGGAGAAGAGAGCTATCATTAATGTTACTGGTTAAAGAGACACTGGCTATTCTGGCTCTTAGGGAAAGGCTGCAACCGGCGTGAATTCCCCTGACAACTGACTGTGCCGTAGTCATTGGAATTTATCGCCTCAAGCTGCAATATGACACCTGACTGTACATGTCAAATATAACCTATTTCCAGCAGGATACAGTGACACACTGAGGTCATTTGATGCGTGTGGAGATGCTGGTGTTGACCATGTTCTATCACACGGTGGTGGCCAGTGCACTTGGTGGCAGCTTGATGGAGTGACAGAGGAGCAGCTGCAGCAGTCGGCTCACCTCACTGCGTTCCAGGAGATCCTTCGTCCTCACGGCAACAAGACTGTTTAACGACTCCTGAATCCAGTCACACACACACTAACAAATTTTCACAACTGGACTGGACTGTGGAATGGGCAATTTTATTTTAATTTATTCTCTATGCACTTCTTTTAACCTATCTTATTTTATGTCTGCTTTAATACCACTATGTTGTTTTTGATGAGGGGAAGTGCGGTCGCTGTTCTTTGTCTTTTATGAGCTGGTGGACAGCTGAATTTCCCTTCTGGGATGACTAAAGGTCTTTCTGTTCTATTCTATTCTAAATACTGTCCGTCGTGAATCAAGCAGTGCTTGAACATCGTTCAAAATTTAGTCTGCACTGAGTTTGAAAGAGAAAAGAGAAAAAGAAGCAACCAGCGTCACATTTTCACTGTCCTCCAAACTGCTTTCTACTGTCGACTAACCTGTTTTCCGGCGTTTTTGTGACGTTGAACGTGGCACAACAGAAAAAATAGGACAAGAGTCTATTGCCGATCTTAAACAGGTTTCACTATGTTTAAAAAAACCTGCATATATGTGCTTATTGTGGTGTTACTGTTAATAAACATGTCTCACTCAAGGAGATGTCTCGATCTGAAATCACTGACTTTTCCGCATAAATATTTGGCCATGACATTGAAAATATTTCAGGTAACACTAAGCTACTCTTTCTGTACTCCAAACTCTTCCTGGCGTTCCTCTCTCCAACTCTCTGCGATGTCTCTACTGTTGTCAAAAATTTCAAAAATTGTTGTTTTATTAGTCGCTTAGACATAAAAATATGGGAAAATACAGTCCAGGCTGAAAAATACTGAAGTTTCCCTTTATTCTGAAATATATTTCTTACTGACCAGAAGTTCCATGAGACTTGCATTTGCCTCTGGAGATCTCGCATCAAGGCCCAGGTTATTTTGATGTGCTGTCCACGGTAACCGCAGTGCAATGCTGGCAAATGTGTCACCACATAAGGAGGAAAAGATTTCTTTGGTTCGGCAAGTGTGCGATGACGGTGGACTGCTGCCCGTTGTGTTCCCATCTGACATACAACCGTCACCTTTCTGTCCCTGTGGAAACGTGCATACTTTAGTTGATACACAGCGTTAAATATTCTGCAAAGAGCTATGTGAATTCTACAGTCTGTTCTCTCACCTGATCGTTGCATAAACCTTTGCCCTTCCTTTTCTTCTTTTTACTCTTGCATTGAGTGTTTTCCGCAGAGTGTGGCCAGTAGTCCAAGCAGCTGTCTATTCCATCCTCCTCTTTGTCTTCAGCACAGTGATGGGCGTTTGAGTCATCTCCTGCAGAGGGTCGACAAAGACACAAATGAGACACTGTAATGTTTGAAATGTTTCCTGTTGGAAGGACTGAGAGCTGCTCACACCATACCTGCATCGTCATGGGTGCATATTCCCTCAGAGCAGAAAATATCACAACCTTCCCGTGATCCCGTCTCACTGCCCTCCATACTTGAGGAGTAGCCGCAGTCACTACCATTGCTGTGGGGCGACAAATCTGTAGAAACACATGAACAAAACATCTATAAACACATGTTCAATGGCTCGTAGTGATGACTGTGTTGGAGTTTCCCCTTTTCATTTAAACCTTTGTTCAAACTTGGAAAAGAAACAAATTCACAGATCTTATCAAATATACAGGCTATTAGTGCCAACAGAACGTCTAAAGTTGCTCGTCTTGTGGTCCAGCAGAGGACTTTCTTAAAATTCACTATCAGCTTGATCTACTGCATGATGAGTGACTACACAGTCACACAGTTGTATGACACCACACAAGAAAATATATAGACTATACTATACTGGGGGCAGGTCTTTCATTATGTGAGTCGTTTTTGGATTAATTCATTACAATTACAATTACATGTTGGTTTGAATTAGTTTGAACTTGACTGTTTGAAAAAGTGACAGCCTGTGTGTATTTTTACCCGGCTTGGTGTTGTCTGGGCAGCTACAGGAAGTGTCTCCATTGGCAGTGACGCTCTGATCCAGTCCGGCCTCCTCCTCCTCATTGTGGCTACCACACACCTTGCAAGATTCAAGAGAACCCTGTAACACAGCAAATGGGACAGGCTTAAATAAATACAGGCGAACAGATAGCGTAGCTAAATGTGAAGACATACAGCTTAAACAAAGTGTGACAGGATTACCTCGTCCAGATTCTTCTCCTTGTCGTCTCCCTCCTGTCCACATGCGTCAAAGCCACACTTGTTTTTGCGACGGTTTTTTCGCTTTTGCCTCTTTTTCTCCTGCTTCAGCTCTTTGGCTCTCTCCTCCTCGGACAGCTCCTCGACGAACTGCTCGAGCCGACTGATCCCCTGCATCTTCTCCACTGCCATCTGAGGGTCATGTTCATCAGTACATTATCTCACAGCCGTAATGCATTTATCATCTGACATATCAGTTTGAAATATTATCATTCATACACACTGTCTCAGGAGTTGTGTACCTCAAAACTTTTGCGTAGTGCATCAACTCCCAAATGGAACAATATCTGCCAGGTCTGCTCCTCTGCTCGGAGTTTCTGCCAGATCCTGTGCAGCCGCTCGTAGAGGTGAATACCCAGACAGGTCAGGACTTCTTCTTGTGCAATGTCAATGGTCTTGGCATGTCGCTCTCTGCGTCTAAAAAACAAACAAAAACAAAATCAACTGAATGCAGAAACACATGGAAAGCAACATGGCCGACTCAAATGAAACGGAACCCTGTAGCATTCACTGTTTACACCTTTACTTACTCATACCCTCCTGCAAACTCAGGCTCTGCCCTGCCGAGAAGGTGAGCGATGAAGTCAGTCTCGCAGCACACATGGATGTGGCGTTCATGGGGGCAACAGCATAGTCCCTCATACAAGGCGGCGCAGTACCCTTTCTCTTTACTGCAGTCCAGCTCCCCCACCAGGATGTTGTACGCCCTCAGCACTTTGCTCTTGCAGTCAGTGCAAAACCTGTGCACAAGAAAGTACCACACAGTTAGCCCAGTACTCTTTAAACCTCTAACATATCACATCATAAAGGCTACGACAGTCACACGTTACCTGTGTTTACGCAAGTATGTCTCCAGTGTCTCCAAGAGACAAGTACTGTCAATGAGCACCACCTCGTCCCTGCACTCCTGAGACATCAGCTCCCACACATCCATCCAGCTTCCCCTGTAAGCAAGAATACAACTGTTACAGCTTTGCCATCACAATGCACAGTTAACAATAACCTACAGTATTTACACAACCAGCAGATATGGAGCGACATTAGCATTAGTTAGGAGTCGTGTTTCTGACCACCTGGCAAACATGAGTCTGATATACACTCTTTTTAACTCTGGTTTTGGTCTCCACCACCTCTTGAGGGAAATATCTGGCTCATGCTGTCCAATGAAGCTCAGCACAAGTTCTATCAGGAAGACATTCTTTATGCTTCATCCATTCACAGTTCTCTCTATACCATTGCTTCCTCTAATCAGCTGACTATGGGCGTTCACTCTTCTGGTTATCCTATCAAGCTTTGCCACGATCTCTCTCAGCCAATTAGAGTGCCACTGCAAAATTTCAAATCTGCTCTCTCCTCTGCTGCTGTCAGCCCTCATTTTAGGCAGAACTGTCACACCCTCCTCTACCCCGTTCACCTCCAGAGTCCAGGACAAGCTCAACAAAGGCTCATTCCTTCACTCATCCAGATCATCAGCACTTCTTCAGCTTCTCCACATCTTGTTGTCATCTCATCTTTACCACCTCTACCACCACCAGCGTCTGAACCCTGGGGGGTTCCCTATTCGACTATGGATTCATCACCCCCCTTAAATCATACCATGTCTGTGGGGTCTAATTTTCATTCCTACGTGCACGTTAATAAATATTTTTTTACTGTAAAAACAAGTCTCTCCTGATTAAAATAGGGATGTTTCTAACCAGTCGACTAGTCTTAAAGTAAAAAAAAAATACCACACACTCAGAAAACAGTCAAAATTGAGCACAATTTAATCCAGAAGGTTAAACACCATCTCCAAAGCTCCAAATCACCAAAACCAGCCTGAAAATGAAATCTGAAACGACTGCATCAGAGTCAATGGAGCACAGCTGTGTTGTTGTAGGACCCTGGTCTGAGCCGGCCCGATGCTACGTTATGATTGGCCAGTCTGTGTCCGGGGGTGGGACTTAGCAAAGGGTCAATTCTGTCATTTGTAAGTGATTTTGTTAATAACCCATATGATGCAAGGAGCAGATGGCCCCCAGATATTTTCATGTTAACTAATCGTTTGTACACCCCTGGTATATATCATCAACTATCCAGGGGAAAAAAAGACATAAAGCATCAAATGGTGCACAGTGATGGCTGACCTACAGCAGAGACCTTGTGGAGATGGGAGAAAGAGTTTTACTCAGTCTTTCCTGGCTTGTTTCTACATGACGGGGACGCCACAAATTGTCCAAAGGGAAAGAAAGAGTTGCATATGTGGTCTTCTAATTCTCTTTGTGCCCCCTTGACTAGTAAGGCTGGATAGAGGACAACTTAAAAACACTGGTCCTGTCTGCCGGGAAGAGTTGTTATTCCACTCTTCAAACGCACCCCCTTAACACTAACATCCTGAATGTTGTTTAGAGAACGACACTGCAACAGTCTGATGAGGAAAACAGATAAAATGGTCACATTACTCACCCCAAAGGTTTAGGTTTGTGTGTGTCTAAGGAGTGTAACTGGCAGCGTTTGTTCTTTTTACTTTTGGGAATGGCGTCAATCATGTCATTCAACTTTGACCTGTTGGGGGAAAAAAAACCTTTTCAAAATATTCCAGCACTGTTTTCGACAGTTAATAAAATATAACAACACAAGCTGGTTATTTGTTACACCTGACTCTAAATAAGAAAACATCAGTATCCTTACATAATATTCCAACAAACCCAGAAAGCATTTCTTTTGAAATCACAGAATCATAATCAATAATCAATTTGGCATTGAAAATAAAAGAAACACACTTCTGTGTATCTCTCTGTGTCTTACCCGTGAACGTAGAAGAGGGTGTAGAGCTTCTTTACGTCTGTTAAACAGGCTTTGGTGACGGACAGCATGCCCGTGGGTTTCACCGTGAGCGGCTCCAGGGCTGGGTTCCCCGACTCCACTAAATGCGAGAAGAGGCGCTCCACACTTCGCCTGCAGCCCACACATGGAACCAGCTGAGCTAATGCACCGTACACCTCTCTGGATGTCACCATCAGGGCGATATTCAAGTCCTGTTGCTTCAACTTGGAGTGATACTAAAGGTCAAGGAATCGTACATCTGTTAGCACTTTGTTGACAAGTGACATGAAGACAAATAACAGACTAAAATTTACACTACACACCTCAGAGAATTGTTTCCAATGGGACGCGTTTATCTCTTGGCTGTCAACGTCCATGACACTGTCAGAAAATTCCATCACCATCTGACAACAGCAGATAAAACACAACAGTTAATGTATGTAAAGAACAGTCACAAAGCATGACCATGTCTCAGAGATTATTTTATGTTAAAGGGACAGTTCCTTTTACCCATATTGCTAGAGAGTTGGTCCTTCACAAATTTAAAAACAGGCATTTAATCTGCAAATCACCATGGAAAACGGCAGCAATTCATCAGTGTAAAAGAAACTGTCGCAAAGCTGAGAGGTGATGAAGGAAAACCAAACCACAGGTTGACTCTGGCTGTTTTAAACATCAAGTTTCAATTTACAGTAATGCAGTCAGGCAAGAAAGACAAGCCCATTCCTCAAAGATTATTTCAGATATCCAAAATAACCCCCAAGATGTTTTTTTCCACAGCTGACAGTGTTCTCAGTCCATCACCAGCTCTTAATCTTCATAACAATTCATCAACTCTTAAATGCAGCAAATTCATGTCATTTTTGAAAAAATAAATAAATAAATAGGCACTTAGTTTGTGGAGCTCATTTGAAAAACTCAACAGCAATGTCTCCTTTCATAAATCACGACCCGTTAATGCAAGATAATCCACAGATTTCGTTGTGAGCAATTTCATTTAGGAACTATCTTCTTTCTACAGTTTCTACAGAACCACAACCATCAACCATATCACTGCGCAGTAGGAAGCGTGCATCTATTGCTAGCTCACCTAGCACCACTGCTCTAGCTATTGTTACAGCTCAGCCGAGGAAGAAGCCATTACCGTTTACTTCCCGTGCTGTCACGAGCATGAGCATCTCCTCCATGAGTAGATGCACGCTTCCTTCTGCCCTGTGATTCAGGGTGCGTTCTGTACTTTTTCTTTTTGCTTTTAGTGGGTAAGGCAGCTGCCCTAAAGAAGTATGTACTGTTACATAATACGCACACAATCAGGATGTACTGCTTTCTCATAACATTACGCCCTGAAGACCATCTTGCTTTCACATCCATTACTTTAGAGATAAAACAAACGCCACTTACAGAGTTTGCCAGAGACGCAGAGATCCGCTGTTGTTACTTTGCAATGTATGTAGTTTAATTTTAAAGTTATAACTGCACAGATTGTAGATTCTAACATTTTATATTTGCGACAGCTGTCAATAAGTTGTCATCTGTTTGTGGCTCAGTCGATGTGACGTATCATCCGCTGCGCAGAGGATTGTGGGTCAGAATAGCCGGAAAATCATCCTGGCTTTCATACTGCAAAATCAGACCAGATGTAGTAGAACATCCTGGTATTTTTTGGCATACTATGTACTAAATATTTGTCTGGCATACTATTTATTATAGTAGTATGGGTAGTGGAACGCACAGTCAGTTTGCCGGGTGTAGTTCGGTTGGCAGGCAATAGCTCCTACATGAAACTGCTCACAACAATGCCTGTTGATTATCTTGAGTAACCAGATCACGATTCCTGGGAAGAGACAGCTGTTCAATTGTACAAATGTATTAATGAGTGCTTTGAGCACCACAAGCTGAGTGCCATCTAGTTCTATAATACTGAAGAGAAGGCAGACATCTCTACAGCTGGTATCTTCAACACTCAGCATCTCACACCTGAACAATATAAACTGCAGTTAAGAGGAAAAAATACATACTTTTGATTCTGAGGTGAACTGTCCCTTTAACATTTGGCTTGGCAATAACAAAGCCTTTACTTGAGGACATGAAATCAGTCAGAGACCTGATGTAAAGTGCAAACACCTGACCCAAAGAGGCTTATGACTGAGTCAGCCACAACGCTGTCCTTATGGCCATCATGTACAGCACATAAAGCCCACTAACCGTGAGAGTATCGTCAATATACAGGGGGATCTGTCTGGCGAGGAATGGGTAGTCCTCCTCTCCTTCCCTGCAAACTGCCACCAGTCGAGCCATGACTCCTTCCAGTTTGGGGTTTCGTTGTGCAGCTCGCCTGCAGGTGACACACAGGAGAGCAACTCAGACGGGCTACACCAAGCTAATGCTAATCTCCAGCAGGACATTGCGGGCTAACTGCAACATCTCCCTGCCAATGTGAGCCATTACACAGATTTAACAGGCAGTAAAACACAATAATAAAAGCCAACCGCGCGCTGGCTTTGACAACATGTGATTACTAACACGGTTAAAGTAACTTACACACACATTTCTCTTGACCCAGATTTAACAAGCTAACGCTGAATTAGCAAAACAACCCTGGAGCCGAGAGCTCGGAGAGAGAAACTAGTATGATGTTTTAGTTTGTCAAACTTATCCGCAGCTGTAAATTATATAAGTTATGTCGAAAGGTTACTGAAGCTATTATCTAACATATGCTGCGCACGACAAAGCAGTACCCGGCGGCTAGCCTGTTAGCCTGCTAGCTAATTCCCTTTGCCAGTAGAAATTGAGGAAGCCAGTCAGCGCGTGCTTTGGACAATATCCTCAAGCGGTTAATACATATTAAAGTTAATAACACCTCCACCAATAATAAATATCGTGCAGTGTTGATCCAGTTTGTCTACGCCCTGTCGATGCCAGCAAACTTAGCTAACTAACAAACTGGCTACTTAGCAACTGTCACTTTCATCAGTGTTTCTTATTGACGCTTTAAATATTGACCATAATCTGTCACCTCTACGAAATAAAGGGACACTTGACTAAAAGTGTTGTAATTACTCACTCGCTTCGGTAGGTTCTCCTTAAAACACAATGAACAAGCGCGACAGTGCGTGAGTGAAGCTGCTACGGTGGCGGAATCTTCGTTACAGATTTGACCTTTGCCCCTGAACGTAGCAGCTGACGTTGCAATGCGTTAATGCGCGTGGCCTCCAGGGGGCGCGCCGTTCATATGCACACCTGCACACCTCATGGCCACTTTATTAGGTACACTTTATAAACTGTATTCATAGGGTTTGAGGTTTTATAAGATAACTTTTGATAGTTACTCTGCAGATTTTGATTACAAATATATACGACAACTGATAAATTATAATGCATTACTATAGTTAAATCTACACAGAGGTCAAATTTGAATGAGCTATTCCTTTACCAGCTGCAACATTAAAGTGTTGACACTGATACTTTGTACTTTTGAATGCAGGACTTTCACTTGTATCTCTACACAGTGGTACTGGTGCCTTTACTTATAGATGATAGGCTCCGAAATTTACTCCTCCTAAAGATAATACTACTACTACTGCTGCTACTACTACTACTACTACTAATAATAATAATAATAATAAGAATAAGAATAATAAAAATAAAAATAGAAATTACCTGGAAAGGATTTTTAAATGTAATAATGATAATTATAAATATAGTTTTCCTTTTTTAGGAGGAGTAAATTTTGGAACCTATCATCTATAGGACATGCTTTTGTCCTAAACCTGATCTGCTTTTTTTTAAAGTGTGTCCGACAGATGATTCCAAAATTTACTCCCTCCTAAAAAAGAAAAAGTAGAGAAAAAAAAGCTAGGAACCATTTATGATTATTATTATTACATTTAAAAATAAGAAATCAAGCCAATTTGCAAAAATTAGTACAAAAAAAAAGAAAGAAGACATAAATTCAAAAACAAAAAAACAAATTACCTGGAAATGGTGCTTAAGAATTATAATTGTGTGACATTATTATTTTTAAATGTAATAATAATAATTATGAATATTTCCTAACGTCAGTCTTTTTTACCTAAGTTGTTTGTTTGGTTTTTTTTACAATATTTTTTTAATCCTTTTTTTTTTTTTTTTTTTTAATTTAAACTAACTTTATTGTTTTACATTTTCTCTTAACTTTCTTGCTAATTTATTGGGTCATTTTCTGCTTTTTCTTTGCTCATTGCCTTCTTCCCATGTCTTTAAAAGAAGTCAAGCGAATTTGCAAAAATTAGTTACCCGGAAAGGGTGCTAATTTTTTTTAAAATAACAATTATAAAAATCTAAATAAAATAAATAGATAATTTTTTTTTTCCCTAGGGTTTTTTTTTTTTTACAATATTTTTTAATATATATATATTTTAACTAACTTTCTTGTTTCAAATTTTCTCTTAAATTTCTTGTTAATTTATTTCTATTACAATATATTTTTTAATCCTTTTCATTATTATTATTATTCATTTATTTATTGTTTAGGAGGATTAAATTTTTAGGATCTTTAGGAAATGCTTTTCTTAAGGCGAAAGACTGGAGTGTTTCTTCCTCTCACTGGCTCCAGCAGGCGGCGGCATGTACCGCACACGGCGGAAACCCGTCCAGGCCCCGGGGCTCAGAAACAAAGTGGGAGGTGATGTGAACCAAACATTTACTCACGCCACGGCTCTTCATATTTCATCCAGAGGAGCGCATGGATCCGGGCTCAGGCACACTGCCCGCCGCTGTCCTGGATGCTGCTGCACGGACCGAGACCGGAGGCTGCCGCATCCCTCAGTGTGAACACACCGCACAAACACCGACAGCAGTGACCGTGTGAGGAGCCGAGCGGGCGGAGGAGCAGCACCGTGTTCCGTGTACAGTAACGTTACCGGTGAAGGCAGACAGGACGGTGGAGATGGAGCGGTGGAAAGGCAGAGTGGCCCTGGTGACCGGAGCCTCGGTGGGGATCGGAGCGGCTGTAGCCCGGGCACTGGTCCAGCAGGGCATGAGGGTTGTCGGCTGTGCCAGGAATGTCGACAAAATAGAGGTGAGTAATTTAATTTAATATCACTAACAGCTCTGACATAAGTCGGTGCGACTCACAGAGGAGAAGCTAGCTGCGTTAGAGCAACAACAAACTAGCTAACTAACGTTAACTGTTAGCTAACGTTAGCTTCACAAGTTCAGCTAGAAACCTTTAGACCCAACGATGAGCCGATATGGACACTGGCTCTGTCTCTGTCTGTCTGTCTGTGTCTGGGTTTGTTTTATTTGTGTAGATCTTCATTAGCTGATACAACAACAACAACAACAACAACAACAACAGCCTGTGGTTCTCATTATGTATTTATTATACTTCAATGAAAAATCAGACACACATGACACACAACATCCAAACAAGGCTCAACAAGACTCAGAGCAAACACTGAGACACAACACATGATGAGTCATAACTGACAGCAGAAATAATAATTATAGTCATAATAATAATAATGACAGCTTTATTTGTAAAGCACAGTTCATGCAAGAATTGCAGCTCAAAGTGCATGAAAATAGAAAGTAAATATAGACACAGGGACAGAATACTTCAATTAATGTAAAATGGATAGACAAAAAACTCCACTTGATAATAATATTAAGAATAAAATAGAATAAAAAAAGATAAAAATAGAATGCATAGGATGCATAACATAAGAAAAAAAAAAATCAAAGTCACTGAATAATAATAATAATGATGATGATAGTATTTAACTTACAAACAGAATGCATAAAATGAATAACATTACATAATAATAATAATGATTATAATAATAATAACATTTAAGTTAAGAATAGAATACACAAAATGTATAACTTAATTTCTAATAATTATAATAGTAATAATAATAAAGGAAATATAGATTACTTAAAATGCACAAGATAGAAAATAAAACCCACTTAATAATAATATTATTAACAATAATAATAATAATAATATCCTTATTTGTAAAGCACAATACATACAAGAATTTCAGCTTAAAGTGCATGAAAAAAGAACGGACAGAATACTATAATTAATGTAAAATGGATAACAAAACCTCCACTTAATAACAATAATAAAAATAACTTGAAAAATATATATTAAAAAAAATAGAATCCATAGGATGCATAACATAGAATAAAAAAACCCACTGAATAATAATGATACAAAATAATGAAAAAAATATATAGTATATTTATATATTTATATATATAAATATATAATTCATAAATTAGATAAAAAAGAAACCCCACTGAATAATATATATATATATATATATATATATATATATATATCTATATATATATATATTTAAGTTAAAAATCTAATACATAAAATGCATAACATAAAAAAACACTGAAAAATAACTAACAATAATAATTAAGCTTAAAAATGGGATACTTAGAATACATAGGATTTAAAAAGCCCACTGAGTAACATATTAATAATTAGAAAAAAAATAATAATAAAGTAAAAAAAAAAAAGGAACATGAAATAATAATAATAATAATAAAGTTTTTAAAAAGATTGCATACATAAGATGGATAATAAAACACACTAAACAGTTATAATAAAGTTTTTAAAAAAATATTTAGTGGTACTGTTTTATAAATCTAATTTCATGCATTTTAAACATTTTTAAAATGCATGAAATTAGATTTACAAAACAGTACCACTAAATAAATATAATAATAATGAAGTTAAAAATAGAGTACAAACATACATGTATAACATAAGTTATACATAAAAACACTTGTGAAAAAAATAGAATTCACTTAATAATGACAAAGAAAGAAAGAAAGTTTAAAAAAGAATAAAGTGAATGCATTAAAGTTTGAGTCGTTTATCAGGAAAGTCATAGTTGCTGTGGGCTGAAGTGAAGAGATATGTCCCTGATATCTATACCTGCATCATTTCAAAACCACTTAGCGATTAAATAATAATAATAAAGTACTTAAGAAGCAACACACTTCCTCTAATTACAAATAAATTAAGTTATGCAGCTCTGAACAACAATATTTTACCTTTTTGGGGGAAAAAGGAAGATATTGATGATATTATTCTTCCATTACAGAAACCATGTGTGTCTGAAAAGAGTGTCAGGTTTCTATAAAGTATCTCAGAATCATGTAAATATCTCAGATCAGAGCTGATAAATATCACAGTGATGTCACTGTACACTTGATTTCTGCTCCACACTGAGAAAGTATTTGATGATATACAGCACCACCCACCAGATGAGGCAAATGTCATGTTCCTGCATAACCCACCAGACCTCTAATCTGTAATAATCTGTTATTAAAATTCACCTTCTTTTGCTCGACCTGCTCCAATGAGGTCAGAGGTCAGCATCAGCCGCAGACCAGCATTTACAGAGCTGGTTGGGTTTCGGTTTATCTTGTTAAATGACGCTTCAGTGATAAAGATACCTGCTAACAACTGGCTATCATGTGGGACAGTAACCAGTGAGTCACCCTGTCATCCTCACTGTTGTTCAATTGTTACAGTCCTTTATTTAAATATCCTTACTTAGACTTGAAATACACGAAAACCAAAACACACGGGACAAATAACGGATACACAGCACATTTTTTAGGTCAATGTCCAATTAGCTGTGTAACAGGGAGTGTAAATCACACCCACTGTGGTAATAAAAGACAAGTCCGACCAGTATTTAAGCTGTGCTCTCATCACGACGATTGAAGCAATTAGTGCTGGTGGTGATTATCCTTTAAGTACATGTGAGTTTGTTATCCGGATATTAAACCAGTGAATTTATGGCTTTAATTAAAAAATGAATTAATTCTCAGAGTATCGACTGGAGGCTGACGTCTCCTCCCTCCGGGGCAGGTGTAGTTGGCCCCACCCAGCTAACTCTTGCCTAACCATAAGCCATAAGGCACCGCTGCACCTTGCTTATCTGGTCAGCAGGTAATTAAGCCCCACTCCACGTTGTCGCAGCTTCCTGCACAGACTGAGTGTTGTAGCTTGGCAGCCCTGTAATTGTTCTCCAATGGTGGAATGTAACTAAGTACATTTACTCAAGTAGGCCCACTGTTTTTAGTATACATTAGATGTACTTGTACTTTACTTGAGTATTTCCATTTTATGCAACTTTATACTTCTTCTTCACAGGGGGAAATATTGTACATTTTACTCCACTACATTTATCTGACAGCTGTAGTTACTTCACAGATTCACCCCTTTCCTGTTCCTGCCAGTGAAAACCACGTATATGCAGATGATTTTAAATGTTCGCCATAAACTAAAGGTGTTAGTGTTGCTTTTTGTGTTGAGAAAGTTCTCCTGCTTCTCAAAGGGATAGTTCACCCCAAAATCAAAACTACATATTTTACCTGTAGACCAGAGGTGTCAAACTCATTTTAGTTCAAGGGCCTTATTCAGCTGTATTTGATCTCAAGTGGGCCCGACTAGTAAAACCATTGTAGACCAAAATCAAAATTTTAGTGTAAAGAAGTATGAGTACATTTTGGGGCATCGGTGGCCTTGTGGTAGAGCAGGCGCCCCATGTACAAAGCTGTTACCACAGCCGCCCGGGTTCAAGTCCAGCCTGTGGCCCTTTGCTGCATGTCATCCCCCCTCTCTCTCCCCCTTTCACACTTAACTGTCCTGTCCATTAAAGGCAAAAAATGCCCCAAAAAATCTTTAAAAAAAAAAGAAAAGAAAAGGTCCAAAACCTGATCACATTTTATGGTTGAAACTTGTTCATTTGTGATTAATAATGTTTGTAGTTTGATATTTAGTTCATTTGAGGACACTGGGACTTAATTATTTTTGACAGTGTTTAGGTTTTTTTATACTTATCGGGTCCTACAGATCCAAACTAGCTAGGAGAAGTTAAAGATGCTTACCAAACAACAGTTCAGGTGTCAGGAGGATATCTAAACTTATGGCCGCACCTTAGCCGTAGGATTCCACCGAAAGTGTTTTAAAATAGACGTCTGATACAGATCATTTTAAACTGGAGCTGCTGGTTGACAATAGTTTGCACAGTGTTCAGTATCTTTAGATATGACCACACCAAGTATTTATTGTTTTTTCAGAGAACTGTATTCTAATCAGGGTGGAAGAGCCTCTGAAGCAGCATTTTACATGAAGTAGGCTACTCAATTAACTTGCTTCTGAAAGCTGCACCTCTTAGCCTTCACAACTGCTTCAATATTAGGTGTGCAAAGTCATCTCGTGGGCCTGATGGGACCCCTTGGCGGGCCGGTTTTGGCCTTGGGCTGTATGTTTGACGCCCCTGCTGTAGAGCTACACCCACCAACTGCATTACTGCGCAGAAGGAAGCATGCATCTACTCGTGGACAAGAGGGTCGTGCCTGTGACAGCATGGGATGTAAACACAAATGGCGTCCTCCTCAGATGAACTGTAAAGCCCAGTTCAGATCAAGCTCTGGGGACAAGACAAAACCATTTCACAGTGTTGCAGAGAAAAGTTGCAGTGGTATGAACCGGCCGGTCTGAGCTCAACACAAGCTGGCTGATGGCGTCACCTGCAACTCCGCTGGTCAAATCACCTGTGGCTGGTTTTAGAATGTAAAGCACTTCGCCTGTTTCAACAGCCAAGCCCTCTGTTTCCGCCCTCATGGGTGTGCCAGTGTTGGACAGTGGGTTGGTGCTGTTGCTGCTGCATATTATTTTGGCGTATTTATTATGAATACAGTCCATCTGATGCCTGTTTTCTTTCTGTTTTCTGTCGTTGCATCATGAGTACAAATGCAACTAAAATAAACCTGAACAGCAGCAAATCAGAACGGAAGTACGAAGAGTTGTTGCATAGAGATGATACACCGTCCAGTCTAGTTGTATCGGTGTGAACTGGCAGGTTTTTAGAACATTGCTGTGACAGTGTGTCGGTGTAATTCTTACAACTGCCAACAGAAAATGAAAATGTGTTGAATACACCCTTTGATTTAGTTTAATATATGTTAATAAAAATCCCAAAACACGTCTAAAGTTATGCCAAACCCGTTCCTTGTATCACTAATTTTAAATCTAGCGCTGCATTCTTTGACTATTGAAGCATCACCAGAATCCCATGATTGGGCTTACAGCTAGTTGGTGGCTTTTGAAAGATAAATATAATACATGACTCATTAGAAAGGCAGACCCTAGTCACGCTGGATGTGCACTCTGCACCAAAACGTTTGACATTATTGGCAGCTAGGGTTGCAACAGTACAAGATTTCCACGGTACATTAAGCGTGTCAAAAATACTGCGGTTTAATACCATCACAGTGCTACAGAATTTCTATTATTCTCAGTCAGAATGATCCTGAAAGAAATGAAATAGAAGGGTCATTGTTGGTTCAACAGACATTTTATTACTATAATTAAAACCTGAAACCATTTTGTTAATGGAAGCCTCTCCTTTGAAAATAACTAAAATAAAGGGGAGATTCTCCATCCAGGAAATGTACCTGTAGTATCCATCATTGTGCCCTATGATTGCTGTATTGGCCTATTTTAAACTACTTAAATAAAGTCATGGAAAGGAGGTAAAATGTTATGGAAAAGCTTTTTAAATTCAGTGTTTAAAATATGTGGGAACCCTGGGATTACCTTGAGCCAATTTTAATAGTTGGCCACACACTAATGGGCGAAAATAGAGCTCTATAAATCTGTGGATAGATTTTTTTCCCCTTTTTTAGCGTTTAGAAGAGCCACACGATTGAATTACTTGATCCCTATTCAAGTTAACGGAGCGCTAAACCAATAGTAGCAGGCTCGGCCAATGGAAGCCTCTAGTGCGCCACACAGTGAGAAAGCAGCACCGATCATCTGGGTAATTTTATACATGGCAGTAGAACTTTTTTGGCTTCATTTGCCACTGAGCAACTCTCATACGAATAAGGAACGTTGCCTCGCCTCAGACGCTGTATCAGTTCTCTTTAAACATACATAGCTATACCTATTTCTGTTGCTGCACTGTTTATATTTGTAGTAACATAGTTTGGCGTTGGACCAATGGTTTCAGGAACTCTGTGGATGATGGTGTTGTGAAAGCATGAAGCAGGCGTGTCAGTCATTTCAGAGTTTTTTTTATTACTAATGCTAAAAAATTTTTTCCCATGTTTCAGTCAGCTCTTGTGTCTTACATGCAAGCATTTTCCTCACCTTGGCTACACACACACACACCCATGCCTACACATGCATGCAGTGTGTGTGTGAATTGCGCAATAGATAGCTTCCCTCCATTCATACTCTGGTCACATGGCCACTCCTGTCAATAGTTAACTGCAGTCAGTCCCCGTCTGTGACTTGTGCAAGACTTAAACAAGGTCACAACATTTAAAATCTTTATAGTACTTTTACATAATGGGAACGCCAGTCAGCATTAAGGAGCCGACCACCTCGCAGCCACATAACTGTTCTTAATTGTGACAAATGATACCAAAGCTTATATTCAACTACTAACTAAATATTAGAGATAGATATGGGGTTGTACAGAGTGACAGATTAAATCTTTTGTACAAGACCTTAGAGAGCTGTCTGTGTGAGTTGAGGCACAAAGCCGGTATTGTGCTCTCTGCAATGTAAACTGCTGTCGTTGTGCCAAACCTGGCATGCTGCTAGTGGGGGATGTAAGTGTCCATCACCACGTAATTGTTCTTGACTTCCCCTTGTGGTGTTTATTTCTTTACCTTGGAAAATAAAGCTTTTACGGTCAGTATTGTCCAGCAGCAGCATTCACACTTACACTCAACGACAATCAAGTGTATTTGAATGTTATAGATTTCTGTTTTTCTGTGTAAACACACTGCGGAGAAAATGTAGAGTCGTGGCTGCCGTATTGATGTGCTGTCTGTGAGACTATAGAGTTGGCAGTGGGGGAGCAGCGAGCTGAAGGGAGACGTGTGGTCACCATGGGCTCTGCGCAGGAATGGAGACGACAGGGACGCTTCCAAGTAGCAGCAACACAGCTTCTCATTAACTCTTGTGAAACCCCGTTAAGACCGGTGGAAGACGCTTTTATTTTGCTGGAGGAAAATTCTCCTCTCACAATGTGTTCTTCACGGTTATAAAAGGTTTTAAAGCGGCCTCTGTGCGGAGGACAGCGCGGTTTAAAAGTGTGCCGCTGAGAGCAATATATTTATGCACATTTTCATTACAACTAAGCACTGCAGGATTTGATTTCAGCGGTGAGATCACCATCAAATCGAGGAAGGACTAATATAACTATGTGCTTGCTGTTTGTGAGAAAGCTTCCATGAGCTCATATCTGACTCAGAAGAAGAGGAGTGTTTGGTTCATTAGAGCGTTTTTCCTGACACGTTCTGGCCCACATAGCCCATATGTTGGGTTTGTTGTATCTGCTTACCTAGCACAAGGTGATGCAGGAGTACATGCACAGTTATGGGAGTATAAACTGCAGTTGCTGATTATCACAGCTCAAATAATCCCTCATTTAAAGAGGACCTGTTCTGCTCATTTTCAGGTTCATATTTGTATTTTGGGTTTCTACTTGAACTTATTTACATGCTTTAATCTTTAAAACATACTTAATTGTCCTTATACTGTCTGCGCTGAAACACCTGTATTTACCGTCTGTGTGAAACGGTCTGTTTTAGCGCCTGTCTGTGAAAGCCCTCCTCCCAAAAAAGCCCAGTTTGCTGTAATTGGTCAGTGTTTCCAGAGGCCTGCACTACGAAGCCAGTTCAGCTTACCCAGGATATCATCTTGTTCTCTTGCTTGACCAAGCCTAACATTAGCCATCTGGATAACCAGTACTACAAAGCTGGTTATCAGCTAGTTCAGTCAACTCTGGTTTTTCCTATCCAGCCATGAGCACGTTTATGTGAAAGAGGCGGGGGTGTTGATTACGAGCAACACCACCATACCGAAACTGTCTGCAACTGTGCAACTGTCCAATGTCAGTGGCATAGGATGTAAACCATACTCTGAAATCTTATAACGGAAATGTGGAAATATTGAAAATGCTACCCAAAAAGTCAGTGTTGGCCGTTTCTTCAATTATGTGTAGGTATCACAGAGTATTTTTTGCTGTTTAGTTGGATGTCATATGAAACACTTTGAAGTAACACCATATTGTTTCTGCTACTTAAGTAAAAGGTGGAAAAGTAGTTAATGACTAATGAGGTCTATCTGACCGAAATGTTTCATTTTCTAATAAAATAATATTTTTTTTTCCCACTTCTTCCGACACATGTGACCTGTTATTTCGAGCTGCAGTGATGAATCAGAGTGTAAAATAATAACACTGTCGCTGCAGACTAAAATAAACTTTGCATAAGTTAACATTCTGTTAAAATGACGTGTTTGTGTAAATGATCTCTGTTTTTGTTAGTAGCTCTGCTTCAGTGATCTGATAGGTTAGAGGTCAGGGTGATGATGGGCTGTGATCTGATACTGCTCTGAGGCAGGTTAGATGTTCAACGTTAGTTACCACGGTGATTTATCCCGGTAAAAGAGAACCAGCTTCATAGTACTGAAAATCCAGAGCTAACCCTGAAGTTACCTTGCTAACTCCAAATCCTGCTTCATAGCACAGGCCTCTGGTCTTCATATCTGCGCTGTCTGCAACTCTGCAACTCTCAACCCAACATGTTCCAGCAGGAATATGATCCCAAAATGTGGGATAAATTAACAACATTGGCAACCGAGATTACATATTTAATATCATGTAGCAGTGTATGTATCTTAACGCTTGTAGTAGTTTGTCTGGTGTTGATGGCTACTTAAAGAAATTTGACATCAGCTTGTCTCGAAAATAGAAAGAAAAATGTTGGAGGCTGAGTATTCAGAGCGGTCTTGAGGTTTTTGCGAATTACTTTTACTTACGTCTACCTCATTACTTTAAACTGTATGACAGCAAAGGAAAAGTATTGTAACTCCCCTTTAAATGCAGTTATCAGATTTAAGACTTGTATTGGTTTGTTTTGTTTAATACCACATTTGATAAGGCGCCATCAAGCTGTGAATTTAGATAAAAGTGATTTTACATGGATTTGCTAAACTTGGTTTCGCAAATAAAACTTGTTGAGATGTAATGAAATGTAGGCAGGCATTTGTCATCTGAATATCACAGAACCCGGTTGCTAATGTGGGTGTTATAAAGTCTAGATAGATAAAAAAGATAAACATAACTTTGTGTCTTTGCAGTATCTGCAGGTCAGGGCTGGTGTAGTGGAGATTAGTGTCAGTGCTGCTGACGCTCCGGGGTTGCGAAGGGGTCGGATCTGTCACATAATCAATCAAACACAATGGTCGCCTGTATGCATTCAATCATTCCTGAAAGGTTTGTCTCTTGGCTGACAAGACGCATCATAAACTCATTCTTCATTCTTCAGAGGTCAATAAAATCCCATTATGGCATGTCTCTGAATGATCCAGTGTTTTAAACAAACATCAATTTAAAAGTGTGTATTTTATTGCTTTTTTTCCCTTGCTGCAAATAGTCCCATTTGTTTTCACCCAAGCTAAATACAGAAAGAACATCCGCTCCTAGATAACAAATACATCTATTTGTATTGTAAGTCCATTTTCAAACTGCATAAGTGAAACTGACATTTCCTGGGTGCTTTGAGGCTGCCCACAATAGAAGCATCTGTCAAAATTCAAAGCTTTGGCTGCTGCAATTTTAGATCAGATAAATTTAGCAAACATAATTTTGTGGGGTTTTGGTGCTAAACAGATTTGTGGTTGGTGTACAGAGAGACCATGAGCAAGAGATCCTGCCTGACTGAAATACGTCCAGAGAAGATAATTTATGTTAAATTATTGTGCTCAGCAACAAACGGTCTGGCATATAAAAACTCAAACCAGAAATCTGGGCATTTGATGGCGGATGGCCTTTTGAGACATGACTTCTCAATACATTGATCATTTTCAGTTTGCTGTTAATGCAGCTTTGCACAAAGCAGTCGCCTCTGCACTCTTTTTAACCAGCCTAAGCATCTTTAATTTGAGTGAGTGGGTTCTAAATTAAAACTCCAAGCCCTTGGCAGGTGAGCCAGAAGGTTAATTTAAGACTTTGGCTGACCAACTTCGATTTGGTGCCCATTTTTAAAGTAGGTAAAAGGTGCTCAGTCATGCTTCAAAAGCTGAGGTGACACAATAAACTCAATCAGAGCCTCTGTGTGTCTGCAAATCTGACGCTGTCTCAGCCACCTCCTGGTAGGTTGTGTCTGGACAGCCCGACCTGTTATTTCACAGTGAATAGATTTCAGTCCAGAAAGGATTTGAAGTGGGTCAGGTCAGACAGCTTTACTGTCTTTGTCTCATTACCCTCTGCCTCACTTTGTGGTCAGGGTTTTCTCTGGATTATTTATTTATTTATTTATTTGAGATGAACGGGGCAAAGGCTGGAAAATGTGCGTGACATGCACGGCGTACGTAGCTCAGTCGTCACAATAAAATGTTGGCATTGCACATTTCTGCAAACCACAGTTATATTACATGTGTGCGTTTTGTACCAATTATAAATGTGGAAATTGTATGTCTGTACTGTCTCTGTGCTGTCCACTGTTCATCTGTGTTTTAGGTTTCTCCTTTGTATTTTAGATTGCAGTCTGTGTCTATTGTGAATTATACGTTGGAAATCAGCAGTTATAGCTAAATCTGGTGCAACCATCTCGTCATTTCTTGTAAATGATTAATGCTATTGCACACTGTCCCTTGATAAATTAAATAAACTAAACTAAACTAAACATTTCTAAAGTGGTGTAGTTCAGATTACATGTATGTGAGCTGAGTTTCTCATCAGGAAGAGGTGGGGATGGTGGGCAGTGTGACACCTCAGTGAGATGGCTGCCAAGTAGCAGACCACTGAGACCAGTGACATTTCCAGCAGTATTTGTGGCGATAAAAAGGGGTATTTTTAATGAGATGTTGGAAAATTTCCTGTTGTGTTTGTGTGACGAAACCGGGTATTTTCAATGAGAAAGCAGGTATTTTTTACGAGATGTCGGGAAATTTCCTGCAGTGTTTGTGGCAACCAAAGATGGCTGCCAAGCAGGCGGCCAAGCACCAGACTTTTGTGGCGACAAATGTCCATGTTTGCGGGAGACGTCCGTACATTTCCTCACCAAATGGTGTTTTTAACAAGACTTCAAGACATTTCCAGCCATGTTTGTGGCAACATAACTGAGTATTTTTAATGAGAAAACTGGTATTTTAATTGAAAATACTGAAGATACTGGTCAGTCCCAATGCCATAGGTGTGAATGAGATTTTCAAATGAGATTAGTTTATCATTATGGAAGATGTGGTGTAGGTGTGTGATTCCTTTTTTTTCCCCAGGTGACGAAATCTAGGGGTGAATTTTTCTGTGTGAAGTTGGGTTATTCCAAATAGGGGTGTTTTTGCAGGGGGTTAATGTGGATTAATGTCATCCAACGGTTGAGATCGTCTTCAATGGTTTTGAGTAGTGGGGTGAAATTTAATTTGAACAACTCTGACAGCTTGGGGGAAATGTTTATACCTAAGTATTTAATGTTGCCAACAGGTAAGGGAGGGGGTGCTTGTGAGGATGCAGCCATCCAGTCCCCCCCCACTCAATGGCAGGATGGTAGATTTGGTCCAATTTATTGAGTAATCTGATATTTTTGAGAACTGATTAATGAGCTTTATGACTTCTTGCAATGAAATGGATGTGGACTGGAGGTACAATAAAATGTCATCTGCATATAAGCTAATCTTGTGATGGTAATTGGAAACACGGATGCCTTAGATACTGTGATTCTGGCGTATTGCAACTGCTAAAGGTTCAATGAATATGGCAAATAGTGATGCAGAGAGTGGGCATCCCTGTCTTGTTCCTCTATGTAGAGCAAATGGTTTTGATATTATTCCATTGGTGATGACAGTGGCCATGGGTGAAGAGTATAGTGTTTTAATCCAGTGTACAAACGATTCTCCAAAACCAAATTTTTGTAGTGTTGAAAAAAGAAATGTATAATTAACTCTGTTGAAAGCTTTTTCAGCATCCAGGGAGGTGTTAATGGTTTTGAGGTTGTTGGATCCAGAAATGGTTATCAGGTTAAAAAGTCTGCGCATGTTATCTGAGGAATGTCGTCCTTAAATAAAACCGGTTTGATCAGGATGTATTATATGAGGGATTACTTTTTCGATGCGGATGGTCAGGGCTTTGCTTATTATTTTAACATCTGTGGTGATTAGTGATAGAGGCCGGTAATTGTGAGCATTGAGTCGGGTCTTTGCCTGGCTTTGGCAGTAATGAGAGGAGAGCAGTATTCATGTGCATATGAGTCATTCAGCTGTTTGAGTTTTCTCTCTAGTTCATTTTCGATCACCCTGTCTTTTTTCTTCTTGTATGATGAGTATGATATCATTTTTCCTCTCATTACTGCTTTTGCCGTTTCCCACAGAGTTGTTGGTGAGGTGTCTGGAGCAGGCCTGGAATTTTGTCATTTTAGGGGCACAAATTTTTTGAGGGCACAAAGGCCAAAAGCCAGGGCAGCAAGGCCATACAATAAAACAATGATTTTAAGTCCACGTCCATAATGAATTTAATTTAAGGACTAAAGATGTATAACTATCTGTGAAATGAATAAATAAAACAAGCTTAAGTAATCATAACGAGTATAATAAGTAATAATGTGATTTATTTAATAGCACTAATAAACCCAATGTGTTTTAAATATAGAACAACCAGGTTTATGTATTTTTTTTTTGAGTGTACATGATAAACTGATTCACTGAACAAGACTGGCTTACAATTAGCCTATTTTTGATGTGTTGTTAGATAGCTAACAAACAAACAAACAAACTATAGCAGAGCTATAACTGGGCCACATTTCAAAACCAGATCATGTCGATGGGCCACATTTTTAGCAGCGAGCAACCGATCCACTTTTCTTTTTTTTGCATACACAGACACACACACATATTTATATATATATATATATTATATATATATATATATATATATATATATATATATACAGGCATGGCCCTCCTCAACATGATGCAGAAACAATAAAAAAGAGCTATCAATGCACTGAAGCATAATAAGTGACATTAACAGTATCTAACAACACACACTATCCCTCTACCAGCATCTCCCCCTCTTTTACACACACACACACACACACACACACACACACACACACACACACTCACACTCACCGCACCTCCTGATGCTTTCCTTATAGGTCAGTTACACAGGATATAGTTTTATACAGTCCATGGCAGCAACAGTCATGTTTACAACAACAAA
Organism: Epinephelus cyanopodus; assembly: GCA_026686955.1. NCBI lineage: Eukaryota > Metazoa > Chordata > Actinopteri > Perciformes > Serranidae > Epinephelus > Epinephelus cyanopodus. The sequence continues at coordinate 20,105,725 of CM048924.1, forward strand.
GTCACTATTTAAAACCCAATAATATCTCACTGGAATATAAATATTCCTCCTGACATCACAATACTGAGTGAAGAAAGTCATGTTATCTCAGCATGAAGACAAACATCAGTATCAGTCATTCATCCTGCTCTCTGTCCCTCCTCTACTGAGGACACTCACTGTCTGCAGGTGGCTGCTTCAGGTACATGTTCAGATAAAGTGTTAGCCTACATACAGACAGCTTTCATTTAGTTTGCTGTTAGCACCGAGAGCGCAATGTGCTTGTGTCGACTGTGATCATAAATCATAGTAGCGGTGAATGAGAGACTGTGGACAGAGCAGATTGAAATATTCTACATGCTGATCACATGTATTGATAAAGTATTGGCTTGGCTGGCAGAGGTTTTATCGCACTTACTCACAGTAACAAGTGTAGTTATCGTCAAGTAGAGTAATCTTGAAGTTAAATTGCCTTCATTTGCACCGCGGCCCCACCACTGCACAATGATGATACATGAAACCGAAACTTTAAAAAGTAATGCAGATAATGGCGGAGTTTACTGTTACTACGGTGTGGATTAAACTTGCCTTGGGTTAATAGACGCAAGTAGGACAGAGGCAGAGGAGAAAACCGCAAAATCACCTGGGGTAGTGCGGGCGGGGCATCAAGGCCACTGTGACCTTAGGACAGATATTTTTTTCAAGGGCACAGGGCCAAATGAGGAGGGCACGAGAGCCATGGCCCTCGTGAAATTCCTGCCCTGGTCTGGAGAATCGTTTATATAAATCAGGGATGCCCACTCTCTTTTGAAGAAAACTGTCGAAATCTGGATCTTTAAGGAGAGAGGTATTGAAGCGCCATCTTGAGCTGAAACTTGGCATTTTTAACGAGACGTCAGGACATTTTCACCAATGTTTGTGGTCACCAAATGTTTTTTTTTTTGACAAGACTTCGGGACATTTCCAGCCATGTTTGTGGCAACAAACCTGGGTGTTTTTAGCGAGACATCAGGACATTACAAGCAGCAGACTAAGTGGGAACAAATGTAACTGTTTGTGGGACCAAAACAGGGTGTTTTCAATGAGACATTGAGACATTTCCAGTGATTTGGGACAACAAATTTGAATATATTTTAACAAGACATTGAGACTTTTCCAGCCATGTTTGTGACCACAAAACCAGGTATTTAAAGCCAAATCCTGATCTTTTCCTGACCCTAAGCAAGTGGTTTTGGTGCCTAACCCTAACCGCACATTAACCACAGTGTTGTCACAACATGAAGTTGAAAATTGAAACATAAATAAACATAAACATGGTTCACCTGACTTGTTTAACATTGTAAAACCCCATCTAGCCTATGTACTGTATATTAATTACAGTATGAAGGTAGTCCAGTGTTTATGTTTTAACATTGTGCTTTTTGCTGCATCACTTATCATCAGCTGTAAGAGAAATCCCCTCTCTGCTGTCTTCACCTGCGCAGCCGCTGTTTTATTTCCCGTGTCAGTTTTCTCCTGCGCTCATTGAGTTACCTCATGGCTTCTTCCGGCTCACAGACGTTTGTCTTACCCATGCAGAAAGCTTTTCCACTGACTGCACGTTTTCCACTTGAGCTGTGAGCTGACGAAGACGTATACCTAACTAATAATCCATCACGTTTCCATGGATCCTGCCCCCACGAGAAGCAACATTCTCAGCACAACACAGACACAATAAATAACATCTTTCCTCATATATGAGTTGACCTGAAGCAGCAGGCCAGATTGTTCTGAAGATATCGATGACACATGAGTAAACAGAGATTGAGATACAGATTTATGATTTAAAGGGCTGATGATGATAAGAAGTCAGTCTTTTTCAACTCAGTGAGTATGCAAACCATAGGCGTAGCATTGGGTAGGACACGTCCCTACCAATATTCAGCCCCTTCTGTACTGTCCCTACCAGCACCGAGTGTGAACGGTGAGTCGGTTGGTTCAGTAAATAAGCTAAAAACAATCATATTTTCTGCCAACACCTGTTGATGTTAGGCTAACTGAATGGCATTCCTTGGCGCCTCTCTGCTAGATAATGAGATGCTAATGAGCTAATACTAGCTGAGCTAAGTTTGGCAACTATTAGATCAATATTATATGCCAGAGAATATGAAATTCCACTTTCCATGCTCCATCAGCAACCATAGATGTCATGCAGCGATGACATAGTTCAAATTAATGTTTGTAGTAAGCTGATATGATAGAAACAGTCTGAATAAATAAAGTGTAAACGCCTTCAGTGACAGTCTTCAGCATCCATGGTGTGTGAAGGAGAGACGTAGGAGAATAGAGATCCACTGCTCCCAGTAAAAACACCAACACTGAAGTCATATTTACGTAATAGATATTGGGTGTAAGTGCAACATTTTGCACACAGTTGTATTATAATGGTTTTGGAGCATTTACATTTTTGTTGATTTATTTTATTTATGTTTAACATGATGAAGCTTACTAACTTGTGTTGACATTATGGCTGCTATTTAGCCTATACATTCAGATGTTGTTTAATTTGTACTCCCTCAAGAGCAGATGCGATGTGATATCAAGATCTAAAACATTTATTCATATATTCAGACCTTGACTATAGACAAGATAGAACTTGCTATGTTATGCTATGCTATGCTAAATGATGGTGAATGGCTGTTAATTTCCAACCCTGATGGTTACACATCAGTGTTGACTAAGGCCCCGATCACACTAGGACACGTCACCACAGGGGCAGCTCCTTCATAAATGCCTTGGCAAGGCGTGTAGGGCAAAATAGTGTGATGCATCAAATACAATCAGATGTGTTTAACAGGAAAACACATACAATCTAATCTCCTGTAATCTCCCCAATGCCCGTAGCTCTGTCACAGTCCAAGAGCTGACTAGCTAGCTAGCCTATTTATCGGCATAGTTAACAGTGTTATGCTCACAAAGAGATTCACCTGGCTACTCACCCGACGTTGCCAATTAGTATTTGAAAAAATGGGTTGACCTGCATTGTAATTAAAGGAAATGATCCCTAGGGATGAAAATACAGACAGTACTTACTCACCCTCATGCCGACAAGAAGTCCAGTGTGGTTTTTTAATCCACAAAACTCGTTCGGGGTATCAGAGGATAACAGCTAGCCGGATTTTTCCATACACTTGTGCAAGTGCATGGAACCCACTTCCAAAATCATTTTGAAAAAAAAAAAACGTCAGAGCAGCTCGTCTGTCGTAATCCAAGTGCCCTGAAGCCGCGACATGCAAAATTGACTTGAAAAGACATCATTTACTCCACTTTTCTAGCATAATTTCTCACTGTGGTCAGTTAGCCTGCAACTCGCAAGACTCGAGAACAAGAACATCTCTGAACGTTCTCGAGTCTCGCGCGAGTTGCCATGTAAACGCAAGAGAGGGACACACGCCAGACACGCCTTACCGTAGTCTTACCATTGCTAACTACTCGTTTCAAGCAATGTGACTGGTTGTGATCAGGGCCTGAAAATGCTTTTACATTCAGGCGGCTACATCGGTGATTGGTTAGGTAAAATTGAATCCCATTCCCCACAGAAATCTGTTAGATTGGACGCAATATCAGACTGAAGATGGAAACAGAGTGTAATGAGTTGACGTCAGGCAAGTAAAACATCAGTTAAATTTCTTCTCACCACTTATGTCAGGAGTGTTTTTAATTACTTGTGCTAAATCACCGGGGCCCCTTACAGTTAACAGTCTGATTGGTCCAGACAGCTCAGTGACCCCTGTGAGCTGTTCTCCCTGCACCACCACTGTGCTGTCCTCTCTGTGCTTATCATCTTTCAAGGTGCAAGTTTTACCAACATTGACGTTCCCTCCGTGAGCCTCCTGCTATGATAGGTGGGGCGCTTCCTGTCCTGTCCTGCCCTGTTGAAGCCTTGCTGGGAAGCTCTTCTCTGCAGGGAACAGTCTGTGAGATGATTGTCTGAGTATATGAGAAAGCCTGATGTGCCAGGGAGGAAGACGTCACGTAAAATGCTAAGTGCGAGAAGCAGGCCAGCACTTGTTATTGAATGTATATCTGTGGCAGAGAGAGCAGAGAGCAAAAGAAAGAAAGCACTTTGTGGTGAAAGCATTTTTTGAATCTGCAACACAAACACAGACACAACTCGAGTTCACCAAGTTCAGTGTTTCCAAAAATGGGGAGGGGGTTGATGAGAAAGAATGCAAATTGGATTGTTTTCGCTTCAACAGCGGCCAAATTGGGTTTGTTGCTGGGTGTTTGTTTGATTTTGGAAACATTTTATGGCTACTCTAAGCTCACATGCTGAATAGACCGAGCTCAGGCTGGCCCAGTTTGAAAGGTTTCCATTCTGGATGCGTCGAATCAACACCGTCTCCATGAGACTGTGTTTTTGTTGTCTGCCCCAGGCTTAAGTTATCATAAACGTAGCATGCATAATGATGTGGCTCATAGATAGCATCAGGAGCTGCCCCCAGGCCCATGGTGAGAGCAAAGTCATCGTTCCGATGGCCAGCATCAGGTGCAGGAATCACATGAGGTGGTTGAGACACGTGATGCATGCTGGTTCACTAGACACCTCAGCATGTTTCAACTACAAACAACAGACTTGGAGAGCCTTTTCCTTTAATCATATGAGGTCCATGTGAATATATGAACAAAGGCTGCACTCAGTCTACTCCTCAAGTATCGCTGACAGAAATGCCATCCTCACTCTGTTTTCTATCTTAATTTGAAATAAATATGTGCTGCTCCCTCTTGCAGATTTATCACTTTGTTTAGGAAAATAAAAATGCCACCACACTGGTTGCGCCAGTCTGTTACACAACACCAGGCTGCCTGCTCTGTCTTTCCTCTATCAAGGTTGTAAAAGCCTTTTTTCATTTGAGCCAGTATTTATGCACTTGTTATCAAAAACAATTGCAAAATATTCTGCACAAAATATTCTGGTTTTAGCCCTTATTCCAAAAAAGACAACATTCCTATGAAGTTGTTTACATGGCTAATGAGACTGAATATATTCCATGAAAACTCCTGTTTACATGCAGCCTGCATACTTGAATTTACGTGCCCTAACATGTCGTTTTCATGGCAAAATATTGGAAAGAAGAGCAGCTGAAGCCACTTGTTCTCTTGTCTCTTTACATCAAAATAGGACTTTTCAGAGTTTTGTGTCAATCGCTTCATCCTTGTATTTCATAATGTTTTAAAGTAGGTGTTTATTATAGGGCTGGGCAATATACCAATATTATATCGATATTAGACAAGATATCCTGTTAGATATTGGATAGGTTAATATTGCAAGTGTTGTCTTTTCGTGGCTGCGTCACAGTAAAGTGATCTGATTTTCTGAACTTACCAGGCTGTTCTAGCTGGTCTATTATTTGTCTTTACCCACCAAGTCATTATGTATATATCCACATTACTGATGATTATTGATCAAAAATCTCATTGTGGGAATATTATGTGAAAGCCAATCAACCCTGCAATAGCCTTAAAGTATTGATAGCGAGGTATTTGGTCAAAAATATTGTGATATTTGATTTTCTCCAAATCACCCAGCCCTTTTCTCCTTCCAATCAGAAAAGGGGGCTTTTATTTTGGGCATGCATCTCTACTCCCCAGCCTTTCAAAATGTTGGCTAGTTGGTTTATGTACAACGTATCCATGACAACCCACAGAGCCGACTGTAAACAGACAAGAGGCCATGTGTCACAAAATTGAGCAAAGTGTTAGTTCAGGCAGGACACGATATCAAGCTCAGCTCACATTCCAGCTACATCAGCTGATGTCAAACAGCCCAATTAACTGATGGAGCAGCTGACTGATGGAAGGGAGTCAGCTGATAGATCACAAATAGGCGAATCTCATTCAGGGCGCCTTATTTAAACTGCTCTGGCCTGCCTACTGTTGCTGCTTACCTCTGCAAGCTGCTTTGCAACCTGCCTCCACCCCAGCTCCTCCTTTTCATGCTGTGTCTGAGCAGTGTGTGTGGAAGGGCGGAGAGGTGTGATCCACCACTTCCTATGTAAGGTTGTGATCTGTAAAAACAGACTTGATGGGAGAAACTTTGACCCATGCTAACAAACATGGAGACAGGAAATTGACAGTTTATTTGGTGAGGTGGTGCCTGATTGTAGGAATTATTGACTGTTTTTGGTGCACACCATTTTTGGCATTTGTCCGTGTGTACATTTTTAGTATGAATCCTACACATTGTTTTATTAATGAGACCCCTGGTCCGTTTGTTTTGGAGAGGAGGAGACTTCTGCAGATAATCTGGCTCACAGTGAAAACCTACTGAACATCTGGATCTTAACTTATCAGAGACAAAAGGTGAGCACAGATTAGCATGTGCTGGACTAGCGGCTCATCTCTGACATGCCAAACTGCATTGGAGGAGCTAGGAAACTACTTCATTCAATGTTTTGCCAGTTTAAATCACCTGGTGGGTTTGTTTTGGAGAGGAGGAAACCTCTGTGGATAATTCAGCTCCAAAACTATGATCGCTGAAGGGATCCTAACCGAGAGAAACTGACTGCGATGACATTATTGCAGCGTCTTTTGTCATTCTTTTTGAGAAAATTATATATTATACATTTAAGTAATACATTTAGAGTTCTTTAGGGGTAGAACTTCTTCCCTGATTGTAATTTCCCAGAAGTCTGTCAATGAATGGAACAAAAGAGTAATTATTTTTCTTATCTCTTCGTCTGAATGAGACTGTCCTGAAGGAAGTGCAGTAAAACCACCCTGTTCAACCTTTAGACCTTTTGGTGGCAGTCTCTGAGAGATAATCACACCACTATCCCTTCTACCCCACTGCAATCCTATTACACAGCCGACTGTCACCTTTGACCCGCCACTCGGTACGATTGTGCTCAGGCTAAACATAAAAGACTCTATTTTTATGTCACACAGTAGTAGTTCGGCTGGATAGTGAGTGACAGGGCTTCACAGAATAAAGTGTCTCAAGTGGACGTGTTCCTCAGAGACATCCTTGTTAGTTTTTTCAGAAAAATAAATCAACATCACCTACTTTCTTTGTGGAGTAGCTCCTGGTGAGATTTCTTGGTATCTCTAGACACAGTTGTGGCTCTCTAGTTAATGGCTTTAGGGGCGAGTGTTTCTCAAATTTCCAGTGATAACACTTGTAAAGATAAAAGCACTAAATTAATCTTTTGTGAATTTATCTTTTGGGTGTATTTTCTCTTGAGGCTGTGCTTATACGACCCATCCTGTGCTGCTGTTACAAGGTGTAGTTGAAATCTTCCCCTATGAAGTGGGACAACCCATCAAGACCCTGATACGTCATTGGTATCATCATCAGTGGCGTTTACAGAAACAGCCGCAACTATGTTAATGATGGTATTCCCACAGTGACATTTTCTGTTATCCGATGGAGATTGAAAAAAACAAAACAAAAAAACAAACATGGATGCTTGCAATCATTTACAACTTGTGTCACCGTATCAATCGATCAAACAAGTCATTAAATAAAAACGACCAACTTCATTACCAGGCCATTAGCAGTGTTCTGTAGGCTAATGTTAGCAACCCGTGCTCCTAGCCTGCCAGTCTGCACTGATATTAGCGAGGTGCAGCAACTTCGCTGCTGGACTTTAGTAAAATTTCAGGTGTCGTACTCGATCATATCGTTAGCGCTCGATTATCGTTCGCAGTACCAAGTCATCACAGACCCAACAGACATTACTAACAGCTTCTATTTCACAACAGTTGTGGTACTTGGTGCAAAAAACATGCATAACTAACAGTCTCCTTGTTGTCCTCAGACGCCTTGTCAAAAGTTGACAAGTTTGATGAGTCGCAAAGCTTCGACTGATGAGAGTGAGAAGACTCCATCATTCCACACTCAACTTTTGCCAGTAGTACACTGCATTTTCCTGTACTATGCAATGTGAACGCGCTTAGCACACTTGTACACTCAAAATATTAAGTGTTTAGTACAGAAGTATGTGATTTGAGACACACTGATGGTGTCTACCTTCCAATCTCGCCGTAGTGAGTAAGCGGCTTCATTTTGAGCCACAAAACAGCTTTAGCATCGTTAAATATGTTAGCACCACTAGTGGTGTTGACGATGCTAACAGTGATAACAGTTATCAGTGCATAAGGGGATTTATGGCTCAAAATTAAGCCACTTACTCACCGGGGCGACTTAGTGGGAGACCAGAGAGTGAGCACAACGTTTCCATGGCATTGCTGCTGGGACAGCATTACAAATGATAATGTCAAATAAACAGCGCTGCTAGTTAACATTAGCTCCCACCAGACCAGGATGGTGCACAGTGCAGTAAAGTAAAGAGTAGCAAATTTAACCTATAGACTAACACAAGTAACCAGTCAGAAGTTTTCTCTTCAGTTATTCGATTTATGGTTAAACGTTGACATTCCTGCTAGCGAGCTAGTTAGCTAACAAGACATCAGTGTATTACTAAGGATTTTTTTTTTGTAATGCTTGGACCACAGTACATTGAAATAAAAGTAAACCATGATCATTAGATAAGTAGTAGTTATTGTAATTTTTAAATCTTTACAAACTAAGGATGCACGATAATATCGGTACGTCATCTATACTGGCTGATATTGGCTGCTTTTTCTTTTGCGTAATGAATGAATATTACAGACATTGAAAAGCATTATATTTCACGTCTCCATCTGCTGGTGGGCTGTCATGATAAGAGTATGCATGTATAATATGATGTTAATTCCACTACAGAAGAGACTTGATGATTACTAAATTTATGTTGGGGAAAAAAGTAGATATAGGCTATCAGTATTGGTTATTGGCCAAATGAGTTTTTATATATCGGCATATAGGCAAGAAATCCAATATCGTGCATCCCTATTAGTAACGGAGGAAATACATTTGTGGGTTTCTGTTGTTGCTTGTGCCGATGATCTCTTATAACTCTTTGTTTGGCGTATGCTTCTGAAAAACGTCTGTTTGGAGGGTCATCTAGCCCGAACACTTCACCCTGCCCCTAGACGGGAACGTGTGAAACAGAGGGGTAAGGACTGAGAGGTAGGGGCAAGAGGTGTATGAGGGTTGAGCCTTAAACAATCTGAAATGGCACTGTGTTTTAGTCCACTTTAATGCTTCAGGTTTTTTGTGTTCTCACTGTCCTTCTGTTTCACTTTCTGGCTGCCAACCCTCCCTCCCTCCGCTCCTCCCTCCGTCTGCACACTTTTTTGTGTTCGCTGGACAACAGTCTCAGTAATGAGGATGAAAATGAATTATGACAGGCAAAATAGTTTTGTATGTCACAGGTACTAAAGAGATGGGGCAGGGAGGATTAAGAGAGGAGTTACTAGCTAGAGTCTGGCTGCACTACATCTTTGGATATTTTTTTAACCACCTACCAGTCTTTTTAGGGAATAAGAGGAGGCACAGTGGCCCATAACACTATCCATCTTTTGTCTGCGAGGCCTCCTGAGTCAACCTGAGACAAATCTAATTTCTCAGCTCTCTCTGCTCACGGCTGCTGCCTTGTGCTATTGATCTGGCTCACCACTTAAAAGCTTGTCTGCCTTTAGCACTTTGGCATCTTTATTTTTATCTCTTTCCTCCTCTCTAGCGAGTTGTTTTGCTGGTCCATTTACACCAGTTCCACGTGAGTGGGTGAATGATTGATGAACATGGTGTGGGACAGTGATGTCCCTTGCATTGTAGACCTTATATAACAGCCTGCAGGGGTTACTGGCCGTGAACGTGACGATGTAGGCATGTACACATGTGTCCGAGAGTGCTGCGTGGGTGTATGTACACCCATTACTGTAACAAGTAAAGGCTTTATGACCAGTTATAACATCATCTGTCTTTTGAATTGTAAGAATTTTTATCGTTCAGTGTTGATCTTATCAAGATTGTCTGGGTAATAGCAAACAGTGATTTTATTTGCATTTCAGAGCTCTTTGTGCAGTCTTCCATAACCACCCACAAAACCATATGAAAACAACTGATAATACAAATGATATGAAAATAGGCATGTATGAGGATTGTCCAAAGAAAAAAAAACAGAAAGCAAAATAAAATGAGCATGCCAAGTACTTCAGAAGTATAATGGCACATTAAGACCATTGTAGGTATAAAAAATAAGTGTGGAGCCTTTTTTAAGTTTTTCATCTTAAATTTGCAACTTTAAATTATAAACTTAGAAATTATAACTTTAAATTATAAATTTGCAACTTTTTTTCTTGTAAAATGTACAAGTTTTTCTTCATAAATTTGCAACTTGAGTCTGAGAGAATGTCCAACTTTTATTAAAATGGAAATTTATTGCTTTTATTCTGAAAATTCTGACGTTTTTCTGAGAATATTGTGCACATTTTGGTTCACTGGAATCTGATGCTGCATTTAATTGATATGGTGTGTATGTGAACGCCCCGTACACCTCGCCCTCAAACATACTTATCTTCAGTTTTATTCTGAGGCTCCTTTAGCAGCACTGCTGTGTGTTAGTCTGTCTCAGAGACGTGTTGTGTGGCGTTCTCACTCTCATTTTCCATCCCTGCTTTATGTGAAACCAAACATTTTTAATACGGGGATATCCAGTTTCAGTTTGGATCGTGATGAATGAATTGTGTGCTGCTGCCACATTGTTCAGGCCTGGCTGCTTATCTGTGGGACGGCGTGCTGTAGTGCGATTGCTGTAGGCGTGGCCAGTTTGAGGGCTGGTACTGGCCATGGCAGTACAGCTGGTGCCAGAACTCACCCACACACACACACAGAAACACACAGAGAGATTCACAGCCTGAGACTTCCTGTAGTTGGACCAAGATCACAGCCTGTTTGCTCCCACTTAAACCTCAGTAACACAACTCATTCTCCCCCTCTAACAGCAGACTGGCATGGCTTCCTCTTTATGTTAACCTCCTTTCTGAATAAAGACGAGCCTCTCCACCAGTCTGTCTTCCTGTCCCTCCAGGGATTCAGGCAAGTGTGAAGTAAAGATCTTTGGTCTAAATACAGTTCAGATACTTATGTTTAAAGACAGCTTCACATGGACAAAAGGAAATTGTTAACCTGTCTGCAACACAAGCATAAGAGCTGGTTTTAGTCTTTACAGATGAGACAAGTGTTTTCAGTGTTTTAGCGTTTTGACAGCTTTATGCGGGTAATGCCTTCTCTCTGGATAATCCCAGTTAAACAGCTTAGAGGAAGAGCAGGGAAATCTGCACACTCCAAGTGTGAGAGAGAGTGCATTCACTCTATTACGTATTTGTTAGGGGGAAAAAAAGCCCAAATGATCCCTCAATCCAATTTCATCCTGATTATAAAAAGCAGGCTTCACAAGTGGGTTCCTTAAGGAGTGGCTGCAGTAGCTGCCACCATCAGCAGATATACTGAACGTCCAGCTTTCAGACACTTAACAGAAGATCCTACTGTAGTCACCTTTCTGTACATGTTGCTGCTTCTTCATTCATATTCAGGCTGTTAACAGTCATGAAATTTCAGCTAGGAACCTATGAAGCATTAGGTCATGCTGCCTCTTGTCTGGGATTAGTTGCATCACCAAAGCCCTGCTCAGCATTGTGAGCTATGAACATGTACTTATTATCTTTACAACGTTCTTCACATTGCTTTTAAAGCAGGGTTCAGTACTCAACATCCATGCACAGAATGAATGTGTCATGTGTTGCACTATAAGAAAAAGTTGTGGGGTTTGTGTGAGTCTATTAACTGTGTGCCTGGCTGGACTGAAAGAACCAGCCCAACCCTCTCAGGTACTCAGGTAGATATCATGTCACATGGCTGCTCTAAATTCTGGTCTGTTATCACATGTCACATGTTGAGCACGAGATGTCCACTGGTGTTCTGATGGGTGGATCTGGAAATAAGACCTTGCTGTTTCCTTATGTGGGACTGAGACCAAACCAACATTAATTTGTTGGTCGTTTATATTGTTAGTGATTCCCAAGCAGGGGTACCAGGAGACGCATGAGACACTAATAAATTTGATGAACTAGGGCTGCAACTAATGTTTATTCTCATTATCAATGATTGTTTTCTTGTAGATGAATCGATTTGTCTATAGAATTTCAGAAAAAAAAAGTGAAAAATGTCTTTCCCATTTTCACATCAATTTGCTACGTTGACTTTAAACAATGACCAGCACACAGAAGAGGAAGTGATATGTTATCCAGACTTCTGCTAGCTGCACCTGAACCCTGAACCTGAAATATTTACCATTGCCCCCAGAAGTTAAATCATCGTCAGACTGATAGGCAATCAGCTCTGAGTCTGATCTCATCTGAGGGCTCTGTGGGAGTACATCAGACAAAAAATGCCATTGTTCATCACCCATGGCTGACAGTCATCGGCCACTGTCGTCCCCCTGACAATTGTGCTACTCTAATGTATAAAGATGGCAGTTTGCAGTCAGGTTCAGGTGGTTGATTAAGGCATATTGTTTGTGGGTTGTGGCGTGGATTGGCACTCATGATGGGTCGGGTAGGTGCAGGTAGCACATTACAAAACCCTGACTTCCTGCTCTGGACCTATATGAATGCAACTTCATGTATTGAATAAGACTAATACACCCAAATGTCCCGTCACAAAAGTTCAGTGGGTCAGTTTTACCTTTAGTGCATCTGCAAGTCGAATTCCTAAATATTTTGTCCCTTTGGCTCCACAGACGCTCGCACAGCTTAGTGTTACAGTGCTGCGCATCATCACCAGCCCCACCCTCTTCACCCACGCCCCCTCCTGTCCGACTAGCACCCAGAGCAAGACATCAGGTGACTGGTGCAGCTGTGCCTGGCAGGGGGATCTGCGTCAGTATGTATCAGACCTCACAGTAGCGGATGGCCAGCTGACCTGGTTGGAGTGCAGCCTGCTCAGCCTGCAGCTGGCTCAGCCCAGCTGTGTCCCGAAGGAAGAGGCAGCCTGTCAGTGCAGAGCTTGCTTCTTCTCATCCCGGGTCCTGATTTAGATTTTTGGTAGAAAGTGGAATTTAAGTTAGCATGCTTTTTATTATCAGGTAGAGAAAAGACAATGGAGTGATTTTGCCTTCACTGTAAGGTTGTTCTGTAAGGTTGCCCTCTGCTGATGTGCTGTTGATTTTATGGCTGCTCGTTCTCGCTGCTTCCTCAGTGTCTGAGTGGGTAGGGTGCTGCAGGTTAATCATTTCTAGCTCTTGCCTAACAGTGTCTCAGTCCTGATAAATGTATGGCAACCCATAGTGTTAAAATGTTGTGTTTATCATCCTCGAACAAATGTGTGAAATATGTCGTCAAATTGGGTCTGACTATTTTTTTTTCTTCTTTGTTTTCAGAAGCTGGCAGCAGAATGTCAGAGTGCAGGCTACAGCGGCACACTGATCCCTTACAAGTGTGACCTGTCCAACGAGGAGGAGATCCTGTCCATGTTTTCAGCGATCAAGACTCTGCACAAGGGCGTGGACGTGTGCATCAACAATGCCGGACTGGCACACAACGAGCCCTTGCTCAGCGGAAAGACCGAGGGCTGGAGGAACATGATCGACGTGGGTGGATCACACAGATACACAGATAGGGATTCTTAGGTTGGAACAAGCTGGAGAGAAACATATTTATTAGGATAGAGATGGTCAGAGGAATTATCCCCCTATGTATATAGCATATCGATTTTATGGCTGCGCTACTCAAGCAGGAAAGCAGAAGGAGTAGGTGACATGGCTGCGCAGTGTGAGTGGAAGTCTTGTATGTGGTATGGAAGCCCAATTCTGCCAGTGTCATGAAAACAAGATCCTGTACCTCATTTTAATGAGACAGTTTTTTTTAAATAATGACTCAGTATCTCAAAATAATGACTTAGTCCCTCAAATTAATGACTTACTTTTTCAAAATAACAACTTAGTATCCCAAAATCATGATTTAGTATCACAAAATAATGACTTAGTTCCTCGATAATTTCTTAGTATTTCAAATTAATAACTTATCATATCATAGATAATGACTTGATTCCACAAAATAATGACTTAGTATCAATTGATAAATGAGTTCCTTAAAATAATGACTTAGTATCACAAATAATGACTTAGTTCCTCAAAATAAGACTTAGTTCCTCTTAATAATGACTTAGTATCTGAAAATAATGACTTAGTATCTCAAAACAATGACTTAGGACCTGACAATAATGACTTCGTTCCACAAAATAATGATTTATTATCTCTAAATATTGACATTTTATCACAAAATAATGACTGACTGAATGAATTTAACTTTGTATCTTAAAATAATGACCTAGTTACTCAAAATGGCTTATTTCCTAAAGATAGCATCTTAGTATCTTAAAATAATGAGTTTCTCAAAATGATGAATTAGTATCTCAAATAATGACTTAGTTCCTAAGAATAATTTTTTAGTTTAAAAATGAATGACTTAATATCACAAAGTATTGACTAATTTTTCTCAAAATTATTTAGTATCACAAGATAATAAAAAACTCTTAAAATTCTTAATATTGTAAAATAATGATAAACTCCTGAAATATGACTATATGGTGAAATAACGACTAAGTATCTGAAAATAATGACTTAATTGTGCCATATTGTCTCAGAAGAATTAGAAACTTTCTTAACATAACGACTTAGAATCAAAAAATAATGACATGTTTTTTTGTTGTTGTTTTTTCAATGATGAGAAATTTGCTTTAAATAATAATTTCTTATCTCAAAATATGCCTGAATCAAAATATTGAGTTTTTCATTATTTTGTGAAGGTCTTTTCATTATAACCAGCACTATTTTATATCTTTAGGTCACACTGGCAGAATTGGTCGTCCACAGTTTGTGAGCTTGTGTTGTTGAAAGAATAAGAGTGGACACATGGGTCTCCCTCAGCGGTCCCCTCCCCTCACAGAGGCTGCTTCATTGGCTCTGAGGAGACGCTCTGGCACAGCAGAGGCCCACTAATGAAAGCCAGCACTATTTCTCTTGTTTGGACGTTACATTCTGATTCATTGAGCTCTTGACCACTGAAGACCCCCTTGCTCTAAAGTCTCTGTCTCCAGAGTCCCGCATTCGCAACACTCGTCCATCTGTTGTCATGGCAGCCCACATGAACGTGTGTACAGCAGTGTGTATTTTTAGCCTGTGTTTAATCTCCACGCTGACCTTGTTTGGTCACTTCCCCCTGTCTTGCCACCACCATGGCTTTAACCTGCCGTCTATCAGTGTCACTACGGGAGCAGCTTAGAGGCTGCACGCTGGACGGGAACAGCAGGTTCAGCTGGTCTCACACAGTGACCCAGCAAATATCAGTCACCTGAGCTGATACAGTTTCATCACACAGCATTCTTAAATATTGCAAATTCTGCAAATGATATCAACTTACTAATTTTTTTTCCACACAGCATGAATTTTGGGCTATTTGTACGTACAGATTGTCTGAAACATTAATGACGCTGCTGTCTTCACCTTCCCTGCAGGTGAATGTCTTAGCCTTGTCTATCTGCACCCGTGAGGCGTATAAATCAATGAAGGAGAGGAATGTGGACGACGGCCACATCATCAATATTAACAGGTAAGCCATACAGATGACCTTTGAATCCAAGACAAATGTATAGATTAATCTGAAAATACCTCAGCCAGTATGTTCAGGTGGTCTCGGCCGTTTGGTGAACTCAATGCTCACTGGCCATTTTAAAAGATGTTTTCTACTAAGATGCTGTAGCAGTGAGGACGTGCTATTGTGGTATGCTAACTCCGTTTTACAATACTATACATTTTTATACTTGGAATGATCCCACACTCTACACTTTGACAATTTTCTTTGGCATGACTCTCACTCTTCTCTTGTCCCTCTTCCTCTACATGCGCTGAACTTGATGCTTTTCTTTGTCATACATGATAATAAGCTGAATATCTCTGGATTTGGACTGTTGGTTGGATAAAATGTATAATTGAAGACGTCACCTCGGGCTCTGTGAGAAATCTTGCCGTATAAATGAGCAAGTGGAGGCATTTTAAAAACATGACACGTAAACAGAGGCTGGGGTTTGATCAAGTCCCAGCTACAGTATGTGGTTACCAGCTTGTGCATCTGTTTCTTTATCTCCCTGTTGCAGTATGGTGGGCATCGAGTGGTGCCGAGTGCTGATGAGCATTTCTACTGTGCCACTAAATACGCTGTGACTGCTTTGACTGAGGGGATACGGCAAGAGCTGCGAGAGGCAAACACCCACATCAGCCCAGTGAGTTGGTTATTCACCAGCAGAGTGTGCTGGATTTTCTTTTTTTCTGTGCTGCTGCTGGCATATCAGACCACATTAACACAGGGATGGAATGTAACTAAGTACATGTAATCAAGTATTGTACTTATGCACAACGTTGAGGTACTTTTCATGTTATGCAGTTTTATACTTTCCCTCCACCACAGCTCAGTGATCTATATAACTGAGCTTCTCACACCGTACCATCCAAACAGGCCCCTCAGGTCTGCTAGTCTGGCTCTTCTAACTGTTCAGAGTCCAGGTTAAGACAAAGGGTGATCGAGCCTTTTCAGGTCTTGTTCCTTGGCTTTGGAACAGCCTCCCACTGAGTATCAGATCAGCTGACTCTGTTCACGTCTTTAAATCTCATCTGAAACTTACTTCAGATCGAAAAGTGCTCTACAAATAGTTACCATTATAATTATTGTTACTGTAAGTAGAGGACCTAAATACTTTTTCCACCACTGTATAAACGGCTCTACATACAGTATGCACTGACCTTTTTTGTTATGTCTGTGTGTAATGTGTTTTCCTGCCCTGCAGTGTATATCTCCTGGAATAGTGGAGACTGAGTTCGCCTTCCGGCACCACAACAGCGATCCAGAGAAAGCAGCTGCAGTGTATGAGAGTATGAAAGTAAGCATTTGACTGAGAGTCACAAGATATATTTCACAAAGTGAAAATATCCGAGCGCTGTTGCATCAATAATTCCTCTTTTCTCCACTTGTTCCAGTGTTTGAAAGCAGAAGACATAGCCAGTGCGGTCACAATTTATCCTCAGTGCCCTCCTCATGTCCAGGTATCGCTCTCTTATCAGCCGGTCACCAGAATAAAACGTTGGCATTGTATGTTTCTGCAAACCATGGATGTTACATTTGTATGTGTTATCATATATCATATGTGTATCATATTAGCATTTCTAAAGTTACATAGCTCAGATTACATGCTTAGTTACATCAGGAGGAAGGGATCGTGGATGGCGTGACACCTAGCTGCCCTGGCTGCCAAGCAGGCTGCTGAGCAGCAGCACACTGTTTGACCAGTGACATTTCCAGCCGTGTTTGTAACCACCAAACCAGGTATTTTTAATGAGATGTTGGGACATTTTGAGCCATTTTTGTGACAATAAAACTAGGTATTTTTTAGCAAAACATCAAGACATTTTCAGTCATTTTTTGTAGCAGCCAAATAGGATATTTCAGCAAGACATCGAGACACTTCCAGCCGTGTCTATTGCGACCAAACCAGATATTTTTTAACGTGGCATCAAGACATTTCCAGCCGTGTTTGTGGTGACCAGACAGGGTAATTTTAACGAGATGTTGGGACATGTCCAGCCATTTTTGTCACAATAAAACCAGGTATTTTTAAACCATTTTCAAACCAATATTTTTGGTGAGACGTCAGGACATCTCTAGTCATTTAGCCAGATAGGATATTTTAGCAAGACATCAAGACATTCCCAGGTGTGTCTGTTTGGACCAAACCAGATGTTTTTAATTCAGAAGTCGGGACATTTCCAACCGTGTTTGTGGCGATCAAACCAATATTTTTAGGAGGCGTTGGGACATTTCCAGATTTGTTTGTGGTGACTAAACCAGGTAATTTTATGTTGGGACACGTCCAGCCATTTTTGTCACAATAAAACCAGCTATGTTTAGCATGATGTCAAGAGATCTTCAGCCGTGTTTGTGGTAATCAAACCAATATTTTAGGAGGCATCAGGACATTTTCAGCCATGATTCTGGTGACAAAACTTTGTATATTTACCAAGACATCAAGACAAGTCCAGTCCTTTTTTTTTGCGTCAACCAAATAGGATATTTTAGCAAGACATCAAGACATTTCTAGCTGTGTCTGTTGCGACAAAAGCAGATATCTTAAATCAAAATTTCAGCTGTGTTTGTGATGACAAAACCGGGTATTTTAAACCAAAACATAATGTTTTCCTAACCCTAACCAAGCATTTTTTGAGCCTCAACCTTACCACACACTATCCACAGTGTATATACATGTATAACTGAAAATTGAAACATTAAGTTTGAACATACCTGCTGCATGTGAAATGTATAAATTTGCATATCAGTGGTCAGAAACGTACAATGTCAACATTTATTCTGGGGATTTTGTTGCTCTTTCTGTGTCTGTCTGGCTTTTATACCATCAAATGCATCAGATGGAGGTGAGTGGCATTGGTGTCTGTAATGATCTCCTTTTATTTGTGTCATCAGATTGGAGACTTGCAGTTGAGGCCAGTAGAGCAGGTGTCATAGCAGTGCAACAGGAGGCTGCAGGAGGAGCAGACAGACAGCAACCATGGTGACTCTTAGTGACCTCTGCTGGCAAGGGAACAGGGTGGGGGTGGGGGTGGGGGGGATACAAATCAACTATAGCTGTGTCGGATCTGCAGGGACGTGGTCAAAGAAGGCTGGAGTCTTGAGGAGGCTGTGTGAGGAAATGAAGGGCTTAGACTTTGTAAACCACTACAGAAATACTACTGAATGCAGCGACCTGGTATTTGTGAATCGTCGAGCCCGGTCCTGAACTGAGCTGAGTCCAAACTACAGTCGGAACAAATAACAGAGGAGAGAGTTGCTGCTGCTGTGCTGTGTGGTCATCTGCACGACCATCACTTCAGAGGGAAGAGTATGCCATTGATTGCACGTTTTTTGTTTTTGTAGGTCATACGACATATCTTTTTGAAATTAAATGGAAAGAGTAATTGCTGTTTATAAGATTTTTTTGTTTAATTTTTTTTTATAAATATTTTAACTTTTGATCATAGATAGATGTGGTCTCACACTCATTAACCCTAGATGATACTACCCACTGTAACTAACCATCGACAGTTTGTCCACCCTGCAACCTTTACTCACCGTATGTTCTCACAAACACTTTCAGTTACTCTTGTTTGGATCGATCCAGGTTTCAGGAATCTGGAAAAGTGCAGGAGCCGCTTTCTGTTAAAGAAATACTTCATTCCCCAAATGATCATGTTTGTCAATGACTCACCCCGTGTGTTATGTTGAATCAGTGAAGAAAACTGCGAAGAAGAGTCACAAGGGTCACCATTTAAAGGGGTACTTTTTGATTTTCAACCAGCTTTGTATCAAAATAATGTGTGTAGTATCAAATAAACTTCCCTCCATCTAACCAGTACCTAGATATTCACCCCCACCCTCTGCCAGATGAGGTGGGTGGTGCAAAACAGGTGATCTGGCAGCGTTTGGCTCACTCTCCAGGCCTGTTGCTTGAACTACAGGCTGTACTTTTGCATTTTCATATCACTTGATGCCACAACCACAGACATAAGGAGTGTAGAAGCAGATAAAGCGACATGGCCCGCCCCTCCTCGTCTCTCTCCCAAACTCAGACCGAAATCTGATCAAGCGGTGAAACAAGGCAGTGCTGATGGAATATAGTCTTTTTCTTGCATAAAATGATTTCAGAAACACATTTTAGTGCCGTGTTTGACTGTAGTAGCGAGAGTTGGTGAACAGGAAGTGGGTGCCATACTGTTTCCTGCACAATGAAAGCAGAGGCCGAAAAAACTGGGATCTAACGGTAAAACTAGGCAACGCTGATCAAATATGAACCAAGATTCTGTAATTGAGTTGTTGGTATTGTTCTCGCCTCAGTTGTTTTCAGCTTACCATTTAAACAATTTGTGTCAGTCATTCATTCATTTTCCATAACAGCTTATCTTGTTAGGGGTCGGGGGGGTGGAGCCTACCCCAGCTGAAATTGGGCAAGAGACCAGACTATTGCAGGGCTAACATATAGAGACAGATAACCATTCACACCTACGGCCAATTTAGAGTCACCAATTAACCTGCATGTCTTTGGATTGTTGGAGGAAGCCGGAGCACCCGGAGAAAACCCACGCTGACACTGAGAGAACATGCAAACTCAGCACAGAAGGGCCCCCCCACCCTGGGTACGAACCAGGAACCCTCTTGCTGTGACACAACAACGCTAACCACTGCATCACTGTGCATTCATGTCAAACAGACAAATTCGCATTACGTCACCTACCTGTGTGGACGTTAATTGGTCTGATGCAGCGCAGTGCATTCTGGCACTTGGGGGTTTTCTGCCTCTTGAGCAACAGCAAATGCCACAGTCCTTTTTTCTCGTTTTCTTTGGTCACCACTATTAGAATTATTTGCATCTTTCTATTCCATAGACGGCCCAGTTTTCCTCTTAGCAGTGAAATACATCTTCAACAACAGAAGAACTATATTTAAAGTCTGTTTACGGGCTCTGACACAACTCGTGCAGTATAATCCATGTCTACTTTATCTATTCGAATGCTCAGTGGTTTGCATGTACGTGCATTTTCTCTTAAACTTTGCTATTAAAAACTGAACTGAAACGTATCTATGCTCTCTTCAAAGCCAGATTCCACTGACAAAAACAGTAATTTTACCTCACTGTTTCCTGGTCTAGCGCTGTCTCGATCAGTTAGGTTTTTGCCATATTGTGCCACTGTGGTGTAATAAAGGGTTAGTTTGGATTCACCATAGTCACAATAACACAAACAGACTAACTAATCAAGGCAGCGCTAGACCAGGAAATCCTGTGATCAGCGAGGTAAAATAACTTTGTTCATCAGTGGTGTCTGGCTTTTAGTTTAGTCTGTTTAGTTCCATGTTAGAAAGTGACTGTCTGTTTGGGATGTACTGAGCATACAACTGGATAAATGACACTTGATTATACTGCACAAGGTGTGTGAGAGTTTGTAAATGAATTTTGAAAATGCGGACCCCATATGGGTTCAGTTCATCAATAATTCTGTCCTGTTTTTGGGTTCTTGGTTCACTGTGGAGGCTTGCGAGAAAAACTAAGGTTTTTAGTGCATTCAACATAAAACAAGGAGAGTAACTGATATACAGATGGTCATTTGGGGGGTGAAGTGTTCTTAAGGCAGGAGTTTCTACTGTCCACCTTTTTGCCTGTGTAATTTAAGTTGTTCTGCACTTTGGATTCATTCATGAATAACTATAAGAGGGAAACACTGGCAACTTATGCAGGGGAAGAAACTAACTTTGTGTACATGCATACCCTAGAGATGTGTACCTTTCAGTGGAAATTTCTCCTTTAATGAATTAATAAAAACAATTGCCCAAAAGTAAGTAATGGCCTGTGTCAATGTTCACAAGAAAACCTGATTTCACAGAAAGAAGACACGAGCTGTGGACTTTGTGACATGTTTTTATTACACCTTACATGACATGACATTACATAATTGCATGACCCATGTACTACTTTATTTACCACCTGTGTAAATCAGTTTTATCAGCAGTGCCCTGTTGCATTTGACCTAATAAATGAGTCAGCCACAATGAATTGGTCCACAGTGCTTTATGTCTTTAAGGGAGGTTATTCAGTAGTCTACTTAATTTCAGCTGTGTGAACTATAAGTGTGAAATAGTGGCATGACTTTGTCATTTTACAGGCTAAAATGTATGTACTAAATTTACTAATCTGAGATTTATAAAAACTCCAAACTGCATCAACAGTCATGGCCAAAAGATGGCACCCTTTGCAAAGTTGAGTCCAGAAATGAGGCTGGTGGGATGTGTGCACTGTCCTGAGCACCAGATGAGGAAGTGGTGGCCGGACTTAAGATGTACTGTACATTCTGTCCTTCCACATCTTATCATATTAAAAATCTGCTAAACTGTTACAGAAGTTAAAGTAAACATTTACAACAACATATTTAATCAGTAGGCTCACAAAAATGGCCATTTTAATATATCTGCATGGCAGATATGCAGCAACAGATTTTCACAACTATGTAAATCATTTTTTTTAGTCTACTTCTGTTTAACTTACCAGAAGGTTGTTGACGATTTATGGCAAAAAAAAATAATTTGTGATTGACTTAAACTTACTAATAATCTACCACTCTTGGTGGCTAGCTGGACATCGTGATAGTGCGAAGCACAGATGTATCACATGTTTGTCTGAGTAGGTTTTTCAGGTAGATGGATGTCGGAGCTGATGACGGCTATGCCTGGATGTCCAGCTTCTCCTCCCCTCTCATAGTACGGCATCTTTGATATTTCATTCAGGGTGTATGGTGTGACGGACAGCTTAAGTTTCTGTGGGAGAAATGTATGTCACATGTATATTAACAAACAGCTTGATTTTATATGAACACGACATGAAAAGTAACCCAGTCGCCAAACTAAATTTTGGCATTGTACTTTTCTACAAACCACAAATATATTACATTTGTATGTGTCATATGTAGCAGAAATGTTGTGGGTAGGTTTAGGCACAAAACCCACTTGGTTATGATTAGGAGAAAATTATGCTTGAAATACCCATTTTGGTCGCCACAAACATGGCTAGTAACCTCCTAAGGTGTCATTAAAAAATATCCTGATTTGTTGCAACAAACACGGCTGAAAATATCCCAATTTATTTTTAAGAAAAGGTCCTGTGTGTAGGATATAGTGGCATTCAGCAATGATGTTGCAGAACTGAAACTTCTGTGTGCCAGATGTGTACGCCTCCAGTGGCAGATGTAAAAAAGCGAAAATGTGAATGACCCTATCTAGAGCTAGTGTTTAGTTTGTCAGTTCTGGGCTACTGTAGAAACAACATGGCAGACTCTGTGGATGAAGACGCGCTCCATATGTGGATATACATGGCTGATTCTAAGGTAATGAAAACACAATTCTCAGTTTCAGGTGACTATAAACTAAAGAGTTATATTATTAGGTTAAGTTAATTATAACTATTATACTCAATTTCTGCCAATAAATGCCCCTAAATCTGACACACTTTAAAAAATACTAAGTTTTGACACAACACACATGGCTGGAAATGCCCCATTGTGTTTAAACAAATACCTGGTTTTATAACAATGGCTTAAAATGTCCTGACGTGTCTAAAAAAAAAACCTCAGATTTGTTGCAACAAACACAGCTGGAAATGTCCCCACATTTTGTTAAGAAATACCTGGTTTTACCACTACAAACAAAGCTGGAAATGCGCTGGTGCGATGTTTAAAATACTCAGTTATGTCACAACAAACATGGCAGGAAATCTCTGCGCGTGTCTTTAAAAATAACTGGTTATGTTGCAACAAACATGGCTGGAAATTATGTTAAAAAATACCCAGTTATGTCATGAAAATGTCCTGAAACTCTTTCAAAATTACCCAGTTTTGCCACAACAAACACAGCTGAAAAGGTCCCAATATGTTGCTAAAAAATTCCAGATTTTGTTGCAACAAATGTGGCTGGAAATGACCTGACCATTCGTTAAAAAATACCTGGTGTGGTTGCAACAAATACGGTTTTGTCGCTACAAACACAGTTGGAAATGCCCTGACGTATTGTTAAAAAAAAAATACCCGGTCTTGTCCCCAACGTGTTTTTGAAAAATACCCAGTTCTGTCCAAACAACCACGACTGGAAATGTCCTAACGTGTTGTTAAAAACTATCAGGTTTTGCTGCAACAAACACGGCTGGACATGTCCCAGCATGTTGTTTAAAATACATGGTTATGTCGCAACAGACATGGCTTGAAATGTCTTGATGAGTCATTAAAAAACCTGGTTATGTCACAGCAAACATAAATGCCCTGAAATACTTTAAAAATGACCATGTACCATCTTCAGTGTCTTGGGTGGAGAAAAGCAAATGGTAAATGTGTATCACCTGCATCAATGAGCCAGGCAGCACCCACAGTGTGTGAACAGCACCCAAAGGAATCCAGATGATGGAGCCCATGGCAATGACCCAGCCGACCCCCTGAGCCCAGGGAGGGAAGACGTAGTGCTCATAGCGGGCTGGTTTGAACTGAATGATGGAGAAAATCAGGATAACCTGCCAAAAGACAAAACATATAACGTTAAATTGTGATACTTTTGTATCTCAGTTTTGCTTTAGGGTAAAAACAAATCTTGACTCTAAGTGATGTGATGTTGATCCTGTTGACTTACAGCAACCAGTCCAGGAGCAACTATCAGCCAACACAGTCTGAAGTAGATGTTTGGTCTTTTTCCAGTCATCTCTTTCAGGTTGTCTGAAAGTCGAGTCACTCCTGCACATAGAGCGCTGCTTCAGTTAACAGCCATGACATTTTATTTGCACGTTGACAGACTTTTACAGCATCTATTTGGCAACGAGAATAAAAGCTAGATAAAAGTCAAAAATACACATATTAGACTGAAAAGCTGAGAATATTTACCAGCCCAGCGGGCAGTCATGCCTTTCAAACATAAAAGTGGCAGTACGAATGTGTGTGTGTGTGTGTGTGTGTGTGTGTGTGTGTGTGTGTGTGTGTGTGTGTGTGTGTGTGTGTGCGCGCACCTTGTAACTAGTAACTAGTGCCTGTTGTAACTACCTTACACCACTGATTGTGGTTTTGCTTTGACCTTTAGAAGTAAAAAATCATAATACGTCTTCCATCACTGCATCTGACCTTTAAATGTATTAAATGTGTGTACTTTTGATGTAAATAACATTAACCATCCCAGCTGCCATTGTTAGATTCATCTGAATCATATCAATGTTGCTAAAGTGATGTTGTATATGAGGTGACTTTGTCATTGGGAGATGGAGGGGACGGTGGATAGCAAGAAACCTGCCAAGCTGCAGACCACTGTTGGAGACTGTTGTATTAAATGGCCACTGTGAAAAACCCACAACTGATTGCTCACCGTAACTCCAACAGATGGCTACAACCTCAAAGAATGCAAGAAACATGATGGACACTATGGCAGTGTAATGGTCCATGAGCTGGAACACATAGATGCCCACCTGAAAAGAGACACACTCTTTAGATCTGCAGCGAAAATGAGACTAATGATTTCATAATCTGAATATAATTTGGTTAAAGTTCATCCAGTACATCAGAGTCTTTACCTGCATGACACAAGGAATCCCGAGAAGGAACGCTGCACCACAAACAGCAAGAACAAACAGCTCCTTCCGCTTAAAAAACCTAATCAGATGTGAATAAAATTCGTCCATGAGACTGGTCACCATCACTTCAACCATTGCAAACTGGCAAAAAAGAAACAAAACAAAACATCTCTGTAGGATTGTTGCAAATAGTCAGACTAGTATCATTGATGTTGTGATGTTTTCCCATTAACTACCTCACTGTCCAGTCCAAGGCAAAGCAGCATGAAGAAGAACATCACAGCCCAGAGCTGAGGCACTGGCATGTTGGCAAAGGCTTGTGGGTAAACAACATAAACAAGTCCTGGACCTGGATAAACAAACAAACACATAAGATGTCAGTGTAGCATTAATGATTGAAAAAATGTAGTTATGGCTTTTCTAAAGACGGACACAGAGCGATATGTTAAGAATTTATTAACATCTGTATCACTATGTGAGACTATGAAGGTGTGAGTTGTTAATGCCCATATAAAAATGAGTGGTAAGTTTATAACTTTCTTGGTGTACGCGCCAGTTAGGGCCCCAGGAAAGCAGCAAAAAAACATCCCCTGCAGCAAAAAGCATTTTCCTCATAGGCCACCACTGTAAAAGATGCATCTGTAAAACTGCTGACAGGACATTTCAAACTGCAGTCAAGGTCAAATGTGACTCTGTCTGTTCTGAAGTTTTGAGCCATGGTGATTTCGTATTTGTAATACTTTCTTCAAGCTGAGAAAAGCAATTTAAAAACCTGGACGTCATCATGATTTAAAGTCTAGGAGCTGAGCAGGAACTCATGGGCGACTCATGGGAGAAACATTACTGTGCATGTTCAGTCAGCAGCATACCGTCTAAGTAAACCCACAAGCTAGAAAACTTTTTGCATATGCCAGCCGAGCAACTCCATTGGACTGAATAGGCGCCATCTTGGCATCCGGTATCTAGTTAATATCAAAATCTATGGTTTTCCCCATGCTGTCCAAAGGTGATTTCTGTCTGCCGTCTACCGTCCGCCTAATTCCATCTAAACACATCATAAGAGGACACATTTATATCAACTGGCCTTTTTCCTTTGGTCGTATCATCATCACTTTAATTCCCTGTTATGACATTTTTCATTGGGTTGTAACTCTGCTTTTACTTTCCCATAAAAAAAAATGACCTGTCACAATGTACAAGGAAGCAATAAACAACCCAGTCGCCATAAGAAATGCTGGCACTGAACATTTCCGCAAACAAAGGATACCATAAGACTTTAATTAATAGCCTAGTCCCTTTTACTAGCCGCCTGTCTCAAATAGAGGCCTGGTCTGGTTTCAAAGCAGTTCATTTTTATACAAGTATTAAAGCGATTTGTTGGCTACCTTAAATTGTGTGTCCTCGATTACCCTGTAAGTTATTCATATTCCTTTAATCTGTAAGGGTCGTCAGATCAAATGAATCCAAGTTGTGAGTATTGTTATAGTAGGATAAAGTGGTGATTTGTCGGTATGCCGGGTGCTGTCTGACAACAGAGAACTACCAAAATGGCTGAATCAAGGCTGGCTTCAGGGGGAGGTGCCTGTCTGACCGTGTGATCAGGACAAAGACAAAGGAAAAGAAGCGGGAAATTTGAAATGCCTGTTTGGGTGCAGCTCTGTTGAAAGCCTTTGTTAATGAGTCTATGTGAATGTGATTTGTGTTGCAAACGGTCTGGATTAGTGCAGAGATTGTTTAGTTGTGTGCAACAATCTGTTTGTGAACAGTATTGGCAAACTAAACACTTAGCTTTGGCAAAGCCAACTAATCAATGACCTAACTGCCAACAATCACAACAATAACTCAGTAAACAGCATTAAATCACATACAAGTTAGACAGTCTTGCTTAGCCTGTAAAGCTGTGATAAGCTATGTCCAGTTGTTACATTACTGATCCTTAAATGGATGGAAGAAAGAGTCACTTGGTAGTGCTGCTTTGTTAGCCATCAGAAGAAGGCTGGGAAGGTGTGGTTTCAGCTGCAGTCTTTGTGGTGTCCTTTGTTCCAAAGGTTCTGATCCAAGGAAGCCGGTTGCTCGGGGCCCTTGAAGAGTTAGATGCTGGGTGCTAACTCACTTAGTTCCTTGTTGCTGTAAAGCTGGTTGCAAACCTTGTGTTTGCAAGAGAGTCTGTGATCAGTTGCCCTCCCTTTAGTGGTTTGGGCTATGGAGCCAGGGTCTAGGCCTCTGGACTGTTCCAGGCCCAACCGGAAAGAGGTCTTAGCTGTTCAACAGCTGGAGCAAGAGAGAGGAGGCTTGGAGGGAGTAGATTTTGTACAGCCTGTGACATCACAGAGTCACATGTCACTGTAAAGGTCTTGTCCAATCAAGTTTTGGGACTTGAGTCTCACTGAGGTGTGAGGTGAGACCTCCTGTGGAGATGGGTGCCACTTAGCTGTCTTTGTTTGAAGACAAAGAGCATGCAGAGGAAAAAGCCTTTAAATTGTCCTGTGAATGATATGAAATGATAAATCATCTGTGGTCCTGTGAATCCCAACAGGTGTCTTGCCCTGCAGCATCTTCTCCACCCAAGGAGTAATTACACAGTCACACACAAGTATTATTAGGGTAAAAAATGTGACACTTTCCAAACCCATATTAAATCAAACCAGCTCCCCTGAAGCTTAAGAATATTCATCAAGATTGTTTTAATTACTTGTTTTGCTCTCTTACCATCCACAGCCAGATCGCTGACAGGGATGCCCTGCAGGTATGACATGTATCCAAAAGCAGAGAAAATGACAAAACCTGCCAGGATGCTGGTGAGGGAGTTGATGATGGCTATAGTCATGGTGTCCCTGTGGGGAGAGTAGATGTTTAACTACTGTGCAGAGATCATTACTGTCACTGCTGAGGGAGAAACTGAGTGTGAGGGTTTTGGCTTATTACTTCAGAATGTTGTTGTTGAAGGAGTTGTAACTGGACATGGCCAAGAGGGAGCCGAAACCGATCCCGATGGAGTTAAAGATCTGAGCTGCAGCGTTCACCCACACCTGCAACACAGAGGGATGATCAGCCAAAACCACTGATCACTGACAGTAACAACCATCAATACTCATGCCAATATCAGTGCTACAGTAAATCTACCAGTATTAACGAATAATACATAAATAAATAAATACCTGCATATATATTGGAATAAATAGATAAATAAATAAATGCAGACGTTGTCATTGACATACACACACAGAAATTTAAGTAAAAAATGTAGAATTGTTTAATGCCCTGTTTAATTATCAACTTGTATTTTATCTATTTATTTCCATTTCCTATTTATTTGGGCATTTGTACTCTTTTATTTATATATTCATTAATTTATTTTAAATTTTCTTTTTACATTCATTTATCCATGTATGTATTTATATATTTGTGAATGTATTCCCATATTTACTTATGCACTTATTTATTTATTCCCATATTTATTTATTTTCAAATTTACTTACACACTTATCTATTAATTTATAATTTATTTTCAAATGTCTTTATATAATTATTTATTCTGTATTTATTTATACATTTATTTATTCCCACATTTACTTATACACTTATCAATTTATTTATTCCCATTTTTATTTATACATTATTTATTTTCAAATGTCTTTATATATTTATATTCATGTATTTATTTATACATTATTTATTTATTCATGTATTTATTTATACACTTTTTTGTTTATTTATTCCCTTTTTTATTTAGACATTTATTTAGTTATTTTCAAAATTCTTTATATATTCTTCATTTATCTATTTATTTATTCCCATATTTACAAATAAACTTATTTATTCATTCATTCCCATCTCTGTATTTATGAATTTCGTAATTTATTTATTCATTTCTGCATTTATTAAGTTATTTGTCGTCCTCCATAGTTAACTGGCTCCCCTGTGTCTGACAGAAGTTCCTTGTCTCTTGTTTCTGTTGTCTCACCTCCACTGAGAGCAGCTTGTCCCATTCCGGCATAATAAAGAATTTTATTCCATCTATAGCTCCTGGAAGCTGCACATTATTGACCAGCAGGGCAATCAGGATAACATACGGGAACAGAGCCGTGAAGTACACAACCTACAGGGACGAACAAGGGTTGTTATTCACTGTCTGTCCACCTGTCTCGCTCCATCCTCTTGTCTTAATTTCTTGCTGTTTTTACTCACCTTGCCTGTTGATTTCACGCCCTTAAAGATGCAAAAGTAAATCAGGATCCAAGCCAGAAGGAGAATGAGTAAAAGCTCCCATCGGAGCACTCCTCCTTCTTCTACTCCACTAGTCTGCTCCAGCATCTTATATCTTCAAAGAAGCCCAAAAAAAAGAGAGAAAATGTCATTAATACTATATTATGATTACATTTCACATTAATCCTGCTACACATTGAAACTGAACACACTAGCCATTAACAAAGTTTCACAATTCTTTCCTATTGTAATAAATGTTTCATTATAATCTGATGGACAGTGGGCAGGTAGGCATTAACTTATGGCATCCCACAGGGTTCCATGTTGGGTATATTAATGTATACTGGTTGAATGAATGAATACTGGTTGCTGTGTCGTCATTATCTGACCACTTATTACTGACATTTTTATCAACCAAACACTATCTGTGTTTATTATTATTAATTTAATTAATATCAATACACTTCAGTTTTCACAGGAAGTTTACCATTTACATTCAGTCTCTTTCAAAATGAACGCACTACGTCTGTACAACACCGCAAAGTTATGCTTTATCCCACAACAACTGATGCACATTGTTGAGTTTAGGCAACAAAAGCAGGTGGTTAGGTTTTGGAAAAAAGGGTTTAAAGCGTTGATCAGTCCGGTTGTTTACACTGAACAGAAATCACAACCAGTATCACACATATTATAAATAATTCATGCATGCCCACATATTCAAATAAGAATAGTTATAATAGTAATAGTAGTCCCGTAACTGCTTATGAAACTAACAGTCCTCCCTGAATTTCAACAAATGAATGGTTTCCAAATGCATGTTATTGCTTTCACTATCATTCACTAAAGGTTGCTTGGCTGACACATCCCATGTCGCTTTAGTTGTTTTAACGTACACTTGCATTCCTTTCCCACATTTATCAGCCAACCACAGTTAAAAAAGTAAATGAGTAAACCAAAACTCAAGGTTTCTCTCCACTTTCTAAACAGCAACATACTCACAATGAAAGATGTGGGTTCTTCTTAAGCATGACACCATTTCATATTGAAAGGCTAATCACAATTTTGGCGCATTACTTTTCGTATGAACAGTGCATGAGGAAAGCTTGGATCAAATGAACCAGATACTCATTTTAAGGTTCTCCATACAGTAATTGCAATGCAGTCTTGAGAAAGCGGAAGTAATTTCCTCGTGGTAAATTGTCTTGGCATCTCAAGAAATCAGCTTTTTGTTTTGTCATGGAATGGAGATAGATTACTCCATTATTATGATTATAAACGAGCCCCTGAAAACACAACTAAAAGCAGGGCAGTCCTTGGCCTCCGTACATACTTGAAGAACTCCTGGCTAGCTGTGGAGGAGAAGCTGCTGTTGGTGGCATGACTGGTACAGTTCGGTGTGTTCCAGGTGTTGTTGCAGCTCTGCCATGGTAGCGGTGCCTGGAAGGAACTGAAGAGATAATAGAGGGCCCAAGTGATGACGATATTGTAGTAGGTGCACATGATGAAGGAGATGGCCACTGATGCTACGCCCACTCCTGAGGAGAAAGAAATAATAATGTCCATTTTTTTCAGTTTGGACACCTTTCAGTGGCTGGAAAAATTACTTAATGCCACGGAGTACCTTTTAACAGAGGGCAGACGTTAGCCAGAGCATGGACAGGCCCTCTCCTCATGTACTGACCCACAGTCAGCTCCATGTAGAGCAGAGGGATCCCCAACACAAACAGCATGAGCAGGTATGGCACCAGGAAGGCACCTAACAGGAAGTGATGGCGAGTCAGATGTCACACACAATTTGCAGGCAAAGGTATGGTAGCCCAGAACAGCTGTGCTCGCGATTATTTTTTTAATGCTAAATCTCAATATCACCACTTAACTACTGAGTCATCTCAAGAAAAATAGCGGCACTGTGCGTTGTTATCCCTGTGTCAGAATGGGTTTTTTCCGGGTAATCTGGCTTCCTCCCTCAATCCAAAGACATGCAGGTTAATTGGTGACTCTAAATTGTCTGTAGGTTTGAATGTGAGTGTGAATGGTTGTCTGTCTCTATGTGTCAGCCCTGTGATAGTATGGTGACCTGCCCAGGTTTAGGAGTACCCATTACTGATCAACGCATCAGATGGTACTTCAATTAAGGTTTAACAAAGGCAGAGATTGCATTAAGTCTTTCTGTCCAACAGTCATGACTGTGATCTTGAAGGCTGAAACTATGAAGAGGAAGAGTACCTTTTGACAGAGGGCAGTTGGTTAACGGGTAACCACAGGAATATGGCTCGGCTCATGGACTTAACATTGTAATGAAGTCACAGATTTTTGAATCGCTTTCCTCAGCTCCAGGAAAGTTTTACACATATCCTTTTTACACAGAACCTCCATAGATCAAAAATTCAGAATAGAAAAAGTCATAATTGACTTTGTTTTCAGTTTAAGGCATCCTGTCAACAGTTTTACAGACATCTCTTTTACAGTGGTGGCCTATGGGGAAAATGCTTTTTGTGCACAGCCTCCAGGTGACCCTGGCTGGTAAGCGCCTCAATTTTAAGCCGCAAAACCCTTTTAGCATCGTTAAATTAACTGTTAGCTCTGTTAGCACCGTTAGCAGTGTTAAAAGTGGTGGCTTCACCAAGGCTTCATATCACAAAATATTAAAATGTCACCACCTCTAAATGGATACTGCTTTGCAGTGCGGTACTAAAGCTAACTGAGTTGCCGGATCAAAAGAAAGGCCTCTTGTATTTCATGTCATTTTGCATTTTTATTTTCTCAAAAATTAACCTGTCAGTCACCGGTTAATGGGTGTCTAGCTACTGAAAGCAAAATTAACATAAACTAACACCCATAATCCATAATCATCCAGTGATTTTCCCTGTGATAAATTATTTCAATATCTCAAGAAATTGGTGTTTAGTTTTCCCCAGAATCAACATAAGTTAACCCTTTGTCACAAGAGAATAAGCTGTATTATCTTGAGATGACAGTATGTAAAATTCATTATTGCAAACTGTAGCTGTTCTCGACTTCTGTACAAATACAGTGTTATGGTGTCCTCTAATATTTAGCTTTTGCGAATGTCTGTTCTTTCATTGCCCTCCTCATATTATATCTCTGTATAGTCAGCTGCGGTGTCTCTCCATTTTTTTTTTATTGTAAACCAATGTTTCTTCAAACTGTACAAGCTGAATTTCAGAGTACAGTATGCAACACATACAGGCTGCTTACATGAAATGCACATTAAGGTAAGTTCAGAACATTTTCAAGTACAGTCAGCATCACTACAGGACAAAGAGCTCACTAACAGCACAGTTTGTAAACCTTTGGACTCCACATTGAGACCCAGTGTATATGTACAATATAAGCACAGAGGTTGGTTTGGTTTCATAATTTTGTTAAGGGGGAAATGTCAGCTTTGTGTCTCACCTCCTCCACTCCTGTAGCAGAGATAAGGGAACCTCCAAACGTTGCCGAGACCCACAGCACAGCCGATGCCAGCCAGGGTGAACTCTATCTGCCTGCTCCATGTTGGTCTGTCGCGTTGTTGCTCCATGTCTGCTCCCAGTGTCACCACTCGTCGCTTCTCTGGGCCCAAACTCCGTAGAGAGGTTGACTGGAAATACAGCAACTCTGGGTGATAACACCCTCTGTTTTATCATCTGTAATGATTAGCTCAGCAGCTCTGACGGTCATAAAGCAGGAAATGTCAGTTAGGTGTTACCATATTTTAGTGCTGAATAATGAGTGCGCAAGGGTTAAAGATTTTTTAATCTCATTTTGAAGTGGAAATACTTTAAATATATATATTTTAACAGTTATTATCTACTGAGTTAGGAAGCAAGAAAAAACACACGACATAACTATGAAATCTTTTTTTTTGTAATGAAAAAATATGACTTTAAATATTCTAATATATTTTTACCATTTCATGGGTTCCTCAGGCTTTGCCTCTGTGACACCAATAACTTAACAGCAGTGAGAAAGCTCAGAGATATCTCTTGAGTGTTTTACAACTTTTATGATACACACGAGCCACACATGAAATTAGTGTCCTGAGCAACACGTGTTGAAACACAGATTTCAGGCGGGGTCATCACTGTCAAAGAAATCCCATGCCTACAGCGATAACCTTTATGATAAGCACAGCTACGTGAGGCTCATGGCTCTTTAAATGTGTAACCTTGAAGAAAAAACACACAGCAGTTTTCTAAAGAGCTTTCATCAATCAGTCTTCTTTGTTTGCACTTTTCTTTTTAATTAGGCCTACGTCCCAGTTGGATATTTATTGATTTCCTGTATTGTTTAATATCACTCAGTGGAGGAACAACATGATCATCACATTGACATTTTAGGCAAGGCAAGGCAGCTTTATTTGCATGGCACATTTCATACACCAGGGCAAGTGCTTTACGGAGCATTAAAATACAAAACATAATAAAGGATACTGATTTACAGTAAAAGAGTAAAGAGAAATGACATCCTTTCCCCGTCTGACTTCATTATCAACCTGCGTTAGAAAATAGCTCGTTATAAAATAAACTTGGCAATATACCTAAAAATATGTATTTAGTCATTAGGGCTGACGAGTGGAGGGTTAGCTGGGAAACATCACATTTATTCACTTTACATGGAGCTACAGTTAATACTGAATTATGTTAAATGTTTGCCGAATGTGTTAGTATCTCTTAATAAGTCATCATAAATCATAAAGCATCTTTAGAAGGAGCAGATGTTTACCTTAAGCTAACTCTGGACATGTCAGTGAAGTTTCTTCCTTAAGACTCACAGGTATTAGAAAGCCATGTATTCAGTGCAAGTAGGCGGCTGAATTTATTTATCGTTCTGTGAATAGTTGGGAGAGGCTCACTGATAAATGATTGTACTTCCAGCTGGTTAAGTCTGTTAAAAATTTTAGAAAAATTTCCTGGTGGCAACAGCTTGCACGATAACATGTTGGATTGCAGGGTGGTGTAATAGTAACCTTAAAGAAAAGTCAATTGATTTATTGTGCTATTCCAACTAGATGTTGTCATGTTGTCGTGTTAACATGATAATTGGACTGACATTGTGCTAAATCAAATTTCTCAAAGTCGGACTGATGCACACCCACTCAATCAGACCCAAACTATGCTAGGCACTCTGATGCTCAGTTTCCAACCTGGGCTTTGACCCGGAAGTCGAATAGCAATAAATGCGTAACAGAGGAAGAAGCAGGTAACAACATGCCCAAATCTACATCCAGAGTGAGCCCGGTCTGGAAAGTTGTTGAAATCTGGCACGTGGGCAGCGAGAAGCCAATGAGAAAAGACGTCCTTTGATGTCGGTGTGATATACCAGTGGTTGCTGTTATAGAACTTGGACTTTCACCCAGGAGAGTGGTGTTCGCAGCCTGTAAGATTCTAAAGCCGAACCCTGTTCTTTCTTTTTAAACCTAACCACGTGTTTTTGTTGCCTTAACCCAAACTACATTTTATTTTGTTGTTGTAGGAAAAACAATGTTGTATCAACATAGTGCATTTATTTTGAAAGAGACTGTATGTAGATGTTAAATTTCCTGTGAAAACGGAAGTGTATCTTGAGAAAAGACAAAGTATGTGACAGGCAGAAGTTGACCCGGTGTCCCAGAACGTCAGCAACCAATACACCCAGGGTACCTTGAACGTCGTATGTGGATGTGGAAAGTCCATGACCAAAAAATGTGACAAAGGCGGAGTGAGAATGTGTTGCCAGAGCTGTGTATTTTTGGACGGACAAATGTACAGAGATGTAAAGTTGTCCACCATGGTGCCACTAGCTAACCATAGCTAACTTGTTTGTTGAGTGTTTGGTCTGTGACATAGTAGGTCAACCGGAAAAAGGTCCAATGCTAACAAGCTGAAAGGTGGCATATCACCATCTATCGTAGCGGAGGGACGAGGACAGTTGTCCAATTAAATGGCCTAGTCGAGCTATAACTGTAGCTCGACTTAACTGTGCATGTAAACATACTGACTGACCAGTGCACTCTGATAGTGGCATGTGATTATCCTGTCATTATTTACAGCATTGATAGTACCGTCTCCCACAAGGAAGATATCGCTCCTTCACCTCTGGCACAAATTCTTTGTCCTTGGGTGCATTGTGCTTCTTTAGTATGCCGGTATTAATTTCACATTTCCCCTTATGAATGAGATCATTTTTTAATCCCTGCTGCCCATTCATAAAATTACCTTCTGGCTCATAAAACAGTGGTTTATATTTGTTTTTGAGTCCTATGCCTGGGGATGCTGTATTTTTTTCGGGAAAGTCACTGTATCATCCAGGTTTAGGATATTGTGAGACAGCATCA
This sequence comes from Epinephelus cyanopodus, assembly GCA_026686955.1. Taxonomy (NCBI): domain Eukaryota; kingdom Metazoa; phylum Chordata; class Actinopteri; order Perciformes; family Serranidae; genus Epinephelus; species Epinephelus cyanopodus. The sequence goes on from CM048924.1 coordinate 20,141,337, forward strand.
TGGTTAACACTACTTTGATTATTGGTAGCATTCTGGTTAGCCACAAACTTAGCTGTCTTACCACTGATTGCTATGGAGTCTTCTCTGAGCTTCCAGTGTAAAAATCCTCGTCTGTGGCACAGCGATTTCCTGGAAATATTTCTGACAGTTTTGACATGATGAGCCTGTTGTGGATTTTGCAGGATTCAACACACTCTTGTCACACAGATTTTGTTCATACTGCAGTTCCCAGTGGTCTTCCCCAACCATGGCTTGGTGTATATGTCAATATATGTAGTTTCTTCAGAAGACAGAGACAATGTGACCCGACTGAAATCTTTAAGTGACCCATTAGTTTTTGCCGATTCATAATTTTTGAGTTTTGAATTTTCACCAGTAGTCGAAAATGCTAAATACTAACAATAATGTCAGTCATCGCCAAGAGTTCTTATCTTATTTGAGCCACAAAGAATTTCAGGAACTTTCAAGAGGCAGATTGATTGTAATGTCTTTTATGAAGAAAAGCAGAAAACAAAGATGTGTTTGTTATTTAGCTTGTGCAGGAGAGTTTGTGTAGCATGCTGGGCATGGGACTCTTTAGTGGTTTGTCTCTGTGGGCCACCTGCTGGATAGATTGGGACCATCAGACTACTGCTGGGAACCTGCATGCCTAAGTGTCCTTGAGGAAGATATTGAACCCCAATTTGCGCCTGGTGGCTATTCAATTGGTGTGTGTGTGTGTGTGTGTGTGTGTGTGTGTGTGTGTGTGTGTGTGTGTGTGTGTGCGTGTGTTAAAAAAGTGAGTAGCAGATGGCACCTTGTAAATGCAGGTACATCCATCTATTTACCATTTGTTATTAGTTACAGATATTTGATTTTATCCAAAATACAATCATGGACCAGCTATTATTGATAAGAAGACATCTTGACTATTACGTGCAGGAATCCATCCCCTCATTTCAACCTGTAGACACCTACTGATGTCATCGTGGTTTGCACTTCAGGCCAAGGAAAACCTGCTATTCTTTTGGTTCCAGCTGGGAGTCAACTTTTCAGCTTCTTAACCAATTTATTTTTGGTTGAAACTCTCTGAATGGTGTAAAATTAGGTGCCAGAGTCAGAATAGAACCCATTTTGTGTTGTCAGCAACAAACACGCCCAGGGTACCTTGCACGTCGTATCAGGATGTGAAAGGAATATGACCAAAAGTATGTCTTCTTTAGTGTATAATCACCTGAAAATAAGAATCAATAAGTTTTTTTCCTTCTACAACAAACACACATAGTTGGATTTAGGCCACAAAAGCAAGTGGTTGGGTTCAGGAAAAAAGAGAAGTGTTTGGCTTTATAGTCTCGCAGGACACGAACAAGGCTCTCTTGGGTCTCAGGAAGTCGGTGTTTGTTGGACCATCCACTACCCCTCACTCCTTGGTTTCTTATGCCGCAAGTCACTGCCCAGTGCCGGATTTCGACTTCGGAATGACACCGGGCTTGGATTTTAATTATTAGTGACAAAAGGTGAGCACACATTAGCAGGTGCTAGGCTAGCCAGCCATCTCCAACGTGCCAAACAGAGTCAGAGAAACACAGATTTATAACTTGAAATTGGTTTATTCAGTGTTTTACCGGTTTAAATTACCTGGTCTGTTTGTTTTGGAGAAGAAGAGACCTCTGCGGATAATTCCACTTCCTGTATAAACCTGAACAATGAATGCTGAAGGAATTCCAACCAGGAGATGGTCCAGCTGGTTGCAATCTGCAGTCCTCCCTGCTAGATACCACTAAATCCCCTAAATCACGCACTGGACCTTTAAGGTACTGTGACAACCTTGCCAGAGGCTGTGGTGTAGAAAATTTACATGCTGGTTGCAGAGGGCCAGTATGGTTGTGGTCCGGGTCTGTTCCTGCCCTGGAGCCTGTCTTATCCTTCAAGCATCTGTCAGCCACATGGAAAACATGACATCACAAGGGCACAGATATGGTGTAGATTAAAAACTGTATACTAACAAAGGCTGTAGTAAACTCAAAATAAAATATCACATCATTATGAAACATTAAAGAAAAATAACTATCGTGTATCACCTCACAGATTTATCTGAGAGAGCATTGTCTGAGAGTTTTTTCCTTATCCGCTGTGAGAGTCCAAGGACACAGGGATGTCGTACGCTGTAAAGCCCTCTGAGTCAAATTGTGATTTGTGATATTGGGCTTTATATAAAAATTGAAAAACTGAATTATAGTGTAAAATCATCTGCCTGATGAAGGCCAGTCCAGTACTTTGACTCTGCCAAGGTCAGGAGCCTCAGCGTGGATCAGTTTGTTGATTTCTGTGGATCTGTCACCAAACCACTCCTACTTCATTGTGCATGCAAAGGGAACTGCTATCATCATGATAGTGGCATTGTTTGACATTTCGCAATTCCCCAGAAAGTAGTCATGCACGTTTATTTTGATTATAGTGTTGGCAAATGGCTACCGCATGGGCAGGATGTGCCACGCCTTTTCTGCAGCGCTACTACAGCCAAAAGAACTTTTAGTAATGAAGGTTTTTAAAACATAGGATGTGAATGCACTCATTTTCTACAAAGAAAATAAGTACAGATATTTTTTTAGCAGCCTTAGAAATGAGTAAAAACATTTAATGCTTTCAAATGTACCAAACAGAGATCTGATCTGCTTGCTGTCGTGGAGAATCAAGGAATAGGATAAAGAGGAGTTGCATATTTAAAACTCTGAATTTTATTTGCACATATTATTGCACAACTCTAAGTAAGGCACATCTTCCGGCTGCGGTAGCGACACAGAGATATTAAAACTGTTCTTATCACAGTAATCTATGACCATCAAATGACAAACACCACGTGATCGGGTCAGAAAACACATGACTGCATTCCAAACACACACGTCTCTGTGAGGAAAATCACAGGGGTTCATGTTTAGGTTACTTTCGTGAGAGGAAATTTAACCAGCCACGCCTATTTTATTATTATGGAATCGTATCCCTCTGCGGCGAAGGAGGGGCAGAATGGAGGGGAGGGGTATCTGAGCAGCTCCGTCAAGTGGCGGCAAAACATCAACGAGAAAAGATGCTTTCATACCTTCAAAATAAAATCAAAATCATGGACAGTTTTTCTCAGTCCTCAAAATGTCCTGGGAAGATCCAACCATTGAAATTTTAAAAAACAGTCAGGTAGCCAAAATGACCTGGCCCAGAATTGGCCTAAACTCGGCATGCTAGATGAAATCAGCCAGGCTGCATTCGGTAGCCTGACTTGGCTGAGACTGCGCACGAATGATGCCCCAGAATCGGGCCGAATCTGGCTGTGACACTGCCATCACTGGGCCTTTATCACAGCAGCCACTACAGTTAATTCAAAATGCAGCTGCAGCACTCTCACTGGAAATAACAAGTCTGAACACGTTACACCTGTTCTTAGATCTCTGCATTGGTTACCTGTTCAAACCAGAATCGATTTTAAAATTTTATAGATAGTATACAAAGCTCTAAATGGCCTTGCTCCTCAGTATATAAAAGACATGCTGATTGGATACAAACCAGCAAGAACTCTCAGGTCCACAGGCAGTGGTCTTTTAACCATCCCACGTACTAACTCTAAAGCAGGCTGAGACTGGGTATGAATTGGGCCAAATCAGCTGGCCAGGTTCTGGCTGTCGACACTGTCATCACTAGGCTGTTATTAGAAATGCCCTGGCCCAGCATCGCCGAAACCCGGCATGCTGCATGAAATTAGCCGGGCCGCATCCGATTGCTTGACTCGGCTGAGACTCGGTATGAATGATGCCCCATAATTGGCCCTATTCCAGCTGCCAACACTGCCATCACCGGGGACCACACCTTTGTATATATACTATATCCTTTATATTTATACTGTACAATTTCCTGCTTGTATCTTGTGCGGTTATATTAATTTTCTAGTTATGCTACACCATGTGTGTATTACAGCTATAGGTGCAATTCTTTTGTGCACTAATCCATCAAGAACATGTCTAGTGTTCTAGTCTTTTTTTGTATTATTTTGTATTTTTTATCTAGTTTTTTTTATCTTTTAATCTTTTCATATCACTTAGTCTCTTTTTCCTTTGCTTTGACTCTTGAACTGCTGCAGCAAACACTGATCATTAAAGTTTGCCAATGCACATTTCTGCAAAACTGATTATGTTGCTTTTCAGTTGAATAGTCGTTCTCTCCAGAACATGTATGAATTATTTCATTGTGTAATCCATCGCATGCACATTACCAGGAATATATATCCAGAATATCTATATCTATATCAAGATATATATTCAAGTACGGAACAACTGAGACACTTCGTTTGTTATATTATTGATCTACAGTACAAGTTTTTCCACATGACTGTTACAAGAAATGAGGCAAGTACTGAGAAAAACATGTTCATGAACAATACTTTTATTTTGAAAGTCATAAGCGGAAGCGTCGCGTCGAGAAACAGTCGGTTTGCCGTACTCGGTGCTCGACCCCCCACAGGAGCCATCGATTATTGAGTGTTGGTGGAAAAAAACGGGAGAAAACAGAGTTTATAAGTGAAATTAGTTTTATACGCGTCGAGTAGGTTGGATACGTGTCTTTTTTTTCTGTCGGTAACATGGGGAACTGCCACACCGTCGGACCAAACGAGGCCCTTGTGGTTTCAGGTAACGTAAACGCTTTTTGGACGATGTGTAGCTGCGAGCTCCTTCCTGGCACGATGAAGTGTTCATGGAGACAAACCTAGAAAATAACCAAAGCACTGTCCTAACCTTTATTCGACGTGTAACATAACGTTATATATTTTAAACAGCAGGTCAGAAGGTAGCATTACGTGTAACCCACAACAAACCAAATGTGTTAGTTAACGTTTAGTAATTGACGTTAACAGGTCCGCCGTGCCAAACCTCGTGAGAGAAAAATCCACGTTTCCCCCCTAAATGTTAAAGGTTCATTTGTCTGGTAAATCCATCGTTTTTTTGGCTTTAAATGGCATTTGAGAGTCGAGTCGTGATATCCGTCATACCACACCGTCTTTCATGCGCTTCCCCTCAGAAAAAAATGTTATATTGCCTATACATCCACCTATTTTCTCTTTTAATATTCCTCTGTAGTGTATTAATGCGTGTCCAGGTGTTCTCTGCATCTCAGTGGTTGGATTGGTTTTGCCTCCGCATCTGTTTTTATTTTGGTGTCGAAGTGCAGTGTTTTGCTCATTAAACTGTTTTCACTTCGGTATTTTGTTATGATAAAGCAGCCACTGGAGGAAGCTGGGCTAATCAGTTTATTTTATGTCTATCTTGTCTTGAACAGACATGGTAGGATACATAATGTCTCTGCCGCAGAAGGACTACAGCTACATTAATTAAATTACAGGGGGAAACGCTGATATATGCTCCTGGGTCCACACACCCATCAGCTCGGACTTAAAACAGTACATGGAAGACTTTTCCTAATGTCAGGGCCCTCCCCATTTAAAAACTCAGAGACTGGCTTTGGATTTAATTTTACTCAAAATAATCTTAAATGTCCGTGAAACTAATGACTCATATCACAATGACTGGTCACAACACTTGCCTCATACAGTGTCAGCAATTTCTGTGTTGTCCAGTCATTGTTAAAGGTCCAGTATGTAAGATTTAGGGGGTTTAGTGGCATCTAGTGGTGAGGATTGCAAATGGCAACCAGCTGAAATGTCTCCCGGTTAGAATTCCATCAGCGGTCATTGTACAGGAGGTTATTACGAGGGATTTTTTGCTAAGATCCGATATGCCAATATGTAACCACTCATTTGACCGATATGGATTTGATATACAGACTTTTTCCCCTGCTGATCTGTAGTGATCATCAAGTGTCTTTTGTAGTGGAATTGACGTCATATTATACATGCATAGTCTTGTCATGATGGCCCACCAGCACATGGAGACATGAAATACACGACTTTTAATTATATTTAATATTCATGCGCCGGCACTATCCACTAAGCTACCGACGCCCCGTCCAGGAGGTTTTTAGCACAAGTTTATTTATCCGCAGATGTCTCCTCCTCTCCAAAGCAAACAGACCCACTCAGTACGTTTACATGCAGCTTTAGAAAATCAAATTATTGGCTTAGTCTGACTGAAACCGGACTTTTGAATGTAAACCGCTTAGCTTAGTCAGACTGAAATTGGACTATCCGCAGCTCGACTAGGGATGTCACGATTACTTGATTTCACTATTAACCGCGATTTTAAACGCCACGGTTATTATTCGTAAAGATTCCTCAACACCGTTACTCTCCAAAGATTATGCCGGGACACGGAACCATATACAGTAGGTCAGCGCAACTCGCACGGAACAAAAGCAAAGTTACACAAGCGGCATCTCCGAGTGATGAAGTATGGATGACGAAGTGCGGGATTTCACAAATGCTCGTCGTTTATTTTTACATCAACTTAAAAACACTCCAAGCTTACCAGGCCCGGTTGTATGGCTACTGCGTTGTCATACATGAACAAAATAGTCGCCACACGTACTTTAAACCATCACTGATGTGTTGAGAGATAAAAGAAAAAGCAGGAGCACATAAGTGTACGTCCGACCAGCGTTTGTTGTGCTCAACAGATTCAAATCATAACAGGCGCTGCTTGATGACGTTGCTGCTAGGTGACACAGTATGCACCATGTTAAAGGCACATTTCATATATTCGACTGTTACAAGTTCAAATCCTTTTTTTAGTCGTCAAACTGTTTCAGTGTCAGTGTGCAATGTGGAAGATATACGTAATGTCTTCTCAAGGTCCTCAGTCAGTGAACATTTAGCAGTAGTATTACCTGCTTTTGCTTCCTCCCATCTGTGTTGAGTAAATGTTGGACTTATCCTTCCAGCACGATGTCTGTTTCATTTATTATTAACACTGCACGAGATATGCTCTCAATTTATTTGTGTAATTGTAATTTAAAGAGAACAAAAAGACACGCACATCCTAGAAAAAAATTAGACTCCTGGACCACAAAGAGGCATGTAGTAAAATTAAAGTCCGCACACTACTTTTTGGTTACTTTTCTTTGTTGCTATATTATATTTGTTATGTTGGCATGTAGATAAATGAAACTTAAATATCTTTAAGGAGTGTTCATGTGATTTTACACATTCATAGTGTGAAATTAATTATTGCATTTCAAATTAGTGTATTTCCAATGCTGCTCGTCAAAGCGGGGCTGCTAACTATTATGGCCGCCACGAAAACACGAATGGCCCCATCTAGAGTGAGTGTTTGGTTTATCTGCTCTGGGTCACTGTAGAAACATGGGGGTGAAACCTGAATGAAAACCCACTTCCTGTGTATGTATGAATGGGTTATTCTAAGGTAACAAAAACACAGCAGTTATTATTTTCAGGTGATTAAACACTAAAGAAAATATACTTACTATATTATATTCCATTTTTGCCAATATATCCCCTAAATCCTTCACACTGGACCTGCTGTTAATAGTCTTAAATTTGAATTTCTGAGGTCGTTATTCCAAAAGATAGTATCTAATTTAATTTAAGCATCTTTGAATTTATTTTTGTCAAAATGGCTCATGTCCTTTGTGTGAAGTCCACGTTTTTTATGTTACAAATCCTTAAACCTACTACTATACTACCTGTTGACAAAATAAAGATTAAACTAACCCACTTAAATAACCATATTACTACATAAAACCTACCTCTGCATTAATGCTATGTATTCTCCCCTTGAACTTTACTGCAATGCTTGAATAGGAAAACAATTATGTGGCCAAAAAAATCTGTCTTAAATTTGGTGGAAAAGCACCAAATTTAAGTGTGTCACTAGTGTCTATGTTGTCAAGTTGTAGTAAATTCAGAGCTATTTGTCATGTCGCTGCATTCTCTATTGATCTGATATTAGATCCCTGGTGGACCTTGGACAGTCTTTTAGGAACCACTGATCTCTGCCTTGTTGAAAACCTTGCCATAGTTTTATAAATGTGGTTTGGCAATGTGTAGTGCATAAAATGTTTCCAGCAGCGTTCTGTAACTGAATCTGTTAGGGCAGTTTTCCTGTCTAATCCACTTGCAATGAACGAAAAAGAGAAACAGCTTTGGGGTTTTCCATTGTGAACACAATTTGAAGAGCGTGTCAGTTACTACATAAAGGATTGGGAGCAGAGGCGAGTGGGCGTGTTCTGCACATCCTGATTCGTAGAATGATACTACAATTGTGTAAAAAAACACAGGTCTCTGTAATTATTTTTTATAAGATTGGGTGCCACAGTTCAATTTCCTTTTTAGGCCAAAGGCACCAACACTTTATTTGCATGTTTTAATTAAAGACATTTGTCATTTTTTACTAACAAAACCCATAAAGGAAACTACAGCTGATGGCAGGATTGTTTAGCTCTTGTAAATTCTCATTCATTTCTATGGAGCCCCTTCCCCCTCCGCTGTGGAGTGAATGCAGTCAGGAATCTCAGATATGCCGATGGTAGACTGGACAGGCTGTGGGGTGTTGCCTCAGGCCTTTCTATAGGTCCTCAGCCTCTTACCAGTGTGGTTGGTGATGGCATTCGGCAGAAGTCACGTGGGTGTTTATAGTAAAAGCCGCTCCCGCCCACATTCCTTCATTAAAACAGCATCTGTATGAGGTAGATTATGTTGTAATGGAGCATGTCCAAAAATATATTTTCATCAAGACACTCTGCACGTGTTCATCCTCTGTTTCAACATTTCAAGAAAGCAAAAACTGAAATCAAGAGTTGATTGATTTAAAAATTCAGTTCCATTATAAGCACTTCACGTTAAATTTGCTTGATGTAAAAAGACAGAGGGAAATGTGGCAACATTTAGACTCACATGACAAGTCTGGCTCAATAGTTCATCGTGGGGAGCTCATGAGAGTGTGTCTCCCATGAACTCTCAAGTGCCATTTTCCTGGTCCGTACATTATAATGCTACTGTTTCCTGTGGGATATTGTTCAGTCACGCCAGGAAAATGCATTATTTGTACAACAGGAAACACAAGAAGCCACTGTGTCAGAGTCAGATTTCTTCTTTATAGACTTAACAGAAGAGTCTTTCAACAGTAACCTTGTTGATGGAAATGTAAAAAACACATCAACAGTGTGTGGGTGAGATGTGGGTCAATATGTCCTGCTGGTTGTTGGGGGTAGTGTGTGTCAGTAAAGATAGTCCAGCTCCTCCCCCTCCTCTGTCTGTCAGTTAACATGTGACAGCTGGGAATTTCACACCAATCACTCCAGATTACATTATCAAACAGAGGCCAGTGGCTGCTAACTTACATCTGGAAAGATCTCACCTAAAACTGTCGTAACTATCACTTCTACAGTGCCATTTGGGAAGGAAATGGCACATGAAATAGGATGTTTCTGTAGTGGTCTGCGTGTAATGTGCCTACAGGAAATCAAAAAGTGTGTGTGGTGTATTGTGTAGAGAGTTGGATTTGTTTTAAGTGTTAATTTGTTTAAAGTTGAAAAAGACAAGTTGTTTGGTTTTTTTTTGCTTTGATCATTACAAAGCAAATACTGATTGCACAATATAATAGCTAAAGACTAATGAGACCATTGGCATTTAGATTGGTTCTCTATCCACCTTATTCCTAGCCCCCATGTTACCTTGTATGAATTATGGGTGCAACTTCCAGCGTTGAACCGAAACTGGCGATTTCCAATGGTAACAGTTTGTTTACAGTGCTCTATTCTTCTTTACAAGAGCAATTGGTCCACAAAACGTGGAACACACCACCTGTTAAAGCTCAAACGGGATTTTGTGATCATACCTCTGCCATCTCTGACAGCCATCTCAAATCTTTGTTGTTGTTGTTTTTTTCTTTTCAACCAAGCAGGCTAGCAATTAGCTTGCCTTGCTCCGTTAAAATATTGTTAACTTTATCATGGCCCGAGCTAGCTTTAGCTTAAGCTAAAGCTGATTTTTGATTTCTGATGACCTATTAAGAGATACTAACACATTCTGCAAACATTTAACGTATTTCAGTATTAAAGGGGCAATAAACGAAATTCATCATTTCTAGACTGAAGGAAATAAAAAATTGCTATGTGAAGAACTAGAGGTGTAGTTTCATCTGGAGTATAGCTTGACCTCACACAACCTCTCTCTGTGTTGATCTCCAGCCCCTTGTTTAAGCCGGTCCGGCAGCGCGTTAGCAGAGGTAGATGGAGGTGTGGCTCATGACACACTGTGGTCTACAGGCAGTGCACAACAGCAAACCTAGCGGTGAAACGATTTCACTTTTTGCCCCTTTAACTGTAGCTCCATGTAAAGTGAATAAATGTGATGTTTCCCAGCAGTTTACATGTTTTTTAACTTCTGATTTATCAAAAAACTGAAACATGAAGCTGAATTTACAGGCAGACTTCAGTAATGGTAATATAAAGAAGTAGTAAAAGAAATAACTTTTGGCATTCATTTTTTTATATTTCCAGGTTTTACATTGGTAAAACTTTACTTGAGCAGAGAAGAGTGATTTGAACATTTCTGATGTCACCACAATGGGAAAAACCATTTACAGTTTATTAAGAACATGCAGGTAATAATGCAATAATCCAGCAGTGTTTGAGTGTGAGAGTAACACCGTACCAAAGATTGGAAGTGGCACCGGAAAGCAGAGATGAGGTGCCTGCACATAGAGTAGCAGGAGCAAACATTGTGGCCACCGTGGTTGGAAAGTGTTTTTAAGACTTTCTGAACAGCACATGATCTTTCTCCTGAGAAAGCCGCTTGCAGAAAATGAGAATTGGGTCACTGGCTGAGAGTTCTTTCTCAAGAATACCTCTATGCTAGTTTAGGTTTAAAGCCAAATCACCTGCTACAGTTACATATAGACCTATGTATTGGATGTATTATTATAAATTTATTCTTTCCAGTGATCCGTATGAACTTGAGTGCCTTTGTACATGCACTTCTGTGAAGTGCTGTAAAGTTTAACTGATTCAAAACGCACCCAAAACACATTAAGCATGGCTCAATAGAGACAATTTCAAACACAAGTACACGAATCAGCTTCACTATAACTCGCAGTATGGTTGTGCCGATGGGGGATCCGATGCCTCCGCCCGCTCGACACTAACGTGCATGTCACAGAGCGGTGAACAAACCAAACAACACAGTGTCAGGAGAAAATGAAAAGATATGCCATCTATGTAAAGTCATCTTGCTAATTAAGGAGCCATTACATGTTCAAGAGTTTTATAAAGCTGCTCAAACGCCAGGGAGAGGCTATAAGTGAACCTTTCAGACACACAGGGCAGGCTCTCCAAGGAAGAAGGAGGTGTCCTCTCCTCTCTTTGCCACGGCGACGCGTAATGACTGCAACCCCTAATTTTAGATTGCACGCCGGTGTCCCAGAAACAAAAGAGGCGTGACGGTGTGACCTGTCAGTCAACAGCGACGGCCTCTAGTGTGACTAGGGCTGGAGGTAACCGATTATTTTTAAAACGATTAATCGGGCGATTATTTTATCGATTAATCGATTAATCTAACGATTAATTGGACGATTAGTCTAACGATTATTTTTCTGTTGTTCGATTAATAAAAACCATGATGCATCTCAAATAAATACAAAACAATTCTTAATACTAATATGGTTTTATTAAATGCTTTTGCACAGCAAAATAAAATAATATAAATAAAATTATACAAAATAAAAAGGCCAGCCAGTTTACTCTCAAAGACTCTTCCTGTGCAAAATTACAAAATGATTAAAAAAAAAAATGCAGTGCAAAAACAAACACTGAAATTTCTCAACTGTAACTGTCTGAGCTCAAACTGCAATTCACTACTCTACACCATTACTGTGGAGGAATGTGAGCATGTCCACATGCTCTTTGGTGAGGCTTGCCCTTTTTTTGTTAACAATGTTCCCTGCTGCTGAGAACAGACGTTCCGATGGTGTGGATGTCGCAGGGACAGCCAGATAAGATCTCGCCACAACAGCCAGGCTGGGGAACTTTGTTTCATTTTCTTTCCACCATTGGAGTGGGTTTTTGTCCTTTGGAATGGGCTTTTCCCCAAAGTACATAAGCACCTCATTCCTGACAGCTTCTTCCCTCTGGTCAATGGCCGGGTCTTCACCTTCCAGCTCCTCTTCTTCATCTGACCCAAGTAATGTGTCAAGGACAGACTTTGGCTCCTGTCTTCTTGAGTGACCTAGCTGGCCACTGGGGGAGTTGGGCTCTTTCCTCACTTGCACTCGGCTGGCATCAAGTGCAAGGGTCTGAAGTTGGATTTTCACCTTCAGGATGTCGCCTGTAGACAGGAACTTGAGTTTTCGGAATCTTGGATCAAGTGCCGTGGCACAGATGGACACATTGTTCCCGTCTTCGTCATATGTAGTCTCATCCTTCCATCTGAAAAATAATGGATTTCATTTGTACACTTTGAATCAAAGAAATCCAAAGTGCTTCAAGAGAAAGATAACAGTAGAATCAATAGCTCTACATGATAGAATCACAATAGGAAAACATTGAAAGATGCTAGCTCGGAAAGTTTAATTCAAATATTCAGTTAGTTCACTGTAAAAGATTTAAAGAGCTGTATAATTAAACTAACCTTGAAGCAATCTCTGCAGCGGCTGCAGTTTGGAAGGTGGTCATTGGAGCAGACTCAAAGGCTGTCTGTGTGGCCTTCTGTAGGCCTTTCACCAGCGGAGGCAGGACAGAGATTGTGACGTATGTCTCTCCACTCAGGAAGACAGTGGCCTGCTCGAAGGGCTCGAGTGCTTGATGTAGGTTCTCCAGGATGCTCCATTGGTCAGCTTTCATATCCAGGTAGTGCTTTGCTGCCTTGGTGACCTCTGGGTCTGAAAGGGTTGCAGTTACAGGCCACCGCTGCTCAAGAAGGCGTTTGATCATGTAAAAAGAACTATTCCACCTGATGGATACATCCTGGGACAGCTTGTGTTGAGGTGTGCCCATTTGCTCTTGTTTAAGTTTCAGCTTCGAGGTGGCGACTTCGCTGCTATGGAAGTATGTGACGAGGCTCCTTGCTGCCCCAAGTGCCTTGTTGATTTGGGGTTCTTTAAGTGCATGGTTGACAATCAACTGGGTGGTATGGCCAGCACATCGGAGTGAGGAAACACCATGCTTCTCCTCAAGGACTCTAAGGGCTTTCACAACATTCGCTGCATTGTCGTGAACAATCGCCAGGACATCATCATTGAGAGAAAAGTCAAACTTCTCAGCAACCTCCTCAATCCAGAGAGCGATGTTGTCACCAGTGTGTCTGTCCTCAAGGGGCAATGTGCAGAGAACAAATGAGACCATCTCCCAGTTTTCGTTAATGTAGTGGCAGGTCACTCCGAGGTATGCCTCTGTGGCAATACTTGTCCAGGCATCGGTGGTGAGCGTTATCTTTGAGGACCTCTTCTTTAAGTGTCCCTTCAGATCGTCAAAAACACGTTGGTATTCCTTTTCCAGCTGCTTGGTAAACCACCACCTGGAGGGACATTTGAAGCCTGGGCAAGCATATTCAATCATATCTATAAAGGCTTCACCTTCAACAAGAGACAGAGGTCTCATGTCTTTGTAGATCACCTGTAAGATAAAGAAATTTATTGTTAAAAACAACACAGCACCTTTAATAGAGTCATGTTGCTTACAGTGTAAGAAGAAGCTTAATTATTACACAATCCAAACAATAAGAAAATAAAACAATAAGAAAAAGGCCAAGTGAAGAAACACCCATAACCTAGCTAATAAATCGCAGGACACAATAAATGGGATCAGGGCAGCAGTTTCAATAATCACTTACTCTCAAGATTCTTTTGCTGAGTTCGGCTGCCTTCTGTGGTGTGCACTGCGCCTCTGTTCCAAGATAGGACGACAAGGTCCTTTGCTTTGTCCTAGAAAACACAATGCATATTGGTAAAACAGGTATGACAGTGGGGGCATATTAAATCTACTCAACTCATTGCAGTGCTATGGTATGATTAGCTTGCTTGAAGACTAATGTGGTTACTTTTATATGGAGTTAAAATCATGCCAAAACCTCACAAACACACAAAACATGTTTTACTCACGCCCAACGACTCACAAACAAACTCAGTGTGGTTAGCAAATACAAAACATCATTCACAAACTAATGCATTTTGTTTTGCAAATAAGAAACGTACCTATCAAACAAATACATCATGCTTCAGAAACAAATACAGCATGTTTTACACATACAAAGAAACATTTCTTCAAGTACAATTACTAAATAATATTAATATTATTAAATAATCCTTCAAGTAAGTACTTGAAGGATTATTTTTTGTACTTGAAGAAATTTTTCTTTGTATGTGTAAAACATGCTGTATTTGTTTCTGAAGCATGATGTATTTATTTGATAGGTACGTTTCTTATTTGCAAAACAAAATGCATTAGTTTGTGAATGATGTTTTGTATTTGCAAACCACACTGAGTTTGTTTGTGAGTTGTTGGGCGTGAGTAAAACATGTTTTGTGTGTTTGTGAGGTTTTGGCATGATTTTAACTCCACACTTTTAAAGTAATTTTAAGTCCAACAATGCATTTCATGTTTATGTAAAAGCTCATGTAGTACTTATCTACACATTGAAAATGTTTGGTAGTGTAACTCATAGCGTAGTGAATCATGATACTATAAACTGGTTTAGTCTAATGTTATGTTTGACTCGACCAAACGACCAAATGAGCTGTCTGTGCAGTTTGTTCGTGCCGGGTTAGTCGCGCCTAGATAGCCGTGTTCTGAAGCCAAGCCAGCTACCATTCCTGCCGACATTAAATGCTATACAACAGTTAGGTCCGGTTGAACTATTTTGCAATATCTGATTGAATGAGACGTGGTCTACTCTTCACTAACCGTGAGGATAATCCACCGGTATACTAGACAGCTGTGTATAAGTTAACGTTTGTTAGCTTTTAATGTCGGCTGGAACGGTAGCTACTAGCTAGCTTAGCTAAGTTGACGTTTGTTGTAGCAATATAAAACGAGTGGGAGTGAGGTTGCTGTGGGACATCCTCACGGGGCTCGAAGCCGAAGGCTGAGTGCCATAAGTAATGACACCCGTGAGGATATCCCACAGCAACCTCACTCTCACTCGTTTTATATTGCTTCAACAAACGTCAACTTAGCTAAGCTAGCTAGTAGCTACCATTCCAGCCGACATTAAAAGCTAACAAACGTTAACTTATACACAGCTGTCCAGCCGCTAGTAGCTAGCTAACATTAACTACCAAACAAGCACGAACAAACTGCACGGAGAGCGAAGATAGATAAATAGATAGCTAAGAACTTGCACAAGCACAACATACTACACATTAATTTAGCAAAAGTTAGTACTTACTTATTGTTCCCTCCGCGAGAGACAAGGGGGTGCCTCCGCTTCAAATGTTCAAGCATTGCCGTGGTGCTGCTGTGATATGCCATTTCCATTTGGCAAAGGCTGCATATTACAATGCCCTTTCTTTTGAGGCTACGTTTGAAGTATTCCCATACTTTGGACGTTTTGGTGTGGCGAGCTGATTTCTGGGGGCTTTCTTGGGCAACCCGGGAAGTGGTCGCTGCTGTCTCCATCGCCATCTGTGGATTTAAGCGACGCGTCGACGACAAAATATGACGTCGACGATATTTTGAAGTCGACGCGTCGACGTCATCGACGCGTCGCTACAGGCCTAAGTGTGACATACAACGTAAGCGTTGGCAGTGCTTTATAAACAAGCTGATTTGTGGACATTTTAGCTGCTGTTGTTCTTCTTTGAGGTAGCTTCTAACTGCTAACAGCTGCTGTTTAAATCTCCGGCAGTAGGTCGCACATATAATACAGCGTCAAAATGTTATACCCATCCCACCCATGGTCCTATCCTGCCAGCTGTCCCTTTTACACAGTCATCTAGCTATACACAAACATTTTAGGTACTGTTAATACCGCTGTGCTGGCTTAAAGACGAGACAACTCTCATTCAGCGTTTGTTCCTTTTATACTCAATGGCAGGGCGGAACAGCAGTGTGAAATTCCCACCCTGTCTGCTGTTTGGTGTTGGGCAGGCACTGTACAAGTGCATTGCGTCTTTCTGCAAACCACTGATACAGTATATTTGTAAATTTCATCGTATCATGTCGTCCTTTGGTCACATAGTTTTATTAGATTGTCACCTGGAGGTGGAGGGTATGGTTGATGGTGTGACACCAAGGTGAGACAGCTGCAAAGCTGCAAACTGCTGTTGGAGATCATCAACAAACAACACCAGTTGTTTTTTTAATGAGACATCAATGGCATTTTTAGTGGCAATTGTGCCACCAAAAGCAGGCGATTCTTTGCGAGACATAAGTAGCATTTCTCAGCAGGGATTGTGACCAGATCACTGTTTGAGACCAACAACAGAACTGGTTGTGTTTTAGGTAGATATTGGCAGCATTTCCGGCTATGATCTTGCTGCTAAAGCAGGTGTTTTTTTTAGTGAGTCATCCATAGCCTAACTAACTGTGATTGTACCATGAAAAATAAAACAGTTTTCTTAAGCCAAAATATGACTTTTTCCAAACTTAAACCAAGTGTTGTTTGTAGTGTTATTGAGATATAAAGAAACATAAAGTTTTAACATAATCACCACATATGAAACATAAAAATGTTATGTAACTGTAGTTTGTAGAAACATATATAGCCAACATTTGTTCTGGTGATTGGGTTCGAAAATCACTGTCTTTTGTAGCTGTAAACAGCACTATGGAGCAGTAAGAGTTAACCAAAACAGTAAAGTTGTGGACCAGGATGGGTAACAATGAGCTGAAACTTGCTATAAAGCTTTGAAAATCCAAGGGGAACTGCAATCTCTGCAGTTCTCTGTACTGTAGGTTCATCACTACAAGTGCAAATTATCAGTTGTAGGCGCTTTAAAAGGTCTAAACTATCTGAATCAAATTTCTGGCCTATTGCTTTTGAACTGGTCCCTTTTTTCTAGCTATTATTTACTGATGCTCAACGGGCTTTTTCTCTGTGCTGATTTTAACTGTTTCATCTGTGTTGTTTCAAAGGTGGCTGCTGTGGTTCAGATCAGAAGACATATGTTGTGGGAGGCTGGGCTTGGGCCTGGTGGCTGATCTCTGACATCCAGAGGTAAGACCTTTCTGCTCAGGCTCCAAAGCAAAGAAAACGCTTAAATGTCCTTTGAGAGCCATTCACTCTTAGATTGCACAGTGCTCACTGGAAACTTTTAAAACAGACTATCTGCAGGTCACAGTAGGGTATGCCAGTATTTTCCAACTCACTTTTGCCAACTGCTGATACAGATATATATGCAAATATTTCTCCACCTAATTGCAGAGAACATTAAGGGCCCTATTTTAACCCAGCACAAAGTGGTGTACAGCGCAGCACCACTGTCATTGCTAATTTCTGACCTATGCAGCTGTAATTTTTATGGCAACAACCGGTGTGTGGGTAAGAATGAGGTTTGGTCAGGCGCATTGTTGCAGTATTGCTATTTTGAGGCAGCATAAACCGATCGCGCCATTGACACCCACAAACATGGTCTAAAGTCATTAGAGCGTTTTTTTCTGCTATTTAAAGGGCACACTATTCTTATAGAAAGATGCATCTTCATAAGCAGGTTCACAACGCGCATACACTCTGCTTATTACACAAAGAAGGAGATGCAGATGTAAAATACAATGCTTTTCAAAATGTACACATTCACCAGGCAAAATAATAAATGTACTTCAACTCAGGTTACGTCTGAAACATGCCATATTTATTTTAAAGTAACATTTTTAAGCAGAACTGGAAAATTCATCCTGCTTAAACAGGCTTAGATGATGGGCACGTCTGAGAAACTGTTCTTCATCCAGAAATAAGACATCCTGCCTAAAAAATAAACAGGCTTTTCTGTAAGATATGCAAGATAAACTGAGCCTGATGCACAAATACGTAATATGTCAAATATTTCCTTTATATGTGGACTACTAACTACAATAAGACTTGGAATATTTTCTCTCCTGTTTGCCCTGCATTGAGGGGTTGTAGGAGTATTTCATTTTGTCTCACCAGGCCAGAATTTTCCAGTGGAACAAGATGTCACAAAATCTATTCAGTCATACCGAAGAGCCA
The DNA here is from genome assembly GCA_026686955.1 of Epinephelus cyanopodus. Lineage (NCBI taxonomy): Eukaryota > Metazoa > Chordata > Actinopteri > Perciformes > Serranidae > Epinephelus > Epinephelus cyanopodus. Next base: position 20,159,410 of record CM048924.1, read on the forward strand.
CACTGTTGCACTGGGTGGCGCATTACTTTATAATGAACGTGGGCACTGCAGTTTATTTCGAGTTAATCACATATACATTCCCCTGGTGCTATAAATACCCTCCAGGACACCCAATACATTAATCCATGGCTAAAATTAGTTACCAACAAATGCACTGTTTATTAATTATTGTCATAGAATTTATTGACAAAAAATAACTTATGAGTAATGCCCATTTAAGAGTATTTGTTCACGTTAATATTTTAAGTTTATCTCTGCAGACAAGTTATTAAACTTTTTTTATTTTATTTGTCATCAAGACATAGAGTCTTTCTTGCCCTTACACAGTTAAGTGACGAACAAACATTATTTATGGTAAGCTGAGGCATCAATATTAAAAACGAATGTTTACCAAATGTGTAAACATAGGCACTCACCCCTGTCTGCTGTTCTCAAATGCAGCTCCAACAAACCAGCTGGAAAGATAAACAGATGGTACATAATGGCGAGGTCAGGAAAAGTTACAAAACATAATATTTACAAAACCGCACAAAAAAGTGTTAACCTTGTTATGTGTTAAACTCCCACACTGATAAGAAAGTTAAAGAAATTGAAAAGATATTAAATTCATTTAATAATAAACAAACAATTGGACTTTGTGTTTTGTTCACTCTCAAAAAGAGATCAACTTTGTGAGCTTGCAAAGTGTTTGTTTGATGATTCACCTGCTGTAAAGCTTAAAGCTACCTACTCTAAAATGTGCCCATGCCCATATTCACAGTTGTGGCACTGGGTCCAAAGTTGCTTGTTTTGATGTCAGTGTAGCTGCTTTTGTTTGCAATTATGCTGTCCACAGAGTCTAGGCTGTCATGTGGAAAGCTTTCGGGACTTTCTCATGACTGAGTGATCACAAATTTAGCTCAAAATTGAAGTGTGTTATTCCTCACTTAAGAGCCTCAATAGATACAGTCAGTGTTTATGGGATCCACCACAAAATGTCACATCTTCTCACGCCAAGGGGGAAAACAGAGCTACCATGCTGAAGTTGCTGTGTAGCTTTCTGCATGTCAAATAAACTTAAAGATAAAGAGTTAAAATTCAACCTTGTTAAAATGAAAAAGAAAGTGACAAACACATAAGCCGTGAGCCTGCTCCGCCTCAAGCCTTTCCCAGCTGACCCAGAGCCGGTCGCGGCACACCATACGCCTGCAGCACCGCGGACAGTCGGACATCCCGTTAAAGGGATGTCGAACTAATGGGCTGTCGGACCACTGACATGGACCCTAGTGCGGTGAGGTTTGTGGGCCGTTACCTGCCACAATGACAGAAATGTGAACGGCTCGTTTCTCCTCTGACACGTCACATACCTGTGTTCGGCTGGCTCGGCTGTTCAGGTACTACTGGGCAGTCATGACGCCAAGAAGAGGATATTATTGGAGCCGACTTGTCCGTCGCTGTTGGTAAGCCGATGGCCACCGTATTTGACAGGAATACATTACTGTCTGTGTCTGTGACCCCGGTTCAACCCACAACCGGTGGGATTCGCCTATCGTTTCTGCTGGTGGTTGAAATCTGTACTCACACAGCGTGCTGAATGATTTAAGCCTATTTTGCTCGCTCAAAACTATTTTTAGTCGCAAATGCGAGTGTGGTGACGGATGGATCGCCACACTGCCGACATTTCACTCCGCCCGTCACGGCACGCTGTTTGATTGCGTCATCAAAACACGCCGCTATTATTCAGCCTTGCTTTTAATTTATTCCACCAAATACCGAACGTGTATTTTTTGTATCGTTATGATAAAGCCCCGTTGCCACCAAACACTTTCAGTATGGTACCTTTGGAACCAAAAGTAACCCTTCAGACATGGTACCTAGACCCTCGCGTTTCCACTGCAAAGTTATCCTTAAATTAGGGAGGGGTTGTTGTCACTCACTGCTCCGTCCAGCTCTCACTGTATTTTCTCATTACTGGTGACACAGAGGGAAGTCTGCATCTTGTTTATCGTCCACAGACCGAGGCTGCACGCCGACATTTTCAGAACAAAATAAAGCATGCTGCAGTGAGAGTCTCTCTCCACGGGATGTTTGAAAATAGCAGGTTTGTGCATTTAGTCCTTCTGAGTGAGGATTAGAATATATGCCCTTCACATAATTCGGTCGAAATTAATCTATATAAGCACTTGAAGAGCCACTCATTACTAAAAGTGTATGTCATATAAAAACTAAACCACAGCTCCACCTTTTAGTACAGATCTGTGTGCTAGGTACCCCAACAGAGGGGGAACCAAAAATGGGGACGATACGGAACGGTTCCATTAGTACCATCCACAACTTTTCACAGTGGAAATGGAAAAAAAGCTTACTGAGCTGTACTGTACTGTACTGTACTGTACTGATCAGTGCGAACGGGGCATCAGTGTCTGACAATATTAATGAAATAATCTCCTTACAGAGATAGGCCTTTTGTTAAAGAGTAGGATCATTTTTGTTTAACCAGAAACAGCCTGTAATTACTACCTCAAACCCACCAGACTCTCATTTAGATAAACAGTAATTTTATCATCATAAAACACACATCGTCTGCACACAGGCTAATGGGGTTAAGTAACACTGCTATACTGTCTCAAAACATGCATTTATTTCACTCAGACATGCTAGTCTCATAGTGTTAATGGCTGTAGGGTACTGATATTATGCTAAGTTTAATATCTATGGCAGTATTATAGTTAAGAACAGTGCTTTCTGAGTATTATAGGCTGGAGGAAAGGACTGTTTTCCCCCTCGCAGACTCTGCCCTTACCCAAAACACTGACTGTATCTGTTGTATGAGGTTATTTTTCTTTTTTAAAACAATCTAGCTGTACCATTTGTAAAATATAGCGCACAGTAGACCTGTGAACATCAACTAAAGAGTGAAAACATTGCTTGTCTCTGGATTGATTGATGTATTATTTGTGGTTTGCATGTCTCTTTGTTTCTACTTTGCTAACCTGCTTTGCTTTGTCTGGTGTTGATCTTACCCTGTCTGAGCCCCAGTGCGTCCTCTTCAGGTTACCCATTTCCCATTAAGTGCTGCTCTTTGTCTTTTAGTTGCTAGGAAACGTAATGGTTGACCTCGACAATAAAGTAATGCATGGCTGGATTTATAAATCCCCATTTAGAGACAGGTGGTCCCAGGAATCCTTTCTCGTTGTTTTTATTCTGCAATTTGGTCATGTGTGCCGTTTGGTCAACATTTCAGATGCTTTCTTGGATGATAGAAACAGAAGACAGAGTGGTGGCCACTCCAGCTAAAAGCCCTGTGTGCATAAGGACAGCATTATAAAAACAGAGGGGAGGCAGGGTGGCTTCCCGCTTGTGATGCAGTAATCATGTTAATGTCCAGGCCTGTGACTCATTGATCCAGTTGCAAAGAAGAACGGGGTGGAGACTCCTCTTCTAAGCGTTGCTGCAATCAGCCTCCCATGTCTTTGCCTCGAACAGCAATGAATCTGAGTCGGTATTTATTGTAAAAGAACAGCTGTTTGTATCAGCTCTGAAACATAATCTCACATAAATGATCCAGCCGGATGAGTGCTGAAGTGCAGGATAATGATTGTTTGTAGAGGACATTCTTGTGTTGTCTCCATACAAATGTAATCTTTGGAGGAGCGTTTGGTTAAAGAATCCTGTCAACACTTACTAGAGTTTTCATCTGTAGATCCTGCTCTTTGTCCCAGTTTAGTGAAACATTTTTTAAAGGGACAGTTTGGATTTTTTTGAAGTGGAGAATAATGATGTACTCATCCATAGTCAATGCATTACCAACAGTAGATGGTGGTCGGCACAACCTCAGATTGGAGAAGCAAGCAGGAGTACAGTGCCACCACGGTAGGTTAGGAATATAAGCTGTGAGCGGTACATTACATTTAAAATATGTCACTGCATTACCTTACCGTCAGACTGCCCTTTCTGATAGGGAACGTAAAACAAGCTGTGGAGAACATCTTGATGAGCCAATGCACGGGACGGGGGATGTTCCACCTGATATCATCTCTCTTAAATCCTCGGTAAAACCAGTAAGCCTATGTTCCCATGGCTAAACAAAAGCCAGCTTTTGACTGTTATTTGTTTTCCTCTCTCTTCAGCTATGTGCTGATTTAATAGCTCTGCTGAAAATTGAAAGTGAAACTTAATTAAAACTAATATATGAAAATAAATTATTTGCTTTGAGTTAATTTTGTGAGAAGGAAAATATAGTGTTAGAAAAAGAACACTTGAAAGTCCTTGAATTTAATTTTGTAATGTCTGAATGAACCCAAGGCTTTTTTTGTAACTAAAATGTGATTTAGAAAAGTACAACACAAAGATGTTAATCTTCTGTAGTATTTCTTGGTACTTCTTTCAACACAAATTTATCATCATTAGTTTTTCAGAGTGTACTTGTGTCATAAATATGCCAGCTTATTGATTATTGTCCAAAATCACGTTTAAGTGTATAGTTTTCAGACAAGCAACACAAAGTCAATGGGTTAGTTTTTGTTATTGGTGACTTTGGTGTTTGTTCAGATCACCAAAGTGACACAATGACACAAACAAACCCATGTAGGCAGCAGTACACCAGCAACTCCCCCATCCTGCCAGGTCAAATTACTGTTTTTGTCAATGGAGTCTGGTGGCTTTTGAAGAGAGCAATATAATGGCTTCAGTTCCTCATCGGAGAGGGCTGTTAGACAGCAAGGGAAAGTGGTGAAAATATTCTAAATATAGTGTACTCTTAAACTGATATAATTTTTTTTAGGTGGCTAAAATATTTCTTGCTGCTGCTTCTCCGACCTGGGAGCGTGCAGACCCACTCAAACTAATCCAAGCTGTCAGAGAGAAGAGTAGCTGTGTTATAGCTGTACAGATCCTGGTTCTGTTAGAGGTGTCAGCAGCACCTTCTGGGTTAAAACCGGCAAAAACAGGAGGTCAAGTTGTGTCTATTACCCCCTCCCTCTTCCCTCTTCCTCTTGACCTTGGTTACTGACATTCCTAACAGCTGTTGTCCAACTTACTGTTTTGCCTCTTGCTATTCCCGCCTGCCTGCCTGCCTGCGTAGAATGTCTCTGGAGGTTATGACCATCCTCTGTCGCTGTGAGAATATCGAAACCTCGGAGGGTGTTCCCCTGGATGTGACAGGGGTGGCTCAGGTAATGCATTTCAAAAGACCCCACAAAAAAAAGAAAAAGCAGTGGCTGGTGCTCGAGACCAAAGGAAGACCCAGGAAAATGGTTCAACTAACAAGCTAACTTGTCTATGTATGTTTGCTTTTCTCATCTTCATTGCTTTTTTTCCTCTGCAGTGGAGGGGCGACAGTCACCTGTCACTAACTTCAGCTTCCCCAGTTAAGCTGAACTCTGAGTCACCTTAAGCAACGGGGTCAACAAATGAAGGCTGTAGAAATGGCTTTAAAAAAATTGAGGAATGTTAAATACAAATGAAGTTATTTTTAATAAAGCTGCATTTGAAAAGAATTACGACAAAAATCAATACTACAATTCTGGAAAGCGTTTCATTTTGCTCCGTTGTTAGTGATCTGGAGTCCTTGGGTGAATGGTTTCACTTTGTCCTGTTTTTTTCCTTGTGTTCTGGCCCTTCCCTTCATTTGCTTTCCCTCCGAACATGTCAATTTTTATTTTTTATTTTTTTTTCCACATTCTTCAACAGGATAACGCTTGAGATTATGACCCTGCAGCCCAAGTGTGAGGATGTAGAGACAGCGGAGGGTGTAGCTATTACTGTCACTGGGGTGGCTCAGGTAAATCACCACACTTTTCTGGGAATGCCAGCTCAGACTCCACTAACCCACACATTTACCCCCACCACACCCTCCTTTTCTCTGGCATCACCCCATTATCACAGCAGAGGTGGTATTTCATACAGAGGGCTCAAAGTAAGATGCACACCTGCATTTTTAACTAAGACACTAAGTCAGATGTACATACAGATGTTGGGTCAAATAATTGTCTGCATGATTTACCCTCATAACTGGGCAAAATAGTTTGACGTATCTGGCTTCATTCAGACTGACAGTAGCACCTAGTCAAAAAAACACAATATTCATTTCAGTGAGACCACAGAATTGGCACTCTGTGTTTGACAACCCTTCAAACTGGACTTTCTGGTTGAGATATTAACATCACACTGGTTCCTGTGCTGTAGCAGCCCTTGTGTTCTGTTGACGGAGTGTTATTCTCAGTCTGAAGCTGGTCCTAGTGTGACAGGAGAAAGGGTCCATGTTGAGCCTGATGTGCATTTTAGTGTCAATGTCTGTTTTATGTTTTTTAATTATTATTATATTGTGACTATCTGTTTGGTTGTTTCATCCTGTTCAGTGCCAAAATGTTTTTTTAAGGTTGACAACCTTGAGATGTTAAAGAGAAAATCCACTTTAAACTAGCAGGACACTCAGAGAGCGAAGACCTATGCTGAGGTCAATAGTCTACGTTTTCATAGCCACATCCTAGTTTGGGATAAAAGCATTGTTACACTGGTTCTCCCATGAAACCGCTGTCTGTCCCCGAGTGCTCCATAATAAGTGCCTTCTGTATGAAGTTTGAGCAGCCACATGTGTAGGCTACCCCAAATAATTAAGATGTAGAGCCTACGCCGTACCCTACACTGTAGCCTGACATGCACCTCCCCAAAAAATGTAACTACATGATGCGGCAACGCAGACGTCCTTTTTTGTAAGCTGACACCATTTCCCTCAGTGGAAACAAAGCTTTTATTTACATTTGGTTCACAGACAAGAAACAATAAATTGTGAAGACAATAAAGCCTCCACAAAAACAGCATTTTAAGTCTTTTGTGTGATTTATCCTGGCTTCATTTGAGCAGAGGAAATCTCTGCTCGTTGCTAGGCTAATTTATACATTATAAATTGCCATGTATTTGTATATAATGGTAGCATGTTATATTTGTTTGGAAAATGTGTTAAGTATAAGACAAAATTGTTTTGTCAGTGAAACTTGTAAGTTGTAATGGAGCCGAATTTTGTAATGTTACCTTTGTTAAATGTTGCTGTTGTCCCTGGCTTCATATGAGCAGAAGAAAAGTTTGCTTGCCGCTAGGCTAATGTATACAATGTAAAACACCATAGGCTTGTGCTAATAACATTAGCATGTTGTATTTGTGGGGAAAATGTGTCCAGCAAAAGACAAATGTTTGTCTGTGAATGCTGCGAGTTATAGTGAAGCTGATTTGTGTACTTGTGTTTTAAATTGTCTTGAGCCATGCTTAATGTGTTTTGGGTGTGTTTTGAATCAACTATACTTTACAGAACTTCACAGTAACTCCACCGCCAACTAGTGTTATGGAGGTGTAACTGCAGAGACACAGACACACCACCGCACAAGTATAAATGCTCACAACAGCGTAGGCCGCGTACGTAGGGTCTGCTGCACAAGTATAAATCCCTCTTCAGAATACAGAACAAAAATGCTGAATTAGTTTGGTTTGTTGAAAATGTGAAATTGGACTGAGAGGCAAAGTGTGGGTCAATTATTTCTAAAGCTTTGAAACTTAGGTAAACTAGACAAAGTAATATTCACATACAGTGAGGTAAGTTTATTTGATGCATGCCAGGTATGAAGGCGTTCATAATATACTATTCATGTTTCTCTATCACTTGTATATTTGGTATAATGTACTATATACATGGAAAGTCTGCCTTCCACGCCTGTTTGGGCTGGGTTGGGTCAGGTCTCCTGTAGGTTTAGTCTTCAGGTTAAGGCAAAGATTAGGTTAATAAACTTTTTCTATGTTACTGTTTTGCTAGTTTATCTAAAAAGTGCAGGACAGCCCAGTGCAAGTTGACGAAAACACCTATCTGGCACACAACACTTAGTGTCTGTGCATGACGCAGGACATAAGGCACTGCCACCGGGTGAAATACCAAGTGTTCAGGGAGTCCCCTGTTGTCACTTGACATAATTATAAAACTAGTTTAAATGTGGTTGAGCATCAAACTGAATCTGTACGTCCTGTCTTTTATAAGGTGGATTTTCTCTTGAAGAACGTGTGACATATTAAATGACTATTCTCTGCATTTCTGTTTGCAAGTGATATTGTGGTCACATCCATTTCCCTTTTTTCTGTCTGCATGCCAGTTTTTCATGTGTTTGAAAGAAGATGCCTCATTGTCAGTTCTGTATTTTTGACCACAGTCATGCCGTGTTCCTCTCTGTGTTTTCCTACATGCATGCTGACAATGAGCCCACTGTTTGGAGCCGAGCAGCCCTTCACTCTCACACAGTTCACTTCACAGAGAGGCTCATCATGCCACCGTTTGATTGGTCCAACCTAAACCAAAGCCATTGTGGAGCCATGTGTGTCCCATGGCAACAGGAGCAGCGTGTCCTTGTTAAAGTGACATGTTTGGACTGAGAGGGAGGCAACCAGCAGAATAGATGTGAAGGAAACCAGAGCAGAATGTTAATCTGGTTTTTTTTTTAGTGGATATAAACCACACTCTTCCATTTCAGTCACATTTAGCCATGTGACTTTCAGTAGGAGTATTTTTGGTCAGTCAGCAGTAAAACTACATCAATCAAAGAACTTGACAAATCTGTCACCTTTAAAACACAAGTTGAGGAAATAGTTGTCAGGAAAAGTTTGGATGTCATTCTTTTTCTGTCATGTTTCCAGTACTTGTGCTTTTTAGTGTTTTTATCTTGAAGGAACTGTGGGTTTGGAGGAGGCTGGAGGGAGGGTGGTGTCACGAGGGGAATGGCGGGGTTGGGGTAGGAGATCAGGAGTTAAGCGCAAGAGATTACTAACTTTATTGGCGCGTCAGCTGCGGTGCGACTCCCCCTGCTGTCTGTTTGAGCTGGCCTGTGTGTGGTTGTGCGGCCGGCCTGCAGCCTGCTCTGTTCCCAGACGTGTTTCCTTGGAATGACGTCCGCCTTCCCTGACTTTGTGTTTGCCTCATTCCTGGTATGAGTGCATGTTGCAAAATAAAACCATGTGCAGACCTCTCGCCTAAGGACCCAGCTCACGCTCTTTTCTTACAGCTCCAGCGGAGTACAACATGACCCAACAACCTTCTGTCTTACACCAATTCTTTTGATTTCCTGACTGTATAAGTGATTCCTCTTACTGTCACTGACTGCCCTTGTGTTTATCTTGTAAACCTCAGGTCATTGCCATTGATTTTCATTTTGTTTAATTTTATTGTAAATTATCCCACAGATGTTTGTGTCCTCATATAATTTCCTCAACCATGAATTATCCAGCTTATTGTTTTTTGACCTTGTAACAGGAACATTCAGTAAATTGCTGAATTGTTATTGGCACTGCATTACTTATCATGTGAAAGTAAAACTTTATTAGCAGGGCATATATGTTTCTGCATCCTAAAGTTTTAGTGTAGCATATGCATTACAAGTACATGCTTTTCTTGTCATCATAAGCCCAGAGGGAACGTGTTTGAGGTCAAATTCATCTATTGATCACAGACATACAGCATCTAATAATAGCTGATTACTGACTGTGGTTTGATGTGAAGGACATGGATTAGATACTAGGATGCAACTGTCTGCACAATTTAAGACCAGGTACTCATTCATTATGACTAAAGTCAAAATTTTTATAATAATTTATGTCAGAATCAGAAATACTTTCTTGATCCCTGGGGGCATTGGATCCTGTTACAGTTGCTCTTATATGTAAACATAGACACATTATAAGAAAAATAGAATATATATATATATATATATATATATATACACACACAAATATGTGCATTATGCGAACATATATAAAAACAGTGTAAATAAAAATGAAAAGTAGTTAAAATGAGGGATCTGTAAGTTTTAAATATAGACATATGAATAGTTGACCAGGGTGTCTGCAGGTTTCTTAAAAAATCTTTATAAGTAGGCCTTAAAAGTCAGTAAATAAGTCTTACATTTGAATTTGTGAGGTCCTAATTGCCACAAATACATCATACTTCTTCTTGAAAGTCCTCTTTTCTGATGTTACAAATAAGTGTGTGCAGCCTTCAGTCCCCAGCACTAGCAGTCCATCACTACACAGCAAAACCAATAGCAAGGATGCAAGACCATAAATCAGATGCACTTGCAGTTAGAAATTTTTTAAAAAACAATCCGGCCTTAATGCATCCATGTCACTACTGCATCACAGACTTTGCAGTATTTTTCTTAAATTATATTTGTGTGTTGATTTCCCATTCTTCTAAATGTTCTGCTTTCTTTTTGTTTTCTTTACATAACTGATGGTGTAAAAGTGAACAGAACGATGTATAGAAAATGATTGTTGGATGATTCCACAAAAGCCAGCATGTGTCGTCTTTTTATGTGTGCCACACCCTGTATTTGTATTTGTGTGCCTGTGTTTGTGGCTGTGTGTTCAGCTGACGATCTTTGTCAACGTTGGCACCAGGTAAAGGTGATGACTGAAGATGAGCTGCTGGGTTACGCCTGCGAGCAGTTCCTGGGGAAGTCAGTCGTTGAGATCAAGAGTGTGATCCTGCAGACCCTTGAGGGTCACCTGCGTGCCATCCTCGGTGAGTCATTTCTCCAAACTGCACTGTCACGGCTCGGTTTGTTTGTTGTTGTTGTTGTTGTTGGTGTTATTGTTCTCGTTTTTCCAACAAATGTGGACAGTCTGTGTAGTCTTTGCCTATATTCTAGAAAAGTAGAGAAGGAGAAAGATTAAGGTAGAAACAGACAAGATAGCTTCACCTGTATGGAGGATGGAGGCTGCCAAATCAAAAATAGATAAATGACTAAGTGATAAATAAAAGATATGTTATTAAATGTTAGAAAAATAATATAAAAAATAAATGTAGGCATTAATAACTTGAGAAAATGTGACATAGATTTACTTTTTTCCCCCTCCATTTATTTATTTATTTATAATTATTTTTAAACGTATGTATTAATTTTTGCACTTATTTTAAATGTATTTATACATTTTTATGTATTTATTTACTTATGCATATTTTATTTATTTCCCCAAACTTAGATATTTCTTTATTATTTTCTTGAGATTTTCTTCTTCATTTCCAATGAGGCGGTTATTATTTTGGTACATTCTATGATATGTTAATTTATTTATCAAGTAATTTATTGATTTATGTTTTAATTTCCATACACTAGATCTTTTCTTCCTTTGAAAGACATGATCACAGCATGAACATGATTCGCTAGCAGAAGATTGTAAATGGTTGTAATTATCATAGTTCTAGTTTCTTAATCTAGATACATTTTATTGCTATTTTACTTTTATTCTTTAACAAGTTTCAGTCTGTTTTTGTGTATTATGAGATAAAAATGTCACCATGATTTGGACTGAGTCACAGTGTGAAGCAGTTTTACCAGATAGGTGGTTGTGGAGTGAAATGTGTCAAAGGGCAGGAATGGTTCAGTTTATTTTCCTTTCTGGTAAAATGTGGTTGACTTGAACACGTTGTGCTCAGCAGGTGTGTGTTAATACAGAGCAGGTATCAGCATGCACAAGAGCACAACGATCCAGCGGGAACAAGAACAAAGAAAGGTCAATTTGATCAGAGTGAGCACAAGGAGACGGAATAACTGATGACATACATTATATTATATTTAAGACAAATAGCAGCTGTTGCTTCTGTTTATTCAAGATAAAGAAATGTGGACACAAACACACCAGAAAACAGAAGTAGAAAAAGGTAGAAACAAAGTGAAGGCCAGTTAAAATTAGGATGATTTCTTATTTTTTATATTTGTTACTTATTCAGTCTCTCTTTCCAACTCAGTGTGAACTATTTTGAAACAATGTTTGAGCGCCGCTTGGCTGGAGATGGACAGAGTTTGTGACTGAGATGACAGAGACTTGCAGAAGTAATGAACAGTCACAGCAGAAAGGGCCAAAAATTAGCGTGTCCACCCAGGTGTCATGTTTCCATCACTACCAATCAGAGCTTGAGCTGAGAAATACTAATTACAACTGCAGAGTCATTGTAACTTATTGCATTAACGAAAAAAGCCAGATGTCAGTGGGTGTTAGCGGGGTTGTTGTCCAGTGGGAAAGAAGCTTTGCACTGAACAGATATACTCCTTAAGTATCGAAATTTGGTAGTAAATGACAAGGCATTTTTCAATACTCAAAGTATTTGAGTGATTTGATCAGTGCCATGAAAGTTTTGAAGTGTGGTACAGCCCCAGGGACAGCACTCAACACAGTTTCCATCCTTTCAGGTACCCTCACTGTTGAGCAGATTTACCAAGACAGGGACAAATTTGCCACCCTGGTGCGAGAGGTGGCAGCACCTGATGTTGGTCGCATGGGCATCGAGATCCTCAGCTTCACCATCAAGGTGTGGGACATCTTCATTCTGCATTCAGCCTTTTTGGTTCTGCTATGAAATAGGATTATTAAATTACTTACCATATTGTACCTCTATATTTATTTCTCCTCTTGACAGGATGTGTATGATAAAGTGGAGTACCTGAGCTCACTGGGCAAAACTCAGACAGCTGCAGTACAGAGGGACGCAGACATTGGAGTGGCAGAGGCAGAAAGAGACGCTGGCATCAGGGTAAGAGGAAATAAAAACTATAAAGCATAAGCAATTAAAAACATCCATTCTCTAATTCTTAATAGCAATTAGCTAATAGCTACCACAGTAGAGAAACCAACAAACTGCTGCTCATCCATCTCCATGTCATTGTCTTTTCCACACTGTCTTTTACAGGAAGCTGAGTGTAAGAAAGAAATGATGGATGTTAAGTTCTTAGCTGACACAAAAATGGCCGACTCCAAACGAGAGCTGGAAATGCAGAAAGCTGCCTTTAATCAGGAAGTGAACACAAAGGTATTAAAAACGTTTGATTGTTTATATATTCAAGAATCAAGCTTTAGAGTTAAGTATTAATGAACAAAAACAAACCTGCCTCTCTAGAAAGCAGAGGCTCAGCTGGCTTACGAGCTGCAGGCGGCCAAAGAGCAGCAGAAGATCCGTCTCGAGGAGATTGAGATTGAGGTGGTGCAGAGGAAGAAGCAGATCACTATTGAGGAGAAGGAGATTGACCGCACTGACAAGGAGCTTGTCGCCACCGTGAAGCGGCCCGCCGAGGCTGAAGCCTACAAGATGCAGCAGCTGGCTGAGGGACGCAAGTGAGTGGGCCACAGTAAAATCATTCTCTCATCAGCTTTATTTAGGTGTTAAAGTCTCCAAACTTGATCATTATGAAGGATCATTTTACAAGTTTTCATAATTCAAATGTCACTATCCTTATTCTAAGTTTTCTAAATGTGGACAAAAGGAGCCCTGCTGCCAACGTTTTAAATACATGATTCATACATGATTCTCTAAATTGAATAACAAGTCTTTCTCATGCCAGACAGCAAGCACATATTTTAATTAATCTCTTAGCCCCGTGCAGTTTTACTGTGTTTTTTGCTCCTGTCACATTTTACTCACTTTGACTGGGTTTCCACTGCTGCACCTTTTTGGAAACAGCACATTCAAGGAAAGGCTTTGTGCAGTATAACACCGTTCTAACACCTCAAATGATAACAAAAAAGGGGAAAAAAACGCAAGAAATTATTTTTCAGCCAGCGTAGAGTGTAATGTTTTTAAAGTTTCTAGCCATGATAAATGGTGTCATCAATACAATTGTGGATTACTGAATTGAACTGGCCTACTGGGCACAGGCCCAGGAGCCCAAAGTGGCTGTGCAGTTCGTTTGAGCAGGTGTGAACACAGCAGTCGCATCAGATGTGCACCAAAACACACAAACTGAGACCATCTTGAAGAGGTGGTCTCGGTCCAGTTGCAAACGAACTCTGGTGCGGTTCGTTTGTGGTGAGAACGTGTTCTGACCTCGATCTGAACCAACTGCAGTCACGTGACACATTGTTTGGGTTAAACATGAACATGTTACAGTCCTGGAGGATTATTAATGTGCGCCTCCTCCTGTACTGCCTTAATATGCACATTCAGCACATCCAATGCATCAAAACATTGTTTTCTAGTTGGAGCCGCGCCTCGTTTTCAAACTGTATGGTTTGACTAAAATGAACAATGACAGCAATATAGTCCACAATGAGCAGCGCTAAAATCAACCTGCGTAGTTGGCCCTCCATTGTGACATTAGAAAGTGTCACATTTATCTTGCAAGTGTACTCTTCTTCAGCGTTTTGTTTACTTCCTGCATTGTTCCCTTGTGGAAATTCTGACCGATAAAGAGCAGCTTTCTCACGCAGGCATCTGATCTGGTGTACTTGTAAATGCTGCTGTGAGAATACGAACCAACTCTAGGCAATTAAACAACGTTGTAACAAAATTAGTCCCTGCTTCAGACCAAAGCAAGACAACTCTAGGTCTGAAAGCAGCTTAATTAAAACTAATTTTGATGCTCCTTTTCCCCCAGGAAAAAGACAGTTCTGACGGCGCAGGCAGAGGCTGACAAGATCCGCCTTATCGGTGAAGCAGAGGCCTCCTCTATTGAAGCGGTGGGAAAGGCAGAGGCTGAGAAGATGAGGCTGAAAGCTGAAGCCTATCAGGAATATGGAGAGGCTGCCAAGACGGCTCTGGTCCTGGAGGCTCTGCCCATGGTCTGTGGTATTCATTTATACACCACTGATTTTAAAAGAATTCCCCAACATTTGGGAAGTTTGGTTTATTGGTCTGATTACCCAAATGTCTTCACTACTGGAGGTTTGACACTTCAGTCATCTGTGTGTTCTTTAAACAGCTGTTTTACATGTGAATGCTAACAAGTATATACTTATTGTAAAAATAATTACCATAGGCAGTTGGATTTACTAAAACATGAAACCTTTTTAGCATTCTGAAGCTAGTATATATTTTTATTCTCAGACATCAGCAAACTAGTCTTCATCATCTGATAGTTTCATTATAATCTAACATGTTGACAAGAAATAATCTGCCATTGTTAATACAGAATGCATTTTCTCGTGTTTCTTTAGCACGCCCGGCAGGTTTACATGTGACTCATTAAAAATGAACTAACCCTCCTGCCTTACAGATGCTACAAGTACTCATTCTCTCACATTTAGGGTAATGATATACTCCTACAACATCTCAGCATGGTGTTTGTTGGATTACACTGGTTCATACACTGCCTAGCAGAGACAGATGACTTTGGAGAACCAATATGAGGAAACAGAATGAATGAAATATGCTCATGTCAGTTCCTGTCATGTAGATGATGTGAGGTATGGAGGAAGGAGGCTGCCAAAATCAAAAATAGATAAATGACTTCATAAATAAATGAAAAATTAATTCAAATAAATAAATAAAAATTAAATTAATGATTAAATGTGCCTCAAAATAGATAAATAGAAATAAATGTAAGCATTAATTAATTGATAAAATGTGACCAAAACAATGACATATGCTTTTAAATTTACCTCTGTATTTATTTATTTTCCATTGTATTAATTCCCCTATTTATTTACTTTTCAATATAAATCTCCTTTTTTAAATTAATTAATTAATTAGTTCATTTATTTGTTAATGAATTCCTTTTTTTATTTATATTTTTAAAAAGAAAAATGTACAAAAAATTAAATTTAGAAATTTAAATTTGAAATAAAAATATGTTATTTTAAAAATGTATTTTTTGTGTATCAATTTTTATGTAATGTTTTTAATGCATTTTTTAACTTTGAAACTGAAATAGGAGTGTAAATAAATAGGGGAATGAATACAAAGGTAGTTTAAAAAAAGAATTAGAACAGAAAGAAACAATTATAATAATTATTAATTAATAATTAATTACAATTTATTAATTAGTAAATGCCTACATTTATTTTAATTACATGTTTATGTATTTATTAAGTCAGATATGTATTTATTTAATTTTGATTTGACAGCTTCTGTTCTCCAGATGAGGAGTGTTTTGTCAGCGGAATAACAAACAGATGCTTGTTTGTGTTAACAGATTGCCAGTAAGGTGGCTGCACCACTGTCCAAGACCAATGAGATTGTCATCCTGAGTGGAGAGGGCAGCCGCGTGACTGGAGAGGTGACCCGTCTACTAGCTGAACTCCCCGTTTCCGTCAACGCCCTCACCGGGGTGGATCTGACTAAGGTGAGAGCAGCAGTTCATCACACATACTTCATCACACCCCTTGTGTTATCTTATAGGTCAGCTGTATGATTGCTGGTAAATTAAAAACAGAATACAAAACAGCCTCATGATGCTCTTCGGTTCCAGAAATTAGATTTTCAGTGGAATGAAACATTATTTTAACAACTTGAGGGCCAAAGGGCATTTATTCGAGCACAAACACCCACTAACACTCAACAGTTCTCCATTTCACAAAGCTGCGGCCTCCATGCTTTTAGTTTTATCGTTTTCAGGGACAACAAAACAGCACAAGAATGCAGTGCAGTTAGGGAGTAGCCTGGGAAGCCACATGGAGAATTTTACCACCCACATAAGAACAAAGTTTATTAGTTGTGACTAAAAACTGAAAATCTTGTTGTGTAAATAAGCGAATGTTTGCTGACAGTGGTCACCATAACAACTTCACAAGGTGATGATGTCAGTGTTGAATGTTCAGCTTTGTCAGCTGCCCCTGAGTGGCTACGAAATTAAATTAACACAGATTTAAAAGAGGGGTTTTTTTTTGTTTGTTTGTTTGTTTTTCAAGCTGGTTATTTTCATCACTCCTACAAATTTCATCCAGTTTGTACTAATTTTTGATTTTGTACATAACATTGTTTTATTTGTTGCACCAGTGAGGCTATGATTGATGCAGTTTCAACTTAATTTAGTCATCACACGGGCATACTGACTCAATAACATTTAATAGCATTCTGTCTGCAGCTTGTGTTACTGAAACACGATACTTGTAAATGGTCTTAACTCAGAATAACTGGCCATAATTAGATATCATCAGCCCCATGTTAGCCACAACATTGGTCGTCGGGCGGTGCTGAAGTTACTCTTAAAAAATCTCTTGCCATGTTTTTCTAGTACACAAAACAAAACGCAACACGCAAAATGCAACACTCTTGTTTTTGCTCCCATTTTTTACAAGTTGAAATAAAAGATCTAAAATGTGCAGTTTCATCTTGAAAAATACAATTATTAGGCACTCTGCATTATGGATTTGACACAACTAGGGTTACTTACATGCATTTTTTATTCACATGGGATTCATCCATGAAGAGAGCTCTTCTCTGAAGTGTCAGACACCATCGAAAGTGAAGATTTGCTCACTTAAGTTGGTTTTGAAGATGAACTGCATTCAGGTCAAGACACAGCAGAGGATGATGAGCACACAGATGAACTTATATTTAGTATTTTAGTTCTTGTTTTATTTGTTTCACATACATAATTACAAAACAAAAGGGAATAAAATGATAAAAAAGTGTGTGTGAGGTTGTTGTAGCAACCTGTATAGGCTTATATGAAAACCATACCCAGAGGACATTAAGTGGTAAAATACAACAGTCAAATATGTCAATACATTTTAAACACTAGAATTAAGAAAGTTTTTCAGCATGTAACTGTACAGTTAAAATTCAAATGTAAAGCATTACCACACCAACAGCATGAACAACAGATCCCAAGAGTGATCAATGTTGTAAATCAAATGATTTTGAGAGCAGAGCATTTCTAAGTCTTTTTTCGTACAAAGACAATGACAAAGAAGAAACCAGTAAATTCACATTTTCAGTCCATAAAACAACTCTGGGATATTTGATAAACTAAATATCTTTTAACTGTCCTGAGACGGTTTTTGACAGTTGGTGCAGAAATTCTTCGATGAGCAAATCAGTTGTTGCATCAGCTGTCTGGGTGGCTTGTCGAAATACTTGTCTGTGTCAAAACTTCACATTAAGAGCGCAAGACACACCTGTGTAGTTGTGTTGCTGTTAATGTCCGGTGGGTGGATTATCTTGGAAAAGGAGAAGTGCTCACTACTGCCTGTCGTACACTAGAACACTTTTTAGAAGACTTATGTCTGACACCTTCTGTCATCTAAAGACAAAATCAGTTTTAAATCACGGTTTATAAGATTTTGCAAAGACTGGGGATCTTGTTGCATCACTATTTTCAAGTCTTCAACTAGAAGCCTTTTAAAATTATTTCCCATTCTGCTCCTGGTGGAAAATATTACACCAAACTCCCTTTAAGTAATATGACATTAACAATTTCTTACATGACAGCAAAAATACTTAACTAGAAATACAAGATAAAAGGTGTCATATGTCGACAGTATTATTGTCAATTTGGCATCAATATAATCCATAATAGAGATAAATTGTATTTGTGTACTTTACATTTTGGATTCTGTTGCCTCAACTCGCTGTCACCCTCTGTTGGTTAGCTGTGGTGTTTTAGAGGTAGGACACAGAGAAAGCAAACTGTTTTAATAATTAAGATTCTTTACCAAAATAAGTGCTGGTTGGTGGATCAGTTCACACTGGATTAAACACTGACCCTTCTTCACTCCACAACTCCTTTGCACAACCCCAGAAAACCAAGACACGGGAACATCAGGATGTGAAAAAGACTGAATTAAGGCAGCTAGGATTGAGTTTTATGACCATCTCACACCAAACAATCGAGATCATGAGAGCATCATTGTAGCCTCCTGTAGCGAGACCTAGCAGCACAGCGCTGTGTCAGCTCTTGAGAAAGCTCTGGAATCACCAAATTACCAAATGCTTGTGTTTGTTACTCTAAACCAATCACAATCCTCCTGGAAGGTCTTAAGGCCAGGATGTAGTGACGTTGCCCTTACAAAATAGTGTCAAGGGGGAACACACACAGCGACTGGGCTAACTGTTAGCATCACACGGCTAACGTTACTTAATCGTCACTAACAGGTTTTTAACAAATCTAGCTGCCTTGTTCAGTGTGAGTGTGTTTGAAACGTATAATGTTTCAGTGCAGTTAGTGCTGCTGCTGTGTTAGCTCGTGCTAAACGCGCAGATTCTCCAGGAGGAGATCAGCTCCTTTGACAGCAGCAGTAGAAGGTTTGCTGATCTTTTTGGTCTTTATTTGGTAGGACAGACAAGTGTGAAGGGGGAGAGTGAGAGAGAGAGAGAGAGGGATTGAATTCACTGAAAGAACAAAGCAGACATGACTTATTGCACGATCCAAATCAGCGTGCAAGTTGTGGGGTTGGCGGTTGTTGTTTCCTGTAGCAAAAGGGGATTTTGAAAATGGTAACAGTGGATAGAAGGGAGACAGTCTTTTGTGTGCATAGAAAAAGTCTCAAATCTTTCATTTCAACTTGTGGAAAATGGGAGCAAAAACAAAGTGTTGCATTTCTTACTTTTGTTTATTAAATATGTAAATGTAGAACTTAATGTGTACATAGAGGAATTGTGTCTGAATGTTTGACAGCACTCTGAGTTAGGCCCTTTAATTTTGTGACTGAAAACCAGCTAATCGTTTTGTCCCCTGTCCCTACAGATCCCTGCGCTCCAGAAGATGATGGGCCCACAGTGCCAAACAGCCATCTGATGAATCAGGCCAGAGCCTCGTTACTCTGAAACCTTCCACATATATCTGCCTCAAGCATGAAAAGAGTTTTTTCAGCCTCTGACCCCTTATGCAACTGCCTTTGACCAGAAACACTTGACACCAACCAAGAAGTTTTTATATTTTTAAGAGGTTTTTAATTTTCTAAAGGAAAAAAAAAGCTGGGGCCTTACTTCTAAAGGACCAGATTCTATGTTTTGTTTTTAGTTGTAGATACATTGATCCTTATCACACTGCACTAGTTAGCCAGGATTATATGCTGCCATCCTCTCCAGTCGGCCCACTGTGGATGTGGTGGTGTTAGATATAATTTTTGGAGGGAGAAGCCTCCAGTCTTCAGTGCTGGAAAGAGTCCAAAACACAACAGCCAAATCTTGATATTGTTCTCCAGAGCTGTTTAAGTTTCTGCCTGGAGTTTGGAGTGCACCACCTCCCTGTCAGGTGTATTCACCGTTGGGAGCAGCTCCCGCCTCTTCATCCTCCAACTGTCATCCAACGCTCAGCGCCCAGTTACGTACCTCGCAGTAGACTGAGCCCAGTGTGATGGGCAGCTTTTATTTTTCCTTTGCCTTTATGCTTTCATAGATTAGTTAACGCTAACTCAGAGAGATCTCGATGGATTACCAAACCGCTGTTACACATACCAGATCTTCACCCACTGTGATTGTAAAATTTACTACGATATCAGTACTATCTGAATCACTTGTATGATAATTCTTACCTCTGTCATGTTGCCTGTCTTCTTGTTCTGATGTGCAGTGCCTGTTCACCACTCAAGTGCCCAAACCTTAGGACAGTAAGTGGTTTGGCTTTAGTTGGATTTATGTCACAATCACTATATATATATAAATATATCACTGTATGTCACACAGTATATCACTGTGTTGTAGCTGGATTAAGTTTTAATATCGCTCTTGTAACATCTGCTTGTACTAACAACAGTGTTTACTCTTCACTTTTGTCGCATGTTTGGACTCATAGGCCGCGATAAACACAAAGCCATACTTAGAGAAGTTTAGCCTTAAAGAAGAAACCCTGGACGCCTGCCGGGCTTACCGGACATTTCTTTATAACTTGAGTGGTAATCGTTCAGGGTCTGAGCTTTAATCCATTTTGTTACTCCTCTCTGTCTATTTACTCCTCCTGAGATGAACTGTCAGTCCTCCTCCTACTCAGATGTTGTCACATGTTGTTCCGATGTTGTTTTGAAATATTTTGTAGACTACAGTCATGGATGGATTACTAAATGGGCCACCGGGCAAAAGGCCTAAGGGCCCAAAGGGTCAGGGGGCCCTGGGGCCAGACACTCTGTTTGAAGTGACTGTTGACACACCTTAAGAGCCGTCCACATCAAGAACAGTAATAATATGAGCATCAAAACTGATGAACAATAAAGTTATGTAAACACTGGTGCCAAACACGCTGCGCGCCCCAGCTGTGATTCCCTGTAAATTCAGATGGATTTGATTTTGACCGGCTGTCCGTGTTCGCTCTTAAAGTGATCCAGACAATTGATTTTTTGCAGCTGTCATTTTGGTTAAAGTTGTGGTGTGGCCTACACCATCCACTTGAGTTAGAACCATTTTTAGTTATCATTCTCGGTGTGGACGGCCCTTTATTGGAAAGAAAAATCAGACAACCTCAGAGACATACCAGCTGAACTCAAAGAAACGGAAAACAACAAAAAAGGAACAACACATCCATAAAGAGACGTAAAACAACCACATAGAGACGTAAAACAACCACCAAGAGACGGAAAAAAAACACAAAGAAATGTAAAACGACTATAAAGGAACACAACACAACTACAAAGAGACGTAAAACCACCACATAAACATAAACAGGGTTCCCACGAAATTCCTTGAAAAGTTATGAAATGATAAAGGCCTGGAAATTGGAAATAACAGAATGTTTTGGAAAGGTGTTGAATACACATTATGTTGGCTGTTTAACAATGTTCATAAACATGTCTAACATTACATGTACATGTTCCTTGTATTACTGATTTAAAATCTAGTGCTGCGCTGCGTGACTGTTGAAAAGTCTCTAGTATCATGTGATACATGCTCCCTTTTGGGAGAAAGAAGTGCAAAAGTACCCGTATGTGCCAGTCAGTTCTATTGGCATCATCTGCAGCTAGGCAGTGGCTTGAATGTCTAAGTGAGTAAAGTTGGAAAGTGCTAGCAGTTAACTTATCTGCAAATGCCAGGGAAGGGCGTGTTTGATAGTGTATGGCTGTATCAGGACACATTTTACTTCAAGTGATGGATATGGGGTTAAATATGGTGAAAGTGGGAACCCTGCATACAAGCAACCACAAAGACACACTTCACGAATAGAAACTATGTTTTTGTCTCTTTCAGTCTGGGCGTCTTGCTCCTTTGGAGGAGTGTGTTTGTGTTTTATTTTTTCCATGTCTGCACCCGGGGACCCATTGTCTCGTAATCTGTCCATCACTACATACATATTTTATAACTTTAAACAGTAACATCCCCCTCACGTCTTCAGTTTGAAAGTTGTCACCAAATCTGTGTGATGACAAAGCAGGAATATAATGTTACATTCAGTCGGTCCGTGCCTCAGTAAGTTTGCAGGATAATTGAGGTGTGACAAGGGGGTTTGGCTTCAGTTCGGTAGATATTAATCGAGCGGTTGGACCAACGACTCTTTTTTTAAGCTCTCATTTCTTCTCTTCAGTCTAATTACCACACATAGTCTGTTACAATCATTTAACTGTAAAGCCAGATGACAAAGCGATGGCTCAGTGTTACATGATCAATTGTGACATGAGGACAGTGTGCAACAAGTTTCAACCTCTAGATGGCAGGATTTGAACCCGAATGAGCCTTTTGTTGCTGCTGTTATAAATTTTTATTACTTTTGTTTTCATACCTATATTGTTTAACTAGTTCATCCAAGCTGCCCTGTTTTAATTTCCTGTGTTAATCACATTGTGAATTATCTTTAACCACTTTACAGAATCTGTGACCTTTAAATATATTGTTTCTATTTTGCCACTGACCGTTATCAAACAAAAGTTTTCATAGTCGCACCGTTTTCTTAATTTTCTGTGAATAAACATGTAGCTGGTTTGGTCTGAGCAAATTTCATCTTGTTTCTGTCTTTGACATGAGTGTGACCGTTTCCTTTCAGATGTGTGTCTGCTTATTTGACCAGTTGTAACTGTTGGTGAAAACGCTGCCTCTTGCCACAAATACAGTAACGTTGTTAACCTGTTTGCTTGTGTTATGTTCTTTACCATCATTTGGAAAGGCCAGTATTTTTTAACAATTAGACATCAGTCATCAGTCATTAAAATCTTAACTCCATTTTCAAACTGTACTTCAGGGACACGGAGGAGATTGAGACAAGTGTCATTTTAATTCGGCTGCACGATACATGATTGACATTTTTTGTCAAACACAGCGGCTGATCGGGAAATACAAAACTTTACCCCCAGTGTCGTTTCTGAAAGTATTCACTGTGAGAAAACCGCTTCAGAATCATCTTGACAGTATAAAAAATGTAGCATTATGTTCTTATCATCTCATATCTGAGATGAATCAACTGCGAGTGGTTGTTTGTATGGAGGACCGAGACTGCCAAAATCAAACATTTAAAAAAAATAAAAATAAAAAAAAAGACTTGATAAATAAATTGATATGACATTAAATGTGCCAAAAATATTAAAAACAAATATGACATAGCTGATTTCAAATCTCTTCTTTATATATATATCCTTTTAAAAAAATGATTCCCCATTTATACATATAACTAATTTTTAAATGTATTTATTTTTGCATTTATTTTTGATTTTTTTAAGATGAATTTATTTATTTAGGCTTGGCATTATAGAAGCAATGCATATTTAGTGGATCTATGCACTCTAATGTTGATAAACCAAACAAACCAAAGTTGACCTCGTAACAAGAAATAATGGCGGGAAAAGAAAATAATACAAAAATAAATAAATTCAGGAAAAAAAATGCATAAATATTTACAGAATTAAATATATTTATAAATAGTTGCATGTAAAAATAAATTTAAAAAATAAATGCAAATATAAATTAATACATTTAAAAATGAATGCAAATAAATAATTAAAATTGGTAAATGAAGCAGCCAAGTAAAGAAATAGGGGAACCAATACAAAGGTCACATTTTATTATTTTTGTTTTTAATACTATTTTTCGTACAGTTAACGGCATAATTTATTTATCGAGTCATTTATTTTATTTTGGCAGCATTCATCCTCCGCAGTTTCCAAGCTGGGCAAAGGTCAAAGCATCTGAATAAAATGGTTAACTTAGTGTTATACTCTGTATTGCTCCTTTTAATTAGAAAAATAGATTTTATTTGTACTCAGTGCCTTTGTTGTTAAACAATGAAGAGGTCATTCACACTTAAATGTGCAGTCTGTTGACTTGTGATCATAGCATTGGGAGTACTGATGTGATATTCTATCTTGAATTTACTGTAAGACAAAGATCGACTTGTTGAATATATGAATGTTATAAATATATAGTGTTCAGCTGTAAGTTTCCCTCTTTCTATTTTTTCAGTTTTATGTACTTCGAGAACTTTAATGCAAATGTGCAAGGGAACGATATAGATTTAAATATCTAGTTAAATATTATGGTGTTGAGTAGCATTTAACAGCTTTTCCTTTGGGTTCTGGACCTCTTAAAGTATTTTCATTTTTTATTTTGACCATTATATTATGTGCCAGAAAAAAAAAATCTTTTTTTTAACTTGTATTGTCTAATTAGAACTTTGTGTTGTTCTAAGTGGCATTTATTAAAGACCAAACACTAGAGACCTACGCCTTAACTCTTCATCTGAAACACGTCCATCTGTCGTCTGTCATGGAAATGATGTGTAACCTCTATTTAAATGATATTGTGGATTTATCTGGTGGCTTCTCATGTTAACACTGGCCTTTGGGGAAAACTGATCCAGCATGGCATTTCAAGCAGCATGTGTTCATGTTATTCTGTGTTGTGTGACGCCCTATAATAATAAATGTTATAACACTTCCTGTCCGCCTCCTCTGTCTGTGTGTCTGTTACAGAATATTGAAAGCTTTGGGGTCAGCACGAGCAGATGTGACCAGTGGTGGAGGAAGTATTCAGGTCGTTTACTGCAGCATGAGTAAATACTCCACTACAACTAAAAGTCTTGCACTCAAAACCTTAGGGTGAAGTAAGGGTGATTTGGACATAAGGGCAAATGGGGCAGTATAACTACACAGGGTTTATTTTGTCACCTGATGAGAGAGAAAAAAAACTTCAGTCAGGAGGGCCTTAGTCGAAGAAAACTTTATTTCCATTTGCAGTATTATTTTTGGCAGTATGGCTCTGTCCTGGGGCCTCTGCCTTTCTTAGGCCTACGCAGCTAGGCCTAAGAAAGGCTAGCTGGACTTTTGCCTGCTAGCAAAAAGCAACAAGTTTACACTAATTCGCTATCCAAGCCAACCCTAACACCCAGTCTTGACCTCTGAACCCAACCCTAACTAACCTTGATGAGCTTTTTTTAACCTCAACTAAATGTTTTCAATTTTTTAAACCCAAATATTTTTGTATTAAATTAATTTCGGACCTCGATTTTTTTTTTTTACACCTCAATTACACATGTTCAATGACATTTGCTGGGAGAGAATTAAGGGCAATGTGGAAGGGAAGGGGGCCGTGTGACAGTGAGGAAAGACAGCTTTATATTGTACTCATGTGGACGGACTTCAGCAGTAAAGCCTAACAGAAATGTACACGGAGTCGTAATGAAGAACAGGAAAAGAAAAAATGTGCATGTGAAATCATATCAAAGCATGAAATAAAAAGGTTTAGGGTCAGTTTTCTCAAAAAGAGTTTGTCACACCTCCCTGAAATATGACGTAACTCTTTTCTCATCAAATTTACTAATATCTTCAGTATTGCAGAAATGCATCATTTATTGGGCTGTGGAGGAAATTCAAAAGCAGTTGCAATCGCCCTTAATTCACCCTTCTCGTGTAAAAGTATAAGCATCCACTGGTTGCTCTTACTGTGTTTGAAATTCTTCTTCTGTCACTTCATTAGCTGCACAACATCTTGCCAAACGATTGCAGTTTAAAAATAATCTGTCTGACAGACACCGGCACATTTACAGAAATGCTGATTAATGTGTGTTGTCTGTGTAAGTAAGGAAAATGAAACTTGCTGTCAGTCTTTTGTTGTTATCTGGAGTCTATGTCTTCACGTCCGCTGTCACGTCCCCCAGCAGCTGATGGATGACATGGCTGCTCTGATCCTGAAGAGGGCAGTCATGGCACAAACATGAACAGAGAGGACACAGATACTGCAGTCAGAAACAAACTCCAATACCACTGCTGTAAATAAATAATAACTTTTAAGAAACCACCGGTGATACTGCTAATCATTTATCTTCCAGGGTTTTGTTAATTTCAAGAAGAGAGCTTGAAATTATCTAGTTATTATAATAAATAGCAATTAAATGTGAAATAAGTGCAAGCATTTAGCTGCCACACGGAGAGACGTGAACTCATCGCAGCTTTTTGGGAGCCTTTCTTATGGGGAATAATCTAACAACACTTTATTTTAGTACAGTATTTTTAAGCAGTATTTTTTAAGGTTTTTTCTTTTGTTCTGTCTTCTCCCAGTTTGTTTTAGACAATGTGGAAATACGTTCTTGTAGAGTAGAACCCACAGTGTTATATTTTTGTCCTGATGTGAGTCAGGGATGACGATGCGAGGAAGGAGGGATGAGAAGTGGACAAAGCTAGAAACACGTGGCAGAGACATGGAGGACGGGAAACACTACATGATGTAACTAAATTAAGATTACAGTTACTTGTCATGAAGGAAAAATATAAGGCAGAACTTTACTCTCCTTCAGCAAACAATTTCATGAACCCCCTCCCAACAACTTTCCCCTGATGACTTTGTATAAACCAGCCTGTTGTGTAATGACAGCTGTAATGACATCCTTTCCTGTCTTTACATGTGGTGAAGAATTAAAGAAACTTATCTCAAATGCAAACGGAAAAAAAATGTTGCACTGCTGCTGCAGATAAAGAGTCAAAGTCAAAACCCACCACCCAGATAGTCCTGCCTCCATCTTTATCTATGCCTACAGAAGGACCTCTCACACCCCGAACCAGCTCCCACACCCTGACCAGGGAGTTTGTCACTATGGCAACACTCACGTCCCACCTAAAAATCGGACCTTGCTTGTCGCAGTTCAGATACAGCAACTATAAATAAAGACATGGTTATTGAATTGAATTACTGTGTCATCATTGTTAAAGAAGAATCACAGTCCGTCTCCCTCTGCAGGTTTATACTAACTGTGATAAATGAACTTGACCTTAAAGTGGTGATGTAATGGTGGCTGAGGACGTGACTATACTGTGAATGTTTGTATGTTAATGACTTGCTGTTGAAGCAGATACATTCATCAGTGTTACATGAGAAGAAACTGGACTCAGTACTGGAAAGAGGTGGTTTTATTCATGGGGTGTCGAATGTAAAAACTGGGTTACCTTTTTTTTTCTATTTTTTTTTTCTGACATATTATTTTTATTAAGCTCATCTTTATCACATTCAGCCTATTTTAAACAGACATTCATAATACAATATGTCATTTAAAATATCATAAAAATCGTCATAGTATAGGATGTCATCAGAAATCATCAGAAAATGGTCATAGTTCAATTTTCAATTCAATTCAATTTTATTTATAATCCCCAATATCACAAATCATAACTTGCCTCAGAAGGCTTTACAACATATGGCATCCCGCTGTCCTTTAGAATGGTAGAAACCTCAGGAAGAGGAACTGAGGAGCGTTACCTTTCCAGGACAGACAGACATGCAATACATGTAGTACAAAGCAGATCAACATGATAAATTTACAGTGATCCATGACACAATGATACATGAAGAGAGCCAGAGCCACAGAGAGATGAGAGTAATGACAGTAGCTTATAACAACATTTAAATAATGATATTAGAAAAATAATGGCTATTGTGATACAATATGTTGTAAGTATATAGTATAGTAAGTGTTGATATATGAAAGCAAATCTTTGTGACAATAATGATATGTGTATGTATAATATTATCAGAAATGATAAAAAATGATTGGTTATAGTACAGTATGTCATCAGAAAACCATCAAAATGGTCATAGTATTGTATGTCACCAAAAATCCTAAAACCATTAAAAAAGTCATAGTATAGTATGTCGTCCAAAACCATTAAAAAAAGTCATAGTATAGTATGTCGTCCAAAACCATTAAAAAAAGTCATAGTATAGTATGTCGTCAAAAACCATTAAAAAAGTCATAGTATAGCATGTCGTCCAAAATCATGAAAAAAAGTCATAGTATAGCATGTCGTCCAAAACCATTAAAAAAAGTCATAGTATAGTATGTCGTCCAAAATCATGAAAAAAAGTCATAGTATAGCATGTCGTCCAAAATCATGAAAAAAAGTCATAGTATAGTATGTTGTCAAAAACCATTAAAAAAAGTCATAGTATAGCATGTCGTCCAAAATCATGAAAAAAAGTCATAGTATAGCATGTCGTCCAAAATCATGAAAAAAAGTCATAGTATAGCATGTGTCGTCCAAAATCATGAAAAAAAGTCAGAGTATAGCATGTCGTCCAAAACCATTAAAAAAATTCATAGTATAGTATGTCGTCCAAAACCATTAAAAAAGTCATAGTATAGCATGTCGTCCAAAACCATTAAAAAAAGTCATAGTATAGCATGTCGTCCAAAATCATGAAAAAATTCAGAGTATAGCATGTCGTCCAAAACCATTAAAAAAAGTCATAGTATAGCATGTCGTCCAAAACCATTAAAAAAAAGTCATAGTATAGCATGTCGTCCAAAATCATGAAAAAAAGTCATAGTATAGCATGTCGTCCAAAATCATGAAAAAAAGTCCAAAACCATTAAAAAAATTCATAGTATAGTATGTCGTCCAAAACCATGAAAAAAAGTCATAATATAGTATGTCGTCAAAAATCATTAAAAAAGTCATAGTATAGCATGTCGTCCAAAATCAGAAAACCATCAAAATGGTCATAGTATAGTATGTCACCAAAAATCCTAAAAAAAAGAACAGTCATAATAAAGTATAAGAAAAACATCAAAATGGTTATAGTAAAGTATGTCATCAAAATATAATAAATTTGGTAATCCAAATTCCTGAAAAAACCTCATAGTATAGTAATATCGTCAAAAACCTTGAAAAAACATCACAGTATAGCATTTTGTCCAAAATCATACAAAAAAATAATAGTAGGTTGTCCAAAACCTAGAAGAAATTTCATATTATAGTATGTCGTCCAAAACCATAAAAAAAAAACTCATTGTATAGCGTGCTGTCATAAATCATGAAAAAATGTCAGAATAGCCAAATAGGATGTTGCCCGAAATTATGAAAACAACTCATCGTATAGCATGTCGTCCAAAATCATGAAAAAAGTCATAGTATAGTATGTCGTCCAAAATCATTAAAAAAAGTCATAGTATAGCATGTCGTCCAAAACCATTAAAAAAATTCATAGTATAGTATGTCGTCCAAAATCATTAAAAAATTCATAGTATAGTATGTCGTCCAAAATCATTAAAAAAGTCATAGTATAGCATGTCGTCCAAAATCATGAAAAAAAGTCATAGTACAGCATGTCGTCCAAAACCATTAAAAAAAGTCATAGTATAGTATGTCGTCCAAAATCATTAAAAAAGTCATAGTATAGCATGTCGTCCAAAATCATGAAAAAAAGTCATAGTACAGCATGTCGTCCAAAACCATTAAAAAAATTCATAGTATAGTATGTCGTCCAAAACCATGAAAAAAAGTCATAATATAGTATGTCGTCAAAAACCATTAAAAAAGTCATAGTATAGCATGTCGTCCAAAATCAGAAAACCATCAAAATGGTCATAGCATAGTAGGTCATCAGAAATCACAAAAAATGGTAATAGTATAGTATGTCACCAAAAATCCTAAAAAAAAAGAACAGTCATAATAAAGTATGTTATAAGAAAAACATCAAAATGGTTATAGTAAAGTATGTCATCAAAATATAATAAATTTGGTAATCCAAATTCATGAAAAAACCTCATAGTATAGTAATATCGTCAAAAACCTTGAAAAAACATCACAGTATAGCATTTTGTCCAAAATCATACAAAAAAATAATAGTAGGTTGTCCAAAACCTAGAAGAAATTTCATATTATAGTATGTCGTCCAAAACCATAAAAACAAAACTCATTGTACAGCGTGCTGTCAGAAATCATGAAAAAATGTCAGAATAGCCAAATAGGATGTCGTCCAAAATAATGAAAAAAAGTCATAGTATAGCATGTCGTCCAAAACCATTAAAAAAAGTCATAGTATAGTATGTCGTCCAAAATCATGAAAAAAAGTCATAGTATAGCATTTCGTCCAAAATCATGAAAAAAAGTCATAGTATATATGTCGTCCAAAATCATGAAAAAAAGTCATAGTATAGCATGTCGTCCAAAATCATGAAAAAAAGTCATAGTATAGTATGTCGTCCAAAATCATGAAAAAAAGTCATAGTATAGCATTTCGTCCAAAATCATGAAAAAAAGTCATAGTATAGTATGTCGTCCAAAACCATTAAAAAAAGTCATAGTATAGCATGTCGTCCAAAATCATGAAAAAAAGTCATAGTATAGTATGTCGTCCAAAATCATGAAAAAAAGTCATAGTATAGCATTTCGTCCAAAATCATGAAAAAAGTCATAGTATAGCATGTCGTCCAAAATCATGTCATCAGAAATCATCAAACATGATCATAGTATCATAGTATAGTCATAAAAGTATGAAAATCTGTCATATAATTGTGTACATCACTCTGATGTAGTTCAGGGTCCAGAGGTTTTATTGTGGCAGAAGCTGAGAGAGTAAAGTCCACCACACAGACTTAGGTTTTTTTCTTACAAATGCAGTGTATTATTCATGGACATACTGTTTGAGATTGAAGACAAACCACACTGCTTTCACCATCCAGGCAAAATTTAATGCTTTAAATTTGACATGTGGTGTCCTTATGACATTTCTAATAAAAAACAGATCTCAGCTCACCATATCCTGGAATCTAGCTGAGCACATGAATAAGAGTTTGATAAATCAGATAACATCACATCAGCTGACGCATTAAATTCCAATCCATGAAACCATCACACATAAATCGACAGGCTGTGAGCTTCAGGAGACGTACGCTGTAAGCTGTATTATTATGAGATAAAGCTCTGGGCATTCTAGGCGATGATGAAGGAATGTCTTTAATGCTGAAGTCTTTTCATTAGACATGTTTGATGCAGACAGGTCACAGCAAAATTCCGTAGTGGTTTGGATAATAAAAATATTGGGCAGAACGTGAAATATTGAGGAAAGTATTTCTGACGCTGCTGCTAAGTGAAAGGTGTGGGAAAAAATCAACATGGGCACAAAATGACCCTTTCAGTCAACCTTTATTCATACTTGAGAGATCTTACAGATACAGACACTTTATACATATCTATACTTTATTTACTGAAATGTTATCCTCACCAAAGCGTCAGTGACTTTCAGATGTCTTAACAAAGTGTATGTGAAGAAAGCAAACATTGTGAGGTTACATTTTTGTTTCTGTGACCTTTATAGAACCAGAAAATAGCTGCATGCCAATATAGTCTCCCCTATAATGTAATATAAAATAGATTAATGTTAAAACAGTTACACGGAGAGGTCGGGAGGTTTAAGATCACATTTCTAAAATTTCCAAACGGTGTAAGTGAATTAACTTGAGGAGGTGCTGTATTTTGTTCAAGTTATCAAAATGGCTGAAAATGGTAAATAAATTAACTTTTTGCTTCTGCCCTGTTTTTATTTTAAATAACAACGTACGTGCAGTAAAAATAAGAACTTATGTGTGTTTTTTCTGCAAAGTCCAGCTGGGTGTAATAAGGGTGTGGGTCATAATCGGGCCAGAGGCTATCAGGTTAGGACGAGATAAGAAAAGTTGCCCCCGTGCTGTAAGGTCCACCCCAGATGTCATCACAGTATGCTAATGAGCCCGGGGGCCTTTAAGTGCCGCAGCCCAGCGTGCAGGGGCTCCAGACGTGGACACATAGCAGCCATTAAACAGGACAGGTGACGGGTAGTGTCGGTGACCAACGGCAGACGCCAAACCTAATGCAAAAAGGTGAGTATTTAACACAGAGGGGAGGTCGCTGAGGCCTCGTGGCTCTGCAGCAGGTGACAGAGACGTTGTTGCTGCAGGATTTTATTTTATTACATGTTTTAAATAGCATCTGTACCATGTGATTAACATTTTCACGGGTTGACCTTCACTGTGTGCATCACTAATTAGTTCCACCTCTGCCTCGCAGATTACAAAACGGAGAGAACGCGCTCTGGCAGCTGTTAAGTCTTGTGCCCTGGACAGGATATCATCTTATACTGTAAGTTTATTAAAGAGACACTACAGTATAGATGATGTACTATCCAGGGTTTCATTCCCCCACCAGCGCTATCAGCACGCTCACGCCGAACTGACTGTGGTGGGCTGCACGCGCTTGCAGAGGAGGGCCGTCAAACCGTTACCATTACTGAGTTTCAGTAATGGTAAGGGTTATATGGCCCTCGCTCAATGTCATCTGCGCAGGAGGACGAAGGAAGCTGATTGATGTGTTGTACATGAGGATGTTTTTGAGACGTACTTGTGCATGTGAAATAAAGCTCCTAAACAAATAAGTGCCTCATTATTTTGGTTACAAAAAAAATCAGCCGTTCTAAATATCTTGTGTATAAAGGATTAGTTTGTAGCTATAATATTTTCAAGCAGCAGTTGGCTTGTCTAAGTGGTGATCTCTGCTGCGCAGCCGGCTTATCTAATCACAGTGAAGCAGCCGTCGCAGAGAGCAGGGAGAGCTCGAGGGGCTGACACAGCTTCTGCGAGACATTCAAGGCCTCTCCCTCCCTCCTGTCGCCCTTGCTTCAGGCCACTAGCTGGTTATTCATCAAGATGCCCCGGATAGAGTAACCGCCGAGTTAACTCACAGGCAGCAGGAATGAATCCAATCACCATTATCTGACCCATTTTAGCATCAGGTTAGTGCTCCATTTTGCCATCCATTAGGGAGACAATTCAGCCCTCGGGGGCAGAGCTGGGCTTTATGAGAGCCAAAAAAGCAGAGGGAGGGAGAGTGGGGGGGAGGGAGGAGAAAAGGGAAGAAAGCAGCGGAACAAAAAGTGATAGTCGCAGGGATGGATGGCCACACTTCAAAGGCAGTGGAGAAGGCTAAAGTGATGTGGGAGTGGAGGGAACAGGGGTGGATGGTACATCAGGGACATTTGAGTGAACATGACTGTGCAGGTCCCGCTAGGCGCGCGGTGCCCGCCAAGTAAAAAGCTCTGAGAGCCAAAGATAAACCATCGGCCTTTTCACAGCTCGCCAAACCTGCTCAGCCATGAACACACTGTCAAACTTGTGTCAAAACATCCATTTGATGAGAGTCTGTGTCATGTTTGTTGCCTAAAATATATCTTCGCTCAATAAATGCCAATGAATTTATTTTGCAGCTTGTGTAATTGACATATTTTCTCCACTTTACTGATTCAGATGCGTCACAGGTTTTCACATCTTTAATAATAACACCTTATAGGTAACATCTCTATAATAAAATCTGCATGACGGTGCTACTGATGCAAAAAGCCAAAGGATGCAAAAGTCAACATGTAGAGCACACTTTCTGTCCATCTCACTGGGAGCTGTGGATATGTGCCACCTCACAGCTCCATGTCTCACTCATGATGACATCTTATCCTCTGTTTGACTTTTTGGGTCTTGTCCTTTGTGGAGAAACAAATAGAGTCATCTAACATCCAGCAGGATCCGCTGTTTGTGTCGTCTCTCTATTAAAGTCCTTCTGTCCTCTTCACTTCATCAGCTTGACTGAGAGCTTCAGCTTTACTTCCCTCAGAAAGATGCTGCTCAGGTCCTCACCCGCCTCTCGGGCGATCCGCGCTACCATCTGGCCGGCTGTGCCGATCACCATGCTCTGCAGACACAAGACACACAGCAACGTCAGGCACCAGTGAACAGACAGGCTCAGAGGTTTTATTTTGTGTATCTGAGTGAGGCAGGTTTAAAAGACAAGAATTAAAAATAGTATCATGATATCTGTCGATGAAGCTGCAAAAAATGTTAGAAGGTTTTATACAACTGAAGATGGTGAAATGCATCTTAATTTAAAAGGGACAGTTCACCCCCAAATCAAAAATACACATTTTTCCTCTTAACTATAGCACTATCTGTCAATCCAGATTGTTCTGGTGTGAGTGTGTGAGTGTCTGAGTGTATGAGTTATCGGCCGTAGAGATGTTGGCCTTCTCTCCAATATAATGGAACTAGATGGCACTCGGCGTGAGGTGCTCAAAGCATTAAAAAAATATTTTTAAAAACTCCACGGCAATGTCTGTCTCCAGAAATCACGACCTGGTTACTCAAGATAATCTGCACACCTTGTTGTGAGTAGCTTCATGTAGGAACTATTTTTTTGCACTGTGCAGAAGGAAATGTGCGCATCTATGGGAGGGCGATTATTTGAATCTTACTTTCAATTCTGAGTTTGGTTTCCAACTATTACAACAAGAAGATAATCGAGACAAAATCAAAACCTAAAAAATATCTTGGCGAAGATTAAAACATTTCTGATAAAAGATGTTGAGCCCATTGTGCTTTTTCTAATAAGGATAATTCAATTTGTTCAACTCCTACTTCCACTGAGCCTTATTTTTCCTCTCAAAGGCTGCACTGAGCTCTAAAACTCAACAAAAGTAATTGTCTTGGCTTTGTATATATTGGATTGTACCTTATTAGCACCTCACTGTTACTTTTTTTTTTTTATTTTGCAACTTCTGTTGTGTTATTTTAGTCTTTTGTATATTTGCAGTCTTTCCTATTTGGTGCTGCAGCTGCTGCCCAACATTTTCCCTCAGCGTAAACAAGTCTTATCTTATCTTCTCAGATTTATTTAAAAGAAAATTGGACAAGATAGCTTTGTCCCAGGAACAACTCATAACATAGATGAGATTCCATCTCTTCGGTCAGTCCTTCCTGTGAGTTCTACCCTCTTCACATTTTCTGGAGCTCTTCCTGTGTTGAATGTAAAAGCTAAAGAAAGGTCTGAGTCAATCTTCGTGGAGGTCGCTGGCCTTGAAACATTTCAGCGCCAC
Organism: Epinephelus cyanopodus; assembly: GCA_026686955.1. Taxonomy (NCBI): domain Eukaryota; kingdom Metazoa; phylum Chordata; class Actinopteri; order Perciformes; family Serranidae; genus Epinephelus; species Epinephelus cyanopodus. Next base: position 20,194,151 of record CM048924.1, read on the forward strand.
AGATGTAGCCTCAAATATTCTTTGGCATCAAATATGCATGGTTTAGAAAGGCTACTCAAATATTTACCAGTTAAAAACACAAGCAAAAGGAATGTGGAGGTATGGAGGCACGGCAAATAAATATCCGAGGCCATCAGAGGAGCTACAGGTGAAGGGAGACATTTCACTTCCTTCCAGTCACGTGTCTGACACGGGCCCAGCATCTTAAATCACACTGCGGTAGTTTGTTTGTGCTGCATTTATATCAGGAGAAAACATTCATTTGAGTCTCCTGGTCTTATGGAAGCCCACTGCTGCCGCTGTGATGGAATTTAAAAAGATCCTGTAAGTCGCTTTAATAAAAAACTCTCAAAACTTTCTGTTATTTTGAGAAATCTTTTCATAATTTGAAATACTACATCATTATTTTGAGAGAAGTAAGTCATCAATTTAAGAAAGTTTCTCATTTTTTAAGATACTGTCATTATTTTGACAAAGTTTCTCATGATTTATAGATACTAAGTGATTATTTTGAGATACGCAGGTCATTATTTTGAGGTCGTGGAAACAAGCAGCCGAAATTAGTTTCCTCCGTGGGGTGTCTGGGCTCAGCCGGAGAGACAGGGTGAGGAGCTCAGACATCCAGAGGGAGCTCGGAGAAGAGCTGCTGCTCCTTCATGGCGAAGGGGGTCAGTTGAGGTGGTTCGGGCATCTGATCAGGATGCCTCCGGGGTGCCTCCCGTTAAAGGTGTTCCGGGCACGTCCCACTGGTAGGAGGCCCTGGGGCAGACCCAGAACTGGAGGGATTACATATCTCATCTGGTTTGGGAACGCCTTAGGGTCCCCAAGGAGGCGCTAGAAAGTGCTGCTGGGGCGAAGGACTTCTGGGGTGCCTTGCTTGGCCTGCTGCCCCTTTGACCCGACTTTGGATAAGTGGTTGAAAATGAACGGATGAATCATTTTGAGGTTTCTCATTATTTCCAGAAATCTCACTTTGAGATGGGTTAGTCATTATTTTGAGGATGACTCTCGTACTTTTGAGACACTAAGATATTGCTTTTCGAGGTTTCTTATTATTTCGAAATTGTGATTAGTCATTATTTCAAGCTAAGAGTCACTATTCTGAAAAAGTTTTTCATTTTAATGGCTTATTGTAGCTTTTTTAAAATCACGTTGGCAGAAATGGGCTCCCATATTACTGTAATAACAAAAAGCCAAATGAAATAAACTGTAGGCTAAACTCGACGCAGACTTTAATTTAGATAAGCAGCTGAACATAAATTATGTTCACAGATGAGTCACAGCTCATATTTAGTACTCAGGCCCTATAGACAGATTTACAAGACACACATCTCAAAAGCCTATAAATGTGTAGAGAGCTCTTACCATGTGAGTGTCTTTCTTGGCATGAAGTTTCACAGAAATATTCAGCTCACCATCTTCTCCGTCTTGCCAGAGCTCAACTGACTGAAACAGAGACATTTAAATATTAATAATTTACTCACTTCTACAAAAGTCAATAAAATGTAGGTGAATGTGAAACAGGAGATGTTGGCTTAGAGCTGTGACCACTACTACATATCCCAGGATTCTTTGCATGTGTGTTAAAAGACTGATTGGGACATATAAGTGTCTTTTTTTGCATTTATATTCATTTGTTGTTCGTTTGTCAGAAACACAGTTTGACTCTGTGGTGTGATTCTACACTTGTACCTGCAGAATTCTACAGTCGCAGTAAACACAGACTAACATGATAAGTAACACGCAGACAACAATGAAAATGATGCCAGAATGTGAAATGGCGTATACAAAATGGCCCTCCAGGGTGCACGTGGAAAGCAGAAGTGAAGCAGGTGGAGGCTGAGGCAGCAAGCTGCACTGAAGCACATGTCAGCAAAGGTTTAAAATAAGCCACAGAGGGAGTGCAGTGAGATGTGATGGGTGTAGTCAGTTAGCTGTCAGCTTATCACCCGCGTGTCCCAGTGAGATTGGTGCTTCACCTGTGTCATTGAGTAAGGCACTTCCTGGGGCAGATACTCCAGAAGCTTCTCTCTGATGATGTTGTGGCACACGTCCTCTGGACTCTGGTCGGTCAGGACCTCACTGTGGTACTGCCATGATCCTGGCTTCGCAGCAACCAGAAAGTAGCTCTAAGACACAAGATAAAGCATGGTTACTATCATCAAGTGAAATTTAAACAAAAAACAATTAATATATAAATAAAAAAACAGGAAACTATTACTGAACTACAGCTGTTCTGTAAAACTAACTAATGCTTAAAAACATAGTTTAAAGCTGCTACAAGGAGTTTTAACTGGTTATGAAACAGTCTTTGTTTAATACTGATGTATCTACGTGACCTATATAAGGAGGCGGTGGCGTGGTGGAAACACTGACACGTTTGTCCACAGGGACGCCAAATGGACACAAAAGCCTAAAAGTTCCTTGTAATTGCTTTAAATGTACTGAGTGCTGTCTTTTTATTACATGCAGGAGTAACTGAAAAACAATATCATTTCAGTTTTGATAGTTTCAGTATAGTTCATTTTAAGTATTTCTGACACAAACGTGCATCTTGCTCAGAGTTTGCCCTGCTATGACCATGATCCAACATGTACCTTCAGCGTCTCCACATCCTCGCTGTCCATAGAGCAGAGCATAAAGACGTCCTTGAAGTGAGGCCAGCCCCGCTGGCTCTTGAGCGCCTTCAGCTGCTCTTTGCTCAGCACAGAGTTCTGCTCAGCGCTGCCCTCGGGCCCCGCGTTCTCCTCCTCCTCGTTAAGCGATAACTCTGAATCCCTATCTGGCATCTTTTCAGCCCATGGAGGCTTGATCACCGGCCGGACTCGCATTCTGCGTCCGTTCACCACTCCACAGGTCAACTGTGCTGTGATATTCAGCAGCCTGTCCTTAGCCTTAACCAGGTCCACCTAAAAAACAGACAGTGAAGACATCTGTGAGACTTTCATTGAATTTTTTGGGAAGTGTTCAAGGAATGTCTGGTGAAGTCATGTGATTTCCTTACTGTGAACAAATTCCAAGAGAAGACCAAAAGTAGTTTATTTTGATATGATTCCACATACACTGTCCTGCTGCTGTAAAAACTCACTAAAGCCCCAAATGTGGATTAATGCACCACCGAAAACAGTCCCCATCTAACTTAATCCTGTTAGAGTAAAGTTTGCTATTAGCTACAGCACCCGGCTGTTTTAGGAAATTATTTAGCCTTCTGAAAAAACAAAACTGTAAATCCATGACCTGTTTTCCAGATTTACATCCTCAGTAGCATTAAAAGGTCTCGGAATAAATGGGCCAGTGTCACTCTAGGGAAGAATACCTTATTGAGGACCAGGACTGCAGGGATGTCAGGGTGCACGGCGAGGCATTTGAGCACCTCAAAGTCAAGCCTGCTGCTCGTCCATCGGTCCGCCACATCCACCAAGACGACCACTGGGAATGGACATAGTTCACAATTATCAACATTTAAAACTCAGCTATATATTTCACTCTGAAAGGATAACGTCTGTATTTTTCAACCTGGACCCTATTTCCCCATGTTTTAAGTGACTAATGGGAACAACATTTTAAATTGGTCCAGTGCTGTGTGAAGGTGCTGCAGATGGCAGCAACGAAACAAAAACAAACACTAAGTTGACGTACATTAACGATGGGAGCACGACTTAAGTGGTTACACTGCAGCCTGTCAGCTGCAGCCATCTTGCTCAATCCTGGACCAATTGAAAAAGCTGTTGTTCCCATTAGTCACTTTCATATGAAAACACGGGAAAACAGGGTCCAGGTTGAAAAATATCAAAGGTTACTCTTAAAGTCTTTTATACGGAAGCTGCAAAAATAAAACTGACGCTCAGGTGTGACTAATAAAGGCTCGTAGTAAACTTTTATCATACTTAGGTCAGCTTCTTTGACTGTCTTCCAGGGATCCACGAGTAAAGTCTTCTCCAGGTGGTGTCTGTGGAAACAGAGGGCCAATTATATATTACCACGTATATTAATACCTAGTATATTAAGACTTTGAATACAAAAAAAAAACCTTAAAGGGAAAGTCACCTTTTGACCTTTGATGCAGTGGTGAGGCCAGGAGTGTCCAGTAAAATCTGTAAATATATATATATTTTAATGTTTGTTTTTTGACTGGCATTACTCAATAGTGACAGATGAGACATGAAAGAGCTCTTACAATCTGTGTGTCATCCTCTGTCAGGACGCCAAGGGCACGTGACCGTGTAGTGTGCACTTTCTTGGACACAGCAAACACCTGTAAGACATAATCATCGGCTTTACAAAGTGAGCACCTCCTCCTCCTCAGCAAGACTAGATACTAGTGTGCGGACGTTAATAAGACAGACAGTTAAAGACACAGACCTTTCTGCCAAGGAGCTGATTGGACAGTGTGGACTTCCCCGCATTTGGGGCTCCTATTATGGCCACTTTCAAAACCTTTGAGTTGTCCGGCTGATCTGGATCTCTTAGCAACAACGACAAGTGTTCACCTGAAAACACACAAAGTTAAAATGAATCACTGGTGGCAGAGTGACGTCAGCAGGACTTGGGAAAACGCTGAGCCACGATGATCAGATGAGTTTAGGGATGTAAATCTCTGAGGCAGAGGTCTGATTACCGCTGTCCGTTGGAACTGAGGCTGGAGGGTGATAAAAGCTGCTGTCTGCCTCTGCTGCTACTTTGCCTTTCATCAGTCTGTTGAGAAATGCCTCTGATGTAATAAAACACGCAGGAGTGAAGATAAATCCGTTCCTCCCTCCTCGGCTGCAGGCAGCGTTTCCTGTAAAGACATCAACATCTCCATCACTGCACTGCCAGCGGGGCTGCGAGGTAACTGATTAAGTATGCTCACTTGGATGTCATAAACTCATTCATAAAATTAATCACAGAGCCCTTTCATTCTGACTAAGTGTTGGAGTGAGTGTGCAGATTGAGGAGACCACAGAAACTTTACTGGAAATGCTTTACACAAAAATGACGAGGCTTACTGAAAGCCTGCTTGTGGCTGAAGAGTCATAAAGTATTTTTGTATTGTCATGAGTATTAGAGCCGCAATGATTTGTCAATTCATCGATTAGAATTTACTGGCAACCATTTAGATTCTCAAATAATCCATCTATCTATTTTCATCCACTTATCCGAGGCCGTGTCGCAGGGAGTAGCCAGACTATGAGAGGTTCAAAAAGACATCGATGACACTGCAAATACGGGGACCAGAGTCTAGTGGCCGGGCCTCACCTGCAGGGACTGGGGAAGAGAAGGTCTTAAATATTCATTTAGTAATTTTTATTGCTGGTTTCATGCTTCTGAAATGTGAGAATTTGATGCTTTTCTTTGTAAATACACGAAAATACAGTAAATAACTTTGGAATTTTAGACTGCTGGGCTGATAAAACATACAATTTGAAGACGTCACCTTAGGCTCTAACTGTTAGTTGCAGCCCAAATGTGCACAGTGAAGCTACAACATCCAAGTGAATGAAGTAACAATAAATAAAACACATTTTGGAGTGGAGGGGAGGTCTTTAAATTCTGATGCAGTATCTTGCACATAGAAGGAAGTAGGGTTGGACGATTAATCAAATTTTAATCATGATTTTAATTTTGGCTTCTCACGATCATAAATACATCATAATCGAAGAAAAACAATTAATGCGCCACACGGCTTGGCGTGTATGTAAGTTCCTGTGCTGGAAAAGCACCGCAAATGCACTTGTTATGTGCAGCAAGTGTGTGACGTGTGTGAATCAATAATATGTGGAGCAAGCGATTGAGAACATGGCAGAAAGGCAGCTTTTGGTTGAGAATAAAGGTAGGACAACTTCAGTCATCAGGAAACATTTTGGCTTCAAGTTGACGGACGTCGAGCAAAAAGAAAGTGTTTGCAAAATTCGTCACACTGTGGTGTCTGCCCCCCAAGGCAACACGACCAACTTATAATCGTGTTTATTAATCGTGATTTCAATATCAGTCAAAATAATCGTGATTACTATTTTTGCTATAATCGTCCAGCCCTAGAAGGAAGTCACAGGTGTAAACGTATTGACAGGTTATGAGTGATTTGATGGACATTTAAACCAGTCATATACTGACAATAACCCTGTTACATTAAAACATCAACTGCTCCCACTGTAGAATTTAATTCTACAGCTTTTAATGCACCATTTTTTAATATGTTCATTCATCTGTTACTGCCAGTATAAATTCTACACGCTGTATTTATGCAGTATACAGTATATGCAAATTATCATCCAGCCCACCAGGTCTATCCATTTCAGTTTGATTCAATTTATTTATAAAGCCAAATACCAATTTTGCTGAAGCACTTTGGACTGCATGTTTGTATGAAAGTTTCTGTTTAACTTGTTGCTCCAAAACTTCCCTATTTCTTTAGATGTGCTGGATCTTTTTATAAATTACGTCTGTATGCTATTAGTTTGGTTTATCAATAGAGCACCTTTTAAAACACAGTTACAAGGTGCTGTACAATAAAATTAAACACATTTAAAACACAAGGAGAATGAAACTAACTAAAATGTCACAAAATGTCACCAAAGTAAAAGATAAAATAAAGAAGTCCAAAACTAAAATCAAGATAATGAATAGGAATTAAAATCAATAACATTGCAATAAAACAGACAGACAGCTCAGATAAAGTCAGGATGTGCTTTCTGACAGAAGTATGTTATGTTAAAGTTATAGTTTTATCATATTCTTTCTATTGGTATATGTACTTTTTTATTTACATGCTACTTACGTATACGTCTGTTTCTGTGTTTTCTGTGTCCACATACGTGTTTACATGAAAGTTTTGTCTATTCTTTACTTTTATTTTCACAGGGCTGTTCTCCTTGTTTTTAGCCGTCATGTCTGTTTCTAAGTAAATACACTGAGAGTCAAATTCCTTGTAAAAGTAAACCTATTTGGTCGATAAAGAAAAATGGGAAAATACCAGCTTTTTCACCTCATATGTTGCCATTTATTCTGTCAGCCATCCTACACATTATATCGGATGATACAGGTGTTGTTGGTGGAAATTTAAAGCATCATAATACAGTTTAAATCACGTGCTAACAAACAGTCTGAGCCTCAGAGGAGCAGAGAGATGCCCTGATTTGTTCAGTCGCCCAGCTCCCTTTAAATACTGCCGGGCTAAGCTTGTTTTAAACCCATGCTTTAGACGCCTGATATAATCCAGTATTAATAAATAACAATAAAGCAGAATCAAGTAGAAGCAGCTGACTGACCCGCTGCGAGGAGCCATGACGCACTTTCCTGTCGAGCGGACACGACGAGCCGCCTGGAGCGGACGGCGGAGTCTCTGAGGAACCGACCACACACTCTGAGCGCCATTAATAACAGTTACTGATCAATTTCAGATGATATATCAGTATTTAACGTTTCAAAGGTGAGCCGCTTGTTTACATTCACGTTATTGCAAGGTGGTAGCCATTTTGGTTTGACCAAAGAAGACCATTTCCGGTATGAAAAGGTTCCGCTGGAAGCTACACCGCCCCCTGGCGACCGGTGTGTCAGCTACAAATACAACCATAGGGGCCAGTGGTGGAAGTGAACCCCCACCTATACTGTATTTAACCTCCTGAACTTTTGTTTGGTGAGCATTTTTAATTTGTCCATGGGATAGACGTATAAAAACCTAAACACTGTCGATGATAACTTAGTCCCAGTGTCCTCAAACGAGATGACAATAAAGTCCCAATGTCTTCAAACAAGTCCTTCCTAATTAACAGCATCTTAATTTGCTCCTGTTGCTGAAATTGGTCAATTTTGTTGCCATATCAAACCACAATAATTATAACTATAAATAATCATGTTTCAATTATAAAATGTGATCAGGTTTTGGACCTTGTCCACTTTTGGATTTGGGTTCAGCTGCAGACAGACTTGGCAGAGATGGCTGCCATCTTGTTTTTACATGGATTAGTTTGTTGTGCTCTTACTAACACTAGATGGCACAAAGAAGTGTCCACGAATGATGACAACAGGTCTAAGTTAAGTAGAATGAAGTATAAGGTCAAGTAAATCCAAAATGTGATGTCCACATATGAGGACACAGGGTCTCATGAGGGTAAGGACAAATTCGAGTAACTTGAGTATTTCCATCTTATGCAACGTTATACTTCTACTCTACATCTCACAGATAAATATACTTTTCCTGTGTCTGTTTGGAAGGTTACTTTTAGCATGTAATACGTTACAGATTACTATAGTTACTAGGGGTGGGAATCACCAGAGGATCCACGACACATTGTCATTATCACGACACTTAAGTCACAACAATATTATTATGATTTTAAACATATTGTGATGAACTGAATATTGCAATAAAATATATTGTGATATATTGTAATTTATTATCTTATTTCAACTGTAAATTATGTCCTGAAAGGAAAATGTTGTCAACATTTGTTTTATCTAATAGGACAAAGTTTTCCGTCTGTTCACATCACTACGTATCTAGTGGAGTGAAAAAGCAATTGATTATTTTATTCTAGTAGACTACCTTAGTTTAATTTGTATTTGTATTATTGATAATCTATATAATAATGAATTGATATTTGGCACTGTGTGACAATACCATATTGCCACACAAAAATACTGTGATACTATGGCCATGTTTACACAAAAATTATCTGCTGAAACAAACGTTCGTGTGGTTGCCATTTTGTTTGTTTATACATCACCGCTCTGTAGAAGGAATCATGTGTGCGCAAACTTGTGTTGTTTATTGCAAAGTCACTACTGGCCTGGCATGTGTACTACAACGTTTTTGGTCATTTTTGCGGATCTGTGTGTACGGCCATTGTTATCAGAATATTGTCTGAACGTAGAACTTTTTTTCAGATGAAAATGAGACTATTTTATTTTCAGCTGATCATTTTTGTGTAAACATGGCCTAAAGTTTACCGTTTTCAGTTGAAATCATTGTCGTATTAACAGGACCTATGCTGTGTCAATTTTTTCCCCACCCCTATTAGTTACCCCATTAAAAATCTTCTGTGGAATCATCTTCCTGTTTCAGTGCAAGAGGCAGACACCGTCCCCAGACTTAAGACTTTCCTTTTTGATAAAGCTTATAGTTAGGGCTGGCTCAGGCTGGCCTTGGACCAGCCCCTAGTCAGGCTGACTTAGGCCTAGTCTGCCGGGGGACCCCCTATAATACACCGGGAACCTTTTCTCTCTCTCTGTCTCTCTGTCTCTCTCTCTTTCTCTCTCTCTCTCTCTCTCTCTCTCTCTCTCTCTCTCTCTCTCTCTCTCTCCTTTGCTAACACTCATGTCCTGTTTCTGCATCTCACTAACTCGGTTCTACTGCATGTCAATAAACTCGGCTTCTTCTCCGGAGCCTTTGTGCTCCACTGTCTCTCAGGTTAACTCGTATTGCAGTGGTGCCTGGATAGTGTGACGTGTGTGGTTGTGCTGCTGCTGTGGTCCTGCCAGATGCCTCCTGCTGCTGCTGTTATCATTAGTCATACTTCTACTGTTATGATTAGTCATATGATTATTGTCACATATGTATACTATCATATATTAATATATAGCGACAACATATTGTAACACAATAACCTTAATTATTATTATAATATTATTACTTAAATTAATGTTGTTGTAAGCTACTGTCACTACTGTCTGTCCTGCATCTCTCTCTCTCTCTCTCTCTCTCTCTCTCTCTCTCTCTTTCTGTCTCATTGTGTCATACGGATTACTGTTAATTTATCACGTTGATCTGTTCTGTACGACATCTATTGCACGTCCGTCTGTCCTGGAAGAGGGATCCCTCCTCAGTTGCTCTTGCTAAGGTTTCTACCATTTTTTTCCCTGTTAAAGGGTTTTTGGGGAGTTTTTCCTTATCTGCTGCAAGGGTCCAAAGGACAGAGGGATGTCGTATGCTGCAAAGCCCTCTGAGGCAAATTGTTATTTGTGATATTGGGCTTAATAAATAAAATTGATTGATTGAATTGACTGAGCTCCTCTGGAAGGCCAATCCAGCATCTTGGAGCATAATGGCTGAAAGCAGCATCGTCAGATGTTTTTGTTCTGCTTTGTGAAACAGCTAAAAGACAAGAACAGAGGATCAGAGTGACCTTCCTAATTCATAAACCAGTAGCATTTCTGAGAAGTAGTCTGGTGTGCTTCTGGTAAACCTTAAAACTTTGAACCTTACAAACTTGTAAAATAATTTTAAAATCAATATGAAGACTAACCAGTGTAAAGATCTGTTGATGATGAAAGTTTGTGATAAGCTGAAGGATGACCTTTACATTCCTCTTAAACACCACTGCATAAGACTCAAGTTAGTCTAAAAGTGGTGGTCCTCAAAGCTTTTGAAAGCAAATATCACTTTGACCACAGACCCCTGGTTAAGTTTTGTCAAATGGGGCGCATACTGAAACGTCTCCTGTTTGACACAACTTGACTATAACGTGCACATGTTGGTATTTACCAACACTCAAGGTATAAAAGGTATAAAATGAGGGCTAAGGAATGAGACAGAAGATCATTTAATTTATTGGAGATTAACTGAGTAGACAGAGGAAGTAATTCAGGTAGACAAAGCTACCGGTCTTACATGGTTATTTTTTATTTACATGTGCATTAAAGCAATGATTCCCAGCTGGTGGGTTGGGGGTCTATTCTAAATGGCCCGCAAGTGAGTGTAAAAACCATAGACTGTATAAAATAAGTACAGTAAATTACCTGGCACAGAGCTTTTATTTTAAAGGGCTGTTTCCTGCTGCTGACACAGACAGCAAACTAGCTTCGACAACATGGCCAAACGCAAGAATATATTAAACTGTTTGGATCTTGAACTATCGAATAAAGAGAAATCTGGGTCCCCCGGCTGGACCAACTGAGAATCACTGCGTTAAAGGAATACTTCACTTCCCAGATGATCATTTGATTATCAATGACTCCCCCCTGTCATATTGAATTTGGATAGAAAACTGTGTTTTTCTTGCAAACAAAGGATGCAAAAATTCTTGATGAATTGAACACACAGGGGTCCACGTTTAACAACAACAAAACTGTATTGAAACATCCTTTCATGAAACACTCAACTTGTGCAGCATAATCTAAGCCTCATTTATCCAGTCATACGCTCAGCACTACCTAAACAGACAGACCTCACCAACAGGGAGGTGAACTGAAAGGGAAACTTATCAATGCTCTCTTCAAAGTGAGACTCCATTGAGAAAAACAATAATTTTACCTCCCTGAACGCAGGAGCTGCTGGTCTACCACTGCCTTGATCAGTTAGTTAGTGTTTTTGTATGACTTTGGTGTTTTAAAGGTTTAGTTTTGATCCACCAAAGTCACAAATAAGACACATAAACTCACAGATACAGGCAGCAGTAGACCAGCAGCTCCCATTTTCAGTGAGGTAAAATTACTGTTTTTGTCAGTGGAGTCTGGCTTTGAAGAGAGCATACATCAATTTCATTTGTGGTTCAGTCCCCTATCAAAAAGAGCTGTCTGTTTGATAGTTACTGAGCATATGACTGGATGAATGAGACTGGATTATACTGCCCGAGTTGTGTGAGAGTTTGTAAAGGGCTGTTGGTATAGTCTTGCTGCTGTTAAACAGGGACCTTATTTACTTTAATTAATTAAAAAATGTTTGCCTTATTCTTCGTTCAGTGTGGAGACATGTAAGAAAAACAGCTTCTTCCTGAATTTAATGTACAATGAGGTGAGTAATTGATATACAAATGATCATTTGGGGGTGAAGTGCTCCTTTGATCTGTAAACAACAAAGTAACAGTGATGCGTAATTTTGCAGCAAACCCTCTGTAACTCCCAGAAGACCCCATTTTGGGAACAACCTGTCTACAGCAGGTAGGATATTCAGAGGCTAAAATCAGCCAAGGCAATTCCAAATCAGCTCATCACGATGCACAAACACATCTGCCGACATGAGCAGCTCGCAGTTTAAAATGGATGACAGCGCTCAAAGGATCTTTTGGCTGGGGTGATATTCTCTAGATTACTTTGTGAGGGATGGTGCGCCTAACCACAAATCAGATTGCACTGTGCAGACTTTCTCTTTCCCTCCTGTCCCTTGAGTACACAGAACAGAGCTTATCCCAGAGGGTGCTCCAAGCACAGTTGTGACAATGTTGCTGAGGATATATGGAACATTAAAGCAATATGCCAACCTGAGGAAAACACCGCATGCTCTCACTCACACAGCCTGCAGCTCTTCAGTACTAATTCACAATGACAAGCTGATATAATGACTTGATAAGCATGAAGTCTGTAAGGTTAATCATCAGACTAAAAGGACACAGTTTGCATATTGATTGATTACTGTAACATGTTGTTTTCATTCTGTATGGCGAAGCCGGGCAGAGCAGATGTCTCCCCGTAGTCCATCAAACACGCCGGCTGTTTGTTAGTCCTCGAGGACTTGCTCGGGGCGGAACAAACACCTCCACTGGGGAGGATGATGAAGGATATCAGGTAGCTCACAATCTGTCATCATCTAACTCTAAAAGCTCAGCAGCAATGGAAGGGCAACAAAAATGGAGCTTTTAGCAGACACTTACTGCCGAATTCCAATTGAACCAGAAACCAAAAGGATATTTGAGGATCAGTAATGTTTGAACTTTCTCTCTATCTGCCTCCCTCCCACTCTGCCTCTCTCTCTCCCTCTCAAATTCATTCAAGGCCTTTTCTCCCTCCGGGCTTTCCTCACATGGCCATTTCACGTGGGAGTGTATCAGAGTTCTTTCTATGATTGCATTAACTTTGGCCTTCAGAAAGAGCTCTCTCTCTCTCTACAAAAAAAAAGACAAAAAGGCTTCGCCTGCAGACCATTTAATCATAAGCTGTAGCCCACTTTGCCATTTGAAGTGCACTTGCCAATGAGATTCAGCATGGTGTGATGGAAAACCTCTCTCTGCTGCTGCAACAACTCACTGTGCTGTTGATTCCTAATCAATCTTGTTTTCTGTAATTCTAACCCAACACTTTGCATTGATAGGGAATAGGTCAGATCTCCCTGAATATGCAGAATTTTTCTGCAGGTTGTGTTGGACTTTCTGCCCCATTAGGCTGTGCTCCGGCAGCCTCTCTTGTTGATTTGCTAATAACACCAGCTGGGATTAGACATGCAATAACCGGCAGCTTCTCAAGAGTGTCGCTTTTGTTTCAACATTTGAGGGGACATATATTAAGTAGGGCATCTGGAGGTCCTGGCTCAAGAATTTTTTTTGCATCTAACACTTCATTTCCTGCATGAGGATGAAGTTTTCAGTTCTCTCGCCACAGGAATTGGAATTGTACATGTCTGTTTGCCACGGATGTTTCACACTGTGCTCCAGCAGCCTCTCTTGTTGACTTGCTAATAACACAGGCTTGGATTAGACATGCAACAACTGGCAGCTTCTTAAGAATGTCGGTTTGTTTCAACATATAGGCTAAGGGGACAAACATTAAGCAAGAAATTAGCTGTGTTACATTTGTATGTTTCACACATACCATATCAACATTTCTAAGTGACGTAGTACATGAGCTGACTCTGCATGAGGAGGTGGAAGGTATAGTGGATGGCATGACACCTGAGTGAGATGCCTGCCAAACTGCAGACCACTGTTAGAGACCAACAAGCCACAAACCTGGTTGTTTTTAAGCCACTCATCACTGCGTTCCAGACAAGATAGTGATATGACAAGTGTTGCTTTTCCAGACACATCGCTGTGTTTTCTGCTGGGATAGTGCCACAAAAAGCAATTCAGTCAGGAACACTTTAGTCTAAGAAACTTTATTTCCATTTGCAGTATTATATTTGGCGGTATGGGCTCTGTTCTGGGGCCTCTCTGCCTTTCCTCGGGCCTACACAGAAAGCCTCTTCCACGCACCACGTGGAAAGCCTAAGGTGGAGAGAGCACACCTCCCTGCCCTACAGTGCGTCTACATGGAAAGCCTTAAGACAGAGAGGGCACACCTCCCTGCCCTTCCATGCGCCTACATGGAAAGCCTAAGGCAGGGAGAGCAGCAGCAAAGACCCCCCCCACCCCCGAGAACAGAACAAAGCAGCATCAATGATAAACAGAAATGACATTTGATAAGACAGACACAGCATTAAAAGGAGGAGCTGGGGTGGAGGCGGGTTGCAAAGCGGCTTGTAGCAGAAGCAGCAACAGTCGGCTGGCCAGAGCAGTTTAAATAGGGCGCCCTGAATGAGATTTACCAGTTGGCTGCATAGAAAGAAATCATGTGATCTGTCAGCTGACTCCCTTCCATCAATCAGCTGCTCCATCAGTTGATTGGGCTGTTTGAGATCAGATGATGTAGCTGGAAGGTGAGCTGAGCTTGACATTGTGCTCAACAGTATGATCACTTATTTTGTTACTGAGACATGACTGCCACCAAAAGTGGTATCTTGTGTTTTCCTAACCGTAACCAAGTTTTTTTTGTGCCTAATCTCAAGTTAACTGCAGCGTTGTTGGAATGTAAAGAAACGTGACGTTTCATCGTATCTGCAACAGAATGACGTGCAAGTGTAACATATCCGGGGTTTGCAGAATATACAGTGCCGACATTTATTCTGGTGATAGGGTTCGAATTTTCATGCACCAGCTTGTGCCTTTTCTGCATCAATTTATGTTGGAAATGTTGTGGTACTTCATGCTTCAATCGTGCATAGTTGCTTCATCTTCTTTCTTTTTTATGGCACATTGCAACCGTTGCTTTGAGGTTGAATAGGATAACCATTACCGGAGGCATCGTCACATCTACAAGTCGCGTTCTAGCAGTTCATCAAAATAAAATAAAACCTCTCTGCTGCAATCATGTTTTCTTTGTAGGGACAAATGCAGATGCGGTATACTAAAATCTATGCAGCTTCTGCGTTAATAGGAAGATCTGGCTGCTCATGAGGAATAACAACATTCATAGAATAATAAGCCACAGGGCATGTTAACAGGGAGCAGAAGTAGGAAAAAAAAACAATCTGTCAGAGCGCCAGAGCATCCATCACTCCATCAGCGCTGATTGCAGTGAGAGGCGTGACGCTGCACAGCTGGCTGACTGTCTATAAAACAGCAGCTCGTGGACTTATTCATGCTGAGGACTCCAACGCAGATAGGCTATTTGTAAAGGATCCCACAGATTAATGAGTGGACGGATGAATTTCCACACTTGATAAATGAGAAAGCAGGGAGATTTAACTGTTAAGTCTGACTACGTGATGCCCCGAAGGTCCTCCAAGGTCCCTCGATTCAGCAATCACTGCTCCATGAATACGTCCTTGCTCTGGCTGCTTTTTAAAAGAGGTGATTTAGCTCCCAAACTACCCATATAGGTCACACTGATGCTCTGATTGTACAATCTCTTGCTCAGTGGGGGAGATAAAGGAGAAAAAAACTTTTTATTCATTCTAGACTTGCAATCGATGGGACTTGTCTGTGAAGTGGATCAATAATGCCTCTCTTTGAAATCATCAATCACGTCAGTGGTGAATTTAAAAAGCGTAATTAGGAACAGCGTCCTTAAACATCCTGTATTGACGTCTTCTTTGGTATGGAGAAAGACACCATTCTGCATCATTAACTTTGTATTATTGCGTGATGGAGCCTGCTGCTGCTACTTCCCCACCTGCTGAACTCAGAGCGCTGTGTGTGATTGGGCTTTCAGACCAAATTCTCCCCTCTTTCACTTGCTGATGGAGGAAGTGAAGCTTGCAGGCCTAAATTGGCTGGAGTATTGTAATAAGCCCGGTCCGTACAGGAACCCAGGCCACAGAGTTATCATTCACAATGCCTCATATCAGAAATGTTTGTGGGGTTGAACACGTGTGATTTTCTCGCTCTCTCTAATCATCTTATTTTGATTACTTTTGCGCAGGTTCTAACCAGACATGACGTTACAAGGCCGCGAGCACATTCTCCAGCACTCCCATAACTTGCCACAGTGTTCAGTGTTGTCCATCTGTCTCTCTCTGGTAATAAAACGGTATCAATACTGTGGAGAGGGCAGGTGGGTGGTTGTAATGGAGTAATTTATTTTAGTTGTCACAGAAATATAAGTGTTTGATTAGGGAGCTATACACATCAGGCTGCACAAATAGAACCTTTCATCAAATCACAGAGCATGTGACACTATTGACCGTGGACTCTTCTCACTGGGTTTTATCTTCCACAACAAGATTCATAACACAATGGGTGAAGGGCACAATGATGCAAAATGCAACGGTAATAAAAAGCTAAAGGCAAATCTTGTGCCAATGTACCAGATCACAGTTAGAATCAGGAATACATTATTGATCCCCGGGGGGAGATAAAGGGACACCTTACAGTTGCTCATCTATTTAACGATGGAGAAATTATAGAAAACAGAAAATAAAAGAATAAGAAGTATGTTAAATTATAATGAGCAGCAATATGGTGCAGTGGTTAGCATTGTCACCTCACAGCAAGAGGTTTGAACCCGGGGTGGGGGAGACCATCTGTTTGCGTGTTCTCCTTGTGTCTCCTTGGTTTTCTCCAGGTACTCCGGCTTCCTCCCACAGTCTGTTAAGTTAATTGGTGACTCTAAATTGCCCCTAAGTGTGAATGGCTGTCTGACTCTATGTGTCAGCCCTGTGATAGTCTGGCGACCTGTCCAAGGTGTACCCTGCCCAGTGAACAACACTGATCAATGCATTGTTCTGCTGGGAAACCTTTGATTCTGACATTCATGTGGATACCACCTGACATGTTCCACCCACTCAAACACCGCTGCAGACCAAGTACCCCCCTCATGACAACAGTACTCCCCAATGGCAGTGGCCCCCCAGCAGGATAATGCACCATGCCACACTGCAAACATCGCTCAGGAATGGCCCAAGGAATGTGACAAAGAGCTGAAGGCATCAACCTGACCTCCAAATTCCCCAGATCCCCATCTGATCAAACATCTGTGGGACCCCACCTCACAACCCACTGGACTAAATGGATCTGCCGCCAATGCATTGGTGCCAGACACCACAGGACACTCACATCATATTGGTTATTAAAAAAAATCCCATACAAATAAGACAATCGCAACTGTTTCATCTTTCAGTGAAAGAGTATCCAATTTTCAACCGCTCCTGAAAGCAGCAGCCCTCGCTATTGAAGTTACACTTCTTTGCTGTGGCCATGTAGAAAGTGTCACATTTATCTTGCAAGTGTACTCTTCTTCAACGTTTTGTTTACTTCCTGGATTGTTCCCACATGGAAATTCTGACCAAGAGCAGCTTTCTTATGCAAGGCATTTTATCTGGTCTGCTTGTAAATGCTGCTGTGAGAAGATGAACCAACTCTAGGCAATTATACAGCTTTGTAACAAACTTAGTCCCTGATTCAGGCCAAACCAAGACAGTTCTAGGTCTGAAAGCTCCTCCTCCACAACTCAAGCCTTTCTCCCAAATGTAGTCACTTCAGGCTCCAAAAAAACAAGATGGCAAAATGCTAAATTCACGGTCTCAAAACGGCAAAAAGTTTTGTTTAATTGTTTCCTTGTTTTATCTGATAACTAATCCAGTGGATTTGAGTGTTTTAAGGAGTTTTACGTGGTTATTTTGGGTCAGTGGTGGAGTTTTGCTGCCAAAGGATGGGGCCCTAACTGAGAGGGTTTTTTTATTTGATGCTCCAAGCTCATGGAACATCCTCCAACACTCTCTAAAAATTCATGTTCTTCCTTCTCTTTCAGAGTTCAGGACTATGATTTCTAACCATTGTGTTTCACATTGCAACTGTTTTACCTGATTCTATTTTATCTACCTGGTCACTGATGAGATTGTTGTTCACAGTGATTATTCTGTACTGTTTTTATTGTGCTGTGGTTTAAATGTGTCTGTAATCTCGACGGCATCGGAAATGAGGGAAACCTCAACGTCCTTTGAGAACAAATAAAGGTTTGACTGACTGACTAATGCAGTATGTATGATCATGATCGTGATGTGCTTGTACCTGCAGCACTGTATAATCTAGTAGTGCAAGATATATCATAATGTATAGTTTAGTACAGTCATATAACATAGAACTGAACATATTATCAGATATAACATGGTGTCAAACTGAATAGTATTGGAGATATATATGACCAGTCCAGCACGTTAAGGTATTTTATCTCTATATATTTTTGATATTGAACAGCTCATACAATAATTTAACATGTGATTTCAATTATTCCACCTTCCATTTGGCATCCGTCCTACAATTATTGAGACGTCCAATTAAATGTCCCACTCACTGTCCCTTTAAACCACTCGGCTGTCCTGCGCAGTCTGGGACGGCCCCGCTTACTGCGCATGCGCCGGAAGTTGCTGCCGCAGACAGCAGCAGCAGCAGTGATTCGGCAGCGCAGGGCAACGGGAGAAAATCTGTCCGTTTTAAACCATGGCGACGCACTAAACGATGCCTTTCGCAGAGGTAAACGGAGAGTAAGTAGCTTTGTCTTGATAACAACGCCCGCTGCCCGATACCGTGTGTGACATCCTCTCAGAAATGTGGCGTAAATATGAGGAAAGCTGGAGGAGGCAACAATGGGACTGTGTATGTTTCAGACTGGATGGCTAGGTTAGCTAGCCTGCCAGGAGCCTGGGCAGTCAGCTGGCACACTCACTGTACACTATTATGATGGTGATGACTACAGGTGTGTCGTTGCGAAGGGGGATTTTGTGCAGGTCGTTGGCTGGTGGCAGTGTGTGCATGCTCTGCAGGTGTGTTATTTTGTGTTTTGACAGCGGATATTGTGTGTATCTGAGAGAAATGTGCAGAAAACATGCAGGTTTGGAGCTACTGTACTGGTCCACTGTATTGTCTGTGTATCTAGTGGAAATCTGCACTGCTGAAATGTCATTTTGAAGTCAAAATATATTTATTTAAGCACCAATTCGTGCGCAAAGCTGCTGATTATACCTGAGCTTGTGTTGTTGAGCTGTTTTTGCATTATTACAACAACTAGTGAGGATTAAGCAGCCTGCCAAACCATCATCATGATTATATCTTCATCATGCATGATATTTCTGTAATTATAAGTTGCTCTACTGGTACAAACCAGCAGCGGGTGAAGTTGGAAGTGTGCTCATCTCATGCTGTTGAAAGTATAAAGTTGTACTCATTAGTACATGCATGCGTATATCCAAATTTAGTCTCCACACTGTGATACAGATGTGGTGCACGCTCCCTCCTCGCCAGCAGCGCGTCTGCAAATAGCACCGGCAGAGGAAAAGTGTTTCCACCTGCAAAGGCAAGTGTTAAAGGTGATAACAAAAGGTTGACGTCACCGGGCTCGTCCTGATCCTGCCGCACAACCTCGACCACTGAGGAGGAGGAGGAGGAGGAGTGCAGGAGGAGTAGTTTCAGAGGAGGAGAGCAGCTTTTTTTATGTTGCCATGATGATTCGTGTCTGGAAGGAAAGAGGTTTATCTCTGATCAGATTTCGGGTAACCTAAGGGCACACTTAACTAATGGGATCCTATCGATGTTTCTCCCCCCTCCGAGTCTGATCTTTACACGGCGGAATGTTAATGTTGCCACAGCCTGTCCGTGTTGTCTTTGGCTGCTCTGGCTTTTATTGTTGTAGTCGGTCTATAATGTCATGGAGCTTTGACGGATATGATTATAAAACACCCGCAGTAAAGCAACACTCCTGTGACTGACTGGACTATGGAAGTGATCGGGTTTACTCTGCTGCACATGGTAAGATGATAAAACTGGAATGTCGAGAGATAAAAACTGTTTGCATGACGAGCCTGAAGTTTAATAAATCTGTTATCTTTACCATAACAGAGGTGAGACTGTAATGACAGCAGGGAGGATGTGCTCAGTGATATCCTGACTCAAACAACAGCCTGGCATTACTCCCCCAAAAGTGCAGTTTTGCAATGTAGCTTTCTTCCTCTTACATTTTCCAAAGAGCAGATAATTAAATTTCAGCAGACCTTGTTGTCTGGGAAACTCGGGCCCCTAGACTCCCTGCAATTATCGCGAACCCTTTTTGCATTTGGGTGCTATGTTTCCCAGCACAATGAAGATTAATTAGGTCTTAAAAACAAATGACTGTACGGCCTCTCCCCATCTGCAAAACGCAGCTCGACTCTAATGACAGCAATCTGACAGTTACGCAGAAGGACGAGAGCAAAATGCTGCAAAGATACTATGAGATATCGTGATGCAAAGGCTAAGAGTACATAGAAACAGAAAGCCATTAGTGTCATTGTACAGTATACAACAAAATGAGGAAATTAGGATCAGTGCAATAAAAACACACATAACAAAAACTACTTCAACAGACATCCACAGCCAACAGCACAGGTTCTAAAATGATAAGTAAAATAACTAACTGCACTAAAAATAAAGCATTTATTGCACTAGAATAAATGTATTAATTGCACTAGAATAAGAGTATTTATTACACGTGAATTAATGTAACTATTGCTCATGATCTGGTAGGTTTGCACTGGAAAGACAGTCATTATCGACATATATACTATCTTAAAAATATAGATTTTTAAACTAGTTTACATGTTGCACTAAAATTGAATGAGTCACTTTGATTCCTGTGTGTGCTTTTGAATTCACCAACTTAGACATAAAAAATGTGGAATCAGAGGGTCCAGGTTGAAAAATAACAATTTACCCTTTAGTTGAAGTGGTACAAATATTTATAGAAGTGACTCATGGGAACAGTAATTTTGAAACTGGTCCAGTATTGAGTGAGACCGCTGCAGCCACAGCTGCGAAACAGGCTGCAATGCAACCACTTGGAGCATGTTTTTACGGTCGATTTATGTCCACTAGAAGTGCTTGTTTGTGCCACTGACAGGCTCAGATTGTCTGGCAGCATTAACCTTTTGGGTGGTTTGTTTGTTGTGGTGACCAAGACTGGTTCAAGGAGAAGTCTCGTTCTGTAATCTTGCACGGGGTGACTTGTTGGAGGAAAAACAACAGTGGTGAGAGTTTGACGAAGGAGTGCAGGTAAGAGTTTGTTGTGTTGGAGTACAGAACCATCTCTTAGTGTTTCAGGTTTCAGAACAAGACTTCGCCTTGAACAAGACTTGGTTACACACATGAACAAACAAAGTGGACCAGTGAAAGGTAAAAACAAACAAATTGGTTCTATCATCCATTACGATAATAATATCACTGTTTGTTGAAATGGAGTCTGGTGGGATTGGTGATTGCGATTTTTGGGCTGTCAATGGTTAAACAAAAGGATCTTACTCTTTAACAGAATGATCTATCTCTGTAGGGATCCTTTCCATAATGATAAAATAACAATCTGAGTTGTCAGTGACAAAAACGAGCACTTTAGCAGACGTACATTGATGGTGCACAGTGGTTACATTGCAGCCTGTTTCACCACTGCAGCTGCTCTCTCCTTACACTGGACCAATTTTAAAAATTGTTGTCTTTATTGATCACGTAGACACAAAAACATGATAAAATGTGGTCCAGGTTCCAAAAAAACCAAACTTACCCCTTAACTGTTTGTTATTTTATATAAAGTTCATTCTGTATTGTTGGGTTACAATGCTTCTGTGGCATTATTTTAAAATTTTATGCAGCTCTTTTTAATACAGGCCAAAGAAAAAGCTCTCATTACTATTCAGTGAAGACACATTGGGTCAGTAGGATTACTGAGATGCAGATTTGGTGTGCTGTACAGAACTGGTACAAATCATTTGCCGTAGCCACGCAAGTCAAAAAAAAAAATGCCTACATGCCAAAAACGAAAGTTTCCCTTAAGTTTTTGAGAATGATTTGTGTGTTTGCTCTCACTTTTATCAGCAGCAGATAAGGTTGAATGTCAGGAGCACCTGGTTCATTTGTTCATGTCGCGCCGGTCAGCAGCTTTGTAGAAAATTACAGCCCTCCGCCAAATTGAAACACCACTTGAATGCATGTGTTAATTAGATCTCTGCGTGGCTTTTCAAAGTGTCTCTCCTCCTCAGCCCGTGAGTCATGTGCTGACTCTTTGACCTGTCACCCTGCAAACCCGGAGTCTTTGCTGAGGGCGAACTGACAAGAAAGCAAGTTGTTTTTTTCCAGCCGACCACTGACAAATATATTGGGACTTATTGATTTACATTGTGGGCAGAGGAGGGTAATTTCCTCTAAAATACTTGCGTAGCATCTTGGCTGCTGTAGCCTCTCCGTCTGCAGCTGCCTGTAGACGAGGTTAAACTATTGCAGCAAAAAAAATATTGCAGAGAACATACACACCTACGTATTTAAGCTTAGTTGGGTGGACGCTTTAGAGTAGTGAGTAGAGTTCAGTGTGAATGTAAAATGCACACCCACACAGTTTTCTAGATACTAACCTCACTGTATCAAACTTTCTTCTTGTAAGAGCAGATATTCGGGAGTGATGATCAATCATCCGGAGCACCTTACACTGAGTCCCGGATGTTTCGTGTTGCGGTCCATGTGACGGCCAAACGATCCCAACATTATGCTCATCTCAGACGGC